>CM046964.1:45745187-46391437 GCA_025698475.1 Gossypium anomalum
TCTAGAAGGCCAAAATTAAACTCCCAAAAATACTAATCTAAGATTCGAACCTTGGATCTTCTTGCTAGCTACTTAACGCCACCTCCCCACACCCTAAGTGGCGTCACTTATCCACTCCACCACAAGGCTTTTTGATGCCATTTTCCCTTATCTTTATTTAAAAGCCCAACTACTTGCCAACAAGGTCCTTTTAATTATTAAACTATAATTTCATCTACCCCTAGATTCGAATTTAAACCTTGACTAAGACCTACCAACGTGTAATTAACACTTAAACAGGATTGTTAAGCACAAAAAGAAAAATTTAAGATTTCAAGATTTTTGGGTTTCGAGATTTTTAGGGCATTACAACTCTACCCCCTAAAAAAATTTCGTCCTCAAAATTCCCAACTACTAACACAGACTACCACACCACACTTCCGCTGCGCACTCTAATTCCAACTTAGGTAAATAGCACCCGATAGGTAAGTACGTACCATTATTCACCTCTGGAGCGTCTCCATCCTCTTGATGATGTGTTGCATAGACCAAAGCTGGCTGCCTTGCCTCTGCATGACCAGCACCTCTACCCGGTGCTCCACGATGCAAACCATTTCTACCCCTGGCCTGATCACGACCTCTCGGCCGTTGCTGACCACCCCTCAGTGGCTGTACACCACCTCGGTCCATGACTGGCACCTGAGCTGGCATTTTGGGGCAATTCTTGATCCTATGCTCCATGGATCCACAAGCTAAACATGCTTTCATCCTCTTCCAACACTCGCCTACATGGCCTTTCCCACAATCAGCACAAAGTGGCACCCCTGGATTAACAGCAGGGGGCCCTGCTCTAACTAGCCCAATAACTCTGGCCCTAGCCATAGGTCTCTGATCGACACCAGGAGTCTCAGCCTCCCTTTTATCCTTACCCCTTTCTTTTTCCTGATTTAGGCGCTCAGTGCGCTTTATCTCCTTCGCTATATTTTTTTCTTCACCAATTCCAAGAAAACTCACTCCCTTTGTGGAGCTATCAATACCCTAAGGCTATCTCTCTGTCCGTCCTCAAACTAACGCAATGCTCATAGTCTGTTGCCACCATAACTCTTGCATACCTACTAGGGCGTAAAAACTCCGCTTCATACTCCGCCACTAATTTATTTTCTTGGGTCAAGTTCAGGAACTCCTTCCTTCTAGCATCCACGTAGCTTGCACCCACATACTCCTCTTGGAATGCAGCGTTGAAAAACTCCCAAGTGATCTGCTCCGGTTGGGTGCCCTCTTTCACCGTCAGCCACCATTGGTAGGCTTTTTCCCTAAGTAGTGACACGGCTTCTTTTAACTTTTGTTCTGGTGAAAAATCCAGGTCCTCCATTATCCTTTCAATGGCCCCCAACCAATATTCCGCCACGTTAGGAGCCACGCCGCCACGCCCTTAAAGATCTCAGCCCCGTTTGATCGAAGTCATTCCGGAATGGACCCCCGATTTCCAGTGCCATTGTTGGGCCCAGCAACCCTTTCCAAGATCCTCAACATTACTTACGATAATGCATCTTCTCTCGCAGCCCGATCATACAGTCCATTCCCAGCCACAGGTGAAGCCGGAGCCTCTTCTACTCCAACATCGGGCATATGGCCCAATGCCAACGATTCAGCCCTAACACTTCTGTGGCCTCGGCCACGGCCTCTTGCACCTCTTCGAGCACTCATCATCGATTCGATATTATCTGGTTTAGAAATTTTATGAAGATTTAGTTAGTTTCAATAATTAACCCGATGTTTTATAGAAGTAATTAAAGAGAAGATTATTTTTGAAAATCCTCTACATTTTCAAGTTCCTGCAGGCTTTGGTTCCACTCTAACAAGATCACCTAAAGTAGCCCTTGTAATATCCTGAATTAGGGCCTAATCGAAATAGTGGTTTCGTGACCACAAATCTGAGATAGATATAATTATTTTATGATTATTTTGAGGTCTATGATATGATTGCATGATTGTGTGAAAATTTCGTGAAGAAATTTTATGCATAAAGTGCTTAAATTGAAATTAGGGACTAAATCGAATAATTTGCAAAACTTGCATTCTAGGAGTTTTTAGTATGAAATTGCTTAGGAATATTAATGAGGTCTTAAATAGAAATTTGACCAATTTCTAAGTCTATGGACAAAAATTGGACATGGATGGAATTTTTGGAAAGTTTAGTAGTAAGCGCATTTTGGTCATTTAGGGGTAAAATGAATTAAAATACAAAATTAAAAGCCAATTTTGCTCATCTTCTTCACCATGGACGTGTATACCAAGGGAGATTCCATGGCTAGGGCTTCCAAGCTTCCAAGCTCGATTGTAAGCCCGTTCTAGCCTCGTTTTTAATGATTTTTTATATTTTTGGAGTCCTGGTAACTTGATTCAGCTTATGCTAGCAATAATTCAACCTAGGGTTCGTATTTGGAAAAATACCCATAGGTGAAATTTGTGTAATTTGGTGTTTTATGATAGAATATGAGGTTTTAAATTATGTTAAACAACTTGTGCTACTCAGTTTTAAGTGAAAACGAGTAAAAGGGCTTAATCGGTAAAAGTACCTAATAGCCATAAGTACATGTTAGAGTGAGAATTTGATGTTGCCATAGAAGGGAAAAATGATCAGAATGTCATAAAACATAAGAAAATAGGATGAAGTTTAATTTCTGAACCTTGGGGAAAAAGTGTTAATATGCAAAAGTTTAGGGGTCAAAATGAAAATTTGTAAAAATATGATTTTTGGAGCCATATGAATAATGTGACTAATTATTAGGCTAAATGTGATATTATAGATGAAGGAAATTGAGATTCGGGCTTAAATCGAGAAAATACAAGGTTATGGACTAAAATAGTAAATTACCGTTTCTGGATCGAGGTAAGTTGGTATGATAATAATACTGCAATAATGTTGTAATTTATATTTGAAAGTTAAATTTAGTGAATTAATTGAATTATGTTAAATTAAATGTTATGGTGTCAAGTTTATGAATTGATTTAAAAATATGTCTATGGTATATGAAGTGCATTGAATTATCATACATAAATGTAATTTCTATGATTATGGATATTATGAGTAATTGTAAATTCATATGATTTTTAATAATGCAATGCGTAATTTAATGTTATTGCCTTGATATTAAATGAGATGTAAGTTTATATGCAAGTAATACATCAATTTTACTTGTATTATGATATTTTATAATAATATTGGAAATATGTTTGTTGATAATCACTTGATTGGTGAAATTGTTGGAAAAGAGAGAGAAATCCCGGTTGAACCTTCGGAAAGATTGGATGATACAAATGGTATGTAGCTAGGTCACATGTATGGTGCTGAGTGCACATCATGTGTACAAGAGAGCTACGAGACATTATAATGTAGCTAGGTCGCATGGGTGATACTATGTGTACACCATGTAGACAAGAGAGCTACGGGATATATGTAGCTAGGTCGCATGCGTGATTCCAGGTGAAGGACACCATGTAGACAAGAGAGCTACGAGATAAACTGGCTAGGTCACATGGGTGGTACTAAGTGTTCACCATGTGTACAAGAGAGCCGAACTTTATGATGGGTAGAGCTATGTGCTGAAACCACCAAGTATCAAGGATTGATTCGAAGTGTTCAACGGGAGACTTACTATGTACTGCTTTGTGAGTTTTGTGATGAATAAGTGTAGGAACTTGGTTATGTGAATGATGTGTTCATTAAGTGACCGGGATGTGGTAAGGTTATAAACAAGTAAGTTATACATGAGGCTAATTTTATGGTGACCTTGTAATCATGGGCCTATACTTGTGATGTATGAAATATGGTGAAAATGATTTGTGATATGTATGTTAAAATGAGGTTAATACAAAGAAAGTGTGAAAGAGTGAATTAGCAATAAAATTGTTTTGGATAGTAGCAATGACGTGACTTTGAAAAATCAATAAAAATAGTATAAATTTAATTAGAGGCTGAATAAGATATGAAATTAAATCTTAATGAGTCTTTTTTCATATAAAAGAAACAGAGCAAGCAAAGGAATTCTATATTTTGAGATATTTATCTTTTTGTGAGACTGGTTCAGAATGATTACGTGATCCCCTATTCTGATTTTAGAAATTCACCATAAATTGTACAAATATTATTAAGAGTCATACCTTACATTCATGGATTCCTTATTAAGTCTATTTTTAAGGAAAATAAACAGAATAGTCGTTGGATTTCTGTACAGGGAGAAATTTGGTTCGTAGTGCACAAATGTCAGAGTAGTCATACTTTGAAATGGGGGAGACTTTAACTAATAAACTGTACTAATTGGCTAAACTAAAAATTCTGGAAATTTTATGGGAGAAAGATATATGAATCTAGTTTCAATGAAAATTAACAAAACTAAATTTGGAGTTTTGTAGCTTCAGATATGAATGATTTAGTAACTGTAACTTGATAACACAGCTTAACCTGAATATGTGTAATTATACAATTATAGTGTTTTATCTTGAAAAGCATGGTAGTAATTGCTTATTATTTTCATATAAACTTACTAGGCGTAAAGCTTACCTATCCTTTCCATTCCTTTAGTATTGGCAGGTCGCTCGGGGTTGGAGATCGTCGGAGGCAAAATCACACTATCAAACTATCATTTTTGGGAGAATTAATTCAAATATTAGAAATATCAAGTGAGTGGCATGTATAGGAAGTTGGTTTGTGATATGTATTTTTATTATGATTTTGACCATAAGTATCAGTCTGCATTGAGTTATCGTATATGATTATGAGATGTGGTCCTTATCCATTAAGGTTTATAAGTTTAATTAATCCTGCTATGTCCTATGTTTTGATGTAATGATATAGTTAGCTTTGTTTGTTATGCATGTGTTTGAAAAGTTTTAAATTAAATGAAATTTTATGGCCCAATTTTTGTCTATGTGTATTGTTAAGTCTGGTAATGCCTCCTACTTTGTTCCGGCCTTGGACACGGGTAAGGGGTGTTACATTTAGTGGTATCAGAGCTATGGTTCAGTTGGTTCTCGGACTAACCTAGCATGTGTAAAAGTCCATCTATACATGCCACTGATCCGTGATAGTGTGATATCTCCCTACGCGTATGAGCACCGTCTTGTTTAGACAGAGGTTGTAATGCCCATTTTTAGGTTAATCTAACAATGATTTTGGGGCCACTAAACCGATTTAGTAGGTTTGTAAATATTATATTTAATATTTACGAGCTAATTGTGATTTAAAAAAATATTTTTGATATTGTGATTTTGTTTTATAATTGTGATTTTAAAAATATTTTTGATATTGTGATTTTTGTTTTATAAGCGATTTATTAAGTTCAAGTGGTATGACCCTAAGGTCAAGTGGGTTTAGAAAATGAGGTATCGGGACCTTGTTTCTATAAACCGAGTCGTAAATATTTTTATAAATATTTATGTAGTGGCAATAAGATGGTATTAAAGTTTCGTTAAAAATTTTATCGTTTCGATAGTTAATTAAGCAAAAGGACTAAATTATGAAAGTTCAAAAGTTCTGTTCTATAAGCTAAAGGTATTAAATAGATATAGAATTTAAAAGTGAAAGTCCTTGTTTGGTAATTAGCCTATTAAAGAGATAGTGGATATGATGGCTTGGCATTTGGTGTAATAAATAAAGTGTATAAAGGTTAATATTGTAAATTGGTTAAAAAAATAATAAAATGAATAAAATAAAAGAACCAAGGTGTCATCTTTTCATTCTCTTTTTACCAGCCGAATATGAAGCTTGAGAAGCCATGGAAGAAGCTTCCAACTTTCTGGCTAATGCATGGTAGGCATTTCTAGTCCCGCTTTTAATTATTTTTATATTTTTGGGATCGTTGTTGCTTAATCTATCTAATGAGTGGGCTATTTTGCAAAACCATTGAATAGTTTGATATTTTCCATTGATGAGTATAATAGGGTTTTGAAGTTTAATGGAAGAATATGAGTCCTTGTTGATAGTTAAACACTTTTTGTTAAGTGAATTTTTGTGAAATTGACAATTAAGGGCTAAATTGATAAATGTGAAAACTTTGTGGTTAAAATGTCAAATAAATGAAATGTATGGGCTGCTAGAGACACTAATGATATTATTCTATAGTAGAATTTTACTCAATTTCATGAATTTGCATTTTTATGATATAGGGACTAAATTGTAAAGAAGTTGAAATATTAGGGGCAAAACTATAATTTTGCCATAAAGTGAATTATGGACTGTTTTGATACCATGAACATTTGGCTGTTTAATTATGGTTAAAATGATTAATTTGCATGTTTTGAGCTCGTGGACTAAAATGAATAAAAGTAAAACTTTAGGGGTAATTTTGTAAAAATGAAAAAATGACCAAATTTTATGAAATGATGTGTTTTATTGTCTAAATTAATATATTGAATGAAATTGTTAATTTAGATCAAGATCGGGTGGAAAATCGAGGAAAATGAGAAAATTACCAAAATACCCCGAGCTTTGGTAACTCTACAATTTAGCTGTAAGTTCATATGCAATAAGCATTGTTAAATTTATGTTTCTAATGCTTTGATATCGTATAAATTGTATATACGTGAATATTTTAATGTTTGACGACATATCGACAAAATGTGGCACTTAGTGTGTGGGCAATCAAATATGGTACTCGCAGTATTTAAATATTAAGAATGGCACTTAATGTGCGTAGATATTGAGAATGACACTTAGTGTGCAAAATATTGAATGATTAAATAGAGCAAAGTGAACAGTATACATGCTATATTATATGAATTGTTTATGAGACGACTTTATAATGGTGTTATATCCGGGCTAAGTCCCAAGGCATTCGTCTTTGGTGTTATATTCGCTAAGCCCAAGGCATTCGTGTCTTTGGGTGTTATATCCAAGCTAAAGTCCCGCAGGCTTTGTGTTGGTATTACATCCGGGCTTAAAGTCCCGCATGCTTTGTGGTGGTGATTGGATTTGGGTTTTAAACCTAGCAGACTTAATGCCGATGATTCGAGTAAGATTATGATTTCGAATGTTCGTAGTAAACTACCATTGAATATGTTCAATGCATTAAGTTGGTCGTATGTATTATATACTTTTTATATGTTAGATTGATTGGAATTGAATCATGAATGCGAAATGAGAAGTATATGTGAAAATATCATATGTGTATGTGTGTATTCGGTTATGGTGAAAGGTTACATGAGATTGATTTGGTGATATACATGTTAAATAATATGAATGCAAAGAATGTGTAATAAATCTGCTTGGGACAGCAGCAGTAACGTGATTTCGGAAAATCACCATAAATTGTGGGAGTTAAGTTAGAGGCTGAATAAATTATGTCATGAAATATTAATGAGTCTAGTTTCTATAAAAGAAACCATGTAAGCAAAAGAATTGCCAATAATGAGATATTTGAAGTGGCATGGAACAGAGTCAAAATGACTTCGAGGTCCCCTGTTCTGTTTTCAGAAAATCATTATAAATGGTACAAAAATGGTTATAAGATAAAATTTATATTCTTAGACTCATTATTGAGTCTAGTTTCAAATGAAATAAACAAAAACATATTTTGAATTCTGTATAATGAGAAATTTGATTTGTAGTGAAGATTGTCAGAATAGTCAAATACTAAAACAGGGGAAAAGTTCAAGAAAATCTGGTATTGATTGGTCAAACCAAAAATTCTAAAAATTTGATGGATGGAAGATATATGAGTCTATTTTCAGGAAAATTAACGGCACTTGATTTGGAGTTTCTTAGCTCCAGTTATAAATAATTTAGTGACTATTGCTCAGAAGAGACAGCTTGTAGTGAATTTGTGATTTTGTTGCAAACATGGTTAAAACTTGTTAATGAGATGCTTTTTGAGTTCTTATGATCTTATTTTTTTATTTCAATATTTGGTTTTAATTCAGTTCAGATTCAAGTGAGGTGAAATGCTACATATGCATTATGTTCATGGATACTTGGCCAAAATGGAAATTATCTAGGAATGATTTCTTGAAAATTTGAATAATCGATCTATAAGTAAATTAATTGTTTGCATTGCTTAAAACTTACTAAGCATTGAAGCTTAATTCGTGTTCTCTTTTCCATTTCTTATAGGTTTATACTTTAGCTCGAGTTGAAGGGTTTGAGATATCATCACACTATCGAGTCATTATGTGAGTTGAGAAGATTGTATATCATCATGGTTTAAGGCATGTATAGGATAGACTATAGGTAGAATGATATTTCGACTTGTATACATTATAGCTTATGATGCTAAGATGGCTTGCTCATTTTGTTTAGAGAAGCCTTATAATTGAACTAATGTAGTGAAATGTTTTAGTTATAACTTGATAGTATTTAAATTGTTATTAGATATTCTGTTATGTTTTGATAGTGAGTCATTTTGGAAATTTAAGAGCTCCTATGGAAAATCAATGAGACATGTTTACATTGTTGATAATTTATGTCCGTAAGTATCTTTGACCTTATAGAAGTTTTGTTCACTACAAGTAATACCTCATAACCTTATTCCGGCGACGGATACGGGTTAGAAGTGTTACATTTAGTGGTATCAGAGCCATGGTTTAGTCGATTCTCGGACTAACCTAGCGTTTGTGAGTCTAGCTATACATGCCATATTACTACTTGTGATAGTGTGACTTCTCCCGCTTCTAACGAAATTATTTTGTAAGATAGATATGCTTTCCAACCGAGCTAATTTCGATAGTACAGAGTGTTATACTCAAACGCTTGATTGAAAATGTGTTGGTGATGAGTTGAAACTCATAAAGGTATGAATCGAATGCATGATATTATTCGCTATTGATAAATGTTATAATTATATGAGTATATGAGTTGTGATGTTGGGTATACAATTGTTGTGTGAATATTTTGATTTGGAATTTATGATTTGATTTAGCGTATGAGCTATGTGTTAAGTACCAAGTGATCATAAGTAAATGATTGCTAGATGTTTGAGAATGCAGATTAGTAATGAACTGCTCGCTCATAATAGTATGTGTGATGTGAATGCTTATGTAAGAGTTAAAATTGTTGGCTTTACAACCCGCACTCTCATTGGTAAAGCATTGTAATGAGATCTGCACTATATGGTTAAATAAGCTTACAAGTGTGGAATGACAGAGTCTCGTAATTGAAGGATTAGTACTGTGATCAGATAAGAGAATGAGCCCGCAAGTGAAGATAGTAAAAGAAAAGATATTGGATCGTGTTGAAGGCCATTTGTAATATGCAAAGTCACTGTTAAAAGAAAAGTTGAATTAGATGAAACCAAATATTCAGGTATGATATCTAAAGAATATATTTATTGGAAGTTCTTCCGAATTGGCCTTTGCTAGTGTTGGGATAATGAGAAATTAGTGATGTCAGAGATAGACAGTAGAATCATATTTGAATTATAAAGATATTTGAGCACAATGATTATAGTCGAATGGTTTATGAGAACTCTTCTAGGTACTCTATGTATTCAATTATCCTCAGAGGTATGTGAAGCTGTATATTTTCAGATGAAATTCTTATCATATGAGAATGTTATCTATATATATTGATATATGAAAGCATTGTTGGGCTGTTCGGGTTACAATCAGCATTATTATATCTTTCTCTGGTATTCTATTTCATTTTATTGAAAGAAAAGATCGATGATTAAATCTGTGTGATGCTGGTATTCTGCTCCTGCTGGTTGTTGATCTACTTAGTACACATGAAGATTATATTGTTTTTGTTACTGTTGATTCCGGTGCATATGAGTGACGCTTTACTTCTGGATTTCCTCTGAGACATCATTGAGATATCTGTCATCTGATATGGGTGCTTTCTTAACAAAGATAGTGATATATTTGAGAATTACAGATATCTCGCTTTCTTATGATTCTATATGGTTATCTCGTGAAAATTATCTATTGAATGATTGTAATTATATTTCAATTTCTCTTAGGTTCAAAATGCATTATTGATAATTGGGACATTATATATCTATACGATTAAGATGTCACTTTATTATGGCACTATGATTTTAATTTATCCGATGGTTGTGGCTTCAGATGGTTCAAAGCTTCGTTGATTAATAATGGAAAAGTTATTACTTGACAATGAGATCGATTCAATTGTTTAGTTTGATTAGATTAATTGCTTGAAGGATTAATCGAAAGTTACTTGTATTCGAATCTATCCATGTGGTGGAAATAAAGTTTGAATGTTCAATGATAAATAGATGAATATTCGAATGCAGATTCATATTCTAGAAGATATGATACGTAATTATATCCATCGTAACGATTTTATTGAGAAATGTTTTTATAGATCACGCATCGAAAGTCCGAATGATGTGATATTTATCAATAAAGTGGTAAAACAGCTTGAAGAAATTGTTAATTGAAGCGCCGGTTCTCGTGTAAAGAGTTATTCGACACAAGAATTAAAGATGGTTTGAATCGTTGAAAGATTATGAGTCAAGAATTGATTATCAAACTGGGCAAATGATTATAGTATTTGGGGTTCTGAGCGAGAATCTTTATGTGTTTTACGGCCGATAATCATGTGATTAATCTTATCAAATGATGAGTAGTTATTGGCTGAGCTAGAAACTAAATTGATGTTTAATTAGCAAATTTGTGAGGCTAAGAGGTGTGTCAATGAATTACAAGTTAAAAAGGGTACAACGTAAATTGATTTCTGATTTAGAATTTCATATTAGAACCGACATTTGTTCGTTGTGTCGAGATAGAGTACGTGTATTGAGAAATCTAGAGATTTTACAACAATTGTGACATCTAGCACAATGGTAATTATCTCGTCCGCATGTGAGGAGTACTAAAAGAGTGCCAGATTTTCATTATTCAAATGGAGACACGAGGATTATATCGTGTTACTAAAATAAACTATCGTGAGCTTTGGGTATGGAATTACTTTGTAACATCGTGCTCTAGAACTTGAAAGCAACCGAGAAAGACATTTATTGTTGGTTAAGTTTATATAATAATAATAGTTATGAGATGAATGTTAAGATAGCATTGTTGAGGGTGGTATGGTTGCAATCATCGAACTTCGTTGTATTGAATTGAATTTTTATAAAAGAATTTGGGGTCAATGTGCTTGGAAAGACCGAGGGAAATGAAAGTAATTCATGGTCGTAAAAAAAGTTTTTGATTTGCAGTAAAATATATGTGGGCTTGATGTGTAAAAGCTTTGAATTTTCAATTAGAAAATTGAGTATTTGTAAAGGTATTATAGTGGGAATAGAAATTCTAGATTTAGCTATAAAGAGAAGTTGAGTTCGCAATTCATCGGATTGAATGAGATTATTATCAAAACTTGAGAAGACCCGTAATGTGTTTCTTATATATATAATGTGATGATACAAATAAGATCCTTTATCTAGGGTATCTCTTATGTATAGAAACTCAAACTTGTTATAATGTATAGCAAAGAGCAGATCATAATCTTAGCTCATGAGATTGAAAAGTTGAGAAATCTGAGGCTAGGTGAGAAATTGTTGAGGTTGGTGAAAGAAAATCACTAATTTATTCTCTGGTAAGATTTTCGGGGACGAAAATCCCTAAGGGGGAGAGTTGTAACAGCCCATTTTTAGGGTTAATCGGAACAGTGGTTTCGGGGCCACTAAATCTGATTTAGTAGGTTTGTAAATATTATATTTAATATTTACGAGCTAATTGTGATTTAAAAAAATATTTTTGATATTGTGATTTTTGTTTTATAATTGTGATTTTAAAAAATATTTTTGATATTGTGATTTTTGTTTTATAAGCGATTTATTAAGTTCAAGTGGTATGACCCTAAGGTCAAGTGGGTTTAGAAAATGAGGTATCGGGACCTTGTTTCTATAAACCGAGTCGTAAATATTTTTATAAATATTTATGTAGTGGCAATAAGATGGTATTAAAGTTTCGTTAAAAAATTTTATCGTTTCGATAGTTAATTAAGCAAAAAGGACTAAATTATGTAAAGTTCAAAAGTTACATTCTATAAGCTAAAGGTATTAAATAGATATAGAACTTAAAAGTGAAAGTCCTTGTTTGGTAATTAGCCTATTAAAGAGATAGTGGGATATGATGGCTTGGCATTTGGTGTAATAAATAAAGTGTATAAAGGTTAATATTGTAAATTGGTTAAAAATAATAATAAAATGAATAAAATAAAAGAACCAAGGTGTCATCTTTTCATTCTCTTTTACCAGCCGAATATGAAGCTTGAGAAGCCATGGAAGAAGCTTCCAACTTTCTGGCTAATGCATGGTAGGCATTTCTAGTCCCGCTTTTAATTATTTTTATATTTTCTGGATCGTTGTTGCTTAATCTATCTAATGAGTGGGCTATTTTGCAAAACCATTGAATAGTTTGATATTTTCCATTGATGAGTATAATAGGTTTTGAAGTTTAATGGAAGAATATGAGTCCTTGTTGATAGTTAAACACTTTTTGTTAAGTGAATTTTTGTGAAATTGACAATTAAGGGCTAAATTGATAAATGTGAAAACTTTGTGGTTAAAATGTCAAATAAATGAAATGTATGGGCTGCTAGAGACACTAATGATATTATTCTATAGTAGAATTTTACTCAATTTCATGAATTTGCATTTTTATGATATAGGGACTAAATTGTAAAGAAGTTGAAATATTAGGGGCAAAACTATAATTTTGCCATAAAGTGAATTATGGACTGTTTTGATACCATGAACATTTGGCTAAGCTTAATTATGGTTAAAATGATTAATTTGCTTGTTTTGAGCTCGTGGACTAAAATGAATAAAAGTAAAACTTTAGGGGTAATTTTGTAAAATGAAAAAATGACCAAATTTTATGAAATGATGTGTTTTATTGTCTAAATTAATATATTGAATGAAATTGTTAATTTAGATCAAGATCGGGTGGAAAATCGAGGAAAATGAGAAAATTACCAAAATACCCCTGAGCTTTGGTAACTCTACAATTTAGCCAGGTAAGTTCATATGCAATAAGCATTGTTAAATTTATGTTTCTAATGCTTTGATATCGTATAAATTGTATATACGTGAATATTTTAATGTTTGACGACATATCGACAAAATGTGGCACTTAGTGTAATGTGGGCAATCAAATATGGTACTCAAAGCAGCATTTAAATATTGAGAATGGCACTTAATGTGCGAGATATTGAGAATGACACTTAGTGTGCAAAATATTGAATGATTAAATAGAGCAAAGTGAACAGGTATACATGCTATATTATATGAATTGTTTATGAGACGACTTTATAATGGTGTTATATCCGGGGGCAGTCCCGGAAGGCATTCGTCTTTGGTGTTATATCAGGGCTAAGCCCGAAGGCATTCGTAAATCTTTGGTGTTATATCCAAGCAAAGTCCCGCAGCTTTGTGTTGGTATTACATCCGGCTTAAAGTCCCGCATGCTTTGTGGTGGTGATTGGATTTGGGTTTTAAACCCAGCGGACTTAATGCCGATGATTCGAGTAAGATTATGATTTGAATGTTCAGAGTAAACTACCATTGAATATGTTCAATGCATTAAGTTGGTCAGGTATGTATTATATACTTTTATATGTTAGATTGATTGGAATTGAATCATGAATGCGAAATGAGAAGTATATGTGAAAATATCATATGTGTATGTGTGTATTCGGTTATGGTGAAAGGTTACATGAGATTGATTTGGTGATATACATGTTAAATAATATGAATGCAAAGAATGTGTAATAAATCTGCTTGGGACAGCAGCAGTAACGTGATTTCGGAAAATCACCATAAATTGTGGGAGTTAAGTTAGAGGCTGAATAAATTATGTCATGAAATATTAATGAGTCTAGTTTCTTATAAAAGAAACCATGTAAGCAAAAGAATTGCCAATAATGAGATATTTGAAGTGGCATGGAACAGAGTCAAAATGACTTCGAGGTCCCCTGTTCTGTTTTCAGAAAATCATTATAAATGGTACAAAAATGGTTATAAGATAAAATTTATATTCTTAGACTCATTATTGAGTCTAGTTTCAAATGAAATAAACAAAAACATATTTTGAATTCTTTATAATGAGAAATTTGATTTGTAGTGAAGATTGTCAGAATAGTCAAATACTGAAACAGGGGAAAAGTTCAAGAAAAATCTGGTATTGATTGGTCAAACCAAAAATTCTAAAAATTTGATGGATGGAAGATATATGAGTCTATTTTCAGGGAAAATTAACGGCACTTGATTTGGAGTTTCTTAGCTCCAGTTATAAATAATTTAGTGACTATTGCTCAGGAAGACAGCTTGTAGTGAATTTGTGATTTTGTTGCAAACATGGTTAAAACTTGTTAATGAGATGCTTTTTGAGTTCTTATGATCTTATTTTTTTTTTTCAATATTTGGTTTTAATTCAGTTCAGATTCAAGTGAGGTGAATCTGCTACATATGCATTATGATCATGGATACTTGGCCAAAATGGAAATTATCTAGGAATGATTTCTTGAAAATTTGAATAATCGATCTATAAGTAAATTAATTGTTTGCATTGCTTAAAACTTACTAAGCATTGAAGCTTAATCCGTGTTCTCGTTTCCATTTCTTATAGGTTTATACTTTAGCTCGAGTTGGAAGGGCCGGAGATATCATCACACTATCGAGTCATTATGTGAGTTGAGAAGATTGTATATCATCATGGTTTAAGGCATGTATAGGATAGACTATAGGTAGAATGATATTTCGACTTGTATACATTATAGCCATGCGAAGATGGCTTGCTCATTTTGTTTAGAGAAGCCTTATAATTGAACTAATGTGGTGAAATGTTTTAGTTATAACTTGATAGTATTTAAATTGTTATTAGATATTCGGTTATGTTTTGATAGTGAGTCATTTTGGAAATTTAAGAGCTCCTATGGAAAATCAATGAGACATGTTTACATTGTTGATAATTTATGTCTGGTAAGTATCTTTGACCTTATAGAAGTTTTGTTCAGTCAAGTAATACCTCATAACCTTATTCCGGCGACGGATACGGGTTAGAAGTGTTACAGAGGTACTCTCCAACCGAGCTGCACTGACCATGTTTAATGTGATGCGAAGGTGTTTGAATAAAATTACGATTATGATGAGTCTCGATTTAGAAAAGTATGAATAAAAATGTCATTGCATTGATTGAACGTTGAATGTTGATGAATGTCAATGATATTTTTTTATGAGATAAATGATTATAATGAAATGAATTTATCTATGTTAAATTGTTTGGACTGAATTATGTGATTGTAATGATATGTATATGATGATGCACGAAATGAAAGTTGCGATTGTGATGCAAATATCTATGTTTGTTTAACTCTTATATGATGTCATGAGTATGATTTGTTCGAGTAGATGAATGGATAAGTCAAGCTATCCAGAAAACATAGGATGCATGCATAATTATACTTGACTAAATGAGAGAACTGGAAAGTGGGCATTAAACCAATATGAATGTTAGTTACTCGAAATGAATGACATGATTGAGATATTTTGGTTACTTGAGCTAATTGAGACAGTTTTGATTAACGTAAGGAATGAATAGTAAATGATGGCATGATGAATTATTTTGTAACTAGAAGAAAGGATTATTTTCGAGGCTATATCAGAATTATTTCCGTAGCGGAAAGAGGAAAATGTGATAGTGAGTAGTAAACTAAAAGAGTACAGTGAGGATCGACTTCTAATGTTGAATTTTAGATTCGATCTGATTCATGGTATTATTATTCCGAGGCTTACACAGAAAGAATTGTATGAAGCTCATAGTGCAAATTTGCCTATTCATTCAGAGAGTAATGACGTGTACTGTAATTTGATTCAGATGTTATTGGATTGTGATTTATTGATGATGAAAATTTGTATGATTATTTCGGAAGAGTGCAGGTCCCTTTGATTTTTGGATTTCTTGGAATTCTAGTCTCCATTAACCAAATTGAGATCTGGTTTTATGTCAAGATGACAAGTGAAACAGAGAAGGGTTGAAAATTTAAGAACAATTGAGAGATAAGTCCGTAAGCTTTCAGAATATATGAGAAAATTAAAGAGATATATTGGAGGCACCGCCTGAGTGAAAGTTCTTCAGCACTGAATGTGAAATTTAGGAATCTAAGTGAAGACCACTTTTCCTATAAGATTTTTAGGGACGAAAATCCCTAAAGGGGGGAGAGTTGTAATATCCCGAATTAGGGCCTAATCGGAATAGTAGTTTTGTGACCACAAATCTGAGATAGATATAATTATTTTATGATTATTTTGAGGTCTATGATATGATTGCATGATTGTGTGAAAATTTCGTGAAGAAATTTTATGCATAAAGTGCTTAAATTGAAATTAGGGACTAAATCGAATAATTTGCAAAACTTGCATTTTAAAAGTTTTTAGTATGAAATTGCTTTGGAATATTAATTAGGAGGTCTTAAATAGAAATTTGACCAATTTCTAAGTCTATGGACAAAAATTGGACATGGATGGAATTTTTGGAAAGTTTAGTAGTAAGGGCATTTTGGTCATTTAAGGGTAAAATGAATTAAAATACAAAATTAAAAGCCAATTTTGCTCATATTCTTCACCATGGACGTGTATACCAAGGGAGACTCCATGGCTAGGGTTTCCAAGCTTCCAAGCTCGATTGTAAGCCCGTTCTAGCCTCATTTTTAATGATTTTTTACGTTTTTGGAATCCAAGTAACTTGATTTAGCTTATGCTAGCAATAATTCAACCTAGGGTTCGTATTTGGAAAAAATACCGATAAGTGAAATTTGTGTAATTTGGTGTTTTATGATAGAATATGAGGTTTTAAATTATGTTAAAAAACTTGTACTACTCAGTTTTAAGTGAAAATGAGTAAAAGGGCTTAATCGGTAAAAGTACCTAATAGCCATAAGTATATGTTAGAGTGAGAATTTGATGTTTCCATAGAAGATAAAAATGATCAGAATGTCATAAAACATAGGAAAATAGGATGAAGTTTAATTTCTGAACCTTGGGGCAAAAGTGCAAATATGCAAAAGTTTAGGGGTCAAAATGAAAATTTGTAAAAATATGATTTTTGGAGCTGTATGAATAATGTGACTAATTATTAGGCTAAATGTGATATTATAGATGAAGGAAATCGAGATTCGGGCTTAAATCAGAAAAATACAAGGTTATGGACTAAAATAGTAAATTGCCGTTTCTGGATCGAGGTAAGTTAGTATGATAATAATACTGCAATAATGTTGTAATTTATATTTGAAAGTTAAATTTAGCGAATTAATTGAATTATGTTAAATTAAATGTTATGGTGTCAAGTTTATGAATTGATTTAAAAATATGTCTATGGTATATGAAGTGCATTGAATTATCATACATAAATGTAATTTCTATGATTATGGATATTATGAGTAATTGTAAATTCATATGATTTTTAATAATGCAATGTGTAATTTAATGTTATTGCCTTGATATTAAATGAGATGTAAGTTTATATGCAAGTAATACATCAATTTTACTTGTATTATGATATTTTATAATAATATTGGAAATATGTTTGTTGATAATCACTTGATTGGTGAAATTGTTGGAAAAGAGAGAGAAATCCCGGTTGAACCTTCGGAAAGATTGGATGACACAGATGGTATGTAGCTAGGTCACATGTATGGTGCTAAGTGCACATCATGTGTACAAGAGAGCTACGAGACATTATAATGTAGCTAGGTCGCATGGGTGATACTATGTGTATACCATGTAGACAAGAGAGCTACGGGATATATGTAGCTAGGTCGCATGCGTGATTCCAGGTGAAGGACACCATGTAGACAAGAGAGCTACGAGATAAACTGGCTAGGTCACATGGGTGGTACTAAGTGTTCACCATGTGTACAAGAGAGCCGAACTTTATGATGGGTGGAGCTATGTGCTAAAACCACCAAGTATCGAGGATTGATTCGAAGTGTTCAACGGGAGACTTACTATGTACTGCTTTGTGAGTTTTGTGATGAATAAGTGCAGGAACTTGGTTATGTGAATGATATGTTCATTAAGTGACCGAGATGTGGTAAGGTTATAAACAAGTAAGTTATACATGAGGCTAATTTTATGGTGACCTTGTAATCATGGGCCTATATTTGTGATGTATGAAATGTGGTGAAAATGATTTGTGATATGTATGTTAAAATGATTTGTGGTAAGGTTATAAAATTGTTTTGGACAGTAGCAGTGACGTGAATTTGAAAAATCAATAAAAATAGTATAAATTTAATTAGAGGCTGAATGAGATATGAAATTAAAGCTTAATGAGTCTCTTTTCATATAAAAGAAACAGAGCAAGCAAAGGAATTCTATATTTTGAGATATTTATCTTTTTGTGAGACTGGTTCAGAATGATTACGTGATCCCCTGTTCTGATTTTAGAAATTCACCATCAATTGTACAAATATTATTAAGAGTCATACCTTACATTCATGGATTCCTTATTGAGTCTATTTTTAAGGAAAACAAATGGAATAGTCGTTAGAATTCTGTACAGGGAGATATTTGGTTTGTAGTGCACAGAGGTCAGAGTAGTCATACTCTAAAACAGGGGAGACTTTAACTAATAAACTGTACTAATTGGATAAACTAAAAATTCTGGAAATTTTATGGGAGAAAGATATATGAATCTAGTTTCAAGTAAAATTAACAAAACTAAATTTGGAGTTTTGTAGCTTCAGATATGAATGATTTAGTAACTGTAACTCGATAACACAGCTTAACCTGAATATGTGTAATTGTACAATTATAGTGTTTTATCTTGAAAAGCATGGTAGTTATTGCTTATTATTTTCATATAAACTTACTAAGCTTAAAGCTTACCTATCCTTTCTATTCTTTAGTATTGGCAGGTCAACTTGGGGTTGGAGATCGTCGGAGGCAAAATCACACTATCAAACTATCATTTTTGGGAGAATTAATTCAAATATTAGAAATATCAAGTGAGTGGCATGTATAGGAAGTTGGTTTGTGATATGTATTTTTATTATGATTTTGACCATACGTATCAGTCTGCATTGAGTTATCGTATATGATTATGAGATGTGGTCCTTATCCATTAAGGTTTATAAGTTTAATTAATCCTGCTATGTCCTATGTTTTGATGTAATGATATAGTTAGCTTTGTTTATTTTGCATGTGTTTGAAAAGTTTTGAATTAAATGAAATTTTATGGCTCGTTTTCATCTATGTGTATTGTTAAGTCTGGTAATGCCTCGTACTTTGTTCCGGCCTTGGATATGGGTAAGGGGTGTTACAGCCCTCTAACTGTATAACAATTTAAACAAATTTAAGAATAAAAGTATTTACTTGGTTCGACGTCAGAGACTCGGTGTGCCGCTCAGCAAGACTTCCCTTTTTCCAAAATATTGTGAATTTTTTTTAAAAAATAAATACAAAAGAAACCAAGTATTAAGGCCCAATTTACAACCCGATTTTTGTAACCTGGGCTCTGATACCACTAAATGTAACTCCCCAAACCCAACTTAGATGTTACGACTGATCCGGCGTGTCACATTGAAGTGTTTTAGCGAAAACTGTGTTTTCATTGAAAATCCTTCTTAAAATAAAAGAAACCTTAACTATATATAAAAAAAACTTGTTCAAACATAAGATTGGATAAAAGTAAAGCACTTAAAAATTTAGTTGCGGAAGTGTAGAAAACATACTATAATTTAAGAAATCCATGTTCAACTTCTCGTAGTTACAATGAAAATAATAATAATTCAAGTAATAATAACATAATGAAAACCTTATTACAATCTAGTTTGAGCATACTTAAAAAGAAATAAAAAACTTAAATGCTTAAAAAAAACCAAGTCTGAATTATCTTGCTAGTCGGCCACCCAGACTCCCTCCTGACATCGAACCTTCTACTGAGCATCACCTGAAAATAAAATAAAAGAGGGGGTGAGTTTTTGCAAACTCAGTGTGTACAACCTTCGATGAAAACAAGCATTCAAAGAGTTATCATCAAACATGCAATGCAATCCCATCCAAATTATCCATTCTACACACCAGCTCCGTCCACCACCACACCATGTGGAGATATAAATATCGACCCACCCAGCCCATACACCAATGGTAGCCCAGTTGCGGTACTACCCTCATTTACATATTGGGCTTTAAAAGCCGTCGGTGGATCAACGATTGTCAGGCAACCATGCGATCCTCATATACTTCCTCCGTTCCATAGTTCCCACCCCATATGCAACCTAAGCAGAGCATCATATGTATGCATGTCACATTCATAAAACTTACATTCAACACCTAGGGGTATTTTGGTCATTTTCGCCCTTAGGGGCATTTCGATAAATTTCCCTTAATTATGGTTTCCACTTACCTTGGCCTGTTAACAAGTTTTGTGAACTAAGGTGAAGGAATACTATGCACCAGGTAGGATTCCGGGGAAGAGGAGGTGGGTCATTAAGACCGCTTAAGTACCAAGCTCTCCCTAGATCCAATCCTAGACATGCATATCCCCGTTGCCACACCTTAACTCTTTGACCTATCCACGGTCGCAAAATATTAATTAACTCTTATGTAGTTATCATATGCTAGGCCCAAAACCCCTTACAAAGCCCAAACAAAGTCACATACCTGTATCTGGCCCATTAAGCCCAATCACCTATATATGGCCCATTAGGCCATAATCACATTTATATGGCCTGCTTGGCCCAGTCACATTCATATTCATACACGCATACAAATTCCCATCACATAGCATCAATATTCGATTTTTGCCTATTCTGGGCCCAACGGCCCATTGGGCCCATTTAGCCCATTCCGACCCGTATGGCCAAATCACAACCCAAGCCCACTGAATCGCTCGTGGGTCTTAGGCAACCTATCGGTCTCTCCCTTACGAGTGTTTGCACACTCACAAGACTACCTTAGCCGCACTTTTAACTTTTCAGCATTTTGGCATTTCGGCATTTCGGCTTTTGCCGATTCATAGTGTGTGTGCAGTGTATGTACACACCTAGCAAGTAAGCGTGATGCGATCTCCTTAGCCCCAAATCTTGTGCGATAAGTATAACAACCCCTTCTTAAATCCCTAACCATGATCAACTCCCACATCTGCACCAATCTTAACTATTAAAACAGAATAATAGGTGACTCATATCCAACACAAGTCCCCTTACCTTAACTATGAACAATCGGCCACCATAGCTAAAGGGAGAGGGATACTTACCAAAATCGCAAACACCTAAAGAGCAATCTCGGCAGAGAGCTAAGATCCGAGATCTGATACTAATTCCCTACTATAGTCGATTAGAAGGAGTGAGGGACAATATTCGATACTTAGCAAAGAAAACCGATTGGAAGAGTAACACTTACACTAGATTAGGTCAAAGAGTATTCGACTCTAAAGATTTGAATGGCACAATTACTTATTTGGCACCAAGGGAGAGAGGAAGAAGAATCGGCTAAACCCAAAAGTGAAACAAGGAAATCGACACAAGAAAAATAAAAAGGAGAACAAGGGTTTTCGGCCTTTGAAGAATTCGGCAGAAAGAAAAGGAAGAAAACAAAAGGGTTTTTGGCTTTTAGAAAAGAGGGTTTCTGGCAACAAGGTGAGAAAAAGATTTCGGCATTAGCCCCATACCCTTGTATTCGACACCTATTTATAACCCTATAGCCGAATTGCCTGGCCCTTAGTTCCCCATTTGGCTCCATCACTTCCCCCTCTTATCTCCTCATTTTTCTCCCTGATAACCCCTTGATCCTTTCCTTAATTTTCTCTACTGAACACTCTCCTTAGAGTCCATCTTCACGCTAGTTCCAACCTTCTAGAAGGCCAAAATTAGACTCCAAAAAATACTAAGCTAAGATTCGAACCTTAGATCTCCTTTCTAGCTACTTAACACCACCTCACCACACCCTAAGTGGCGTCACTTATCCACTCCACCACAAGGCTTTTTGATGCCATTTTCCCTTACCTTTATTTAAAAGCTCAACTACTTGCCAACAAGGTCCTTTTAATTATTAAACTATAATTTCTTCTACCCCTAGATTCAAACTCAAACCTTGACCAAGACCTACCAACGGGTAATTAACACTTAACTGGGATTATTAAGCACAAAAAAAATTAAAGATTTCAAGATTTTTGGGTTTTGAGATTTTTGGGGCGTTATAACCTAATCGCATAAAATGTAAAAGTTGCTTGCCATATGTTAAAAGTGCTTATTTGCTATGTCTTTTTAAATGAGAAGTCCTTATGCTGTTATTATGCCATTTGCATGGTAAGTGGATAATTATAGCCTTATATGTTAATGTTTTATTAATATTTTCATTAAGGGCAAAATTGGTAATTTTTAATTAAAGGTTAATTAATAAAACAAAAGCATGAAAATTGGCCATTATCATCCATGTTTGCCGAAAATTAAAGAACAAAATACAAGAAAAGAGTCTTTAGGGTTTCGGCTAAGAAATTGGGTGACTAAGGTATGAGTTTTATTCCGTTTTTGATGATTTTTACGTTTTTGTAATCGTTGCTTTGTGCTCTATCAAGCCCATACCTAAATTTCTGATTTTGATGATGATTTTGAAATATGCCATTGATGAAATTGTGAGCTTTATAAAGTTTGATGATTGTAAATGAAAGATATGTATTGGGTTAACATGTATTGTCTTTGAAATTTTGATGAATTTGAGTAAATTGTAAAAATGAGATTTTGAAGGGCTAAAATGTGAAATAAATGAACTATGTGGATTTATATGAACTATATGAAAATTCGGCTAGGTATAAGTATAAAGAAATTTTGTGTATTTTGTGAATTTATGAATTAGGGACTAAATTGTTAAAATGTGAAAATGTGAGGGTTAAATTGTAAAATACCCCTAAAAATGTATATATGGATTTATTTGAATGAATGTGAGTTTGAATAAGTTAAATTTGAATTGATTTAGATTAAGAACAAAAGAAAACGGAATTAGATCGGGGGAAGTCGAAAGTCGTTGAGTAGTCGATATCATTCGCTCGAATCTATAACACCCCAAACCCGTATCCATTGCAAGACTAGGGTTAAGAGGAATTATCGGACATATTGGAACATCTCACAATCATTTCACAATCAAAAGTCATGCATCATCATATCATAGTCAAACATCAACATTAAGTCATTTTCTTAGGTCAATAAGACCATAAACATGCATTAGGAAGAGGTTGGGACTAAACAGAACATATACAAAAAATATTTTCTGAAACTTAACAATTTTTCTGAGTTACAAAGGTCACACGCCCATGTGAGTAGACCGTGTGCCTTACACGGCATTAGACACGCCCGTGTGTCTAGGCCATGGTGAAACAGGGAATACATACTGACTTATCCACACGGCCATAAGACACTCCCGTGTGCGTAGCCCGTGGTCGAAACCGACTTGGCCACACAGCCTGGCACACACCTGTGTGTGCGTGACCATGTGGTCTGCCCAGGCTCATTTCAAAATGGCCCTCGAGCAACACAACAGAGACACATGCCCGTGTCCCTGCCCGTGTGGGAAAAAATAGGCCATTTACAAGGCCAATATGCCTCCCATTTGGGTCCTCCCTACAATTCCAAAATCAAGCATCATATATGCAACATTTTCAGCCAAATTCAACTCCAAACATGTATCAATCAATTTCATGCTCATTCTGTATATCAAAGCATATTAAAATTACATGTTAAACATTACCAAATTTCCCAACTATGAACATACCAAAATGACCATTTCACTTGGCCATATACATATATATATTTTAAACATATCACATTATTTGCCTTTTCAAACCATATTCTAATAACTAATGCATCATCAATGTTATACTCATCATTTTTATCTATAAGAAAATGAACCATATGTCAAAAATACCTCCAATATTAGCATCATGAATAAGCCATTTTCGCATGGCTATATAAATACACAAGTCAAAATGAAGCATCTCAAAACTAGCCTATACATGCCATATTACCAAAACTTAAAGCTTTTATTTACCGAAGTGATAACTGGATAGTGTGATGACGCCTCCTATGACTTCCAACCCGAGCAAGTCTCAGAAACTCTATAGACATAGGAAAAACACATAGAGTAAGCTTTGAAAGCTCAGTAAGCCATAAGCAAATGAATCATTTCAATGATATTTATAACCAATATCACTAAACTAAATTTTATAAATTTCAATCACATATACATTCATTGTACTCGTAAATTTATATAACCACATTAAATAACTCTACTTATCTTATTTATCAATGAACATATAACCATGCTTTCAAATTCGAATAACAACCGTTAACTCAATCAATAAGTTAAGCTTGCACATATTCATTACATCACCAATAAAACTATGTTCATTTATTACAAATCATACATAAGGGTATAACAACTTCTTTATAAACACTTCCAAACTCGAACATCCATAATTCCCTTATTCACATAAACCAAAATTTCATATATGAACCATATAGCCAACTCAACCATTTTAATTTCTTTATCTATTCAAATTTTTGAACCAATAAATCATGCATCAAAGCCATATTTCATATTTCATAAATCTCATGTTCGAAACATAAAACCACAATTTCATATAACAAGCATATATAACACATCATTCATTTATATACATTCTTATCGTTCGGTGTCATATATTTCACATATGATCATATGATACATACTCACCTTTCATTTCTAAATTTCATAACAAATCACACGTACTAAATCGGATACAATTGGAGATGGTTATTCATTTCTCAGAATGCCCGTTGTACCGTTCAAAATCAATAAGGATACTCGGATAACTCATAAGCTCGTACAATGCTAATGTCCCAGACGTGGTCTTACATGTAATCAAATATCGATGCCACTGTCCTAGACAGGGTCTTACACGAAATCATATACGATGTCAATGTCCTAGACATGGTCTTACATGTAAATCACAAATTGATGCCAATGTCCCAGACATGGTCTTACACGATAATACATATCGGAATCCTATGTCATTACATATGTATCCTAACTATTCCAATGGTTCATACGGGGCTTTTCAGACATCGTCACATTATCGGAACTTTCTTAATTTCACCTATTGGAACAATCCATAGTCGGAACAGATTCTTCAAAGCTTGATTTAATTCGGCATCACATATATATATATATTTCTTTACAACTCAATTCAGCACATATAATGCACATACATTTCAATTTAACAACATTTATTCACTTATGAACTTACCTCGTACTAACTCGAACGACCGGAACGACTATTCAAATTTTTGACTTTTCCTGATCCAAACCTGATTTCCTCATTTCTTGATCTAATTCAATAAAAATTCAACTTATTTAATCATATATTCAATCAAATTCATTTAAATACACACAAATGGGCTAATTACATTTTTGCCCCTAACATTTCACCTTTTTCTCAATTTGTCCATGTTTCACAAAACACAAAAATATTCAAAATTTGACCACATCCATGCTTGGCCAAATTTCAATAGGGTCTCTAGCAGCCCATTTCTTTCATTTATTTCACATTTTGACCCCTCAATTTACAAAATTTACAATCTAGCCTAAATTACTCAAATTCATCAAAAATTCAAATACAAAACATATTTATCTATCATCAAGCTTCCATATTTCATAAATTAACATTTCAAAACTCACAAAATCAATAATGGCATAACTCAAAATCATCATCAAATTCTGAAATTAAGGCATAGGCTTGATAAAACACGAAGCAACGATCTCAAAAACGTAAAAATTATCAAAAATCGATCAACTAACATACCTTAATCAAAGATAGCAATGGCCGAACCTAGCTTGCTTCTTTTCTTTCTTATTCTTTGCTAATTTCGGTCAAAATGATGAACAAATGCATGGCCACTTTAATTATGTTTTATTATAATACATATTATTCATAATTTACCTTTTTAACCTTTACAAATTAATATGAAAACTTTATAATCAATGTCCATAACCGTCCATGCTTATGTTCAATGGTTAAATTACAACATAAGGCCCCACATAATAAAAGCCATAGCAATATAGCACTTTAAGTCCTTTTTCACAAATCAGCACTCAAACGATAAAATTTTCATACGAAAATTTCACACATAACAATTCACATACTTTAAGCATAGAATATAATAATAAAATATTTTTCTAACTCAAATTCATGGTCCCAAAACCATTGTTCCGACTAGGGTCTAAATCGAGCTGTTACAACTCTCCCCCCTTAGAGATTTTCGTCCCTGAAAATCTTACCAGAAAGTAGATTAAGAATTAGTTTCCACATAATACATTTCAAATTCTCACATGGCTTTAAATTTTGTATCTATTTAATCTCACAACTAAGTTTCTGATTTGTCTTCCGCTATACATCATATCAAGCTGAAACTGTTCATAATTGTACTGATTTCTTTCATTTTCTGCTCAATTTCATTGATGAATTTAAACTCGTGAATCCTTTTTCTCACAAAGCTCTGTATCAAAGCAACGGAGTTTGGTAATTGCAACCATACGATACCTCATACAATGTCATTTTTATAATCACATGATAGCTTATCAAACAACACTAGTCTTGTAACACCCCAAACCCGGCTCAGACGTTACGGCCTGATCCAGTGTGTCACATTGAAGTGTTTTAGTGAAAACCGTGTTTTCATTGAAAACCTTCCTTAAAATAAGAGAGAATCTTAACTAAAAACTTGTTCAAACATAAGATTTGATGAAAATAAAGCACTTAGAAATTTTAGTTGCGGAAGCGTAGAAAATATACTATAACTTAAGAAATCCATGTTCAACTTTTCATAGATACAATGAAAATAATAATAATTATTCAAGTAATAATAACATAAGGAAAACCTTATCACAATCTGGTCTGAGCATACTTAAAAATAAATAAAAACTTAAATGCTTAAAAAAACCAAGTCCGATTTATCTTGCTAGTCGGCCACCCAGAGTCCCTCCTGACATCGAACCTTCTACTGAGCATCACCTGAAAATAAAATAAAAGAGGGGGTGAGTTTTCACAAACTCAGTGTGTACAATCCTCTATGAAGAAAAAACAAGCATTCAAAGAAGAATCATCAAACATGCAATGCAAACCTATCCAAATTATCCATTCGCTACACACCAGCTTTGTCCCCTGTCACTCCATGTGGGGATATAAATATCGACCCACCCAGCGCACACACCAATGGTAGCCCAGTTGCGGAACTACCTTCATTTACATATTGGGTTTTAAAAGCTGTCAGTGGATCCATGATTGTCAAGCAACCATGCGATCCTCATATACTTCCTTCGTTCCATATTTCCCATCCCATATGCAACCTAAGCAGAATATCATATGTATGCAGAAAATAGGCATGTCACATTCAATAAACTTACATTTAACACATAAGGGTATTTTGGTCATTTTTGCCCTTAGAAGCATTTTGATAGTTTTCCCTTAATTATGGTTTTCACTTACCTTGGCTCGTTAACAAGTCCCGCGAGCTAAGATGAACGAATACTATGCAGCAGGTAGGATTCCAAAGAAGAGGGGGTGGGTCATTAAGACCGCTTAAGTACCAAGCTCTCCCTAGATCCAATCCTAGACATGCATATACCCATTGCCACACCTTAACCCTTTGAGTTGTCCACGGTCACAAAATTTAATTAAGTCTTATGTAGTTGTCATATACTAGGCCCAAAACCCCTTACAAAGTCCAAAAAAATTCACATACCTGTATCTGGCCCATTAAGCCCAATCATATTCATATGGCCCATTAGGCCCAAATCACTTGTATATGGCCCATTAGGCCCAGATCACATTTATATGGCCCGTTAGGCCTAGACACATTTATATGGCCCGTTAGGCCTAGACACATTTATATGGCCCATTAGGCCTAGTCAAAATTCATATTTATACACGCATACAAATTCCCATCACATAGCATCAATATTCAATTTTTTCCTATTATGGGCCCAACGACCCATCGGGCCCATTTCGACCTGTATGGCCAAATCACAACCCAAGCCCACTGAATCGCTCGTGGGTCTCAGGCAACCTATCGGTCTTTCCCTTATGAGTGTTTGCGCACTCACAAGACTACCGTAGCCACACTTTTGACTTTTCGCCATTTTGGCATTTCGGCATTTCGGCTTTTGCCGATTTATAGTGTGTGTGCAGTGTATGTACACACCTGGTAAGCAAGCGTGGTGCGATCTCCTTAGCCGAAACCTACAATTGATATCACTCAAAGATTAATCTTACATACTCATCGAATACTTTACCAAAAGCTGGAATCTCACCTTAACCTTACCTAAACGCCAAGCCTTTACTAACTTTTACTTTGATCACTAAACACGCGTATTTCTTAGATCTGAAGAGCAAATCGGTAGGAATCCAAAATCGAGATCTAATACTAATTCCACTAGATTCGGTCAAAGAGTATTCAGCCCTTGAGAGATTCAGCTTTTCGGCTTTTCAAATTTAGTATGGTGAATAAGGGTTTTTTAGTACAGATTAAAGAAGAAGAGTAGAAGAAGAAATTTGCTAAGTGAAACAAAGAAAATTGTATAGAGAAGAATAGAAATCGGTAGGAAGAAAAGAAAGAAAAACAAAAGGGTTTTCAGCTTTTTGGATCTTGAAAAGAAAAGGGTTTTCGGCTTTTGGAGAAAGGGGTTTCTGGCAACAAGGTGAAGAAGAATTTCGACAGTAGCCTGGCAACCCTGTATTCGGCCCCTATTTATAGCCCTTATAGCTGAATTTTCCATGCCCAATTCCCAATTCGGCTCCATCACTTCTCCCTTCTCATCTCCTCGTTTTTCTCCTTGATAACCCCTTGATCTTTTCCTTAATTTTCTCTCCTGAACACTTCCCTTGGAGTCCTCTTTCACGCCACTACCATCCTTCTAGAAGGCCAAAATTAAACTTTTAAAAATACTAAGCTAGGACTTAAACCTTGGATATCCTTGCTAACTACAAACGCCACCTCTCTACTCTCTAAGTGGCGTCACTTAGCCACTCCTCCATAAGGCTTTTTAATGCTATTTTTCCCATATTTTTATTTAAAAGTCCAACTACTTGCCAACCCTGATTCTTTTAATAATTAAACTATAATTTCATTTATTCCTAGGTTCGAACTCAAACCTTAATTAAGACCTACTATAATTACCACATGGCTAGGAATATAAAACACAATTTTTATCAAAACCAAAAACAAAAAATTTCAAGATTTCAGGATTTTTGGGTTTCAAGATTTTTGGAGCGTTACAACTCTATCCCCCTAAAAAAAATTTCGTCCTCAAAATTTCCAACTACCCAATAGTCGCACCGCCTAGGTTACACCACTGCGCTTCTGTTGCGCACTCTATTTCTAATTTCAAAATAGATAAATCACACACCATGGATAAAGCATGTACCAGTATTTGCTTCTGGAGTGTCTTCATCCTCTTGACGACGTGCTGCATAGACCAAAGTTGGCTGCCTTGCCTTAGCATGACCAGCACCTCTGCCTGGTGCTCCGTGAACTAAACCATTTCCACCCCTGGCCTAATCACGGCCTCTCGGCGGTAGCTGTCCACCCCTTGGTGGCTGAGCACCACATTGACCTACTGTTGGCTCTCGACCTAGCGTTTGAGGGCAATCTTTGATCCTATGCTCCATAGACCCACAAGTAAAACAAGCTCCCGTCCTCTTCCAACACTCGCCTCTATGGCTTCTCCCACGATCAGCATAAGGTGGCACCCCTGGATTAACAGCAGGGGGCCCTGCTCTAACTGGCCCAACAACTCTGGCCTTAGCCCTAGGCCTCTGATCAACACCAGGAGTCTCAGCCTCCCTTTTATCCTTACCCCTTTCTTTCTCCTGATTTAAGCGCTCAGTGCATTTAACCTTCTCCGCTATCTTTGCTTTCTCCACCAATTCTGAGAAAACTCGCTCCCTTTATGGAGCTATCAATACCCTAAGGCTGTCTCTCAGTCTGTCTTCAAACCTAACGCAACACTCATAGTCCGTTGCAACATTATTCTTGCATACCTACTAAGGCGTAGAAACTCCGCCTCATACTCCGCCATCGATTTGTTCCCTTGAGTCAAATTCAAGAACTCCTTCCTTCTAGCATCCACATAGCTTGCACCCACATACTTCGTTTGGAATGCAGCCTTGAAAAACTCCCAAGTGACCCGCTCCGGTTGGGTGCCCTCTTTCACCGTCAACCACCACTGGTAGGCTTCTTCCCTAAGTAGTGACACGGCTCCTTTCAACTTTCACTTAGGTGAGCAGTCCAAGTCCTCCATGATCCTTTCAGTGGCCTCCAACCAATATTCCGCCATATTAGGAGCCATGCCAGCCACCCCTTAAGGATCTCAGCCCCGTTCGAAAGAAGTCATTCGAAATGGACCCCCAATTTTTGCCGCCTTTATTAGGCCCAGCGACCCTGTCCAAAATTCTCAGCATTACCTGTGACAATGCATCTTCTCCCATGGACCAATCATACGGTCTATTCCTAGCCACAAGTGAGGCTGGAGCCTCTTCTACTCCAACATCGGGCATATGGCCTGATGCCAACGATTCAGCCCTAACACTTTCGCGACCTCGGCCACGGCCTCTTGCACCTCTTCTAGCACTCATCCTCGATTCGCGTATTATCTGACTAGAAATTTTTATGAAGTCTTGGTTAGTTTTAATAATTAACCCGATGTTTTATGGAAGTAATTAAAGAGAATATTATTTTCGAAAATCCTCTACAGTTTCAAGTTCCTACGGGCTTTGGTTCCATTCCAACAAAATCATCTAAAATAGCCCTCTAACTATCTACTGTTTAACAATTTAAACAAAATTTAGAATAAGAATACTTACTTGGTTCGACGTCGGAGACTCGGTGTGCAACTCAGCAAGACTTCCTCTTTTCCAAAACATTATAAAAAAATAATTTTTTTAAAAAAACACAAAAATAATCCAAGTAATAAGGCCCAATTCACAGCTCGAGTTTTACAACTTGGGCTCTGATACCACTAAATGTAACACCTCAAACTCGGTCCGAACGTTACGGCCTGATCGACGTGTCACATTGAAGTGTTTTAGCGAAAATTGTGTTTTCATTGAAAACTTTCCTTAAAATAAGAGAGAATCTTAATTAAAAACTTGTTCAAACATAAGATTTGATGAAAATAAAGCACTTAGAAATTTTAGTTGCGAAAGCGCAGAAAACATACTATAACTTAAGAAATCCATGTTCAACTTCTTGTAGATACAATGAAAATAATAATAATTATTCAAGTAATAATAACATAATGAAAACCTTATTACAATCTGGTCTGAGCATACTTAAAAATAAATAAAAACTTAAATGCTTAAAAAAAACCAAGTTCGATTTATCTTTCTAGCCGGCCACCCAAAGTCCCTCCTGACATCGAACCTTCTGTTGAGCATCACCTGAAAATAAAATAAAAGAGGGGGTTTCGCAAACTCAGTGTGTACAACCCTCTATGAAGAAAAACAAGCATTCAAAGAAGAATCATCAAACATGCAATGCAAGCCCATCCAAATTATCCATCCCCTACACACCAGCTCTGTCCCTGTCACACTATGTGAGGATATAAATATCGACCCACCCAGCCCACACACCAATGGTAGCCCGGTTGCTGAACTACCTTCATTTACATATTGGGCTTTAAAAGCTGTCAGTGGATCCATGATTGTCAAGCAACCATGCGATCCTCATATACTTCCTCCGTTCCATATTTCCCATCCCATATGCAACCTAAGCAGAATATCATATGTATGTAGCAAGTAGGCATGTCACATTCAATAAACTTACATTTAACACATAGCGGTATTTTGGTCATTTTTGCCCTTAGAGGCATTTTGATAATTTTTCGTGAATTATGGTTTTCACTTACCTTGGCCTGTTAACAAGTCCTGCGAGCTAAGATGAACAAATACTATGCACCAGGTAGGATTCCATAGAAAAGGAGGTGGGTCATTAAGACCACTTAAGTACCAAGCTCTCCCTAGATCCAATCCTAGACATGTATATACCGTTGCCACACCTTAACCCTTTGAGTTGTCCACGGTCGCAAAATTTAATTAAGTCTTATGTAGTTGTCATATACTAGGCCCAAAACCCCTTACAAAATCCAAACAAATTCACATACCTGTATCTGGCCCATAAGCCCAATCATATTCATGTGGCCCATTAGGCCCAAATCACTTGTATATGGCCCATTAAACCCAAATACATTTATATGGCCCGTTAGGCCCAGTCACATTTATATGGCCTGTTAGGCCCAGTCACATTCATATTCATGCTCACATACAAATTCCTATCACATAGCATCAATATTCAGTTTTTGCCTATTGTGGGCCCAATAGCCCATCGGCCCGTTTAGCCCATTTCGACCTGTATGGCCAAATCACAACCCAAGTCTATGGAATCGCCCGTGGGTCTCAGGAAACCTATCGGTCTCTCCCTTATGAGTGTTCACGCACTCGCAAGACCACCGTAGCCAAACTTTCAACTTTTTAGCATTTCAGCATTTCGGCTTTTATCGATTCATAGTGTGTGTGCAGTGTATGTACACACCTAGTAAGCAAGCGTGATGCGATCTCCTTAGCCCAAACCTACAATTGATATCACTTAAAGATTAATCTTACATACTTATCGAATACTTTACCAAAAGCTGGAATCTCACCTTAACCTTACTTGAACGCCAAGCCTTTACTAACTTTTGCTTTGATCACTAAACACGTGTATTTCTTATATCTGAAGAGCAAATTGGTAGGAATCCAAAACTGAGATCTGACTCTAATTCCACTAGATTCGGTCAAAGAGTATTCAGCCCTTGAGAGATTTGACTTTTTGGCTTTTCAAATTTAGTATGGTGAATAAGGTTTATTTGGTACAGATTAAAGAAGAAAAGTAGAAAAGAAATCGGCTAAGTGAAACAAAGAAAATTGTGTAGAGGAGAATAGAAATTGGCAGGAAGAAAAGAAAGAAAAACAAAAGTGTTTTTCGCTTTTTGGATCTTGAAAAGAAAAGGGTTTTCGGCTTTTGAAGAAAGGTGTTTCTGGCAACAAGGTAAAGAAAAATTTCAGCAGTAGCCTGGCAACCCTGTATTCGGCCCCTATTTATAGCCTTTATAGCTGAATTTTCCATACCCAATTCCCAATTCGGCTCCATCACTTCTCCCTTCTCATCTCCTCGTTTTCTCCCTAATAACCCCTTAATCTTTTCCTTAATTTTCTCTCCTGAACACTTCTCTTAGAGTCCTCTTTCACGCCACTACCATCCTTCTAGAAGGCCAAAATTAAACTTCTAAAAATACTAAGCTAGGATTCGAACCTTGGATCTCTTTGCTAGCTACTAACGCCACCTCCCTACTCTCTAAGTGACGTCACTTAGCCACTCCTCCACAAGGCTTTTTGAAGCTATTTTTCCCCTATTTTTATTTAAAAGCCCAACTACTTGACAACCCTGATTCTTTTAATAATTAAACTATAATTTCATTTATTCCTAGGTTCGAATTCAAACCTTAATTAAGACCTACTATAACTATCACATGGCTAGGAACATAAAACACAGTTTTTATCAAAACCAAAAACAAAGAAATTTCAAGAGGCATTACAAGTCTTTCTTAGTTGCTTTCAAATTAAAACACAGTGACAAATAAATATATCGAGAATTTTCAAAACAACCTCGTACTTACAGCTTACCATAGTTTCTCCTAGAATTACCATATAAATTTTAGAATTTTAATCTGAAATAATGATGACTGACACCATATGCAAACTAACAGTCGTTGTACGAATAACTCAGCTGATTTATCAAAAGAGAAATCCATGTGTATGGAAAGACTTATTCAAACAGTTAACAATAATTTAGACATTTATCTTTTCCAATGATAAGAGATAATCCTGATACACAATTTATCAAAATTCTATTTCACCATTACTCAGATATCAAAACATGTTGAAATAGTCCTGAAGACGCTTAATCATTAACTTTAACTTGTTGATAGCTTAGATATCTAACGCGAGGTCAGAAATATTATGTTTTATACCCATTTATCAATACCACTTTCTCAAATTATCATGCATCTTGTTACTCCTGTATGAACAGTCTAACTGACACAGTGAGCCTCTTGCAACAATGGTTATACAATCACAGAGCTTTTTGGTATATCATCAATTCCACATCTGAAGTTCTGAATCAAAAATCAATTTATGCTGAACCCCTTTTTAACTTATAATTTGATAACACATTTCTATGTTTCACGAATTCACTTAGTAAGCATCAATTTAACTTCTAATCCAACTAACATATTGCCTATAATATCGTCGATGCTGGCTCGAGAAATGTGTAAGAAAGAGGTGTGAAACATACCTTGCGTATGTACCGAATGACAAAGAGTTAGAAAAGAAGCCCAATCAAGATTTAGTGGTTTGTGAATACCCTAATGTTTTTCCAGAAGAATTCTGGGTTTACCACACTGTCGGGAGGTAGAGTTTGGCATCGAGCTTGTACTGGACTACACCGATTTCGATAGTCTCCGTATCGTATGGCACCAACGGAATTAAAGGAATTGAAAGCTCGGTTGTAAGAGTTGACGGATAAAGGTTTCGCTGACCAAGTTTCTCACCTTGGGGTGCACAAAGATTGTTTGTGAAAAAGAAGGACGAAACCATGAGGTTGTGCATTGACTATCGTCGGTGGAATAAAGTAACGATAAAGAATAAATATCCATATCTGCGTATTGATGATTTGTTTGACCAACGAAGGAGCTTTAGGTGTTTTCAAAGATAGATTTGAGATCTAAAGTTATTATCGCTACGAGTTCGAGATTCGATATACCTAAAAGCTTTCGAACGAGATACGCCACTACTACGAAGTTTTTAGTGATGCCGCTTGGGCTCACTAATGCCCTCGCGATGTTTATGGATTTGATGAATCGAATCTTCGTGATTTGGACCGGTTCGTCAGAAGTTGTGTTTATTGATGACATCTTGGTCTATTCTAGAGATGAGACCAACATGCCGAAGCACACCTGAGATTAGTGTTGCAAATTTTCTGGGATAAACGCTATATGCTAAGTTCGGTAAGTGTGAGTTCTGTTAAGAGAAGTTAGCTTTTGGGTCATGTGGTATCTGTGATCGGGTATTCGAGTTGATCCGAATAAAATTTCAGCCATACTTAACCGAAGCCTCAGAAATATTACTAAGGTTCAAGTTTTTGGGACTTGCCGGTTACTGACGATTTGTAAAAGGTTTCTCATGATAGCCACACCAATGACGGTTACTTCAAAAAGATGTTAAGTTCGAATGGACGGATAAATGTCGTAAAAGTTTTGATCAATGAAAACCTATTTGACTAGAGCTCCAATCTTAGTGCAATTCTAATCGCATACAAAGAGTTTGTCATTTATAGTGATGCCTCCCTACTTGGGTTGGAGTATGCGTTTTGATGCAAGAAGGTCGAGTTGTGGCATATGCGTCGAGACAATTAAAGCCACATGAGAAAAATTATCCGACTCATGATCTCGAATTAGTCGCCATTGTATTCGCTTTGAAAATATGGCTGACATTACTTATTTGGTGAGAAGTGCCATGTGTTTTTGGATCACAAAAGTCTCAAATATTTGATGACCCAAAGAGACTTAAATCTGCGACAAAGACGTTGGCTTGAGTTATTAAAAGATTATGAGCTTGTTATTGACTATCACCCGAAAGGCTAATGTGGTTGCGGATGCCTTAAGTCAGTAAATCAACGCTTTGCTTTACGAGCAATGAATGTACATTTGTCTATTTTATCCAGACAACAAATGTTAGTGGCGAATTAAAGGCCAAACCATTGTTGATTCATCAAATTCGTGAAGCTCAAAAATCGATGAAGAATTAGTTGCAAAGCGAAAGTGAATGTGTCCTAATATGGAATCGGAGTTTCAACTTGATGAGGACGATTGTTTGAGGTCTGGTCGGTTGTGTGTTCCAAGAAATGCGTAACTCATTTTGATGATTTTGAACGGCTCATTGTGGTCGAATGTCACTTCACCCGGAGTACGAAAATGTACAACGATCCGAGGCGCCGATTTTGGTGGCATGGTATGAAACGAGACATTTTCAATTTGTTTTGAAGTGTTTAATATGTCGCAAGTGAAGGCGGAGCATCAAGTGCCTACGGGGTTTACTTCATGATCATGATACCCGAATGGAAATGGGATCGAGTCACGATGGATTTTGTATCCAGGTTGCCATTGTCGACAAGTAAGAAAGATGCGATTTGGGTTGTTGTTGATAGGATAGCTAAGTCGGCTCATTTTATCCTCGCGTCGTCACGGATTTTCATTGGATAAACTAGCTGAATTGTATGTTTCGACAGTGAGACTACACGGGTACCGAATTTCTATTGTGTCGCATGTCAGATCCGAGATTCACCTCACGATTTTGGAAGAAATTGCAAGAAGCTTTGGGTACTAAGCTGCATGTTAGCACCGCTTCCATCCGCAAACCGATGGTCAATCAACCGGAGCGTATAATTCGGATACTTGAGGATATGTTGAGATGTTGCATCCTTGAGTTTAGTGGTTCATGGGAGCAAGATTTACCTTTGATGATTGAAGTTCGCTTACAACAATAGTTTTCAATCAAGTATTAAGATGGCACCTATGAAGCTTTGTATGCGTAAATGCCGTGACGCCATTGTTTTGGGACCGAGCTCGGTGAAAGTAAAATTTTCTTGAGTGGATTTGATTAAAGATGCTGAGCAGTAAAAAATAATAATTCGTGAAAGTACCCGTGAAAGCAAGGCAAAGATCGATCGCCGTAAATCGTATGCGGACTTAAAACGAAGAGATATTGAGTATCAAGTGGGCGACAAAGTGTTTCTTAAGGTCTCACCTTGAAAAAGATACTGATTTGGCCGCAAGGGCAACCGAGTCCGAGGAGGTTCATAAGACCATATGAAGTATCCGAACTAATTGGTCCAGCTTGGCGTGATAGATTGATTTTGCCTCGAACTTGAAAGGATTCACAATGTTTTCATGTATCAATGCTTCGACGTTATAGATCTGATCCTTCGCACATAATTAATCCATCGAGGTTGAAATTCAACGATTTGAGTTATGAAGAAGAACCGATTCGATCCTAGCTCGTGAAGTGAAAGAGTTGAAAAACAAAAAGATTCCTTTAGTAAAGGTGTTATGGCTCAAACACGGAATTGAAGAAGCTACTTGGGAAACTGAGACATCTATGAAGGAACGATATCGAAATTTATTCACTGGTAAGATTTTCGGGGACGAAAATTTCTTAAGTGGGGGAGAGTTGTGACAACCCTAATTTGACCTTAGTCGAAAAGTGGTTTCGGGACCACAAAACCGAGTTATAAAATATATATATATATATATATAATTATAAATTATGTTTCATGATTTCGAAGTAAGCAAATACGAATGTGAAAATTTCAAGCTTTGATTTGGTCATTTGCATGTGAATTTATTCAATAGGACTAAAATGTGACACTTTTGAAATGTGATAGGCTAATTTAGAATGAGTAAATAATGCATGTGTTTAAAGGAATGGTTTTGCATGTTAAATTGCCCATTTTGAGCTAGTGGCCGGCCATGTGCTAGTCATGTTATAAAATATGAATTTTATATTGGTTTTATTTAGTTAAATGATTAAATAACATGAATTAATGAAATAAAATAAGGAATTAAAATAGCTAGTGGGTGAAAATAACAAAGTTAGCACCTTGTTCATCCCAAAAACCGAATGTGAAGGAGAGTTGGGGAGAAGAACCATTCGGTCACTAAAATCATCTTTAAGGTATGAGATTCATGTGATTTTTTTTAATTGCTTGATAAATTTGAATTAATTGCCAAGTTCTTTAGGTAACCCATGTTAGAGATTTTGATATTAGGATGACTAGCACTTTCATTACCATGATAGTTGAGGATTAGGGATTTTATTTCTTGTTAAATTGGATGATTCTTAGTGTGTTAGTGTTTGAACTAACTAAGGATCAAAAGAAAGATGCATAGGTACAAGAAGAAAGATCGGCTACTATGGTTGATGCTAATGCCGTTTGAAAATGCTATATGTGGATAATATATGTGATTTGAGTTAATAATGTGAAAAGAATATGTAGTTATATTATAATTGATTAGGTATTAAGTTAAAAGTTACTAAAATTTCCATTTCTTTAGCCTTGGAATGTGAATGATCATTGAAGAGTTTGTGGATGAATATAGGTGAACTTGGTAAGAGTATTCGGCCCAGTGTATAATGATATAAAGATGTTAGAAATTATTAATGATTAGGTGTAAATCATCCTTTGATAGGATCAATCACATATTCATCGCTTGTAAAATACAAAAAATTTTCTTATTCAAATCATTTGAAACTATAATCATTTCCCTCGGATAATAATATTTACTTACAAAATCAAAAGTTGTTCGACGATTTGAGCTAACTTTGCTGTGTCAAGTTTGGGTCTTGCTCTACAACGTCAAACATTTTAAACTCTTGTAATCATCAAATATGTCATATAGCTCTTTTCATGCAGCTTTAATCGTATGGAATCACATGATATCTCTTTACACTCTATTATTAGCACACACTTCAAACCGTTCATTGACGCATGACTGAAGATCATAAACTTTTTCTTCAAATTAGACTAAACTAGTAATGATGTTTCAGTTGACAATATCTTCGTGCGAAAAAGAAAACTTCAACAATCAAACTAACTTTAATTTACCACAATATTTCTCAGGTAGAATTGTTTCGATAGATATAATTCTGTATCAAGTCTTCAAGAATACGAATTCTTCTTCCAGACTATCCTTCAATTTACACATGTGCGTTCAAAGTTTATTTCCAATCCGGTGAATAGATTTAAATACATATAACCTAGTTAACTTTTCAATCAAATAATTTCAGATCAGATTAAACTATTGAATCAGTCTTTTCGAAGAAATCTTTTCTTCTCGTTAAAAAGGATAACCCAGACATATCATAATACAAATTCCACAATCATCAAATAGAAATCATAATGTCATAATAAATCGATGTCTTACCCGTAACAATAGATAATATCCCAACTGTTAATAAAGCATTTGAACCTAGAAGAAAATCAAATATGATTTGAACAGCAACCAATGCAAAAGCACAACTTTTATAACTTTGATAACGGTACTGCAGTACTTCCCAAATTTTAAAACAGAAATTATGATTATAACATATATCGCCGTTTTCGTCAAATAGATATCTCTTATAGATAATCACATAGAATCATAAGAAAACCAGAATAGCAAAATTTTGACATCTGAAGCTATACAGAATATCAGAAAATAACAACCCACATAGAATGATATCAACTCCGATGATATCCCAGAAAATGTCCAGAAAGAACAATATCACTCATAAATACTGGAATCCACAGTAACAGAAGCGATATAATCTTCACATATTTTCAACAAAACAATAGCCAACAGAAATAGAGTATTACTATCATACAGATTTTACCGTTGACTTCCATATCCACACAATGGAATAAATACCAAAGAAAGACATAGCAATGTCGAACATAACTCAAACAGACAAATGATACTTTTATCTATTAGCATGTTTAGCTAATGTTCTCATACGATAAGAATTCCTTCTGAAATTAATAGTCACATATGCTTCTGAGGATAGATGTACACATAGAATGTCCAGAAGAAGTCATAGTCAACTGCATAACTATAACCACTGCACTCAGCCATCAGTCTAATTCAAACATTATTCAACTGTCAAATTCTGTCATCATTAAGTCCATATTATCCCATCAATAACAAAAATCAATTCAAAAGAAGTTTCAGTTAATACCTTTCTTTAGATATCATACCTAAATACTTTTATTTCATCGAATCCAACTTCTTCGTTAACAGTGATTTTACATAATTTGAATAGTCTTCAGAACTTTTCAATATCTCCTTTAGTACTATCTTCATTTTCTGATTGATTCTCTTTTCTGAATACATTAGTAATCTTTCATACACAAATCTCTGTAACTCCACACTTATAAGCTTATTCAACCCAAAATCTTACAGATTTCATTGTAACATTTTACGGATAAGGGGGTGAGGGTAGTAAAGCCTCAAATTTAACTTTCTCATACATGCACTTAACACATACTATCACAAATAGTTAGTTTATTTCACATTCTCAAAACATTTAATAAACATATTTGCTTTTAATCACTTTTGTTCTTAACACATAGTTCATATGCCAACTCAAATCACTAATTCACGATCAAAACATTTCATATAATAATCATAATCCAAATATCATAACTCATATGCTCATATAATTATAACATTTATCAATAACAAAATGACATACTCTTTAATCAATAAACTCATAATCAACACATTTCCATTCAAACATTCGAGTACACATTCCGTACTATTAGCTCGGTTGGAAAACTTATTTGTTTCATCAAAATAGATTTTGTCAGAGTCGAGAGATATCACACTATCATAGGTTAAATATGGCATGTATGGCTAAACTAACATTAGCTATGTTAGTCCTAGAACCACTAAACCATAGCTCTAATACCAAATAAATGTAACACCCCTAACCCGTATCCATTACCAAACTAGGGTTAAGAGGCATTACCGGACATATCAAAACATCCACACATTGTCATATCATAGCCAAACATCAACATTAAGTCATTTTCTTAGGTCAATAAGACCATAAATATGCATTAGAAAGAGGTTGGGACTAAATCGAACATATACAAAAAAAATTTCTGAAACTTCATAATTTTTCTAAGTTACAAAGGTCACAAGCCCATGTGAGTAGACCGTGTGCCTCACACGGCATTAAAAATGCCCGTGTGTCTAGGCCGTGGCGAAACAGGGCATACATACTGACTTATCCACACGGCCACAAGACACGCATGTGTGTGTAGCCCGTGGTCAAAACTAACTTGGCCACAAGCCTAACACAAGCCCGTGTGTGCGCGACCTTGTGGTCCACCTAGGCTCATTTCAAAATGGCCCTCGAGCAACACGGCACAGAGACACACGCCTATGTCCCTGCCCGTGTGGGCAAAAATAGGCCATTTACAAGGCTAATATGCCTCCCATTTGGGTCCTCCCTACAATTCCAAAATCAAGCATCATATATGCCACATTTTTAGCCAAATTCAACTCCAAACATGTATCAATCAATCCATAATATCATCAATCAATTTCATGCTCATTCTGTATATCAAAGCATATTAAAATTACATGCTCAACATTACCAAATTTCCCAACTATGAACATACCAAAATGACCATTTCACTTGGCCATATACATATATATATCTAAACATATCACATTATTAGCCTTTTCAAACCGTACTCAAATAACTAATGCATCATCAATGTTATAGTCATCATTTTTATCTATAAGAAAATAAACCATAAGTCGAAAATACCTCCAATATTAGCATCATGAAAAAGCCATTTTCGCATGGCTATATAAATACACAAGTCAAAATGAACCATCTCAAAACTAGCCTATACATGCCATATTACCAAAACTTAAAGCTTTTATTTATCGAAGTGATAACCGGATAGTCTGATGACGCCTCCTACGACTTCTAACCCGAGCAAGTCTCAAAAACTTTATAGACGTATGAAAAACACACAGAGTAAGCTTTGAAAGCTTAGTAAGCCATAAGCAAATAAATCATTTCAATGATATTTATAACCAATATCACTAAATTGAATTTAATAAATTTCAATCACATATACATTCATTGTACTCGTAAATTTATATAACCACATTAAATAACTCCACTTATCTTATTTATCAATGAAAGTATAACCATGCTTTCAAATTTGAATAACAACCGTTAACTCAATCATATAAGTTAAGCTTGCACATATTTATTACATCGCCAATAAAACTATGTTCATTTACTACAAATCATACATAAGGGTATAACAACTTCTTTATAAACACTTCCAAACTCGAACATCCATAATTCCCTTATTCACATAAACCAAATTTTCATATATGAACCATATAGCTAACTCAACCATTTTAATTTCTTTATCTGTTCAAATTTTTGAACCAATAAATCATGCATCAAAGCCATATTTCATATTTCATAAATCTCATGTCGGAAACATAAAACCACAATTTCATACAACGAGTATATATAACACATCATTCATTTATATACATTCTTATCATTCGGTGTCATATATTTCACATATGATCATATGATACATACTCACCTTTTGTTTCTAAATTTCATAATAAATCACACGTACCTGAATTGGATACAATTGCACATGGTTATTCATTTCTCAGAATACCCGTTGAACCTTTCGAAGTCAATAAGGATACTCGGATAACTCATAAGCTTGTACAATGCCAATGTCCCAGATGTGATCTTACATGTACTCAAATATCGATGCCACTGTCCCAGACAGGGTATTACACGAAATCATATACGATGTCAATGTCCCAGACATGGTCTTACACGTAAATCACAAATCGATGCCAACGTCCCAGATGTGGTCTTACACGATAACACATATCAGAATCCTATGTCATGACATATGTATCCTAACTATTCCTATGGTTCGTACGGGGCTTTTCAGACATTGTCACATTATCAGAACTTTCTCAATTTCACCTATTGGAACAATCCATGATCGAAACAGATTCTCCAAAGCTTGATTTAATTCGGCATCACATATATATATATTTCTTTACAACTCAATTCAGCACATATAATGCACATACATTTCAATTTAACAACATTTATTTACTTATGAACTTACCTCGTACTAACACGAACAGACCGGAATGACTATTTGATAATTTTTGACTTTCCCGATCTAAACCCGATTTCCTCATTTCTTGATCTAATTCAATACAAATTCAACTTAGTTAATAATATATTCAATAAAATTTATTTAAATGCACATAAATGGGCTAATTACACTTTTGCCCTTAACATTTTATATTTTTCTCAATTTAGTCCCTGTTTCACAAAACACAAAAATATTCAAAATTTGACCACACCCATGCTTGGCTGAATTTCACTAAGGTCCCTAGCATACCATTTCTTTCATTTATTTCACATTTTGACCCTTAAATTTACAAAATTTATAGTTTAGCCCAAATTACTCAAATTCATCAAAAATTCAATTACAAATCATATTTATCTATCATCAAGCTTCCATATTTCATCAATTAACATTTCAAAACTCATAAAATCAATAATGGCATAATAAAAATCATCATCAAATTCTAAAATTGAGGCATGGGCTTGATAAAACACGAAGCAATGATCTCAAAAACGTAAAAATTATCAAAAATCGATCAACTAACATACCTTAATCAAAGATAGCAATGGCCGAACCTAGCTTGCTTCTTTTCTTTCTTATTCTTTGCTAATTTCAATCAAAATAATGGACAAATTCATGGCCACTTCAATTATGTTTTTTAACCTTTTTAACCTTTTTAACCTTTTTAACCTTCACAAATTAATATGAAAACTTTGTAATCAATGTCCATAACCGTCCTTGCTTAAGTTCAATGGTTAAATTACAACATAAGGTCCCACATAATAAAAGCCATAGCAATATAGCACTTTAACAATTAGCAAGTCACTTTTGCATTTTACGTGATTAAGTCCTTTTTCACAAATCGACACTCAAACGATAAAATTTTCATACAAAAATTTCACACATATCAATTCACATACTTTAAGCATAGAATATAATATTAAAATATTTTTCTAACTCAGATTCGTGGTCCTGAAACTAAAATTCTAACTAGGGTCTAAACCGGGTTGTTACAAAATCCATACGAGGTAAGTCAATATATAATAAACGTGTTTAAGTTAATTTATTTATGTTTTATAACATTGAATTGTGATGAATGGCAATATGAGAACTCAATATGTGATATGCGAGAAAGTTTCGATAATGTAACGACGTCTGAAATGCCCCGTATGAACCATAGGAATAGTTAGGATACATATGTCATGACATAGGATCCGATATGTGTGTTTTCATGTAAGACCACGTCTGGGATGTTGACATCGACTTATAATTTACATGTAAGATCATGTTTGGGACATCGTCATCATATTTGATTTCGTGTAAGACCCTGCCTGGGACAGTGGCATCGATATTTGATTACATGTAAGACCACATCTGGGACACTGGAATTGTATGAGCTTTCCAAGCTATCCAAGCTATCTGAGTATCCTTATTGATTCTGAATGGTTCAACGGGTATTTTGAGAAATGAATGGTTATGTGAGTAAGTACTTAATTCAGGTACGTTTGTAATGTATATGCTGGAAAGGTATGTATATGTAAATATATATGGACATATGAAACATGTATGAACTACTAAGAGAATAAGATGTGTTATATATGCAACGAAATTATGAATCATTGAGCCATATGAGATATACAAATGTTTGAATATATTATGCCATGAGTTATGTGAATGAATTGATCTAAATTGATGTTATGTGTTAAGTTTATTTGTATATGAATTACTAAGCTTTTGAAAGCTTACTTTGTGTGTGTTTTCGATTGTTTTTTCAGATATCGTAGCTACCGGGAGCTCGGGGATCATTAAGGATCATCACCACACTATCTAACTCTATTTTGGTACATTTTAAAAGTGTAAATATTAGAGTCTGGCATGTATAGGCTAGAGTATTTGAATATGTTTTGTGAAGTGTATATTTAGCCATGTGATATTACTTAATTATGGTTTAACTTATGGTTTGATTTTGGTATATGATATGTGATGCAAATTATGCCTATGAGATGTGTTCATGAATGGCTAAGTGAATTGGTCAATTTGGTCAGTTTTGGTGTGTACTTATTTAAGGATTTGGTAAGATTTTGGTATAAGAATGAATGAATTGAAATGAGGTTAAACAAATGTTTAGATATGATTTTGTCTTATGATTTGGAACAATTTGGTATGGTTATTAAGCATGAAATTGGTTGATAATGATATGGTATGATTGATGTATGTTTGGTTGTGAATTAGCTGAGAATTTGGTATAAAATGTTTGGTTTTGGTGCTTGTAGGTTTGACCTAAATAGGGTGGCAAAGTTGGCTTTGCAAATGGCCTATTTTAGTCCACACAGGCAAAGACGCGGGCGTGTGTCTCAGCCGTGTGTGACACACAGTTATGTTACACGGTCGTGTATCCCCTGGGGTACCCTACGATTTAAAGTCAGTATTCCCTACAGTTTTGACACGGCTTAGACACACGAGCATGTCTATCAGTTGTGTGTGGCACACGAGCTAGCACATGAGTGTGTGGTCGACCATGTGACCCAAGTCAGTAGCCTCCCTAATTTTCACATGGCCTGGTACACGGGTGTGTCATGTGGCTATGTGGACAAGTCAGTATGTATGCCCTATTTTACCACGGCCTAGACACACGGGCGTGTCTAATGAACACCGCGGCCTGCTCACACGGACGTGTGACCTTTATAACTTTGAAAATATTTAAGTTTTGAAAAATTTTGTATGAGCTCGGTTTAGTCTCTACCTTTCTAAAGCATGTTTAAGGTCTCGTAGACTTATATTAGGGACAATTGTGAATGATTATTATATGATTTGCTTATCTTATGCTTTTTATTTGTGAATGTTCTGATATATCAGGTAACGCCTTTAACCCTATTCTGACGATAGATACGGGTTAGGGGTGTTACATTTGGTTGGTATCAGAGCTATGGTTTGGTCGGTTCTAGGACTACCATAGCGTAAGTGAGTCTAGCTATACATGTCGTATTTATAAACTGCGATAGTGTGGTGAATCCTAATAATGAAAATGTGTTTTTGAATGAGCTACAGATGGTGATGTAGAAAGCAATGCACCTGCTCCCATGCAAGAGACAATGCCATTCAACCTTAGACCTGCTACTGGTAGTCATGATGGAGAGGCTAAACAAGCCTTCTATCAAATGATGAATGATTGGTTCACCCAATATATTCAAACTAATCCGATTTTACCACAACCTTCACCCCCGCCTAATCCTCTGCAAGTCCCTGTCATGCCACAAGCTAATTTGGTTCAGTTGAATAAGCCTCTTGTCGATAAAATTAGAAAATATGGGGCTGAAGAATTTTGTGCTACTACTAATGATGATGCCAAAAGAGTTGAATTTTGGTTGGAGAATACGATACGAGTGTTCGATGAATTATTATTGACTCCAGACGAATATATAAAATGTGTTGTGTCACTTCTAAGAGATACAGCTTATCATTGGTGAAAGATGTTGATATCCGTAGTTTTAAGAGAACGAGTTACTTGGGATTTCTTCCAAGTTGAAGTCCGGAAGAAATACATCAGTCAAAGCTTCATCGATTAGAAACACAAAGACTTTCTTGAGTTGAAACAAGGCCGTATGTCTGTTACAGAATATAAGCGAGAATTTGTAAGACTGAGCTAGTATGTCCGAGAATGTGTCTCGACTGAAGCAATTATGTGCAAGAGATTCAAGGATGGTTTGAATGGAGATATCCATTTGTTAGTCGGGAATTTAGAGATAAAAGAGTTTGTAGTGCTTGTTGAACGAGCGTGTAAAGCTGAAGAGCTCGAGAAAGAGAAAAGAAAAGCTGACTTAGAAACTAGAGATGTGAGAAAGATATCTGCAAGTAAACCATTTCAGTCTATGTCAAAGAAATTCTAAGATGATTTTAGCCGTTCAAAGGCTAATGTGGGGCATTTGAGTAGAGATCATGCTAGATCGCATTCGAGCTTCAGAGCTCCAGCTACTTCTGTTGCTAGTGTTGGAAATGCTAGATTCGATCGACCCGAGTGTAAACACTGTGGTAAAAGAAATCCTGGTAATTGTAGGCTGTATGATCGGGTCTATTTCAAATATAGATTTTTAAGTCATTTTATTCGAGATTGCCCTGAATCTGCTGAGCATGAGATTGCACAAAATTCGAGACCTAGTAACACTTTAACTAGAGGTAGACCTCCCAAAAATACAGGAAATATGAGTGGTAGTCAAAAAGGGACTAAAGACACTGCTGTTCGATCCAAGGCTAGAGCACCTGCCAGAGCCTATGCTATCTGAGCTCATGAGGAAGCTTCATCTCCAAATGTGATTACAGGTACATTTACTCTTTATGATACTTCTGTGATTACTTTGATAGATCCTGGATCAACGTATTCTTATATATGCATGAATTTAGTGAATAGTAAGACTTTTGCTGTAAAGTCTACTAAATTTGTGATAAGAGTATCGAATCCCCTAGGCTGATGTGTTTTGGTTGATAAAGTCTGCAAGAATTGTCCGTTAATGTTTCGAGATATTTGTTTTTTGACTGATCTGATGTTATTACCCTTTGATGAATTTGATATAATTTTGGGTATGGATTGGTTAACTTTGCATAATGCTATTGTGAATTGCAAACAAAAAATTATTGATTTGAGATACAAGAATAATGAAATAGTCTGAATTGAATCTAGTGACTTGAATGGGTTACCAGCTGTGATTTCGTCAATGAAAGCTCTGATTATTGTGAGAAAAGGTTGTGAAGCTTACTTTACTTATGTGATTGATTCAAAAGTAACAGAAAAGAAAGTGGAATCAGTACCTGTTGTCTGTGAGTTCCCTGATGTGTTTCCTGAAGAACTTCTGAGATTACCTCCAATCCGAGAATTTGAATTTGGCATTGAGTTAGTACCGAGAACTACTTTAATTTTGATAGCTCGTATAGAATGGCTCTGACCAAGTTAAAAGAATTAAAGTCTCAGTTGCAAGAATTAACTGATAGAGGATTTCCAAGACCGAGTTTCTCACCTTGGGGTGCTCCTGTTCTGTTTGTGAAAAAGAAAAACGGCACAATGAGAATGCGTATTGATTATCATCAGTTGAACAAAGTGACAATAAAGAACAAATATCCTCTGCCTCGAATTGATGATATGTTTGATCAGTTGAAAGGAGCAATCGTATTTTTGAAGATAGGTCTCAAATTGGGTTATTATCAGTTGAGAGTAAAAGATTCAGACATTCTGAAAACTACTTTCTGAACGAGGTACAGACACTGTGAATTCTTAGTTATGCCTTTCAGATTAATGAATGCACCTACTATCTTTATGGATTTGATGAATAGAATTTTTAAACCGTACCTAGATCGATTTGTTGTTGTGTTCATAGATGACATATTGATATATTCACATGACGAAATCGAACATGCTGAGCATTTGAGAACAGTGCTACAAACTTTGTGAGATAAGAAATTGTATGTGAAGTTTAGCAAATGTGAATTTTGCTTACACGAAGTTAGTTTTTTGGGACATATTGTGTCAGCATCAGGTATCCAAGTTGATCCGAGCAAGATTTCAGCTATTCTAGATTGGAAGCCTCTGAGAAATTTTTCTGAAGTCCACAATTTTTTGGGACTTATCGGTTATTATAGACGCTTTGTAAAAGGCTTTTCGATGATCGTGACTCCGTTGATGAAACTGCTTCAGAAAGATGTGAAATTTGATTGGTCTGAAAAGTGTCAGAAAAGCTTTGATCAGTTGAAAGCCCTATTGACTGAAGCTCTAGTGTTAGTACAACCATAATCGGGTAAAGAATTTGTAATCTACAATGATGCTTTATTGAACGGTTTAGGTTACATTTTGATGCAAGAAGGCAAAGTTTCAAGACAGTCAAAGCCACACGAAAAGAACTATCCGACGCACAATCTAGAATTAGCGGCTATTGTGTTTGCTTTGAAGATTTGGCACCACTATCTGTTTGGTGAGAAATGTCACGTTTATTCTGATCATAAAAGTTTGAAATATTTGATGAATTAGAATGATTTGAACCTACGAAAAAGAAGATGGCTAGAACTGCTAAAAGACTATGAACTTCGATTGATTACCATCCGGGAAAAGCAAATGTTGTTGCTGATACTTTAAGTCAGAAATCATTGTTTGCATTACGTGCTATGAATGCTCATTTAGCTTTGTCTGATGATGGTTCGGTTTTAGTAGAATTAAAAGCAAGACCTTCGTTCTTACAGCAGATTATTGATGCTCAGAAGGTTGATAATGAGATATTAGCAAAACGAGCTCAGTGTGATTTGAATTCTGATTCTGAATTTTGAGTTGATAATAATGATTGTTTGAGATTATGAGATCAGATTTGTGTTCTGATAAATTCAGAGTTAATTCAAATGATTTTGAACGAAGCTCATAGTAGTCGATTATCTGTGCATCCGGGTAGTACGAAAATGTATAATGATTTGAAACAGCACTATTCTTGGTCTGGAATGAAAAGAGATATCTCTGACTTGGTTTCGTAATGTTTAATCTGTCAGCAAATTAAAGCTGAACATTAGATGCCATCTGGTTTATTACAGCCGATTATGATTCCGTAGTGGAAATGAGATAAAGTGACGATGGATTTTGTTTGGGGTTTTCCCCTATCTCTGAGAAAGAAAAATGTGATATGGGTTGTAGTTGATCGATTGACGAAATCAGCTCAGTTTATTTTGGTATGATCTGATTACTCGCTTGATAAATTAGCTGAGTTGTACATTTTTTATATTGTAAGATTGCACGGTGTGCCATATCTATTGTGTCAGATAGAGATCCGAGATTCACATCATGATTTTGGAAGAAACTACAAGAGGCATTAGGTACAAAACTGCACTTCAGTACTGCTTTTCACCCGCAGACGGATGGTCAATCCGAGCGGATTATTCAGATACTCAAAGATATGTTAAGATGTTGCATTCTTGAGTTTGAAGGTAAGTGGGAACAGTATTTGTCATTGATTGAATTCGCATACAATAATAGTTTTCAATCGAGCATTAAAATGGCACCGTACGAAGTCTTATATGGTAAAAAATGGCATACACCTTTGTATTGTACTGAGCTCAGTGAGAATAAGATTCACGAGATTAATTTGATAAAAGATACTGAATAGAAAGTAAAAGTGATTTGAGATAGTTTGAAAATAGCTTCCGATCATCACAAAACTTACGCAGATTTGAAACAAAAAGATATTGAATTTGAGATAGGTGACAAAGTGTTTTTGAAAGTATCTCCGTGGAAAAAAGTACTCCGATTTGGCAAAAAGGCAAATTGAGTCCGAGGTTTATCGGGTCGTATGAGATTTCCAAGCGTATCGGGCCGGTTGCTTATAGATTGTTGTTGCCACCAGAGTTAGAAAAGATTCATAATATGTTTCACGTATCGATGCTTCGGCAATACAGATCTAATCCTTCGCATGTGATTTTTTGGTCAGAGATTGAGATTCAGTCTAATATGACCTAAGATGAAGAACCGATTCATATTTTGGCTCGCAAGGTTAAAGAACTGTGAAATAAGAAAATTTCGTTAGTAAAAGTGATATGGCATCGACACAATATTGAAGATGCTACGTGGGAGCCCGAAGATGCTATGAGACATCAATATCCAAATCTGTTCAATGGTAAGATTTTCGGGGACGAAAATCCCTAAGGGGACCACAAATTTGAGTTAGAAAAATATTTTAATATTATTTTCTGTGTTTACAGCATGTGTTTAAACATGTGTGAAAGTTTCGTATAAAAATTTGATCATTTGTGTGCTTAATTTTGAAAAAGGACCTAATCGCATAAAATGTAAAAGTTGCTTGCCATATGTTAAAAGTGCTTATTTCCTATGTCTTTTTAAATGAGAAGTCTTTATGTTGTTATTATGCCATTTGCATGGTAAGTGGACAATTATAGCCTTATATGTTTATGTTTTATTAATATTTTCATTAAGGGCAAAATTGGTAATTGTTAATTAAAGGTTAATTAATAAAACAAAAGCATGAAAATTGGCCATTATCATCCACGTTTGCCAAAAATTAAAGAAGAAAAGAAAATAAAAGAGTCTTTAGGGTTTCGACTAAGAAATTGGGTGATTAAGGTATGAATTTTATTCTATTTTTGATGATTTTTACGTTTTTGTAATCGTTGCTTTGTGCTCTATCAAGCCCATACCTAAATTTATGATTTTGATGATGATTTTGAAATATGCCATTGATGAAATTGTGAGCTTTATAAAGTTTGATGATTGTAAATGAAATATATGTATTGGGTTAACATGTTTTGTCTTTGAAATTTGATGAATTTGAGTAATTTGGGCTAAATTGTAAAAATGAGATTTTGAGGGACTAAAATGTGAAATAAATGAAATATGTGGACTTGTATGAACTATATGAAAATTTAGCTAGGTATAAGTATAAAGAAATTTTATGTATTTTGTGATTTTATGAATTAGGGACTAAATTGTTAAAATGTAAAAATGTGAAGGCTAAATTATAAAATACCCTAAAATGTATATACGAATTGATTTGAATGGATGTTAGTTTGAATAAGTTAAATTTAAATTGATTTACATTAAGAACAAAAGAAAACGAAATTAGATCGGGGGAAGTCGAAACTTGTTGAGTAGTCGATTCCGTTTATTCAAATTCATACGAGGTAAGTCAATATACAATAACGTGTTTGTTAATTTATTTATGTTTTATAACATTGAATTGTGATGAATGTCTATATGAGAACTCAATATGTGATATCCGAGAAAGTTTCGATAATGTAACGATGTCCAAAAAGCCCGCACGAACCATAGAAATAGTTAGGATAAATATGTCATGACATAGGATCTGATATGTATGTTTTTGTGTAAGACCACATTTGGGACTTTGGCATTAACTTATGATCTACGTGTAATACCATGTCTGGGACATTGGCATCGTATTTGTTTCATGTAAGACACTGCCTGGGATAGTGGCATCGATATTTGATTACATGTAAGACCACGTCTAGGACGTTGGCATTGTATGAACTTTCTGAGCTATCCGAGTATCCTTATTGATTTCGAATGGTTCAACGAATATTCCGAGAAATGAATGGTTATGTGAATAAGTACTTAATTCAGGTACGTTTGTAATGTATATGTTGATTGAGAAGGAATGGTATGTATATGTAAATATATATGGACATATGAAACAAGTATGAACTACTAAGAGAATAAGATGTCTTATATGTGCAATGGAATTATGAATCATTGAGCCATATGAGATATACAAATGTTTGAATATATTATGCCATGAGTTATGTGAATGAATTGATCTAAATTGATGTTATGTGTTAAGTTTATTTGTATATGGATTACTAAGCTTTTGAAAGCTTACTTTGTGTGTGTTTTTGATTTTTTTTAGATATCGTAGCTATCGGGAGCTCGAGGATCGTTAAGGATCATCACCACACTATCTAACTCTATTTTGGTACATTTTAAAAGTGTAAATATTGGAGTCTGGCATGTATAGGCTAGAGTATTTGAATATGTTTTGTGAAGTGTATATTTAGCCCTATGATATGGCTTAATTATGGTTTAACTTATGGTTTGATTTTGGTATATGATATGTGATGCGAATTATGCCTATGAGATGTTTTCATGAATGGCTAAGTGAATTGGTCAATTTGGTCAGTTTTGGTGTGTACTTATTTAAGGATTTGGTAAGATTTTGGTATAAGAATGAATGAATTGAAATGAGGTTATGAAACAAATGTTTAGATATGATTTTGTCTTATGATTTGACATAATTTGGTATGGTTATTAAGCATGAAATTGGTTGATAATGATATGGTATGATTGATGTATGTTTTGGTTGTGAATTGGCTGAGAATTTGGTGTAAAATGTTTGTTTTTGGTGCTTGTAGGTTTGACCCAAATAGGGTGGCAAAATTGGCTCCGTAAATGGCCTATTTTTGTCCACACGGGCAAAGACGCGGGCGTGTGTCTCAGCCATGTGTGATACACAGTTATGTTACATGGCCGTATGTCTCTTGGGGTACCCTACGATTTAAAGTCTGTATGCCCTACAGTTTTTACATGGCTTAGACACACGGGCGTGTCTATCGGTCGTGTGTGGCACATGGGGTTGGCACCCGAGCGTGTGGTCGACCGTATGACCCAAGTCAGTAGCCTCCCTAATTTTTACATGGCCTGGTACACAGGCGTGTCATGTGGCCATGTGGACAAGTCAGTATGTATGCCTTGTTTTGCCACGGCCTGCTCACACTGGCATGTGACCTTTATTACTTTGAAAAATGTTTAAGTTTCGAAAAATTTTGTATGAGCTTGGTTTAGTCCCGAACCCTTTCCAAAGCATGTTTAAGGTCTCGTAGACCTATATTAGGGACAATTGTGAATTATTATTATATGATTTGCTTATATTATGCTTTTGTATTTGTGAATGTTTCGATATATCAGGTAACGCCTTTAACCCTATTCTGACGACTGATACGGGTTAGGGGTGTTACATGTTACATGTAAAAATCAGCTAGGCTTGGAATAATGACTAAATTGCATGAATTTCATTTTTTGAGCCTAGGGACGAAGTTAGAATTAATCAAAAGTATAAGGGCAAAATAGTATTTTTGCCTATGATGTGAATTGAATGGAATTGAATGTGAATTTTATTAAATTAATGTTAAATTCATTTATATAGATCCTGGATAACTCAAATACGAAGTTAGATTGAGGAAAAGAAAAAGTGTCGGATTAGTAGATTTCTGTATACGAATAAGTGACAAGGTAAGCTCATGTAACTAGATTATATATGTTAAGTTGTTTGGATTGAATGTTGAATTTGTGTGAATTGTATAAATGTTTAATGTATGAAATTAATTACATGCTCGATATTACTCGATAAATGTTAAGTCCTGTTTGAATAAATGAAATTCGATGGATATAGGATCTCCCGAATCAGTTGTAGTCCTGCATATGTTGCGGATATACCATAGCTCTTATGAGCATCCTGTTATTAGTCCTCTCGAGCTTCCCGTGAAATAATTTGAGTCGCTTAGATGCCCGATCGTAAAATGGAGAAGTTCCATTCTATTTGGAGTGTATATAAAATTCAGCTAAGTGATGGTTTAAACAAAGGGGTTTCAAAGAGTGTTTAAGATATGTTAATGGTATATTGGCTAAATAAAGAAATTAAGGTAAAGTTAAGATGGATAATATGGATGGAAAATGGGATTAATGCCAAGGAAGAACCAATACTATAGAAAGTATTGACCGGAACTTTATACATCACTTAAGATGGATAAAAGATGGAAGATAGGATCTTGACCCGCTATCTAGGAAGATAGGGACCAAAGATATCATGGGGTGAACGCCACACTCAGTTTAGGAGTGATAAGTTCAAAAAAATAGAATGACGCCACTAGCAAGCTAGATAAGTCAAGTTGAGTCTAAAATGAATTAAGAGAGTTGAAAAACTCACAAATGTTACAAACATTCAATAATAAGCAAAAAGTCTTTTTACAACCAGCAAATAACATAATATTTATAGTGAAAGTCTAAGGCTAGCCGAATGGACAAAAGAGTAGCTAGATGGACATTTGATTTCAGCTTTTAATGAGCTAAAAATTCTAGAATAATTCAATAAAATTCCAGGAATCTTCTCCAGCCTTTGGGAATGTCATTGGACAACCACTTGGGGGTTTGAATCTGCTGAATTGTGGTCATTAGATAAAGAGCTGAAATGAGCTAAATTTGCTGGATAGATTCGGCCTAGGTGATTTAATAAGTGTTAATTGAGCTGCCTTGGTTATTTGAAGAGCCATTGAACTTAATGAGTAGCTTAGATCACTTCAATGGACATGGAAGTGTGAAACTGAATTTGAGAAGTCCATTGTGTGAGAAAACACATAACCAAATGGGAACAAGTGTGAATGGAATTTTCTAACAAATGTGAAAGCTTTCATAGCTGGTTGGAGAGCTGTTCGATCAGCTTGGGGGAAAGAAAGCATTAGCTCCTTTTGGCATTTGGTGTTTCATGAACAGACACATAAAGAAACTAAAAGCATCAGCTGGAAGTTTAATTCAACTCAAGGTCCATTGAGCTTCACGAACAACCACATGAAAAAGAGTAATCATCAGCTCCTTTAATGCCGTTCCATGCATGTAGCTGCACATTAAATTCAACAAATTAATCAGCTTAAGACATATCAAATCGGCAGCAGATATGACAACTTAAATGAGCTACATTCAGCTGAACAAATTAATTAGTAACAAGAATTAAATCTATCCTAAACTTGACACATTAAAAATATGCATTAACTAAGACACATTTAACCTAAGTTAAAATGTCCAGAATTTAGACACATTAAAACACAATTTAATTATTTGAGCTGAACTTTAACTAACTAACTTAATTAAGTTGATAAATTTATTCCAGCAGCTTAAAATGCATGAAATTAAATAAATTAGAATCAAGCTCAATGAGCTAGCATCAAGCCAAATTGAGCTCGGTAAAAACCAAGATTGAGCTTGTTGAGCTAAAATTAAGTTCCATTTTGCACTTGAGGCCCTCATGTTTAGACCATTCTCGGTGTCCTCGATTTAAGTCACAATAGGATGCGGCTGGGATCGCTTCATTCCCTCCCTCTTGAAGATGATTTGTCCTCAAATTGGGCCATTTGCTCGCGAAAAATCTTCCAAGGTCATAGCCCCCTTGGTTGATGAAGTTGGAAAAGTTGCTCCCAATAACTTGAAATTTACACACAACTTGAACACAAAACAGATTGTTTGCACGCCCCCATCTTTTGGAGGGAACCTTTCCAAAGTGCCATCTACATCGAATTTAGATAGATTAGTGACACCATGGTATATAGGCTCAATAGAACTTGCTGAAGTCTTATTCACAAATTGAACATATGAAGCAATGCCGGGATCAAAAATAGAAGTTGATTTTACCTTGTTCCTTGATAGAAACAAACCAGAATCATGGAGTATCTGAAAGTTATACTTTTGGACAAAAAAAGTCCATGACTCAATTCCTTTTAACAATGATAGAGAACGATGTTCTCCAATATCAAAAATAATATTTTCTCTTACCAATTCTAGTTGACTTGAAAACTTCTTGATCGACATCATAGAAAGATCATGAGGCAAGTTAAAGTCATTATCATGCAACACATACTCGAGTCTTGTATACCACAATATAGAACAACATCCAGATTCAAAAAGTGGATTGTGACTTTGCAAGCCAACAAGATTCACATGTATTATTTTCAAACTTAAAGTCAAAGCATCAGGTAAGCAAAAATGGTTCACGTATTTTTTCACACAAAATTGTGGATGCTTGCCTTCTCTCAATGACATTTCAAAAGAATAAACTCCAGGTTTGAACACACTAGTTTGACTACTTGTTTTAAAGTGTAGCAAGGGTTTCATTTTTGCCATTAAATCAAACATGCCAAACCAAAAGAATTTGTGCATACAAAGATTCAAACAATAACATTCATCCAATTTTTGCACAAACTCGAGGATTTTGGACAAGGTAGCAAATGATTCACATAATCACCACAATCAGACAAATTGGGATTTTCACATAAAAATGCTTTGTCACACGTGACCAAGTTTTGTATATGCTAATTTAATCTTACTTCATCAACAAATTTGTTAACGCAACATTCTTTAATAGAAAAACTCTTTAAACCATCGTCCCAAACAAGGTCATTATAAATAAGAAATGGATACTTAGACAAATCAAGGTGGGGAGTGCTTTTATTAACTAAGTCTTCAGTGAACTCACCACTATCATGCAAGTGAAATGGTCGAGACTCGATTAACATAGAACCCTTACCTCGCTTACCTTTGAGCGCTAGTGGACTAAAGTCATCTATGATCTTACCTTTGCTGAACAACTTGAACCGCCTCTCTTTAAAAAGATAATGAAGGTGAAGCTTGTCAAATGAATCTTTAGAAACCTGAAAAGAAGAAATAATATAAGGAAATAGGTTAGGGTATTGTTTTCTCATAGCTTCCTCAGGTTCCCATGTGGCTTATTCAACACCTTGCCAAAGTACCTACACTAAAGCTATGCTTTTATTTATTAACTCTTTAATTTCTCGTGCCAAAATTCTGATTGATTCTTCGCTATAAGACATATAAGGTTGAATTTCAATCTTTTCTAGAGAAATTATGTGCGATGGGTCTGATCGGTATTGTTGTAGCATTGACAAATGAAACACATTATGAATCTTTTCCAGCTCAGACGGTAACTCAAGTTGATAAGCTATTGGCCCAATTCTCTCTATGATCTCATAGGGTTCAACAAATCGCGAACTCAATTTTCCTTTGCGACCAAATCAAAGAATTTTCTTCCATGGTGATACTTTAAGAAACACTCTATCACCGATTTGAAATTCAATATCTTTGCATTTCAAATCCGCATACAATTTTTTTCGATATGAAGCTGCTTTCAAACTGTAGCAAATTACTTTCACTTTCTCTTCGGTTTCTCTGATCAAATCAGCCCCATAAATCTTTTTCTCACTAAGCTCGGTCCAGTACAATGGAGTTCAGCATTTACGACCATATAAAGCTTTATACAGTGTCATCTTTATGCTCGACTGATAACTATTATTATACACAAATTCAACTAACGGTAAATATTTTTCCCAATTGCCCTTAAACTCTAAAACACAACAACGAAGCATATCTTCGAGAATCTGAATCACTATCTCAAACTGACCATATGTTTGTGGATGAAATGCAGTACTAAAATGCAACCGTGTACCCAAAGCCTCTTGCTATTTCTTCCAAAATCATGATGTAAACCACAGATCTCTATTCAAAATAATAAAAACAGGCACCTTGTGCAATCTGACAATCTCAGAGATATACAATTCAGGTAATCTATCAAGTGAAAAGTTTGTACGTATCAAAATAAAATGTGCAGATTTCCTTAAACAATCAACAACAACCCAGATAACATCTTTCTTTTTTGGAGATAGGGGTAACCCTTATACGAAATCCATCGTAACTCTATCCCATTTCCACTCAGGTATCATTACTGGCTATAGTAGTCCCGAAGGTACTTGATGTTTAGCTTTAAGCTGTTGACAAACCAAGCATTTCGACACAAATTTTGAAATGTCTCGTTTCATGCCTGACCACCAGTACATCTGTTTCAGATGATTGTACATCTTAGTACTCCTCGGATGAATAGATAAGCAACCACTATGTGCTTCGTGTAAAATTTTTTGTATAAGCTCGAGATTCCTCGGTACACAAATTCTACCACAGAACAGTAAACAATCATCGAATCCGATCTGATACTCTGAATCAGTAATCGACTAAGCAACTTAAAGGCTTCCATTTAAAAAGCCAAGTGCAATCTAGCCCTTTTTAGAAATAACCACTAAATTTTTATTTTACGCGATTAAGTCTTTTCATTTAATCAGGTACCTAAACAACAAAATTAAATCACAAAAATTTCACAGATATAAATTCACACAAAATAAATACAGAAAATAATTTTTAAATATTTTTTGACTCAGATTTGTGGTCCCAAAACCACCATTCGATTAGGGTCTAAATCGGGCTGTTACAAAGGAATTCCTAGAACTAAAGCAAGGACGATTATCAGTGACAGAGTATGAGCGTGAATTTGTAGGGCTTAGTAAATATGCATGGGAATGCATGTCTACAAAAGCCACAGTGTGTAAGAGGTTTGAGGACAGTCTCAATATAGACATTCGAGTGTTTGTTGGCATCTTAGAGCTACGGGAGTTCATAGCACTTGTTGAGAGAGCATGTAAGGTAGAAGAGCTAATTAAAGAGAGGAGGAAAGCGGCTTTTGAGTCGCAGGATTTGAAGAAGAGGTAGATGGGGAAAGCACACCAGTCTTCATCCAAGAGATCAAAGGAATTCTCTGCTCGATCGAATGCTTCAGTGGGGTATTCGAAGAGAAACAAGAATAGCAGAATACGGCATCTAAAGCCCAGACCACTTCAGTCGCTAGTGTCGGTAGTGGTCGGACAAATAGGTCAGAGTGTCCATAATGTAGAAGACGTCACTTCAGCGAGTGCCGAGGAAACGAGAGGGGCTACTTCAAGTGTGGGTCACTAGACCACTTTATTCGTGAATGTCCTGAGATGGAAGAGAGAGAAAGAAGCAAGAAGTGAAGGCAAGTAGTGCTCCATTGAGGGCTAGACCGCAAAAGAACCCCGGGAGTGGGGCTAGCAGTAAAGGAACATCAAGAGATGCCGCAGTGAGGTCTGAGGGCAGAACGCCTACAAGGACTTATGTTATACGTGCCCGGGAAGAGGCAGAGTCTCCCGATGTGATCACGGGTATTTTTTCTATTCGCTATAGAACTGTTGTTGCTTTAATTGACCTGGGATCTACCCATTCTTATATTTGTATAGAATTGGTGCCTCGCATGAGCATGCTAGTAGAGTCTACTGAGTTTGTGATCAAAGTGTCTAACCATCCACTACACTATATTGGGCTTATTGCAACTTTAAGGCTTCCATTTAAAAAGCCAAGTGCAATCTAGCCCTTTTTAGAAATAACCACTAAATTTTTATTTTACGCGATTTAGTCTTTTTATTTAATCAGGTACCTAAACGACAAAATTAAATCATGAAAATTTCACATATATAAATTCACACAAAATAAACACAGAAAATAATTTTTAAATATTTTTCTGACTCAGATTTGTGGTCCCCAAACCACCATTCCGATTAGGGTCTAAATCGGGCTGTTACTAAGGAATTCCTAGAACTAAAGCAAGGACAATTGTCAGTGACAGAGTACGAGAGTGAATTTTTGAGGCTTAGTAAATATGCATGGGAATGCGTGTCTACAGAAGCCACAGTGTGTAAGAGGTTTGAGGACAGTCTCAATAAAGACATTCGAGTGTTTGTTGGCATCTTAGAGCTACGGGAGTTCGTAGCACTTGTTGAGAGAGCCTGTAAGGCAGAAGAGCTAATTAAAGAGAGGAGGAAAGCGGCTTTTGAGTCGCGAGATTCGAAGAAGAGGTAGATGGGGAAATCACACCAGTCTTCATCCAAGAGATCAAAGGAATTCTCTGCTCGATCGAATGCTTCAGTGGGGTATTCGAAAAGAAACAAGAATCAGCAGAATACGGCATTTAAAGCCCAGACCACTTCGGTCGCTAGTGTCGGTAGTGGTCGGACAAATAGGTCAGAGTGTCCATAATGTAGAAGACGTCACTTCAGTGAGTGCCGAGGAAACGAGAGGGGCTACTTCAAGTGTGGGTCACTAGACCACTTTATTCGTGATTGTCCAGAGATGGAAGACAGAGAAAAGAAGCAAGAAGTGAAGGCAACTAGTGCTCCATTGAGGGCTAGACCACAAAAGAACCCCAGGAGTGGGGCTAGCAGTAAAGGAATGCCAAGAGATGCTGCAGTGAGGTCTGAGGGCAGAGCGCCTATAAGGACTTATGTTATACGTGCCCGGGAAGAGGCAGAGACTCCCGACGTGATCACGGGTATTTTTTCGATCTGTGATAGAACTGTTGTTGCTTTAATTGACCTGGGATCTACCCATTCTTATATTTGTATAGAATTGGTGCCTCGTATGAGCATGCTAGTAGAGTCTACTGAGTTTGTGATCAAAGTGTCTAACCCTTTAGGCAGATATGTACTAGTGGACGAAGTGTGTAGAAATTGTCCTTTGACAATTAAAGGTCATTGTTTCCCAGCTAACTTGATGTTATTGTTGTTTAATGAGTTTGATGTAATCCTTGGGATGGATTGGTTGACTTCTCATAGTGTTGTAGTGGACTGTGGGAGGGAAGTAATTGAGTTGAAATGTGAAGACAAAAATCTTCTTCGGGTTGGACCAGATGAGTTGGATAATCTGCCTGTATTAGTATCGTCATTGACTGCTGAGAAGTATTTGAGAAAAGGATATGAGTTCTACTTAGCTTTCATGCTGAATACTCAAGTGTCTGAGTTAAAGATTGAATCAATGCCGGTAGTTTGTGAGTTTACTGACGTGTTTCTGGAGGAGTTACCCAGATTACCTCCTGTGAGGGAAGTTGAGTTTGGAATTGAGTTGGTCCCTGAAATGGCACCTATCTCGATCGCCCCGTATAGGATGGCTCTAACGGAGTTGAAAAAGTTGAAAGCACAGTTGCAAGAGCTGATGGGCAAGGGCTTTGATAGACCAAGCTGTTCCCCGTGGGGTGCTCTGGTACTCTTTGTGAAGAAGAAAGATGGGTCGATGAGGTTATGCATCGACTATAGGCAGCTTAACAGAGTAATAGTGAAGAACAAATACCCTTTTCCAAGGATCGATTATTTGTTCGACTAGTTGAAGGGAGCCACTGTGTTTTCTAAAATCAACCTAAGGTCTGGCTACTATTAGCTAAGGGTTAAAGAGCAAGATGTGCCGAAGACTGCGTTTCAGACAAGATATGGGCATTACGAGTTTCTTGTCATGCCCTTTGGTTTGACTATTGCCCCGGCGATGTTTATGGATTTGATGAACCGCATCTTCAAGCCGTATCTGGATAAGTTTGTCATCGTTTTTATCGATGACATTTTGATCTATTCACGTGATGAGGGCGAGCACGCGAAGCATCTGAGAGTTGTGTTGCAAAACTTGAGAGACAAATAGTTATACGCCAAGTTCAGTAAGAGTGAATTTTGGCTTAAAGAGGTCAGATTCCTAAGACACATTGTGTCAGGTGACAGGGATCTGAGTTGACCCAAGAAAGATTTCAGCTATTGTGGAATGGAAACCGCTGAGGAATGTGACAAAGGTCTGAAGCTTTTTGGGTTTGGCCGGATATTATAAACAGTTTGTAAACGGATTGTAATATCCCGAATTAGGGCCTAATCAAAATAGTGGTTTTGTGACCACAAATTTGAGATAGATATAATTATTTTATGATTATTCTAGAGGTCTATGATATGATTGCATGATTGTGTGAAAATTTCGTGAAGAAATTTTATGCATAAAGTGCTTAAATTGAAATTAGGGACTAAATCGAATAATTTGCAAAACTTGCATTCTAGAAGTTTTTAGTATGAAATTGCTTTGGAATATTAATCAGGAGGTCTTAAATAGCAATGTGACCAATTTCTAAGTCTATGGACAAAAATTGGACATGGATGGAATTTTTGGAAAGTTTAGTAGTAAGGGCATTTTGGTCATTTAGGGGTAAAATGAATTAAAATACCAAATTAAAAGCCAATTTTGCTCATCTTCTTCACCATGGACTTGTATACCAAGGGAGACTCCATGGCTAGGGTTTCCAATCTTCCAAGCTCGATTGTAAGTCCGTTCTAGCCTCGTTTTTAATGATTTTTACGTTTTTAGAGTCCCGGTAACTTGATTTAGCTTATGCTAGCAATAATTCAACCTAGAGTTCGTATTTGGAAAAATACCCATAGGTGAAATTTGTGTATTTTGGTGTTTTATGATAGAATATGAGGTTTTAAATTATGTTAAACAACTTGTGCTACTCAGTTTTGAGTGAAAACGAGTAAAAGGGCTTAATTGGTAAAAATACCTAATAGTCATAAGTACATGTTAGAGTGAGAATTTGATGTTGCCATAGAAGGGAAAAATGATCAGCATGTCATAAAACATAAGAAAATAGGATGGAGTTTAATTTCTGAACCTTGGGGCAAAAGTGCAAATATGTAAAAGTTTAGGGGTCAAAATGAAAATTTGTAGAAATATGATTTTTGGAGCCGTATGAATAATGTGACTAATTATTAGGCTAAATGTGATATTATAGATGAAGGAAATCGAGATTTGAGCTTAAATCGAGAAAATACAAGGTTATGGACTAAAATAGTAAATTGCCGTTTCTGGATCGAGGTAAGTTGGTATGATAATAATACTGCAATAATGTTTTAATCTATATTTGAAAGTTAAATTTAGTGAATTAATTGAATTATGTTGAATTAAATGTTATGGTGTCAAGTTTATGAATTAATTTAAAAATATGTCTATGGTATATGAAGTGCATTGAATTATCATACATAAATGTAATTTCTATGATTATGGATATTATGAGTAATTGTAAATTCATATGATTTTTAATAATGCAATGTGTAATTTAATGTTATTGCCTTGATATTAAATGAGATGTAAGTTTATATGTAAGTAATATATCAATTTTACTTGTATTATGATATTTTATAATAATATTGGAAATATGTTTGTTGATAATCACTTGATTGGTGAAATTGTTGGAAAAGAGAGAGAAATCCCGGTTGAACATTCGGAAAGATTGGATGATACAGATGGTATGTAGCTAGGTCACATGTATGGTGCTGAGTGCACATCATGTGTACAAGAGAGCTACGAGACATTATAATGTAGCTAGGTCGCATGGGTGATACTATGTGTACACCATGTAGACAAGAAGCTACGGGATATATGTAGCTAGGTCACATGCGTGGTTCCAGGTGAAGGACACCATGTAGATAAGAAAGCTACGAGATAAACTGGTTAGGTCACATGGGTGGTACTAAGTGTTCACCATGTGTACAAGAGAGCCGAACTTTATGATGGGTGGAGCTATGTGCTGAAACCACCAAGTGTCGAGGATTGATCCAAAGTGTTCAACGGGAGACTTACTATGTATTGCTTTGTGAGTTTTGTGATGAATAATGTAACATCCCGAAATAGGGCCTAAACGGAACAGTGGTTGCGAAACCACAAATTCGAGGTAGAAAAAATTTATTTTATTATTATTTTGAGGTTCATGATATGATTGCATGATTGTGTGAAAATTTCGTGATGAAATTCTATGCATAAAGTGCTTAAGTTGAGATTAGGGACTAAATCAAATAATTTGCAAAACTTGCATTCTAGAAGTTTTTAGTATGAAATTGCTTTGCAATATTAATTAGGAGGGTTTAAATAACAATTGGACCAATTTCTAAGTTCATGAACAAAATAGGACATGGATGGAATTTTTGAAAGTTTAATAAGGAAGGGCATTTTGGTCATTTGGATATTAAATGAAATAAAAAGGGAAAAATAACACAAAATTCATCATCTTCTTCATTAGCACGAAATTTCAAAGGTTCTTCGTAGCTAGGGTTTGTTTCAAGCTTTCAAGCTCCATAGTAAGTGATTCCAAGCCCCGTTTTTAATGTTCTTTACGTTTTCAGAGTCTCGGTAGCTCGATAAAGCTTATGCTAGCAATAATTTAAGTTAGGGTTCATATTTGGAAAAATACCCATAGGTGAAAAGTGTTTATTTTGATGTTTTATGATAGAATATGAGGTCTTAGATTATGTTAGACAACTTGTGCTACTCGGTTTTAGGTAAAAACGAGTAAAAGGGCTTAATCGGTAAAAATACCTAATAGTCATAAGTATATGTTAGAGTGAGAATTTGATTTTTCTATAGAAGGGAAAAATGATCAGAATGTCATAAAACATAAGAAAATAGGCTGAAGTTTAATTTAGGAGATTTGGGGCAAAAGTGTAAATATGCAAAAGTTTAGGGGCAAAAATGTAATTTTTCCAAAGTTTGAGTAAAGGACTGTTTTGATAAATTGAATATTAAATAAGTTAAATTTGCTATTATAGATCAAGAAGAGCGAAATTCGGGAGTAGATCGGGGAAAAGAAAAAGTAAAAGACTAAATTGTAAAGTTTAGTCACATTTTGTATCGAGGTAAGTTTGATGAAATAAATGCAATATTATTTTATTTTACATTATTATTGTCAATTTCTAGCATTTATATACTTATTTTATGAGAATATTTAAAGTCAAATTAAAGGCGAAGTGATAGAGAAAAAGCATTAGGAAGCCCCGTTTGAACCTTAGGAATGTTAGGATATTGGGGTTGACAGGATAGAACAGGACAGAAATGAGCCATGTAAGTCCATATCATATATATGGCTTTGGAGATAGGAATGAACCATGTAAGCCCATATTAGATATATATATGGCATTGGAGACAGGAATAATTCATGTAAGTCCGTGTTGAAGACATGGCATTGGCAGGATATTGATAGACAGGAACGACCCTAGTATCCTTAGTATTTCGAGTGGTTCAACGGGTCATTGTACATGTTAAATTATAGTGAATTATCAGCAAAAGAAGAAGGTAGATTATATTTATGAATAGTGAAAGGTCAAGTAAGAAAGAAGGTAAGTGAGTAAAGAAGAAGGTAGAAAATGAGAAGTAAAGAAAGTTTATGAGGCTAAGTGACATTATGTATAATTATTCATTATGTTGAATGTTGTAATTTATTTGCTTGTAAGCTTACTAAGCCTAGTGCTTACTCTCTTTATTTTCTTTTTCTTATAGTTTTTATCAAACCACTCAGGGATTGAAGGAAACCTCGGAGACCCGATCACACTATCGAAGGAATCAAATTGGTATAGTTAGACGTTTCGTTTTGTGTATGGCATGTATAGGAACTTGGTTTCTTTTGATATGATATGATCAATGAATGATGTGTAAATACTTGCTAGTGATTAGCTAATAGAATGGCTGATGATATACATGTTTAATAGTATGTATGATTAAGTAGTAACTATCACATGAAAACTATGAAAACTGTGGAAGTAACTTAAAAACGGATTCCAGTATCAGAAATAATGTGACTTTGAAAAATCACTAAAAATTGTAGAGACATGGTTTGATGGTGAATAATATATGAAATTAAATCTAATTGTGTCTATTTTCATATGGAATAAGCAAAACAGGTAAAGGTTTTGTATTTTATAAGATATTTGAGTTTTAGTGAAATAGGGCCAGAGCGATTTCTGGAGCCCCTATTTCAAATTTAGAAATTCACCATAAATTTTACAAAAATAATTAGGTGGTTTAATTTATATGGTTAGAATCCTTATTGAATATATTTTTAATAGAAACAAACGGTATAGTCATATGAATTTTGTATAGGGAGAAAAGTGGTTCGTAGTAAGTAGAGGTTAGTGCATTCAAATTCTGAAATAGGGAAAATTTTAACTAATAAACTATACTAATTGGCTAAGTCAAAAAATCTAGAAAGAAATTAGTAGATAGATATATGAGTCTAGTTTCAGGAAAAATTTACAGATCTTAATTTTGAGTTTTGAAACTCGAGAAATGAATTTTTAAGCAACCATGACGCAGAAAAATAGTTTATTCCGAAAATTAGAATAAGTGGTTTAGAGTTGTTTAAAAGGTAAGATAAGTTTAGTAACACCTCAAGCTTGACTCCGGTGATGGTTTCGGGTGTGGGGGCATAAGTGCAGGAACTTGGTTATGTGAATGATGTGTTCATTAAGTGACCGGGATGTGGTAAGGTTATAATCAAGTAAGTTATACTTGAGGATAATTTTATGATGACCTTGTAATCATGGGCCTATACTTGTGATGTATGAAATGTGGTGAAAATGATTGTGATATGTATGTTAAAATGAGGTTAATACAAAGAAAGTGTGAAAGAGTGAATTAGCAATAAAATTGTTTTGGACAGTAGCAGTGATGTGACTTTGAAAAATCACTAAAAATAGTATACATTTAATTAGAGGCTGAATGAGATATGAAATTAAATATTAATGATTCTATTTTCATATAAAAGAAACATACAAGCAAAGTAATTCTATATTTTGAGATATTTATATTTTTGTGAGACTGGTTTAGAATGATTATGTGATCCCCTGTTCTGATTTTATAAATTCACCATAAATTTTAAAAATATTATTAAGAGTCATATCTTAATGAATGGATTCCTTATTGAGTCTATTTTTAAGGGAAACAAATGGAATGGTCGTTGGAATTTTGTATAGGGAGAAATTTGGTTCATAGTGCACAGAGGTCAGAGTAGTCGTACTCTAAAACAGGGAAGACTTTAACTAATAAACTGTACTAATTGGCTAAACCAAAAATTCTGAAAATTTTATGGGAGGAAGATACATGAATCTAGTTTCAAGGAAAATTAACAAAACTAAATTTGGAGTTTTTTATCTTCAGATATGAATGATTTAGTAACTGTAACTCGATAACACAGCTTAACCTGAATATGTGTAATTTTACAATTATAGTGTTTTATCTTGAAAAGCATGGTAGTAATTGCTTATTATTTTCATATAAACTTACTAAGCGTAAAGCTTACCTATCCTCTCCATTTCTTTAGTATTGGCAGGTCGGCTCGGGGTTGGAGATCGTCAGAGGCAAAATCACACTATCAAACTATCATTTTTGGGAGAATTAATTCAAATATTAGAAATATCAAGTGAGTGGCATGTATAGGAAGTTGGTTTGTGATATGTATTTTTATTATGATTTTGACCATACGTATCAGTCTGCATTTAGTTATCGTATATGATTATGAGATGTGGTCCTTATCCATTAAGGTTTATAAGTTTAACTAATCGTGCTATGTCCTATGTTTTGATGTAATGATATAGTTAGCTTTGTTTGTTATGCATGTGTTTGAAAAGTTTTGAATTAAATGAAATTTTATGGCCCGGTTTTCGTCTATGTGTATTGTTAAGTCTGGTAATACCTCGTACTTTGTTCCGACCTTGGATACGGGTAAGGGGTGTTACACGGATTCTCTATGATAGCCACTCCGATGACGAGACTGCAGCAAAGAGATGTCAAGTTCGATTGGACAAAAACGTGCCAGCAGAGTTTCGAGAAACTAAAGGCTTTATTGACTGAAGCCCCGGTGTTAGTACAGCCAGAGTCGGGCAAAGAGTTTGTGATATATAGTGATGCCTCCTTGAATGGTTTAGGGTACGTGCTTATGCAAGAAGGTAAGGTCATAGCTTACGCTTCTAGGCAACTGAAGCCACATGAGAAAAACTACCCGACGCACGATTTGGAGTTGGCCGCCATCGTGTTCGCACTGAAGATTTGGAGACACCGTTTGTATGGAGAGAAATGTCACGTATTCACTGATCATAAAAGGTTAAAGTACTTGATGGCTCAAAAGGAGTTGAATTTGAGGCAACGTCGATGGTTAGAGCTGATAAAGGATTACAAGCTGGTAATAGATTACCATTAGAGAAAGGCGAACGTGGTTGCCAATGCTTTGAGTAAAAAGTCATTGTTTTCCTTGAGAGCCTTGAATACTCAGTTAACTGTGTCTAGCGATGGTTCGATCTTAGCAGAGTTGAGAGCTAGACTGACATTTCTGCAAGAGATCCGTGAAGCTCAGAAAGGTGATAAGAAGTTACAAGCTAAGATTGCTCAATGTGAAACGGAAAGTGAATCTGAATTTCATATTGGTACCGATGGGTGTTTAATGTTCAAAGACAAAGTTTGTGTACCCAAGGACAATGAGCTTATTCAGAAGATTCTGAGAGAGGCACATAGTGGTTGTTCATCTATCCATCCGGGTAGTGTGAAAATGTACAATGACCTTAAGAAAATGTATTGGTGGCCGAGTATGAAAAGAGACATTTTTGAGTTTGTCTCCAAGTGCCTAGTATGTCAGCAAGTAAAGACTAAACATCAAGTACCTTCGGGTCTACTTCAGCCTATCATGGTCCTCGAGTGGAAATGGGATCGTATCACTATGGATTTTGTAACGAGTTTGCCGGTAACCCCAAAAAAGAAAGATGTAGTTTGGGTTGTTGTGGATAGACTAACTAAGTTGGAACATTTTATACCAGTGCGTACTGATTACTCCCTCAAGAAATTAGCTGACTTATATATTTTGGAGATTGTGAGGCTTCATGGAGTGCCATTGTCAATTATTTCAAATAGAGACCCGAGATTTACCTTGAGGTTTTGGAAAAAGTTACAAGAGGCAATGGGAACCAAGTTGAGTTTTAGCACAGCATTTCACCCGCAAACTAACGGACAGTCAGAAAGAGTGATTCAGATTTTAGAGGACATGTTACGGTGTTGTGTACTTGAGTTTCAAGGAAGTTGGGAAAGATACTTACCATTGATTGAATTTACCTATAACAACGGTTATCAGACAAGTCTGAAAATGGCACCTTATAAGGCTTTGTATGGGCGAAAGTGTCGAACGCCCTTATACTGGACTGAGCTAAAAGAGAGTCAGATTCACGGGGTCAAATTAGTCAAAGAGACTGAAGAGAAAGTTAAAGTGATTTGTGACTGCTTGAACACCGCCTTGGATAGACAGAAATCCTACACGAATCTGAAACGAAAGGAAATTGAGTTTCAAGTCGGTGATAAGGTATTTTTGAAAGTTTCTCCGTGGAGGAAAGTCCTCAGATTTGGTAGAAAAGGAAAGTTGAGTCCTCGTTTCATAGGACCTTATAAGGTTACCGAGAGAGTAGGGCCTATTACCTATCAACTGGCTTTGCCATCAGAATTGGAAAAGATTCACGAGTTTTTCATGTGTCCATGCTACGTCGATATAGATCAGACCCTACACATGTAATTGCACCAACAGAAGCTGAGATTCATTTAGACATGACTTATGGCGAAGAACCAGTCAAGATTTTGGCTCGAGAAGTCAAACAGTTAAGAAAAAAGAGTATAGCACTCGTGAAGGTTTTGTGGCATAGACATGGAGTTGAAGAAGCCACATGGGAACCCGAGGAGACTATGAGAGATCAGTACCCGGACTTATTCACCGATAAGATTTTCGGGGATGAAAATCCCTAAGGGGGAAGAAATGTAACAGCCCGACTTAGGGCCTAGTTGGAATAGTGGTCTCAGACCACAAAACCAAGTCAAAAAAATTATTTTAATATTATTTTGGAGTCATAGAATGTTTAAAATAGAGTGCATGAAAAATTTGGTAAGTTAATTTTGACGTTTGTGAACCCAATTGCGAAAAAGGACTAAATCGCATAAAGTGCAAAAGTCTTAACTTGATAGCTAAAGGTGTTATATTGTTAGAGAATCAAAATTGAGGGTCTTTAAAAGGCAATTAGACCCTTTTTCTATAGGGTGGCCGGCCATAGGAGACAATTTGGTCAAAATGTCCAAATTTGGTTGGGTTTGGTGGCTAATTTGACTAAAATAGAAATAAAATAAGAAAAAGATGATATCATCTTCTCATCTTCTTCACTACCACCGATTTTCAGCCATTTTTAGGGGGTTTTTTAGTTCAAAAATTTTAGCAACTTGAAGCACTCACATGTAAGTGATTTAGATGTCTATTTTTGATAATTTTTGTACTTTTGAGACCCTTGAAGCATGAGCTTTCAAATGAGGGGTCTATTTTGCAAAATGATCAAGATTTTAGGGTTTTTCCATGAGAGCATTTAGGGAGTTTTCTAAAATTTTATGGAAGAATATGAGTCCTAGTTGTGTTATAAACAACTTTTGTGAAATGTGTTAGCATGAAAACACCTAAAGGAACTATTTTGCATAAGTTACAAAATAGGTGATAAGTGTATGAAATAGTGAGAATTTGGGGTTGCTATAAGAGTAAAAAGAGTTCAGCTAGGCTTGAGATACAAAAAAATTCGATAAAGATCCATTTTCGAGCATAGGGGCAAAATGGTCATTTTGCCAAGGTCTAGGGGCAAAAAGGTCATTTTACCTAAGATGTGAATTTTAGATTGCCTAATTGTGTTTAGTGACTAAATGAGTGCATTTTGCTATTAAAGATCAAGATTTGCCAAATCTGAGCCTATACCGGGGATAGGCCAAGAAAACCGACTAAACAGACTAGTCACGTGTATTTTGTAATCCGAGGTAAGTTGTATGTAAATAATACAAATACATTGCTAGTATATGTGCTTGAATTGTCATTGAATTGATATAACATGAATTACTTGTTTGTGAATTGATAATGCATATTGATAATTGAGATAGTAGAAATTTCGTTGGAACCCTAGGAAATAAACCGGATATTCATGCCGTGACATTTGGGTCACTTGTGTGAGTTAGTGTAAGACATGTCTGGGACATGCATCGACCACATTATGAGAGCCAGTGTAAGACCATGTCTAGGACATGGCATCAGTATTAAGACGAGTGCTAGTGTAAGACGTGTCTGGGACATGCATCGACCTCGAGACGTAAGCTAGTGTAAGACATGTCCAGGACACGCATCAGCTACGAGATGTGTTAGTGTAATACCATGTCTGGGACATGGCATCGGCACGGATATGCGAGAGCTAGTGTAAGACCATGTCTGGGACATGGCATCAACCTCGTTGATGATAGCTAGTGTAAGACCATGTTTGGAACATGGCATCGGCACCTTACCCCATGTTTGAGGCTTATATATTCGGTAATGTTTCGAAAGGTTCAGGGTGAAAGTTATAATTGTGAGTTAATAAGGGAAGAATAACCCTGTTGTGAGTGATACAAGTACCTAATTGGTACGTATGAGAAATGAGCTCAATATAGAGTATGTGAATTGTATGGATGGTAATGAGTAAGTTATGCTTATGCCTACCTTTGTGTTATTAGTATGATGATCATTGATGAATTGTTGTTGTATATTTATTTATATGCAACTTACTAAGCTTTTATGCTTACTCCCTTTTCTTTCCATTTTCTTATAGTGCCGCCTACTTAGCTCAAGGATCACTGGAAGTTAGAGATATCGATCACACTATCATCCAAAGCATTCGGTATAGTTGGATTTATATTTTTGAATATGGCATGTATAGGGTTTAGACATTAATATTTTGTATCTTTGAGAATTGGCCAAATGTGTTGGCTTGGGTTAGAAACCCCTTCATTTTGTATTAAGCTTTGAATGATGGCTAACTTTCATTTTGAGTTTATAAAATATGAAATTTCATGGATGAATGAATGTCTATTGTGGCTGATTTGGTTGTATGAATTGTACTTGTTTTGGTATCAATTGGTATTTGAATGGAACTAGGTATGTAAGGGTTACAATGAGGCTTGGTAAATAGCCTTATATTGTCCACATGGGTAGACACACGAGCATGTGTCTAGGTCGTGTGTGACCCACGGTCTGCCCCATGGGTGCGTAGTCCGGCCATGTGTCCCTTTTACGTAAAAATTTCATGTCAGTATGTATGGTAATAAACACACGGGCAGAGACATGGCCATGTGTCTCAACCATGTGGAGGACACGGCTTAGCACACGGGCGTGTGCCTTGGCCGTGTGACATTTTGAGTATGCTGACATCAAAAATAGAATGTCCATGATTTTGTACACGGCTAGGACACGGGCGTGTCGTGGCCATGTGAGGGACACGGGCCATTGACACAGGCGTGTGTCTGGCCGTGTGAAAACCCCTGTAGGTGCGAACTAGAAATTAATTCTACACAGGTAGGGGACACGGGAGTGTTGCCCTTCCCCACGGCGTTGCCCTATTTTAAAGACAATTATAGTTGGTTTAAGGACCCGAAATGGTCCCGAATAGTTCCCAACAATCGATATGGGGCTCGTAGGCCCACAATAAGAAGTTTAAGGTAGAAATTGAAAAAGTTTTATTTTGAACCGAGTCTTGGTGACTCGAGATTGTTTGTGTGCATGAGATTAAGTTAGGTAATATCTTGTACTCCCTTCCGGTGTGGGTTAAGGGTATGGGGTGTTACAAATATGAACAGCCTACAAGTCAAATTTAAGTCGCTTAAATTCATGAGTAAAACATGATGAAAACACCGTTTAATTTGTATAATCATTAGACAAAATTTTGATATCTAAGCTAAGACCAATTTAAAACAATATAAATGCTGTACTAGATAGGACATAATTAATATACTTAAGACATATTTAAAATGTTCAGATTAATGCATTTTAAAACTCAAATTAATTATGTCTAACTTATGACACAATTAAGGACTCAAAATCTAAAAGCTATCATAACTAAATCAACTAAATAACTTATTAGCTACATAGCAAACTGAGAATTAAAGTTCAGCTTGAAGCAAGCTGTATGGAACGCATGAAGAAGAAGTCCATGACTGATTAATGAGACCCGCAACTTCTTCTCCCCAAATTCAATCAATGTAGCATGAAATGGCTTCTTGAAATTTCATGGCTCGTGCACAAGTGGTCGCCCTATTGGCAACTCAATTGGTTCGGTAGCAGCCTTGGTCATGATCGCATCAAACTCTAAGTCATGCATTGAGTAATTCTTTTGATGCGGTTTTAATTATCTAGAAGCATAAGCTACCACTTTGCTTTTTTGCATTAAAACACATCCCAAACTGTTCAATGACACATCACTGAAAATAAAAAACTCTTTACCCAACTCAGGCTGAACTAAAACTGGTACTTCAATTAATAGTGCTTTCAACTGATCAAAACTCTCTTGACATTTTTCAAACCACTCAAACTTTACACTTTCTGTAACAATCGAGTCATTGGTGTAGCAATCATTAAGAACCCTATTACAAAATGCCGATAATAGCGAGCTAATCCCAGAAAACATCTGACCTAGGATACGTGTCTTGGTGGTTTCCAGTCAACAACTACTGAAATCTTGCTCAGATCAACTCTGATGCCATCCATCAATACTATGTGTCCTAAAAATCCAACTTCCTGGAGCCAAAACTCACATTTACTGAATTTAGCAAATAATTACTTATCTCTTAATGTTTGTAACACAATCCTCAAATGTTTAGCATGCTCAGATTAGTCTCGAGAGTAGATCAGAATGTCATCAATGAATACAACTACAAATTTGTCTAAATACGGTCTAAAGATTCAATTCATCAAATCCATAAAAAATGAAGGAGGTTAGATAATCTGAATGGCATAACAAGAAATTCATAATGTCCGTACCTGGTTCTGAACGCAGTTTTTGGCACATTCGAATCTTTAACCTACAACTGATAATAACCAGATCTCAAATCAATTTTGAAAATATTGTTGCTCCTTTCAACTGATTGAATAAATCATCAATTCTCGTCAACAGATACTTATTCTTAATCATAGCCTTGTTAAGCTGACGATAGTCGATACACAGTCTCATCAATCTATCTTTCTTCTTAACGAACAGAACTAGTGCACCCCAGGGCAAAAACTAGGTCGTGCAAGTCCTCTATCTGTTAACTCTTGCAACTGAGATTTTAACTCTTTTAACTCTATAGGAGCCATTCTATACGAAGCTATTGATATCGGTGATGTTCCTGATACTAACTCAATAGCAAATTCAACCTCTCTGATCGGTGGTAACCTGGGTAATTCCTCTGGAAACACATCTAGATATTCACAAACCACTAGCATCGATTCAATCTTTGATTTAGACACTTTTGTGTCAAGTACATATGAAAGGTAAGCATTGCAACCCTTTCTCACATATTTCTGTGCTAGCATCATCGATATCACAACAAAATATTGTTGCTCCTTTTAACTGATTGAATAAATCATCAATTCTCGGCAAATGATACTTATTCTTAATCGTAGCCTTATTAAGCTGATGATAGTCGATACACAGTCTCATCGATCTATCTTTCTTCTTAACGAATAGAATTGGTGCACCCCACGGCAAAAAACTAGGTCGTGCAAGTCCACTATTTGTTAACTCTTGCAACTAAGATTTCAACTCTTTAACTCTATAGGAGCCATTCTATACGAAGCTATTGATATCACCCCAGAAATGGCCTTGGCTATGTGGATTATACGGCCTGGCCCAATATTCACCACACGTCTGTGTGGTTTATTTGAGTGGGGCCCACATGCTCGTGGGGCCCACACGACTCAGTTTGGCCCAAAATAGCCCAAAATGACCTTGGCCTATGAAATCAATCATGGCTGAACTCAACGATTATACACCCATGTTTAGGCATACAGACTGCCACACGAGCGAGCGCACGCCCGTGTAGCGTCAATGACCACTTATTTTGGCTTTTGCCGATCTACGATTTGGGGTAGTGTTTTTACACACCTTGATCATGAAAATATGTGAATAGCCTAGAGCACCAAATCCTACATTCAATCAAGGCATTCTATTAATCATTTGACAATAGGGTTAACAACCCCTCTTAATACTTATCCCAAAACATCCATTAATACTTGCCTTGATAGAACAAATGTGGCTTAGCCCACTTAAACCGCTGACAAAGACTAATTTCAAACTCCTGGGTGAAAACTTGCTTACAACTGAATTCTATTAACCTTAATCAATATTGTTCGCATAAGCAGTTTAAACCAACATATAGCACTTACCGAAAATGCAAAACTGATTATAGGAAGGAAAGCAATCAGCCTATCCCCAAAATGAGTACCCAACACGATAAGGGCAAGGCTAGTACCAACACGTCACTAGCCATAAACAGCAGCAAAGGAAAATGTTAGAAGGAATATTACTACACAGAGAGAAAGAGAGCATAGAGAAGAACCAAGCACCCACTGATTATTCAAAGAACAACTGCAAAAATTGAAAACAAAATAGAGAGAGGGAGAGATACAGTAATCGACCAAAGTGTCAAGATGAAAGGATGATAAGAAGAGAGTTGAGAGAATAGAATAGGGACTATTCAGCCAAAGTTTAAGAGAGGGAGAGAAGAGAAGAGAAGAAGAGATAATCGGTCACAAGAGGACTAGGGAAGAACAATCTCGAACTAAATCAAAACAAGAAAACCCCAATGATTCTTTGATGTAGTCGGCCCTCAGAAGAGAAAAACGAAAGAAATTGATTCAAAAAGAGTAAAACTAGAAGCACAGTTCGGCACCAAAGAACAAAAAGAACCAAAAAGCAAATGTTAGAAACTAAAAAATGAGAAGGGAAAAACATATTAATCCCTAGACGAATTCTTAAGTGGCTAGCATACCAATTCGGCACTAACTCTTCCCTAACCTCATCATCCCACATTTTCCTCCAAAAATCTCACCATGATACTCTTCTCAACCATCAATTTTGAACTCCACTCACTCAGTAGTGTTTTGGTCAACTTCTACTACCCACACGGCAAAGGCAACAAAACAAAACACTCTCTTGCATAAAGCAGGATGATTGTCACTCGTGATAAGTTTTAAAATTTATAAATGATCGTACTCGAACTAACAATTATCATGATGAAGGCAAGCGTACCTATCGAAAAGTAGTTTAGTTTTAGCAAGATCGGATGTCAAACCCAAAGGAACTAAAAGTACTAGTATTAACTTTCTTTTTATTATCTAGCCTAAGAATAATGAAGATTGTTTTAACTAACTAATTAACTAATTTAAGAATGCACAGAAAATAGATTGGGGAAAATACTTTTGGAAAACTAATTGATTTAAGACAACACCCAAGGAAGAATCCACCTAGACTTCTCTTGTTAACTGGCTCTCAACTAGACGATTTATTCACTTGACTTGATCCATAGAAATCCTTAAGTTATGTTATTATCCCTATTCAATACTAATAATGTCTAACCCTAGGTTGATTAATTGAAATCTCTTTCTAATTAAAACCCCTAGTTTTGCATTAACTCGATCTATGGATTCCTTTATTAGATTTGACTCTAATCCGGCAGATTTATGTCATCCTATCTCTAAGATTACGTGCAACTCGCTTAATTATGAGTGATCTACTCTTAGACAGGGACTATTCATCCTCTGAATAAGCACATCAATACTTGAATCAATATCTTGGAATATTTAAACAAGAGTTAAAGTCATAATTAAGAACAAATCAAGTATTTATCATACTGTTCAGAAAATATTAACAAGATTCGTCTTAGGTTTCATCCCCCATAGGTATTTAGGGGATTTAGTTCATAACTATAAAAGAAAACATCTCAGAAGAATGATAAAAAAACATAAAGAAAACCCAAAAACCCTGAAGGAAATTGAAGGGAGATCTTAGTCTTGGAGGTGAATCCGGCTTCCAAGATAGATCAATCGGCTTCCTTCGAGTAATTCCTTGCTTCCTACTCGCTGTGTGTCCTCTTTTAATTCTCCTCTAGGGTGTTTAAATAGGCTTTAGAATGCCTAAAAGCCCTAAAAATTGCTCTTTCTCTGAATAGAACTTAAGTTGGGCTCGACAGGGACACGCCCGTGTGCGATTCCTTCAGGCCGTGGTCAAGGTTGAGAGATAGACACGCCCATTTTGAGGTTGTTTTAGGCCGTGTTTGAGCCTGCTAGAATGGCACGGATGTGTGTGTACTACTGTGTGAGGAAGTTTAGGCCGTGTTGTTTTCCCACGTCGGCCCATTTTCTCCGTTTTTGGCCCGTTTCTTGTTATTTTTGCTCTCCTGTGCTCATCTAAGTATAAAACATGAAAATAAAGGATTAAGAGCATCAAATTCACCAAATCTAAGGAGAAATCATTCATAAATGTGTTAAGCACAGGACAATAATATGTATAAATTACGATTTATCAAAGACCTCCACACTTAAGTGTTTGCTTGTCCTCAAGCAAAATCCTCAATTCACAATTAAGAATTCCTTTTTCTTAACTTATAATTCCTATTAATAATATCTCAAACTAATTCATAAATTATCATACATTGAAAATTCAACTAGAAGAACTGATGCAAGCGCGTCCAGCGAACCGCGTTAGTCAAGTCTCCTTAGTCGAGCCTTGCATTGCTGGCAAGCTGATCCCAGTTCATTTCCAACTCCATGAGCTCCGTCCAGTTAAAATTCAGCTCATTTGAGCTTGATCCACCTCAATGAGTTCGTGTGTTCATTCAACGAGCTTGATTCAGCTCGAATAAGCTCGTTTGAGCTCATCTTTAAATTTTAATTATAGCGTTTTATTAAGCTGGAATAAATTAGTTAATTCATTTTCACTAAGTTAGTTAATTAGTTAAGGACATGATTTATTTTAGTTACTTTAGTCTTTAATTATGTTTTGTTTATTAAATACATATTTTAATTATGACATGCATTATGTGTTCTGCATTTAATAAAGTCATGCATTATGTAACTCCCATATTAGTTTAAGTCAGCTTCATTAAATTAAGTATTGCGTTAAGTAACTCATTTGATCATTTAGTTTGCATTTTAAACCATGCATTTAAGCATCTTAGTTTAATAAATGAGTTGCTGGACATTTATTCAACTCATCTTAGTTTAATTAATAAGTTTTTTGTTTAACTTTATTTAGTAAGTGTTGCTCTTAATTAATCTAGTTACTAGGATTATTTATGGATGCATGAGTTAAGTTTATTTAATGATGCTTCTTTAATTAACTAGTTGCTGGAATAATTGATGCATAGATCTTTTACCCAAGTTAAGTATTAATGTGTGTTATGTTTAATAAGTGTTTACATGTGTTTAATAAGCTCATTTTAATATGTTTATTTTAGGAGTCTTTTCAAGTCATAACCGTTACATTACAAGGGCTGTTACACATTAAAAAAAAGTGACTTTTTAAGTCATTTTTGGTTACAAATGAAGTGACTGTTTCAAGGGATGTTCTATACATCAATTAAAGAGTTTTAAGGAGCATTTTATCATCCAAATAAATTTTGGCAGCAACCTTTTCACTACCAGTCATTTTTTCCATTTCAAAGGTTATTTCAAGCATTCAAACATCATTAAGAAGCTGATTAAGAAGATGGTGTCCATTCGGCTGACCAAGGGCTAACTCAAGAGTCATTTTTCAAGTACTTAAAGTCATTCATTTAAGCTGAATTAAATTGAATTCAAGGATGGATTTATTTGGCTCAAGAATGTGAATAGACTTGAGCTAAATTTCAGCTTTTACTTGGCACATTAGGTTGAATGTTTGTGACCATTCAGCTAGCCTATTTTAGCACTATAAATAGGTGAAATCAGCTTTTGTAAAGGGATCTTTTTCTTAGTTTAAAACACTATTGAACTTATATGAAATTTGTGAGATTTCTTCCTTTCATTTTCATTGAAGAACTTGTTGGCTTATCTAGGTCACTAGTGGCGTCAACCTGCCTTCTTCTTTATCCTGAACTTATCACTATCAAATAGTGTGGCGTTTACCCTTATACCAAGGTTCCTACTTTGCTAAGTAGTGGGTCGAGGTTCTCTTATTCTTTATCTGACCACCTTGAAAACTTATAAGCATTTAGATCAATATTTTATAATATTGGTTCGTGTTTGTTTTTGAGATCATTTTCATTCCATTCCATCCTTTCGTTTCATCAAAATCGAACCATCAATTCACTTCACATCTGTTGTTTATTATCCAATTACTATATTTATCTCTATCTTTTATTATTTTTCTATAACCGAACCTACATAAACTTCATATCCATAAGCCCATCTTTGAATCCTTTTTACATAGCTTCTGCCATTATTCATGAAAACATCCTTTGAACAAATAGAACGATACTTCTTCGTAGACGATCGAGCAAACTCGCATACGACTCGACTCACCCCGAGGCGGATCATATCATTTGGTATCAGAGCTATAAAAATAAGACGTACGGACGTTGGTGACTATATTAGAATAGTTCGTGAAGTGCCAGAGTAAGTTCAAAAAAAATTAGTGTAATTCAAGTTGTATTGAGTTTAAATGTATTGAAAAAAAAATCAAAATTGAAAAAAATTAAAAAAATTCAGAAGTAAAAAAAAAAGTAATCGAAGAGGTTTGTGTTCATCTTCTTGTGTTCTCAATTATCAAATCTCATTTCTAACATCTTTATATACCCTTCACACCACACTTAAAGCCCTTTTCATCTTTCTTTCAGCCTACCCTATCCCTCTTCATTATTTCCCTTATTTCCCAATTTGTAACCGACCCCTAAGCCTACGATAAGGCCTTGCTGAGTCTGAATATGAAACTACGAGAGAAAGTTTGAGAGGTAAAAGGCACAAGTGTGTGAGAATATTCGAGCAGAGGTAAAATCCAATCGAGTGTAAACACAAGCGAGAGTGCAAACCATTAATTTTTCTTTTTGGGTGAAATTGTGAGGATTTTGTTGTGAGGAATTTAATTTTTGTTTTACCTAACAAATTTTTTTTCAGCAATCAAAGATGTCTCGTGAAGAATTTACCGAGTTAGAATATAAAAATTTGGTGCAAGAAATGCGAAAAATACTTGATTCCAATATTAAGAACATACACGAGAGATTAGATCGATGGGAAAAATGAGACCAAAGTGATCAAGCTTCTTCAAGTCGAAAAATGGAGCCTAGAACCCCACGGAGATATACCCCTGACTACTACTTGAAAAACAAACATCATGATTCCTATTCGCCATCGATTTCGAGACAAAAAGATTCATATTATGACTCCTACTCATTAAAGAATTTGAGAAGAGATTTCGATCAAGGATCCTATTCATCAAGGAACTTGAGGCAAAGAGAAGCCGACTATGATTTTTACTCCCTCCAAGATGACGTGCGAGATGAACGGTATACTTCTTCAAGAACTTTAAAGAAATCCTACACGGAGTATTCTTCTCGATGCACTTATCGTGATTCATTTGTAAATAAATTTCTTCTTTCAAGCCAAATTACCATCTTGATTCTTTTGTAACATCATGTAAAAGAAAAGAGAGAAAAGAGGCAAGTAAGAGAGAAAATGAGAGGATTTTGAAAGAGTCTGAAAAAGCCTTTCAAAAAACCTTTGAAAAACAAAAAGAAAATGAGATTGAGGTTGAGGTTGAGGTTGAAAAGAAATTAAAAAAGAGTTTGAGAGTGAAAAAAGAGTGGAAAAAGAAATTGAGATAAAAGAAAGAGTGGAAGAAGTGAGCGTTCTCGAAAAAAAACCAATCGAGTGAAAAAGATAGCGAGCAAGAACAAGAAAGGATCATTTCCACTAATCCACTTGTTCGATCTTCTTGTGGTATTATTTTTCAGGTTCCTAGAAATTTGTGCGACCAATTCCAACTTCACTACCTTCCAAACCGGTGGAGTTTTATGTTGTTCGAGAAAGGTAAGTACCTGAATGACAACCACACACCTACGATCAAAGGTAAGGAAGGTAAGAATTCCCTGTGTATCGAATCAAGGCCGTGTGATTTCAAAGTTACTCATAAAGATTTTGATGACTTAATTCCTAAAAGACTTGCATCTTTTGATTTAGCTAGTCATTATCTATCTTTTGGAGTTAATGCCCTTGTTTCAAAAAGTACCATGAAAAGCATTTCCTATGACATGTCCTATAATGGCAATTCTGTTGATTCTTTTGGATCTGATCAGTTGATTTGTGATAGGTCTCTGCATGAAACATTTCATCCGATTGATTTTTATCTTCAAGTTAAATCCTTAAATTTTTGTGCGAACTCTCTATGTCTTGATTTGCATTCCCGATTGAGATTCTTGAAGCGTAAGTCTTTGTTTATTGGTCTGCCTGGTTATGCCAACTCTATGTTCTTGATTGAGTAAGGTTTGAATCATGTGATGGACTCAGACGTTTGAAAAGTTGTATGTTTACTACTTCTTTGATTGTTCGAGTGGAATTTCAGTCATGTGGTGAGTTGATTATATTTTCTTCTAACATGTTTCTATTGGAATTCATGATCAAATGCATGTGTTCAAACCTGGCATATGTTATGTAGATTTGTTTTATGAAACATTTAAGTATTTTTCATCTTTTGCATTCAACTTATGTTTGCTTGATGTTCAAACTTTTGTTAAGGAAATGAAATTCGATGATTTGGTTTCCAATTTTGATTTGTTCTCTAATCATTTTGCTTGGCCACACATAAAGGTTTTGTTTCATTTTGACAAGGTAAGGTCGAATTATGCTATGGGACTTGAATTAAATTTCAATTATGATTTATCTTTTCCATTTAAGCCCATTGTTTTCGTTAATACTAACCTCTCTCATTTTTGTGAATTTCACCCTTCGAGAAGCATGAGATGTCGTGGTGCCTCATTGTTCATTCAAATTGATAGAAGTAAAAGGTTTGTTTTACATTATCTTTTCGAGGAGAGAAGATTTTTTTGATTGAAAAAGGTAAAACTGTTCATGAGATTTCTTCTCTTAACGTCAAGGTAAAGTTTCAGAAAATATTCGAACATCTTTGCTTAATTCGAATAAAGTTCCAAATCTTTGTGATACATTAATGTTTGAACCTTATTTGGATCTTGATGTGGTTGATTTTTCTCCTTTGACATGTAATAATCTGTTTGTATTGGAATGTGACAATGAACATAATGTTAACACAAATTATGTTAGTAAGCAAATGATTGAAAGATGTTGGCCATGGTACACTTTGCGTGTACAATTATGTGAACTTCTATTTTTGAATAAACATATTGAAAAGTTTTGGATATGGATTAACGTTTTTGATTTTTTACAAATGTTCATGACTAATTTACCCTTTGATCTAACTAAGTTTACATGTTTGTAAAGATGGTCTAACGAAACTTTTTGATAAATTGAAGTATGTTTGTTTTGCCCAATTGAGATTTTTTTCATATAATCTTTGGACTGCATTCTATTTGAGCTATTTGGAATTCAATACTTTGCACTTGTCATTGTCAAAATTGATAAGTCATTTTGGCAAAATAAAATCAGTTTTTTCTTAGCATTTGGTTTATCTTTAGGTTTTTGTTGTCTTAACCCTCTGTTACTTATCTATGATGGTGATGTGCTTTCTTGTCCATTAATAAACCATTTCCAGGTTTGTGTGATATCTTCCATCCCATTCGATCGAGGAAAGCCAAACGAGAAGAAATATTTTCCAATAGATGAATAGCCCGACCGAGGACAAGTCACCTAAAAGAGGGGGGAATGATGCGAGTGCATCCAGTGAACCTCGTCTGTCAAGTCTCCTTAGTCAAGCCTTGCATTGCTTGCAAGCTGATCCCAGTTCGTTTCCAGCTCCACAAGCTCCATCCAGTTCAAATTCAGCTCATTTGAGCTCATCTTTAAATTTTAATTATTGCGTTTTATTAAGCTAGAATAAATTAGTTAATTCATTTTCACTAAGTTAGTTAATTAGTTAAGGACTTGATTTATTTTAGTTACTTTAGTATTTAATTATGACATGCATTATGTGTTCTGCATTTAATAAAGTCATGCATTATGCAACTCCCATGTTAGTTTAAGTCAGCTTCATTAAATTAAGTCTTGCATTAAGTAACTCATTTGATCATTTAGTTTGCATTTTAAACCATGCATTTAAGCATCTTAGTTTAATAAATGAGTTGTTGGACATTTATTCAACTCATCTTAGTTTAATTAATAAGTGTTTTTGTTGAACTTTATTTAATAAGTGTTGCTCTTAATTAATCTAGTTACTAGGATTATTTATTGATGCATGAGTTAAGTTTATTTAATGATGCTTTTTTAATTAACTAGTTGTTGGAATAATTGATGCATAGATCTTTTACCTAAGTTAAGTATTAATGTGTGTTATGTTTAATAAGTGTTTACATGTATTTAATAAGCTCATTTTAATATGTTTATTGCAGGAGTCTTTTCAAGTCATAACCGTTACATTACAAGGGCGTTACACATTAAAAAAGTGACTTTTTAAGTCATTTTTGGTTACAAATGAAGTGGTTGTTTCAAGGGATGTTCTATACATCAATTAAAGAGTTTTAGGAGCATTTTAGCATCCAAATTAATTTTGGCAGCAACCTTTCCACTACCAGCCATTTTTTCCATTTCAAAGGTTATTTCAAGCATTCAAACATCATTAAGAAGCTAATTAAGAAGATGGTGTCCATTCGGCTGACCAAGGGCTAACTCAAGAGTCATTTTTCAAGTACTTAAAGTCATTCATTTAGCTGAATTAAAGTGAATTCAAGGATGGAGTTATTTGGCTCAAGAATGTGAACAGACTTGAGTTAAATTTCAGCTTTTAATTGGCACATTAAGTTGAATGTTTGTGACCATTCAGCTAGCCTATTTTAGCTCTATAAATAGGTGATATCAACCTTTGTAAAGGGATCTTTTTGCTTAGTTTAAAACACTATTGAACTTATATGAAATTTGTGAGATTTCTTCCTTTCATATTTCATTGAAGAACTCGTTGGCTTATCTAGGTCACTAGTGGCATCAACCTGCCTTCTTCTTTATCCTGAACTTATCACTATCAAATAGTGTGACATTCACCCTTATACCAAGGTTCCTACTTTTCTAAGTAGCGGGTTGTGGTTCTCCTATTCTACATCCGACCACCTTGAAAACTTATAAGCATTTGGGTCAATATTTTCTAATATTGGTTCGTGTTTGTTTTTGAGATCATTTTCATTCCATTCCATTCCATCCTTTCATTTCATCATAATGAACCATCAATTCACTTCACATCTATTTTTTGTTATCAAATTACTATATTTATCTCTATCTTTTATTATTTTTCTATAACCAAACCTACATAAACTTCATATCTATAAACCCCTCTTTGAACCCATTTTACATAGCTTCCGCCATTATTCACTTAAATATCCTTTGAACAAACTGAACGATACTTCTTCGTAGATGATCGGGCAAACTCGCATACAACTCGACTCACTCGAGGCGGATCGTATCAAGAACATTAAAGTTTCAAACATTCCAAGTTGAGCATTTCATCACAAAAAACATAGGCGTCTCCCCTTATCTAAGTAATCATCTTTGATTCAAAATCTTGCAAAGTTTAACATCCTCACTAAAGATTCACTCAAATCAATCGAGGTGTTTAAGGATAATGAATTTAGCACTCAACAGTCAATATGAAAGGTTATTACCATAGGCTTGTATGAAAATCAAATCTCCACCACTTATAAATTGAGATGATACATCAATCAAAAGGTCTTTAGAGGGTTGTAACGAGGCTTTGGTTAGGGGTGTGGTCACAAGCTAAAAGAAAAGGATAGAATCGAGATTGAATTGAAGAATTACTTAACTAGAAAAATATTTAATCATCAATTGTGTACAAACGAGCTTCTTCTCGAATATGAATTGAAGAATTACTTGCTAATACTAGATAAAATATTTTTTAAGAATAAATTAGATAAACAAACTAACTATTAAGAAAAAGACATAGCTAAGCAATTTATTCAAATCAAATATCGACAAAAATAGGGATCAAATTAATTTAGGGGATTTCAACAATAATGAGTTATAGGTTAATATAGGGGGTAAATTAATGAATGGGATGTTAGGCTCAAAGGGGTTTACTTAGGGTTAATTGTGAAGGTAGGCTTTTCATGGCATGAATGGGTTAAACCTAAGTGCTTCTATCATCTTGACATATCAAATCAAATGGTGTGGTTTTGACATGCATAATCAAGCAAATTCTAGAATAACAATTCGATATTAACGCACTCAAAGTAACAATAGAAGTGAGCATGAAAGAAATAATAGATGCTCTAAAGGCTCAAAATCTCACAAAAATTATTTTTTTTTTTTATGTTTAAACTTGTGGATTTCAATTCAAGATAATAACTAAACTTGGGAAAAACAACCTAAAACTTTAAATTCTCAAAAATCAACTTATCATGCTTAATTCTCTAATGTCTTAAAGTTTAAATATTCAATGCATGAATGCCTATGTTTTAATTCAAGACATATTAATAAAAATCATAAATTTATCAAAATTCATTCTAATAATGATATGAGGGATTTCCAAGAGAATAAGACAAAATTTAGGGATTTTTCTGATAGTGATATAATTGACCCCCCACACTTAAGATGTACATTGCCCTCAATGTACAAAGATAAAGTTAGTGGCAATTATAGATATAAGATCATAAGATAGGGAGAAAAGTGAAACTTCCTGAATGTTAAATGAATGAACTCCCTAGTTTGGAGTTTTGTAGAGTGGAAGAGAATACTCCGGTGGTGGTAGAGGTTAGGTTCCACAAATATTGCGCCAGAAGAATATTATATCCCATGGTGGCTATGATCGTGGTCGAGCAGGGCGTGGCAGTCATGGAGAACCTTTTCCAGTGGAGTTTCAAGTTCCTAAGTAATAGTGAGCTTGATAGAATCAGAAAATTTTTAGGAATATAGAGGAATAGGATTACTCATGAAGAAATACTTGCAAATATAAAGTACTTAATAATTATAAAAATCTTAAAAAATGAAATGAAATAGTTTTAAAGAAAGATAAAGCTAGAAAAATAGGTATTTGGGGCACACGACCGTAGGGCACGCCCGTGTGCCTTTTATTTAGCCCATGTTCTTCGTGGGTTTCAAATTTTGAGCATGTTGGTTCACACGGTCGTGTCTGGTTTTGTTCGCTTCTCCCATGCCCGTGTATGTAGGCCCATGCCCGTGTTAGTTTGAAAGTGTCGACCACGGGTGCTAGGCACGAGCATGTCGCACGCCCGTGCTACTTTCTCAAGTTCAACCACGGTTCTAAGCCACGGGCATGTCGCACGCCCATGTTATTTTGGCAGGATCACCCACGGCCATGTCGCACGGCCGTGGCAATTTATCGTATCCCGTGTTTTGGGGAAAAAGTTTGCTCTGTTTTCACACGGTCTACAGCACGCCCGTGTTCCTGGCCCTGTGGGTGTGAAAAACCTATATTCAAGAGCTCAGTTAGTAAGTTAGGTGTTAAACACTAGAATTTAAAGAAGTTAATATTGTTAGTGCTCGAGTTGCCTCCCAAGAAGCACTTATTTATAGTCTAAGCTCGACTTACCTCAGTTTCATGCAGTCGTGATGGTTCGAGGAGTTTACACTCCTCATTCCTGCTATCAGTTTTATCAAAATAAGGTTTTAAACGAGTAATATTTACCTTAAACGTGCCAAATTTGAAATAATTTACCTCAACTATATTGTATGGGAAGATGTTAAGTACCGTAAGATGGTTTGCTCCATTCGGTTAAAAGTGGTAATATGAGGATCTGCGGCATCTAATAGTACTTTGTCTCCAATCTTTATTTGATTTTGGGAAAAATTTAGCTCATCATGTGTTTTCGATTTATCTATCCCCATTCATCTAACTCCTCAATTTGTAGCCTTCGTTCTTCATGGATAGTCCTTTGTTGTTTCTTGAACATGGCTTATGTATGTCCTTCAAACTTATTTCCTACAAAGTAGGTTGCAACATATGGTCAGTTTTAGTAGAATAATTTATACAACCACCTTTAATTTTTGATGTGTTGTTGAATTGTGAGCTTGAAGGGTGATTGTTTCATCTCCCACACAAAGTGTGAGTTCGCCTGTGCCAACATCAATAATTGTTCTAGCAGTTGCTAAAAAGGGCCTCCCTAAAATTAAAGGAACGTTACTATCCTCCTCTATGTCTAGAACAACGAAATCCACTGGGAATATAAATTTGTCAATTTTAACGAGTACATCTTCAACAATACCACTAGGAAATCTGATAGTTTTATCTACTAATTGAATGCTCATTCTAGTTTGTTTTGGTTTCCCAAGACCGAGTTGCTTAAACATTTTGTAAGGCATGACATTGATACTAGCCCCTAAATTAGCCAACACCTTGTTCACATCTAAACTACCAATTAAATAAGGAATTGTAAAACTCCCTAGATCTTTTAATTTATTGGGCAGGTTATTTTTTAGAATGGCTGAGCAAACTATGTTTAACTCCACATGCGATGCCTCGTCCAGCTTTCGCTTATTTGCTAAAAGCTCCTTTAAAAATTTTATTGCGTTCGGCATCTGCAAGAGAGCTTCAATAAACGGTAAGTTAATATGTAATTTCTTTAAAAGTTTAAGGAATTTACCAAATTGTTCATTTGAGTGGTCTTTCCTTGCCACATTAGGCTATGGTACATGAGGTTTATATTCTACACTTACCGGTTTCTGTTTATTGTGGTCTACTTTACCTTTACCTTTGCTTTCCACAGCTTCTTGCTTTGGTTCTGGCTCAAATGCAACTAACCCTTCCTCATTTCCAACATTAATCGCATTGAGTTGTTCCCTTGGGTTAGTTCAGTATTACTTGGCAAGCTACCTTGTGGTCGTTCAGAAATTAATTTGGACGCTAGCCTATCTGAGTTTCGAGCCCTTGGGTCGACGCTTGTTGATTTTTAAGTGCTGTCTTGGTATTCTGGAAACAAGTTTCTAACACCGAGATAAATTTTGTTAGCATTTCCTCAAGGTTTGGTTTCTTTTCCCGTTGATAAGGTGGTTATTTAAAACTCGAAGGATTTTGTGGCCTTTGATTTCCTTGACCACCCCACTAGAAATTTGGGTGGTTCCTCCAACCTTCATTATAAGTATTACTGTATGGGTTATTTTGAGATCTAGAGTTATTGTTACCCATATAGTGGACTTGTTCTTCTTCGATTGTAGGATCGAAGGGTTGATATTCTATATGTACACCTCTTCCACTTAAATCAACCTCATCACTAGATGTACCTGCGTAGAACCAAGTAAACCATCAATCTTTTTATTTAGAAGTTCCACCTGATTTGATAATATATTAACCGCATTGACGTTATAAACGCTTACTATTTTGGTTGGCTTAGTCCTCATAACTTGCCACTGATAGTTATTTAGTGACATCTCCTCAATAAATTCGTAAGCTGCTTCAGGTGTTTTGTTATTGATGGTTCCACCAGCTGCTGCATCAATCATCTATCTTGTCGAGGGGTTCACACCATTATAAAATGTTTGAACTTGCAGCCATAGAGGTAACCCATGGTGAGGGCACCTTCGTAGTAGGTCCTTGTATCTCTCCCATGCATCGTAAAGTGTTTCTAAATCCATTTGCACAAAGAAGAAATATCATTCCTTAGCTTAGTTGTTTTAGCAGGTGGAAAGTATTTTAGTAAGAACTTTTCGGTCATTTGTTCCCAAGTAGTGATTGATCCTCGTGGTAACGAGTTCAACCACTGTTTAGCCTTGTTCCTTAGTGAAAAGGGAAATAGCTGAAGGCGAATGGCATCATCAGAAATGCCATTGATCTTGAATGTGTCGCAAAGTTCCAAAAATTGGCCAAATTAGTATTTGGGTTTTCGTCCTACAAACCATCAAACTGAACAAACTATTGTATCATTTGAATTGTGTTAGGTTTCAGTTCAAAATTATTTGCAGCAATAGCAAGCCTAACTATACTCGATTCAGTTCCTGTTAAAATAGGTTTAGCATAATCATACATAGTACGAGGAGCAGGATTTTGATTTACTGGGTTAGCAGCAATCGCAGGAGGTACTGGATTTTCCTGATTCTTGGCCATCTCCTCGGTTGTAGTTGGGATATCGTCCTCTTGCTCTTCCTCTATGTATCTTAGGCTTTACCTTATTTCTCTTTGGTTTCTGCGAGCTATGTGATTGATTTCTTCGTCAAAAAGTAATGGTCCTGACGGGTTTCTTCTAGTCATAAATTATAAGAACCTACCAGAAGAAAGAAAAAAAATTTAATAACAAAAATCAAAACAAAATTTAAATTGCAATAAAAGTAAATGGCTAAAGTAATAAAAATCGAGTGTTCCTAATATCTTAGTTCCCCGGCAACTGCGCCAAAAACTTGATTGCAACTCACGATAAGTTTTAAAATTTATAAATGATCGTACTCGAACTAACTATTATCACGATGAAGGCAAGCGCACCTATGGAAAAGTAGTATAGTTTTAGCAAGACCGGATATCGAACCCAAAGGAACTAAAAGTACTAGTATTAATTTTTTTATTATCTAGCCTAAGAATAATGAAGATTGTTTTAACTAACTAATTAACTAATCTAAGAATGCACAGAAAATAGATTTAGGAAAATACTTTTGGAAAACTGATTGATTTAAGACAACACCCAAGGAAGAATCCACCTAGACTTCTCTTGTTAACTGACTCTCAACCAGACGATTTATTCACTTGACTTGATTCGTAGAAATCCCTAAGTTTTGTTATTATCCTTATTCAAGACTAATAAAGTCTAACCCTAGTTGATTAATTAAAATCTCTTTCTAATTAAAACCTCTAGTTTTGCATTAACTTGATCTATAGATTCCCTTATTAGATTTGACTCTAATCTAACAGATTTATGTCATCCTATCTCTAGGATTGCATGCAACTCCGCTTAATTATGAGTGATCTACTCTTAGACAGGGACTATTCATCCTCCGAATAAGCACATCAATACTTGAATCAATATCTTGGAATATTTAAACAAGAGTTAAAGTCATAATTAAGAACAAATCAAGTATTTATCATGCAGTTTAGAAAATATTAACAAGATCCACCTTAAGTTTCATCCCCCTTAGGTATTTAGGGGATTTAGTTCATAAATATAAAAGAAAACATCTCAGAAGAATGATAACAAAACATAAAGAAAATCTAAAAACCCTTGAAGGAAATTGAAGGGAGATCTTCAGTCTTAGAGGTGAATCCAGCTTCCAAGATGGATCAATCAGCTTCCTTCGAGTAATTCTTTGCTTCTTAATCATTGTGTGTCCTCTTTTAGTTCTCCTATAGGGTGTTTAAATAGGCTTTAGAACGCCTAAAATACCTCAAAATCGCGCTTTTCTGAATAGAACTTAACTTGGGCTCGACAGGGACACGCCCGTGTGCGATTGCTTCAGGCCGTCGTCAAGGCTGAAAGATACACATGCCCATGTTGAGGTTGTTTTAAGCCATGTTCAAGCCTGCTAGAATGGCACGGGTGTGTGTGCTACCCGTGTGAGGAAATCCAGGCCGTGTTGTTTTCCCACGTCGGCCCATTTTCTCCGTTTTTGGCCCGTTTCTTGTTCTTTTTACTCTCCTGTGCTCACCTAAGTATAAAACATGAAATTAAAGGATTAGAGCATCAAATTTACAAAATCTAAGGAGAAATCATTCTCAAATGTGTTAAGCATGGGACAATAATATGTATAAATTATGGTTTATCATAGGACTCAAACTCAGTACCCTCAGTAACAATAAAATGCCACTTATCCCTTAGACCAGTAGGCCCATTCTGTCATGTAATCACATTAATTTAAAAGGCCTACTGACTAGAGATAGGGTTTATTCCTTTAAAAACCAAAACTTTTGCACAATCTAAGGCTTGAACCTAAGACTTCTCAGACACTTCCCAGAACACTTAACCAATGGAGCAAACACACAGTTGTGTCACAAACATACAAAAATAAATACTTAGGTTTGAAGGCATTACATTCCTAGAAATCTTTAAGAAAATGGTCGAGAGAACCACACTTGAAGCAAGCCCCACTTCTCATCTGGCACTCTCCGAAATGTAATTTCTTACAGACATTGCATCGTGGTTTGGGGTTTCCAACACTCCTAAAACTGGTGTTTAAGGGAGACGAAGACCTCAAGTTGGTGCGTTTAGAGCTTCTTTCCTTTCCCAAATACTCCTTGAGGTAGCAAAACGCTCATGCTAATTTTTTTGTTTCTTTGAAGTAGATGATTGCGCCTTGCTCACAAATCTTTTACTTGAAACCCGAGCTTCCCTTTTTCGCTTGCTTCTTTTTTTGCTTAATTTCTTGGCCTTTGTAACGCCCCAAAAATTGGGCCTAGAAAGTATTGGGCCTTGAGTCTGGGTTCGGGTAGAAGATGGCCCGAAAAAAATTAGGATGTTCTATTTAATTAATTATTATTGTTAATTATTATTATTTAGTATGTTTAGTAATTAAATTAATAACGAAGGGTTTATAGTGTGGGGAAAAGTCTGGGGTTCGGCCCACAAAACTTTTAAATTTTGTCTCTTAAGAGAATCTGGGCAGTAGGTCTTATTAATAATTTGGACTGAGTTTTAGCATAAAGGAGCACCTGGCCCAGTGGCTAAACACGCTAGGAAGGCTGGGAGGTGCCTGGGTTCAAGGCACGGCACGTAATTTGGGAGTTTTTTTTTAGTATGCAGATCTCGGTTGGAATAAGGGTTAAGAGGAGTTGCGAGTATAATTTAACACAAGGAGCGCCTGTGGCTCAGTGGCAAGCAACGTGTGTGTGGGGTTAGAAGGTCGCAGGTTCAAGTCGCGTGGAAGGCGAAATTCTCTTTTATTTTTAGGCGGACCAAAGCTTCAGCAGGTAAGGATTATAATTAATTGTAACCATATATTACTAAAGGAGAAAGCATGGTGCAGTGGCCAGCAGCTCGGGCGAAGGCGCAAGGGGGCAAGGTAGACAGAGGTCTGGGGTTTGAGCTGCATCTTGCGCACGCAAGGTTGGGAATTTTTGCTGCATGCGTGGGGAAGGAGTTGGGGTCTGATCAGGACTCTGGCAGCATGCTGAAGCGGTGGAAACGATGGGCTTGATCGGTTAGGAGTTTGAATGAAATTCAAACATTGGATGTGGCCAACAATCAAGGAAATTCAGGAATTGGAATTGGGAAAGAATTTTTATGCCGAAAGGCACTCTTTCGGCCATAGCTATTAAGTGCCGTATATTTTGGCCTTTAGGATTCATTTTTTTTCCTTTTTCTATTTTCTTTTCTTTTCTTTTCTCCTATCTTTTCCTATTCCCTTTTCTTCTTCTTTTTCTTCATTGCTGAATCTTTCTACCATTCAACTCAACACCACTTTCTTACCATCGTTTTAAGCCTCATAGTCGAATATCTTGAAAGCCAAAATCCCGAAAGCCTATATTTCTTATTGTGTCGATTTCTTCTAGCCAAACCCTCTTATTTTTCTCCATATTGTTGGTCGATTCTCTCATCCTTTGAACTCCAAATCTCTGTCGACAAAGCCACTACAAAACCCTCATATTTTTCTTTATTGTTTTAAAAAGTCAAAAACCCCATAGTCTTAGGAGCATAGCCGAATCTTTAGACCAGTAAAGGACTGATTTCTACTAGGGTTTGGGGGTTAGATCTACATCAGAATTGAATAAGAACTAAAGTGGAATCGTTGGCTGAAGGAATCAGTGGTAAGTTTTCGAATATATTTCTTTATTTCAGGTTTTAAAAAAGTCAAACCCTTAAAGGTTTAGGGAGGCTATCGATTTGGGCTCTGTGGCTCTAAGGGTTGTGACAACTATTTTATTGTGATAATAGAGTGATATAGAGGCTGCTGATCGAAGGCTTGGACAAGTGGAACAACTGGATCTAGACCTAGTCACTAATTTCGGCAAAGGTAGGATCGCTAGTGCCTAAGGTGTTAATGGCCGAATTTTTTTGGTAAGGGATTCTGTATATAAGTTGCAAGTGGATTCATAGTTAACATATTAGTGATTGACTGTAGGCAACTCGTGTGTGGAACTCATCAGCATATCGTCGCAAACAGGTGCGTAAACGACACCCACTCATAGACTAGATCGATAAAAGTTGAAAAGCCAAAATTCTAAAAAGCCGGTATTTTGTGAACTTGCGAGCATGCGAGTGCTCATGGGATTGTTTGTATTGATAATTTTGGTAACTTCAACGGTAAGATTGCAAAGTACACAATTTTGTGCACCTCGGTGAATTTGGGCTTCGATGGGCTGAAATTGGGTAATGAGCTAACGGGCCCATTTCGGTAAAAACATTCGGTAAGTATTTTGAAGACACGTTAATAAGTGTAATGGCATGAAACCCTAAAAAGACTGATAAAATTACTAAAATACCTCTGTAAGGTAGAATTACCGTAATACCCTTGAAGTGGTAAGTACGATTACGCCCTCTAGGGTAAATAACTGTTCTTACGCTTTAATCTGATTGCCTTTCTGAAGCATGCCTTTTTAATTATATATATTCTGCATACATGTCATACTGCATGGGGTTGGGTTTTGTTATGGAGGAAGAACTCCGTTCTGGTGGCTATGCCACATATTCTGATATAAGCAGCTTTGCTGCGGATTATAGTTAGTGCTGCAACCAGTGCTAACACTGTAAGTGTAGGGATGGCATGGGTGATTTATTCCCCACAGGAAGTGTAGGGATGGACGGAGGCAAGTGCTGGGTTGGATGGGGTTATCATGCATTAATCATATGAGACTATTTTGTTATGGGCCAACTGTATTGAGATGGGCCCAACTATGTTAATATGGGCAAGGCCAATATATCTTGACTTGTAATAGGGCTACGATCTAGATTGATACTGATATGGGCTAGGCCTAGTATACTCTGATATTGTAAGGGGCTATGGCCCAGATTAATATTGATATAGGCTAAGGCCCAATTAGCTCTGATTTCTGAATAAGGTTTAGGCCCAGTAAAGCTTGAACTGATTTGGGCTCTGGTTGGGATACTTTACACACTGAGTTTTCCAAACTCACCCCCTTTTTCCTTATCTTTCAGGTAAGCCTTCATATAGAGACTTGGAGCCGGAGAGGATTCAGAGTGGCCACGAAGATTAAATTTCTGGTTTTCAATTAGCTTCCTTTTAAATTTCTCATTTATTTTTGATTTGTTCTATTTTGGTTAAATTTGTAATAAGGCCGCTTTATAATTTTTATTTTGGTTTTTTTTTTAAATTTCTTAAATCGTTTTCAACTTGAGATTCACATCACTTAATTGATTCTTTAAAATTGGGTAGCTCTAGGGTGCATTTTATAAAAGTTACTTATTTTTAAAATATCACGATAACCAAGCAAAGCTTCCGCAACGTAAATGTTTTCAAAGGAAATAAATATTTTAAATAGACTTAAACTTAATTTGTTGTTCGTGGACAAGTAATAAGCTTAAAGTGTGGCAATGGATGTGTGCATGTCTAGGATTGGATCATGGAAGAGCTAGGTACTTAAGCAGTCTAATTAACTCACCTCCTCTTTTCTTGAATCTTACCTGGTGCGCAGCTTCCATTCACTTTAATTTAAAATGAAAATATTCTTTAAACACTAAGAAAGATTTTAGATAAAACATGACTTCTCTAGTAATTTTTCCATGTGACACGCTAAATTCGGCCGTAACATCTCTGGCCGGGTTTGGGGTGCTACAGCCTTGTATGCCCGTTCAGCCAACATTGTAAATTCTTTTAATTCCAGAATTCCAATTAACATCTTGATATCTTTGTTTAGTCCTTCTTCAAATTGTTTGCACATTTCGGCTTCAGTCTGAACCTATTCACTAGTATTTTTGCTTAATCTAACAAATTCCCATTCATACTTGGACACTGTCATATTCCCCTATTTGAGCTCTAGAAATTTCTTCTTTTTCTGGTCTAGGAATCTCTGACTAATATACTTCTTTTTAAACTCTGTTTGGAAAATTTCCCATGTAATATTTTCCCTAGGTACCACAAAAGATATGGTTTTCCACCAATTGTAGGTCGTGTCTTTCAACAAAGATATCGCACATTTCAGATATTCAGCTGGTGTACATGATAACTCATCTAGAACTCGAATGGTATTTTCAAGCTAGAATGCACCCTCTCTAGATCGTCATCGGCTGTAGCTTTAAATTCTTCAGCCCCATGTTTTTTGATTTTGTCTACTGGAGCCTTACCAATTCTAACAAATCTAGCATCTTGTGGCATTTTATCATTTTGTGAAGCAGGTGGGGGAAGGTCGTTGAATAGCGGGATTTGTTCTCATATATTCACTAAACCATTCATCCATCAATTCAAAGAAGGTTATTTTTGTCACCTAACTTCAACCCTTAGATACGGGCCTTCTACCACTAGATGTAGCTTGTTGCACGGAAGCTTGAGCAGCGCTCTCAGCTTCCTTAGTCTCGGATCTAGCTTGGTTGGAAGACATTACTATAAGAAAATAAATTTAAAAGTGGTCATGAGATATCACACTATTAAAATTTATATAATGGCATGTATAGCTAGACTCTTACTTGCTACGTTAGTCCGAGAATCGACTAAATCGTAGCTCTGATACCACTAAATGTAACACCCTTAATCTGTATTCGTCATTAGAATAAGGTTTTAGAGTATTACCGAAACATTCAAAATATTTTTCAATTAATTTATGTAAATTACTATTCATTTTTTGAGATCATACATATTGTCCAATATATGGACTCTCGAGGCCCAAAACTAGTGTTGGAATCAAATCGGGACTAAATCGGGAACTCAGGGAATTTTTTGTAAAATTTTAAAATTTTTCCTAGGTGCAAGGCTTAAGTCCGTGTGGTCCAGGGCTCACATTTAGTGGTATCAGAGTCAAGAATGATGAATACGGCTAAATTGTAGGGGCAAATTTTCAAAACTTAGGTGCAGTTTCACACGGCCGTGTAACACGCCTATGTTCAAGGCCATGTCAACCACACAACTGAGACACATGCCCGTGTGCCCAACTCTGTGCATTCTATTTTTTATTTTTAAGATGCAGGAGACACACGGTAGGACCACATGCCCATGGGGCAAGCCGTGTGTCACACACGACCAAGACACATGCCTGTGTGCCTGCCGTGTGGAAAAAAACAAGTCATTTCCTAGCCTCATTTGTCACCCAAATTTACCATGTTCCTGCACTAAAACATACTAATACAATCCAACCATTTCAAGCATCTATCTCAAGCAAATTCCATCACTTACAAGGCATACCACTACATGCATACATGTTCATAATTTTACCTTGGTTTAATCCATATATTAGACATACTAAAAATAACCACTTAATATATATATATAAAGCTAGCATAGCATGACATTACAAGTATATCAAACAACCATTACTAGCCATTCCAATGGCTATATTACAAACATCATCATCAAGTCATAATTGGCAAATTAAGCTTATACATGCCATTATACCAAATGAGATATCTATTTATATCAAAATGAGATAGTGGATAGTGTGATGATTGCTTCAACTGACTTCTAACCTTCGCGAGCTTTGAGCACTATTAGACAGAGAAAGATAAACGGAGTAAGCATTTTATGCTTAGTAAGTTCGAATAACGGAAAATAAACTTACCGGTCTTATTTATTAATACAAGCATACATAAATACACATTCCATCAATTTTGGGTAAGTTACCTAAACACATACACTTATTCAAACAAGTTAGTTACATAACCTCATATGAGTATCAAGTAAACATAGATGAGCTCACCACATTACAAGTTCCATAAATTTTTCACCTTTCCTTACTTCAAGATTCCTTTTTCGTTGAACTATTAAAATGCCGATGGATATCCGGTTAGTATACTCAAAAGTATCCATTTGGGCACAAACTTAACAAGCACGCTTTCAAGCCACATATTATGTTATAGGATTACCAGTCCAGGCTAAATCCTTTTTTAGAATATATGTTCTATAGAGCTTAATTTGGATTACCTATCCGGGCTAAATCCAATCTATAGCATATACTCAAGCGACTTATATTAGGATATCCCATCCGAGCTAAATCCTTTTTACAACATGTGGAATATTATCGTTGTTCAAGCATATCACCTTAATACATTGAATTTCAACGTTCAACCGAAACATAGCAATTTGTCCACATTTCACAACTTATGATTATTTCATAATGTATATTATCTCATTCACATCAATACAATCATACAATTAAATTCAAGCATTTAACATACATAGTTAAGTTACACGAACTTACCTTGAAGATGGTTCGTTTTTGAATTTCAACTAATTTGAAACCTTTTACTTTCCTCAACCTAGTTCCGTAGTGGGTCCTTCCGGATCTATATGGATAAATTTGACTATTAACCTATCACATTTCATATACATTTGCATTCTATTGCATCTTAGGCAAAAATACCATTTTACCCCTATCCTTTTCAAAAATTTCAATTTCGTCCCTAAGTTCGAAAAATGAAATTCATGAAATTTAACCCTCTTTCCAAGCTTAGACAAAATTTATAAAAAAACATTTACGGCACACATTTTTTACATGTTTCAGAATTTTCCATGGGTTTTTACCATTTTTCATTTTAGTCCCTAAATCAAGTTTTCATCAAAAATTGCTTTGTAAAAGTTGTTTATCTATGAACAAACTTTCATTTTCTACCATAAATTTGTAATTTTTAGCATATTCATCCATGACCCAAATTTCATATCTTGATAACTTTTCAAATTAATCCCCTAAATAAAGAGATTATGCTATTTCGGTATTAAAAATATCAAAATCATTAAAAACGAGATTGATTTCATACCTTTTCAAGCTTGGTAAGTTGTCTTCCTCTCTCCTAGGGTTTCCATGGAAATTTTGGGGAAGATGATATGAAATTAGATGAAAATTTCTTTTCATTTGATTACCATCTCTTAATTTTAGTGATTTCCAATTTAGTCCCTTGCCTTTTCTAATTTTTCCATGGATAAGTCATTGAAATATCTATTAACAACTCTTCAATGGTCCAATTACCATATAAGGACCTTAAGTTTTGAATTCTATAGCTATTTGATACCTATAGCTACTAGAATCCAACTTTTGCATTTTATGCAATTTAGTCTTTTACCTAATTAACCATACAATCGATAAAATTTTCGTATCAAAATTTTCATGTGACCTTCCTATCATGATGCCAACCATAAAATAAAATAAAATAAAATAAAATAAAATAAAATTTTATTTTTAACTCGAATATGTGATCTTGAAACCACTATTTCGACCTCATCGAAATTGGGTTGTTACAATAAGTACCTATACCATGGCCCGAAGCCAAATCAAAGTAACTTATATCCAAGTACTGATATCATGAGCCAAAGCGATATCAGCTGATATTCATGGCCTGAAGCCAAATCGGTATAACTCGCACCCGAAGTGCTAATAACATGGCCTGAAGCCAACTCAATGTATCCCCTAAAGACATGTCACTAGTATCCTAAACTATTCCTAAGGTTCAACTGGGATTTCGAATGCCGAATTACCATCGAGTCATTGTTGAACTTATCTGAAATCTCTTATTAACAATTTATACGATATCAAAGCATTTAAAATACACTTATAATGAAATTTATCACATGCAAACTGTAACACCCCTAACCCGTAACCGTCGCCGGAATAGGTTAAGAGGCATTACTTAACCTATAACATAATTTAGAAAAAAAATCGAATATCAAATATCAATTCATTATAGTAAATGTCATTCATTCACATTTATTAAGAACATAAAATTGAGCATACGATACTTAAACGTGCATTCAGGACTAAATTGATAACATATAAAAGTTTCATAACTTATAAAAATTTTCAACTTTTCAAAGGTCAAAAGCTTGTGTGTCTAAACCGTGGCAAAACAAGGTGATGCAAGCTTGGCTACGGAGCTAATTACTGAACCCTTGGAGCTGCCATTGGGACCAATCACTCGAGCCTGAGCAAAGAGGTTCCAAGAGTCTATTTCAAGCTACATAAATTGGACTTGGAAAGAAGGAGTGTTCGAACAGCAAGTGAACAACTCAACAAGCTCATGTTGCAACGTCCTACAAGCTGATTTAGCTCGTTTCAACTCAAAGGAGTTTAATTCGATACAAATCTAGCTCATTGAGCTGATTTTAATTTATTTATTTTATGCATCTTTTGTGCTGAAATAAGTCTATTAATTTATGCTAGTTAATTAGTTAATTTTCAGTTCAAATAATTAATTATTTTAATGGTATCTTAAATCTGGACTTTTTTTTAATTTAGTATATTAAATATGTCTCATATTAATATATGTTTAATATGTCTAGCTTAGGACATAGATTTAATGTGTCTAATTAGAACAAATTAATTAGCTGCTACTAATTTATTTTGTGCAGCCTTTATTAAATCTGTCCTTGCCGAATTAATGATGTCTTGTTTTAATTAAAGGCTGCTGAATTTAATGTGTCTTAAACCTTTTAATTGTTGTTTTATTTTGCAGTAAATACATGCCTGGACTGGCCTAGGGAAGAGTTGAATCAACATCATTTTTCAGCTGACTTTTTCGTGCATATCAACAGCCATGAAGAATTAATTTCTAGCTGCAGCCTTTAATTCCCTCTAAGTGACGCCTTAGGCATTACAATGGTCACCTTTTTTCTTCACCAAGTAATCAGCTGAATAGGGGCTAGCCTTTGAAGTCTTCCAAGCTGACTTAAATGCTCCTTTGACTATCCAGCTAACCAAAGCACCGTCCAGCTGCAAGCATTCATTTGGCCTGATGTGATCCGGCTCGGGTGATTGAGTCGAATTCACGTAGTTGCCCGATTGTAGACGAGAAGGGTCGTTTGTGCCTCAATTTTGGAAAATAGAATTGAAAGATTAGGTTGAATTAGCGGAAGGTTTTCAAAAGATATACAAAAGGGTAGTGATAGGTTTGGCTAAGGAAACAAGAAAGGATGTTGAAGGGATGGTTCTGTTTTGAAACAATAAGAAAGAAATGATGTAAGGTGGGGATGGAATAGTAAACTTAACATCAGGAATGATTCAACACTAAAAAGTGTCACCCCGGTTCCTATATTGTTAAGGTGGAAAGGTGGATAGAAGGATAGGTGAACGCCACACCAAGATTGGTGATAAGTTCAAACAAGATCGGTAGACGCCACTAGCACAAACTAGATAAGTCTTCAAAACTTGTACGAGATATGAGAGGAAGCAACCTCACAAGAACAATGTTCATTCAATAATTTGGCAAAAGTCCTTTTACAAATGAAATAAACAAACTATTTATAGTCTAACAAGTGATAGCCGAATGGACAAATTAGCTAGCTTAAAGGCTAAGTAATTTAGCTAAGAATGCACTAGAATATTCTAGAATAAATCATTAAAGGGTTAAATCCACATTCGGCTTATTGGAACTTCAATGGGCAGCTTCATGGTTAAGCAAAATTGACTTGGATGAATGTGAATGAATGGCAGCTCAATAGCTTGTCTAAATTCGTCCATGGATTGATTGGTGCATTAAAGAAGTGTCTTTTGGTCAAATAGACACCTACGGAAGTCATTTGGGCAGCAAACGATTCATGTATCAAGAACTAAATGCATTCTCCCATTCGTTGTAGCTTGCTGTCCATGCATCTTCTCTTAGGCTTCATTCATGAATTGAATTTAGAAATTAATTGGCAGCTACCCTTTGGCCGAATAAACACTTAGGAACGCCAATGGTTCATCCACATACATTCGGCCATGCATGTAACTATAAGGGGGGCTTGAATCTGGACGTACATGAACATTCATTAAATGCTTTCCATTCATGCATGTGTGACGTCCAAGGTGAGTGTATCTTCATGTATTCATTGTATCATCCAAGTGGGAATGAATAGCATTAATCCATATACATGTATCCAAGCCATCTTTGAACATGAACTTAATTCCTCCAAACATTGAACCGAAACATGCATGAATTTCCCAATGCATTAAACTTGTTCGTACATGCACCTAGCTTTTAATGTACCTCCTTAATCGGCTGAACCTACAAAGACATGAACACATTTAATTATATCATTTAATCATAATTAAACAGAAACTAACAACTTAACTAATTAGGACAAATTAAATTTAAAATTAACTAGCTTATTAATTCAGCTAGCTCAAACTAAATGAAAACATTTAATGAACTAATTTGATCTAGGGAAATCAGCATGAGCTATAGGAAATTAAATTATAAACAAAGTTAAAACTTGATTTATTGAAATGAAAAAGAAATGAGCTGAAACGAGCTAAGATCAAGCTCAATCGAGCTGAAACGAGCTCAAGTGAGCTGATTGGAGCTGAAGGAAGCTTGGTCAGCTGGAGAGGAGCTAAAATAGGATTGCAAAAGAGTGCAATGAGCCTTCAAGGAGATGTCCATAGCTTCTCCAACGTCTAGGGTCTTGTTCTCTTCCCAAATGCGCTTCACCAAAGCTGATAAAGCATCTTGAAATTGTTTAGTTCGAGCTCGACTCTTGGGGCCTTTTGAAGCTCATTTAGATCTTGGTTTGCATTCGAGGATGCCCCAGGTGTGCTTACATCATTCCCCCCGTCTTCAAAGTGACTTGTCCTCAAGTCGAGCCATCGGTTAATTTTGAAACAGGGATGCCTACTTGTTCGCTCTTGGATAAATGTGTTTAATTGTCGCATCATGCCTTGCTACAAAAACGTTTCAAAACTTGCAACCAATTGAGAATCATTATAGAGCACAAACTTATTCAAATGGTTATAAAAGCAAGTCATCTTACGCTTAAAACAGTTACAATAAGATAGTACTAATATCCCATTTCCAATATCAAATAAACATGTTTCATTACAACTTAAGAAATTAATGAACAAGGGTTTTAAAATCATAATATCTGTAATTCCCTTGGGCATCTCAAATTGTATTCGCAAAACATAGTGACTTCGACAGGAATTCATGCAACAGTTCAAAAATTGCATATGTCCTTCATAAACAAACAATGGGAAAGATAGATTTAATTCATGTTTTTGTTTACTTAAACAATGCAATTTGGACAGCAAATACTCATTAAACGCAACAATATCACGCATACCAAGAATCTTTTGTCCATCAACCAAAATAATTATATCTTTATCATTTTTGTTTTCTTCATCAATCGAATTGGACAAAGATGTAATAGAAATTCCAGAAACCATACCTTGAGCAGGTAAACAAAGATTAAATTTACCCTTTCCTACCATTACAAACCTTCTCTCTTCGGGAATGTATTGCAAACGCAACGAAGGATTTGAGTCAACCTGAAAAGAATTAGAAACAAGAAAACTTTGGTTAATCAAAACTCTTTTCTTTTCTTCACTCATGTTTTTTTGTATTTCCTTTTCTCTCACTTTAATCTTATTTTTATCACAACTCTTTTTCTTTTCTCTTTCATTCTCTTTTCTTTCTTTTTCTTTTTCACTTTATTTTTCCACTCTCATTCACTTCAAAGATTGTTTCAATCGTTGTTGATCCTCACAGCTTGTGTTGGCGTCAATGGTGCCAAAGTAAAATTTTGACCATGGTACTTGAAAGTATATTGATTTGCGAACCCGTCATGCTTCACCCTTCGGTCAAATTGCCACGGCCTTCCAAGCAATATATGGCCCGTATGCATGGGCACCATATCACAATGAACTTCATCTTCATATTTTCCAATTAAAATGGAACAAGGACTTGATTAGTTACCTTTAGCTCAACTCCATCATTAAGCCATTGTAGCTTGTAAGGACTCGGATGTATACTTGTTGGCAGATCAAGCTTTTCCACTAGGAGGGTGCTCGCAACATTTGTACAGCTTCCTCCATCAATCACTAAGCTACATACCTTTCCAAAGACAAAACAACGGGTATGAAAAAGGTTCTCTTGTTGTGGATCGATTTTGGTACCTTGCGCACCTAAGCTTCTCTGAACAACAAGCATCTCGCCTTCGACCGCATACTCAAATTCTTCCTCGGTGTTAGAAGGGTTTTCAGCATTATTTTCAACTCTTTCTTCTTCCTCCTTCTCCAATTCAATTTCGCCAATGGGTCGAATCACCATGGCACTCCGATTCAGACATTGGCTCGTAATATGCCCTCTTCCAAGGCACTTAAAACACTTGATATCCCTCGACCAGTTTTGGGCACCTTCAATAGCCTTGCCTTTGTTATTTTCAACCATGGGCTTAGTAGTTTTGGCGAGTGCCATAGGATCTTTTGTTTGGCTCGCCAAAGCACTCTTGCTTGTGCCTTGGTTCCACCTTGACACATTGGTAGTCGAATATCCTCGAGAAGCACCTTTCTTTTTGAGTTGCTTCTCGACCTTGATAGCCATGTGGACCATGTCAACTATCTCCACATAATGTTGTAACTCCACAATGTTAGCGATCTCGCGATTAATCCCGGATAGAAATCTAGCCATATTTGCCTCTCGATCCTCCCCCACGTCCACACGGATCATAGCAACTTCCATCTCTTTGTAATAATCCTCGACACTCTTTGAACCTTGGGTAAGGTTTTGGAGTTTTTGGTAGAGTTCACGGTGTTAGTGTGTTGGAATGAACCTCGGTGCATGACAGCCTTCATTTCGGCCCAAGTGTTAATGGGTCGCTCGCCATTTTACCTCCGGCTTGAGGTAAGTTGGTCCCACCAAATCATGGCATAACCGGTGAATTCTATGGCTGCCAACTTAACTTTCCTTGCCTCCGAGTAGTTATGGCACTCGAAAATGAGTTCGATCTTTTTTGCCCACTCTAAATACACTTCGGGGTCCAAACGACCTTGGAACGGGGGAATTGATAACTTAATGCTTTTCAAGTCATCATCGAACCTTTCTCGCTCTCGTTGACCACGATGACGTTGGCCTCTTCGCCGGTCGCTAATATTTGAGCCAGCTTCACTTTTGGCTTCACTTGATTCGAAAACCTCGTCATCTCGAACTTGCCTTCGGCCACGGTCTCTAGGTGGACTTATTGGGGTCCTTGTTCGTCGGCCTCTTCCCTCAACTTGATCAAGTCGGTCTTGTATCAGTTCCAACTTTCGGTCAAACAACCGTTCAACTTTTCGAAGTAGGGCTTGAATGTTCAAATCTGGCACATTTCTAACGGGTTACCTTTCCTCCACATTTCGTTCCATGTTGATTTTTAATAATATTTAAAACCTCGCCACAAACCTCACTATTTCACTCGAAAAGAAAATAATTGATGAACACTCCACTCGTGTTTACACTTATTTTAGGCTTTTTCAAGTCTCGAATGCTCTCACAATCTCTAGCCTTTTACCACTCAAGCTTACTCTCGTAACCTCGTATTTTGTTTCGTTGACTCGTCTTGGTGCTTTGGGGTCGGCTTCAAAATGGTTACAAGGGATAAATTGTATGGTGTCCGGGTAAGCTAAAAGAAAATTTTTTTTTGGTGTAGTGTGGCATTTCGGAATAGGGGGTTAAAAGTTGATGAAATGAATATTTGAAGATTGAGACAAGGGTATAAACAGCAGAGAAGAACTTGATCACTTCACCTTTTTTTAAAAAAATTTTGTGTATATATATTTTTTTCTCTTTTTTTAATTCTTCAAAATAGCACTATTACAATAGAGAAAAACAATTTTTTTTTTTAAATTTGAGTTTTTTTTACAACGAACCTATTTTGATCTTGATACGAACGTCAGCGATTCTCATTTTACAAGCTCTGATACCAAATGATATGATCTGGCTCAGGTGATTGAGTCGAATTCACGTAATTGCCCGATCGTAGATGAGAAGGGTCGTTCGTGCCTTAGTTTTGGAAAATAGAATTGAAAGATTAGGTTGAATTAGCAGAAGGTTTTCAAAAGATATGCAAATGGGTAGTGATAGGTTCGACTAAGGAAACAAGAAAGGATATTGAAAGGATGGCTCGGTTTTGAAACAATAAGAAAGAAGGATATTGAAGGGATGGAATAGTGAACTTAACGTCAGGAATGATTCAACACTAAAAAGTGTCACCCCAGTTCTTATATTGTTAAGGCGGAAAGATGGATAGAAGGATAGGTGAACGCCATACCAAGATTGGTGATAAGTTCAAACAAGATCGGTAGACGCCACTAGCACAAACTAGATAAGTCTTCAAAACTTGTACGAGATATGATAGGAAGCAACCTCACAAGAACAATGTTCATTCAATAATTTGGCAAAAGTCCTTTTACAATGAAATAAACAAACTATTTATAGTCTAACAAGTGATAGCCGAATGGACAAATTAGCTAGCTTAAGGGCTAAGTAATTTAGCTAAGAATGCACTAGAATATTCTGGAATAAATCATTAAAGGGTTAAGTCCACATTTCTCGCTAATTGGAACTTCAATGGGCAGCTTCATGGTTAAGCAAAATTGACTTGGATGAATGTGAATGAATGGCAGCTTAATAGCTCATGAATTAAACAACAGCTCGTGGAGTGCACTTTGAATTCATTTGACTACTATTGACTTTTTAATTAATAAGTTCAATAATTTGTTAATTAATATCCTACATATTAAATTTAGTTCACATTAGTTATATTAAGTATGTCTTAAAAGTGTTTATTAATGATAATTAAATTTGTCATAACCGAATTTAATGTTGATATTTGTGTTCACATTAGTCTGAATTAATTCTGTTCACATTTCTTGTAGAAACGCAATGGACATATGGAGATTAAAAGCAAGCATGAATTTTGAAGGTGCATGGACGGTTGGGGGACTTGAATCTCTTAGTTGCATGTTCGGCCAAGTGCATGTATGACCATATTCAATGTCTTTAAGGTTCATGAATGTTTCCATTCATGTATGTTGTGCTATCTCTTCATTCTCCAAGGTGACCATTCGGCCAAAGGACACTCATACATGCATGAAGATAGCTTGGCCAATCAGCTTCCCCATTACTCTCCTTAATTGTTCACACCTATGTTCACATGGTAAGACTATTCGGTTCACCTTGTTCACACTAGAAGACTCTTTAACATTCGGTTTTCACACACATGATGGCCCTTGGAGTGTCCACAATTAATTCGTATTTTTTTGGCCAAACATTGCTTCAATTAACAAGGTTGGCTGAACCTCACAAGTGACCATTGGACATCATGCATTGACTTAGTGTTTTCTTAAGCATGAAGATTCATTCATTTCCTATTACCATAGCCGAATCTAGACATGCACATTAAGGGACATTTTTCTAGAATTTTCTTTAATTAATGTGTAAGCATGAAAGGCCAATCGGCTACCTGGACTTAGGCCTATAAATACTTGTTCAATTTCAATGTAAAAGGGACGTTTTGAAACTTTTGTTAATGTTATGCTGCTGAAATTGTGAGGTATACTTTTTCTTATATTTCGTTCAAAGATTCGTTTGGCGTTCCTATCGTTCTAGTTGTGTCAACAGTGTTCTTTGTCGTACCCGAACTTATCACTATTCGTAGTGTGGCGTTCAACATACCGAGGTTCCTATCTTGTTAGATAGTGGGTCGAGGTTTCCCTTACCAAACCTATAACCGAACTCAAAAGGCTTAATCAACAGGTCGATACCATTTCGGTATTGGTTCTTGAAAGTACCTTTAGCAGTTCAAAATCGTTTCTTTTTTTTACCTAATCGAACCTAAACTGACCAATTTGTTCATATCCTTTTGTTCCAACCCTTTCGTTCCTACCAATCCGTTCGTACCCCTCTTTCTACCTTGACTATACCTTCAACTCAATCTAAAACCTAACGTAACTTCTCGTAGACGATCGGGCAATCTACATACGACTCGACTCTTCCCGAGACGGTTCGTATCATTTGGTATCAGAGCTACTAAAATGAGAAGATCGTGCGACGAAATCAATTCTGGACTAGTCCAAGTGTACGCGAGTAGTAGGATCCGAAAAAAAAAGAGTATAGAAAAAAATTTCGTATACCGAAGTTTTCTCATTTTGATTAGTTTGTTACTGTTATTATAAAAACAAAAAAATTTACACAGCCGAAGAAAAAAATCGTGTACAAAAGTGATCCTATTGTATTTAGTTGTTGATATAGAACAAAAAGAAAAAGTTATACAAGTTTAAAAAAAAAATTCGAAAAAAATTCGAAAAAAAGTGATTTATGCAATTCAATTGTTATTTGATCGTTAAGATTTGATCTGATATAGTTCCCGATCCTTCTTTTATTCTGCTCTCCCTAATTCGCCACACTTTTAACCCAATTCCCTATTCTTTTAGCCTACCCTAAGCCAAATACATCAATCACTTGTTATCCCTTTTGAACTGACCACCTAGACCAAGGACTAAGCCTTAACGAATCTGCTTACGAAATTACGAGAAAAGTTAAGAGAGGTAAAAGGCAAGAGGGTGTGAGCTCATTCGAGGGAGGTAAAAGCTGAACTAAGAGTGTAAACACGAGTGTGAGTGTCATCAAACTTCTTTCTTTCTGAGCGGATCGAGAGGATTTGTGTGAGGATATTTTAAAAGAATAGATGTCCCAAAATAGTGGACAAAACATGGAGGAACAACAAGGGCAGAAACCAGTCAGAAACGTTCGACAAAACATGGAGGAACAACAAGGGCGGCAACCAGTCAGAAACGTTCTGGATTTGCCAATGCAAGCCCTTTTGCACGAGATGGAACGCTTACTTGACCGAAGGCTTAATCCTCTTGAAGATTGACTCTACCAAGTTGAGGCCCAAAGACAACGCGATGAATATCCTGAAGCTGCTAGGCAAAGACGAGAAGGGCCCAACCAATGACGAAGACAACCAAGGGCTCAAGATGATGATGTTAACAAAAATAGTGAAGATGAAAGTGATCAAGGGTCTAACATAAGCCTAGAAAGGAGACGTCCCAGAAACCGTGGAAAGTAGATCGAAGGCAGGAAGATGATTACTTGAAGAATATCAAACTTTCCATTCCTCCTTTCCAAGGAAAATCTGACCCCGAGGCCTATCTTGAATGGGAGAAAAAGATAGAGTTGGTGTTCAAGTGTCACAACTATTCTGAGAACAAGAAGGTGAAACTAGCGGAGGCGTAACGGAGAGCATCCCATTTCCACTTGGACCGAAATGAAGGCAGTTATGCGACGACGATTCATTCCATCCTACTATCATCGGGAGTTGCATCAAAAGCTCTAAAATCTCATCCAAGGGACGAAGATTGTGGAGGATTATTATAAAGAAATGGAGATGGCTATGATCCGTACCGATATACAAGAAGATCGAGAAGCCACAATGGCTCGTTTTCTAGCGGGACTTAATCGAGAGATTGCAAATGTCGTAGAACTGCAACATTACATTGAGGTTGTGGACATGGTCCACATGGCTATTAAAGTGGAGAAGCAGTTGAAGCGAAAAGGTACCACCCTAGCCTATCCTAGTACCAATCCTTCTAAGTGGGGCCAAAGCACAAGCAAGGGTTTTCCAACAAATCGAACGAAAGATTCTTCAACCATATCTAGGGCGAATAAGCCTATTGCCGAGTCAAGTAAAGGTAAGGCTCCTGAAAATTCCACCGCCCATTCAAGGGACATAAAGTGCTTCAAGTGTCTTGGTCGTGGATATATAGCGAGTCAGTGCTCGAATAGATGTACCATGGTGATAAGGGCCGACGGTGAGATTGAAACGGAGGACGAGGAGGAGAACGAGACTGAATCGACTTCCAAAGTCGAGGAGGACTTAGAACAACCCGTTGAAGGTGAGTTACTCGTCGTCAAGCGAAGCCTAAGTCTCCAAAGTGTGGAAAACGAACAACAACGCGAGAACATCTTTCATTCGAGATGTCAAGTGCAAGGAAAAGTGTGTAGCATCATAATTGATGGAGGGAGTTGCACAAACGTGGCAAGCACCCTCATGGTAGAAAAGTTGGGGTTGCCAACCACCAAGCACCCGAATCCATACAAGCTTCAGTGGCTTAACGATGGCGGGGAACTCAAAGTGACGAAACAAGTCTTAGTGTCCTTTAGCATCGGGAATATTTCGATGAAGTATTATGCGATGTAGTCTTTGATGCACGCTGGTCACTTACTTCTAGGACGACCATGGTAGTTCGACCGACGAGTGATGCATGACGGATACACTAATAGATACTCCTTCAAACACCTTGGCAAGAACGTGACACTTGCACCTCTCACTCCGAAGCAAGTGTACGAGGATCAACAAAAACTTAAACTTTCAGTGGAACAAGCGAGAGAAAGAGAAATGAGTGCAAAAGAGAAAATTAAAGAAAAAGAGAGAGAAAAGGCTAAAATGTGAGAGAAAATGAAAAGAAACAAAAACAAGTAAAAAGTGGAGAGGAAAAGAAAGTGGGAAAATGAGTGTGTTTATGAGGGTTAGTGATATTCATGAGCGATGTTTTTGAGACACACCTATGTATGTTTTTATGTACAAAGAGGCATTGTTGAATACTAACGAATTACCCAAAACTTTGCTCGCTTCAGTATTGTCTTTGATTCAGGAATTTGAAGACATATTTCTGGACGAAATACCAAGTGGGCTGCCCCCTATCCGAGGCATCGAACATCAAATAGACTTAGTACCTGGAGCTGCACTACCTAACCGTCCTACTTATCGCAGTAATCCCAAAGAAACGAAGGAATTGCAAAAGTAAATTACTGAACTCCTAGACAAAGGATACATCCGAGAGAGCTTAATTCCCTATGCGGTGCCGGTGCTGCTCGTACCCAAGAAAGATGGGTCATGGTAGATGTGCGTAGATTGTCGTGCCATCAACAAAATCACTATCAAATATCGATACCCGATACCTCATCTTAACGACATGCTTGACGATTTAAGTGGAGCCCAGATTTTCACGAAAATCGATCTTAAAAGTGGCTATCATCAAATACGAATGCGAGAAGGCGATGAATGGAAGACGGCTTTCAAAACGAAAATGGGTTTGTACGAATGGTTGGTAATGCCATTCGGCCTTACAAATGCTCCCAGCACTTTTATGAGATTGATGAACCATGTATTACGTGCATTTATTGGTAAATTTTGTGTTGTATACTTTGACGATATCTTGGTCTACAGCAAAACTTTAGAGGAGCACGTACCACATTTACGAGCGGTGTTGGAAACTTTACAAAAAGAGGTATTGTATGTTAATCTCAAAAAGTGTTCATTTTGCACTGATAAATTTGTGTTTTTAGGTTATGTCGTGAGTGCCAACAGTTTGGATGTGGATTAAGAAAAAGTTCGAGCGATTCAGGAATGGCCGCGTCCGACAAACATTAGCCAAGTTCGAAGCTTCCATAGATTGGCTAGCTTCTACCGTCGATTTGTGCCCAACTTTAGTACCATTGCAGCACCCTTAACAAGCGTAATTAAGAAAAACTCTGCATTTCACTGGTCTGAAGATCAAGAACGTTCATTTAATTTGATTAAAGAATGTCTTGTGAAAGCTCCTTTATTATCCCTTCCAGATTTTAATAAAACATTTGAAATTGAGTGTGACGCCTCAAGTGTAGGGATCGGAGCTGTGTTGACCCAAGACGAAAGACCGGTGGCGTACTTCAGTGAGAAATTAAGTGGCGCTGCCCTCAATTATCCGGTGTACGACAAAGAGATGTATGCCTTGATTCGATCACTTGAAACTTGGCAGCACTATCTAAGACCGAAGGAGTTCGTGATTCATTCCGATCACGAAGCACTTAAGTTTATTAAAGGTCAGCATAAACTCAACAAACGACATGCGAAATGGGTCGAGTATTTAGAATCATTTCCCTACGTCATCAAATACAAGAAAGGTAAAGAAAATGTAGTGGCTGATGCCTTGTCACGGAGATATACCTTATTGACCACTCTTGGTTCTAAGTTACTTGGTTTTTATCATATGAAAGAGTTGTATGCTAATGATGAGGATTTTGGAAATATATATGCTGCTTGTGAAAATGGGTCTTTTGAGAAATTTTTCAGGTACGAAGGGTTTCTTTTTAAAGAAAATAGGTTGTGTATACCACAAGGCGCCATTCGAGAGTTACTTGTGTTGGAGGCGCATAGTGGTGGCCTGATGGGACACTTTGGAATAAGCAAGACATTGTCGACCCTCCATGAACATTTTTATTGGCCACAATGCAGAGAGACGTGGAGCGAATCTGTGAACGCTGCCTAATTTGTAAACGGGCTAAGTCGAAGGTCCAACCTCATGGACTTTACACACCACTTCCCATTCCTGACACCCCGTGGACCGATGTCCCTATGTATTTTATTCTTGGATTACCGAAAACTAAGACAGGGAAGGACTCAATCTTTGTTATAGTCGATAGATTCTCTAAAATGTCACATTTTATTTCTTGTGCTAAAACTGATGACGCTGTGCATATTGCTAATTTATTTTTTAGGGAAATTGTACGACTGCATGGATTACCAAGAACGATTGTTTCTGATCGAGATACAAAGTTCTTGAGTCACTTTTGGCGGACATTATGGGGAAAATTTGGGACGAAGTTATTGTTTTCAACCACTTGCCATCCCCAAACGGATGGCCAAACCGAGGTGGTAAATCGAGTTTTGTCAACTTTGTTGCGAGCGTTGGTATAAAAGAACCTCAAAACATGGGAAGAATGCTTACCCCACATCGAGTTCGCTTATAATCGCTCTGTTCACTCGGCAACCAAATTTTCTCCTTTTGAGACTGTCTATGGATTTAATCCTCTTACTCCTCTTGATTTATTACCTTTTCCTGTTGATCAATTTGTCCATACAGATGCAAGGAAAAAGGCTGAATTTGTCAAGGAATTACATAGGAAAGTTCGAGAGAATATTGAATCTCGAACCGAGCAATACATTCAACGAGCCAACAAAGGACGAAAACGAGTTGTATTTGAACCCGAAGACTGGGTCTGGGTGCACATGAGAAAAGAAAGGTTTTCGGCTCAACGAAGATCTAAGTTGTTGCTGCGAGGAGACGGCCCCTTCCAAGTCATCGAGCGAATCAATGAAAATTCATATAAGCTTGACTTACCAGGTGAGTACAATGTTAGTGCTAGTTTTAATGTCTCTGAATTGACTCCTTTCGATGTAGATACTGACTTGAGGACAAGTCATTTTCAAGAGGGGGAGGATGATATGATCACGGCTTCCCATAGGTCAAGTCCAAGCCGAGATCCGATGGTGCTACCTCAAGGGCCGATCACAAGGGCTCGTACAAAACAATTTAAAGAAGCTGTTATAGCTTTAGTTCAGCATGTGTGGGATGATGTTAATGCTAGGCCTATCAAACCAGTTAGTGGCCATTTTGGAAATCCATGCCGAACTTTTCTACAAGTTCAGTTCAGCTCACCGAGCTCACCGTCAGTTCAAGTTAGCTCCCATGCAGCTCCGCACCAGCTCATTAGCTCGGGACCAGCTCATTAACAGCTCACGAGTTTAAGCCCAGCTAGGGTTTAGCTCATGAATTAAACAATAGCTTGTGGAGTGCACTTTGAATTCATTTGACTACTATTGACTTTTTAATTAATAAGTTCAATAATTTGTTAATTAATATCCTACATATTAAATTTAGTTCACATTAGTTATATTAAGTATGTCTTAAAAGTGTTTATTGATGATAATTAAATTTGTCGTAACCGAATTTAATGTTGATATTTGTGTTCACATTAGTCTGAATTAATTCTGTTCACATTTCTTGTAGAAACGCAATGGACATATGGAGATTAAAAGCAAGCATGAATTTTGAAGGTGCATGGACGGTTGGGGGACTTGAATCTCTTAGTTGCATGTTCGGCCAAGTGCATGTATGACCATATTCAATGTCTTTAAGGTTCATGAATGTTTCCATTCATGTATGTTGTGCTATCTCTTCATTCTCCAAGGTGACCATTCGGCCAAAGGACACTCATACATGCATGAAGATAGCTTGGCCAATCAGCTTCCCCATTACTCTCCTTAATTCGTTCACACCTATGTTCACATGGTAAGACTATTCGGTTCACCTTGTTCACACTAGAAGACTCTTTAACATTCGGTTTTCACACACATGATGGCCCTTGGAGTGTCCACAATTAATTCGTATTTTTTTGGCCAAACATTGCTTCAATTAACAAGGTTGGCTGAACCTCACAAGTGACCATTGGACATCATGCATTGACTTAGTGTTTTCTTAAGCATGAAGATTCATTCATTTCCTATTACCATAGCCGAATCTAGACATGCACATTAAGGGACATTTTTCTAGAATTTTCTTTAATTAATGTGTAAGCATGAAAGGCCAATCGGCTACCTGGACTTAGGCCTATAAATACTTGTTCAATTTCAATGTAAAAGGGACGTTTTGAAACTTTTGTTAATGTTATGCTGCCGAAATTGTGAGGTATACTTTTTCTTATATTTCATTCAAAAATTCGTTTGGCGTTCCTAGCGTTCTAGTTGTGTCAACCGTGTTCTTTGTCGTACCCGAACTTATCACTATTCGTAGTGTGGCGTTCAACATACCGAGGTTCCTATCTTGTTAGATAGTGGGTCAAGGTTTCCCTTACCAAACCTATAACCGAACTCAAAAGGCTTAATCAACGGGTCGATACCATTTCGGTATTGGTTCTTGAAAGTACCTTTAGCAGTTCAAACCCGTTTCTTTTCTTTACCTAATCGAACCTAAACTGACCAATTTGTTCATATCCTTTTGTTCCTACCCTTTCGTTCCTACCAATCCGTTCGTACCCCTCTTTCTACCTTGACCATACCTTCAACTCAATCTAAAACCTAACGTAACTTCTCGTAGACGATCGGGCAATCTACATACGACTCGACTCTTCTCGAGACGGTTCGTATCATCCATGAACATGAACTTAATTCCTCTAAACATTGAACCGAAACATGCATGAATTTCCCAATGCATTGAACTTGTTCGTACATGCACCTAGCTTTTAATGTACCTCCTTAATCGACTGAACCTACAAAGACATGAACACATTTAATTATATCATTTAATCATAATTAAACAGAAACTAACAACTTAACTAATTAGGACAAATTAAATTTAAAATTAACTAGCTTATTAATTCAGCTAGCTCAAACTAAATGAAAACATTTAATGAACTAATTTGAGCTAGGGAAATCGGCATGAGCTATAGGAAATTAAATTATAAACAAAGTTAAAACTTGATTTATTGAAATGAAAAAGAAATGAGCTGAAACGAGCTAAGATCAAGCTCAAACGAGCTGAAACGAGCTCAAGTGAGCTGATTGGAGCTGAAGGGAGCTTGGGCAGCTGGAGAAGAGCTAAAATCGGATTGCAAAAGAGTGCAATGAGCCTTCAAGGAGCTGTCCATAGCTTCTCCAACGTCTAGGGTCTTGTTCTCTTCCCAAATGCGCTTCACCAAAGCTGATAAAGCGTCTTGAAATTGTTTAGTTTGAGCTCAAGTCATGGGGCCTTTTGGAAGCTCGTTTAGATCTTAGTTTGCATTCGAGGATGCCCTGGGTGTGCTTACATCATGGTCGAACATACCAAGGGCCTTTTTGAGCTCATTCATTTCTCCAGCTGTTGAGGAAGCTTCAAGGAAACTTCCAAGTCATTTCCTAGCAATTTTCAGCAGAATTTAAGTGTCCAATGAGCTGCCTAAGAGACATTCGACTAGCTCTTAATTTACCTATAAATAATTGTTCAAAAATTTGTAAAAGGAACTTAATGCTGAATTTATGCTAAATTGCTATTTTGTGAGAGTGTTCACTCTTGTTATTCTCCAAAGACTGACCTGACTTATCAAGTGATACTTGTGTTGTCAAACTGTCTTTGTTTACGAACTTATCACTTTGTTACCAAAGTGTGGCATTCAATTATACCAGAAGGTTCTTATCAATCTTGATAGAGGGTCTCGATCTTCAACCTATCCTTCAAACATTCCATTACCATTCTTTCTTTCACTAAGCGTTCATATAAGTTTCGGGTTAACACATCACTATTGTGTTAGTTCCTACTTGAACCTTAGCCGAACCATATCTCTATTCCATAACTAATTTTGCAATTTCTTTTCTGAATATTCCTTCTTTGAATTTTCTTAGCCTATTTGCAAATTGTCTGAAGCTTACCCAATTTATCGATCGGGCAAAACTTTATGACTCAATTCTTAACTGAGGCGAGCGTATATCATTTGTGATACGCACTCACCTCGGTTGAGATTTGACTCGTAATGTTTGCCCGATCACAAATCGAGTAAGCTAAGGGTCGTTCGAGAAATGTTTGTTTAGAGGAAAGAACTAGGTACAAAATGGTTCGGTAGGATAATGGATAGTTTGGTAGATGTTAGGATGGAATTCGGTTAAGGATCAAAGTAAGAACTAACACAACGTTGGTGTGCTAACCCGTTACTTATGAGACACTTAAATCAGAAAATGAAAGACAGATATAGGATAGTTTATGGAAACCTTGACCCACTATCAAAAAAATGGTAGGAACCTCGGTATAACTTAGAATGCCACACTTTGGAAATCAAAGTGATAAGTTCAGAAACAAAGATAGAATGACGCCACAAGGATTCTTGATAAGTCAAACTAGTCTTTGGAGAATATTGAGAGTTAAAAACAAACTCAGAAAGTTGATAAAATTCATAAATTGTTCATTAGCCATTACAAGAAGAAAACAACCCCCATTTATAGCTAAACAAGTAGTTAGCCGAATGGTAAAATTGGTAGTCGAGTGGACAGAAATTTTAAAGCTAATTGGGGCTGGAACCTTCCTTGAAGATTCTTGAACGTCCTTGGAAGTTTCCTTGAAGTTTCTAAGCATGAGAAACACCATTAGACAGCATCTAGAAGGAGTCCATTTAGCTGAATATTAATGGCCAAGGTGGTGAGTTGAACAGCCTTGTCTACATTCGGTCAAAGGTGCTAAATGCTCTTTAAATGAGCTACTTCGTTGAACCAAATAGCCTTAGCTTTAATGGACAGCTTGGGGCATGTCAATGGCTTTACTAATGTGAAAACCGAAGTTGAATAGCTCTTTATGTGTGAACACACATAACCAAAAAGTCAAGCAATGTGAATGGAAGATGCAGCAAGTGTGAAAGTTTTTAAGCTTGGTTTTGGGTAACTATTCAGCCAGCTTGGGAAGGCAAAAATCAACACCTTTGCTTTGTCTTTTGAAGTCCACGAAGTGTTGCCTTGAAAAGCTAAACCAACAGCTCATTTCTGTCGTCCCCAACAATACACCAGTAGCTCCTTTAATGCTGTTCCTGCACATTTAATTCGGTTATTACATATTAAACACTCACACATTGAAAATAAGCAGCAGCCAAGACAAATTAATTTGGGCTGGACTAACCAATTAAATTTGTCCCATTCTGGACACAATTAATTTCGGCTGACTCCAAGACACATTTAAAACATGTCTAGGCTAGGACAAAATAAATAAGGGCTGGACAAATTAAATTAGCAGCAGCTAATTAATTTTTTTAAATTAGACACATTAGATTATGTCCTAATTCTAGACATATTAAACAAATACTAATATGAGACATATTTAATATACTAAATTAAAATGTCCAGATTTAAGACACCATTAAATTAATTAATTATTTGAGCTGTCAGTTAACTAATTAACTAACATAATCAAATTAATTTATTCCAGCAAATTAAAATGCATGAAATTAAAATAAATCCAAATCAAGCTCAATGAGAATGCTTAAGGCGTCATGAACTCCTTGGAGCTGGTACGAGCTAAAACAACGTGAACAACGTTGCAAATGGATCTACTTGGGCTGGTCACTTGATCCTCGGCCATGCCTTCCATCCAAACTCGAGCAATGTAACCTGCTATGGCTTCTTGGAACCTCTTGGCACGGGCTCGAGTAATTGGCCCCGATGGCAATTTGATAGACTTCATGGGCGAGCTCGCATCATCCTCCCCCACTTCAAGGTGATTCGTCCTCGAATCGTCACCTACATCAAAGGGAGAAAGGTCAGCAACATTAAAGGTTGCACTCACACTATACTTACCGGGTAAATCAAGTTTGTAGGCATTATCGTTTATTCGCTCCACTACTTGGAATGGCCCGTCACCCCTTGGTAGAAGTTTTGATTTCCTTTGCTCGGCAAATCTTTCTTTGCATATGTGGATCCAAACCCAGTCACCAGGTTCGAATACGACTCGTTTGCGTCCCTTGTTCGCTCCTCGAACACATTGTTCGTTTCTTCTTTTGATATTGTCTTTGACATTCTTATGAAGCTGTTTAACAAAATTGGCCTTGTTTTTGCCATCTACATGCACTAGCTCATTAGCAGGCATAGGAACCAAATCAAGGGCAGTAATAAGGTTAAAGCCATATACTACCTTGAAAGGAGAATGTTTTGTGGCTGAATGAACAATCTGGTTGTACGTGAACTCCACGTGAGGTAAACACTCCTCCCACAACTTCAAATTCTTTCGTAGAATGGCTCGAAGCAAGGTCGACAATACTCGGTTAACCACTTCAGTTTGGCCATCCGTTTGAGGGTGGCATGTCATCGAAAATAGTAGTTTTGTTCCTAACTTACCCCACAACGTTCTCCAGAAATGAGTTAGGAACTTTGTGTCACGATCAGGGACGATGGTACAAGCGATTCTTTGCAAGCTGACAACTTCCTTGAAAAATAAATTAGCAACATTAGTAGCATCGTCAGTTTTATTACAAGGAATAAAATGTGCCATTTTCAAAAAATGATCCACAACAACAAATATTGCATCCTTCCCTCTTTTGGTTCTAGGAAGACCTAGAACGAAGTCCATCGAGATATCAACCCATGGTGCATCGGGAATAGGCAACAGGGTGTACAGACCATGCGGTTTTGTGCATGACTTTGCCTTTTTACACACGATGTATCAATCACACTTCCTCACAGCATTAATCTTCATCTTGGGCCAATAGAAGTGTTCATGCAGTATTGCTAGAGTCTTCGTAACTCCAAAATGACCCATAAGTCCACCACTATGGGCTTCATTGACAACCACCTCCCGGACAGAACCTTGAGGTATACACATCTTACCTTCACGAAAAAGGTAGCCTTCATGCTGAAAATACTTGTCAATCGCACCATGCAAACAACTCTTATAGATTTCACCAAAATCGGCATCAGTTTGATATAAATATTTCATAAATTCAAAACCAATCAACTTAGAATCCAATAAGTTAACAAGCGCATACCTTCGCAATAATGCACCGACAACAACATTTTCCTTACCTTTCTTATACTTTATCACATACGAAAATGACTCCAAGTATTCTACCCACTTCGCATGTTGAGCTTCATTTGACCTTTGAGGTGTTTTAAAGCCTCGTGGTCCGAATGGATTACAAATTCCTTTGGCCATAGATAGTGTTACCACGTCTCTAAGGCTAGGATCAGTGCATACAACTCCTTGTCATACGTTGGATAGTTCAACGTGGCCCTATTCAACTTTTTGCTAAAGTATGCCACGGACCGTCCGTCTTGCATTAAAATAGCGCCAATGCCGATTCCTGAAGCATCACATTCAATCTTGAATGTCTTGTTAAAACCAGGTAATGATAATAATGGAGCATTAGTAAGACATTCCTTAATTTTAACAAAGGCATTTTCTTGATCATCAGTCCGGACAAAGGGCAAATTTTTCTTAATTATACCTGTTAAGGGGGCAGCTAGAGAGCTAAAATTAGGCACAAACCTTCTATAAAAGCTTGCGAACCCGTGAAAACTCCTTACTTGGCTGATGTTTGTTGGTCGCGGCCACTCGTTGATTGCTTTGACTTTTTCTTGATCAACTTGCAAGCCATGAGCACTGACCACGAAACGTAAAAATACAACCTCGTTAGTACAAAATGAACAATTCTTTAAGTTGGCATAAAGTACCTCTTTTCGTAGTATTTCCAACACCACTCGCAGATGTTGTACATGTTCTTCCTATGATTTACTATAAATCAAAATATCATCAAAATACACAACACAAAATTTTCCAATAAACACACGCAGAACATGATTCATCAAGTGCATGAAAGTACTAGGGGCATTTGTAAGGCCAAGTGGCATTACTAACCATTCGTACGAACCAGATTTCGTCTTGAAGGTGGTTTTCCACTCGTCGCCGTCCCGCATTTGGATTTGATGGTAACTGCTCTTTAGATCAATCTTTGAAAAGATTTGGGCTCCGTTAAGTTCATCGAGCATGTCATCTAAGCGGGGAATAGGGTGTCAATATTTAATGGTAATTTTGTTGATGGCGTGACAGTCAACGTACATTTACCATGAACCATCCTTTTTAGGCACTAACAACACAGCACCGCACACGGACTTAAGCTTTCGTGAATTTAGCCTTTTTCCATTAATTTAGCCACTTGCCTTTGCAGTTCGTTTATTTCCTCGGGGTTACTCCGATATGCCAGTCTCTTTGGAATAGATGCTCCACGCACAAAGTCGATTTGGTGTTCGATGCCTCGAATGGGAGGCAACCCATTCGGCACTTCTTCGGGGAACAAGTCTTCGAATTCCTGCAACAAAGAAACAATAGAAGAAGGCAATGATTTTTCTATCTCGTTAGTATCCAACAAGCACTCTTTGTACATAAGTACAAAAATGGGTTGTTTTGCCAACAATAATTTTCGGATCTCTCGCTTTCTTGCAAAAATACTCGTTTTTTCATTCTCACTCTTATTTTCTTTTTCTTTTTCCACTCGTGTTTTTAACTCACTTTTCTCACATTTTCCACTCTTTTTCTTTTCTTTCTTTTTATCTTGCTCTTTTTCTTTTTCTTTTTTAATGGATTGCCTCAATTTAATTTGATCTTCATTCACTTGTTTTGGTGTGAGAGGTGCTAGTGTGAAATTCCTTCCGAGATGCTTGAATGAATAACGATTCGTGTAGCCATCATGGACTACACGTCAGTCAAACTGCCAAGGACGACCTAATAGAAGGTGTCCCGCATGCATCAGCACAACATTGCATATCACCTCGTCTTGATATTTACCTATGGAAAATGCCACTTTTGATTGCTTTGTAACTTTGAGTTCTCCTCCGTTATTTAGCCACTGCAACTTATAAGGGTTCAAATGCTTCATCGTGGCCAAACCAAGTCGTTCAACAAGCATGGTACTCGCGACGTTGGTGCAACTACCTCCATTGATTATCATGCTGCACACCTTGCCTTGAACGTGACAGCAAGTGTGAAAAATATTTTCTCATTGTTGTTCTTCCTCGACACCTTGAATATTCAAACTTCATTTTACAACGAGTATCTCTCCCTTGACTGGCATCCCAATTTCATCATCTTCTTCCGAGGGCACTTCAGGTTCATTCTCTTGTTCATCTTCAGACTCGATCTCGCCATTTGGCCGTACCACCATCACTCGACGGTTAGGGCATTGACTAGCAATATGGCCTTGACCTTGACACTTAAAAAACTTTATATCACGAGCTTGATTAGGAGCAAGCTCATTTCTACTCTTACCAGTGTCACTGCTTGGTTGATTGGGCTTAGCAGCAACGGATGGTTCCTTAGGCTGAATAGGAGCTTTACTCGTTCCTTGAGTCCATTTGTTGGTAAAAGACGTTGGATAGGTCCGGTTGACACTTTTTCTCTTCAATTGCTTTTCAACCTTTATCACCATGTGAACCATATCCATTACTTCAACATAGTGTTGAAGTTCCACCACATGAGCTATATCTCGATTCAAATCGGCTAAAAACCTTACCATCGTCGCTTCTCAATCTTCCTTCACGTCGACTCTTATCATAGCGATCTCCATCTCCTTATAATAATCTTCGACGCTTCGGTTTCCTTGAGTGAGATTTTGCAGCCGTTGATACAACTCCCGGTGATAGTAAGAGGGAACAAAGTGCTTCCGCATGACAGCCTTCATTTCGACCCAAGTAGAGATAGGCCTTTCACCATTTCTCCTTCGGCTAGTCACTAGCCGATCCCATCATACAAGGGCGTAATCTAAAAACTCGATAGCTACAAGTTTAACCTTTTTAATCTCTGAGCAGTTGTGACACTGGAAGACGAGTTTGACTTTTTTTCCCACTCCAGTACCACGCCTCCTAGTCATTTTTGCCTTGAAACGACAGAATTGACATCTTAATGTTTTTGAGATTGTCATCAAGACGATCTCGACCTCGTTGTCCACGATTTTGACATTCTTGTTGCCTGACACTTTGAACGGATGAATGATCGCTTTCGGGCTCACTAGGCTCGTATAGATCGTCTTGTTCTTGTCTAAGACGTCCACGTTCTCGCCGTTGGTTTTGTGGCTCCCTTACATGTTGTACCTCCTCATTTAAGTGATCCAATTGCTCTTACATTGGCTCTATCGTCTCTTGGAGCATACGCTGAAATTCTCAGATCAAAGCTTGTTGGCCCAAATTAGGGACTCCGCCACCTTGAGCAACATTCCTGACCGACCGTGGACCAATTCCATCCATTTGTCGTCTCTCGGGACTTCGGACATGAAATTTTAATCACACACAAAAGAACTCACACATCACTCAAAAAGAAAGAAATCACTCAATTTTTGGCTTTTATCCTCTCGGATGGTCTCACCACTCTCTTGCCTTTTACCACTCGGTTTCGTCTCTCGAAATACTCGCAAACTATGTAGACAAATCAAAGAAAACCTTTGGGTGGTCTACAAAATTGATGTGGTTAAGTGAGGAGCAATGTAGGTTAAAGGTAGGTCAAGAAAAAGAAGGATACGGTTTAGTGTGGCGTTGAAAAAGTAAAGTAGCACAGAACTTTGAGGATCGAAAATACCTAAGAGAATTTAAAAACAACTTCCAATCACTTTTTTCTTTTGTTTCGTTTTTTTTTGAATTTTTTTTGAATTTTTTTTGTTTTTTTTTCAACTTCGAATTTTTTTTAACTACAAAATGATACTTTCAATGCACTACTTGAATTTCACGAAATAAATTTTTTTTGTGTTTTTTTTACTCTGTTCTTTTTTTTTTATATACAATTCTGGGGTTACAAATATCAGTACTTAGCTCAATTTTAACAAGATCTGATACTAACTTGATACGCACTCACCTCGGTTGAGATTTGAGTCGTAATGTTTGCCCGATCACAAATCGAGTAAGCTAAGGGTCGTTTGAGAAATGTTTTTTTAGAAGGAAAGAACTAGGTACAAAATGGTTTGGTAGGATAATGGATATTTGGTAGATGTTAGGATGGAATTCGGTTAAGGATCAAAGTAAGAACTAACACAACGTTGGTGTGCTAACCCGTTACTTATGAGACACTTAAATCAGAAAATGAAAGACAGTTATAGGATAGTTTATGGAGACCTTAACCCAGTATCAAAAAAATGATGGGAACCTCGGTATAACTTAGAACGCCACACTTTGGAAATCAAAGTGATAAGTTCAGAAACAAAGATAGAATGACGCCACAAGGATTCTTGATAAGTCAAACTAGTCTTTGGAGAATATTGAGAGTTGAAAACAAACTCAGAAAATTGATAAAATTCATAAATTTTTCATTAGCCATTACAAGAAGAAAATAACCCCCATTTATAGCTAAACAAGTAGTTAGCCGAATGGTCAAATTGGAAGTGGAGTGGACAGTAATTTTAAAGCTAATTGGGGCTAGAACCTTCCTCGAAGATTCTTAAACGTCTTTAGAAGTTTCCTTGAAGTTTCCAAGCATGAGAAACACCATTGGACAACATCTAGAAGGAGTCCATTCAGCTGAATATTAATGGCCAAGGTGGTGAGCTGAACAGCCTTGTCTACTTTCGGTCAAAGGTGCTAAATGCTCCTTAAATGAGCTGCTTCGTAGAACCAAATAGCCTTAGCTTTATTGGACAGCTTGGGGCATGTCAATGGCTAGCTCCTTATGTGTGAACACACATAACTGAAAAGTCAAGCAATGTGAATGGAAGATGTAGCAAGTGTGAAAGCTTTTAAGCTTGGTTTTGGGTAGCTATTCAGCCAACTTGGGAAGGCAAAAATCAGCACCTCTGCTTTGTCTTTTGAAGTCCACGAAGTGTTGCCTTGAAAAGTTGAACCATCAGCTCATTTATGTCGTCCCTAACAATGCACCAACAGCTCCTTTAATGCTGTTCCTGCACATTTAATTCGGTTATTATATATTAAACACACACATATTGAAAATTGGCAGCAACCAAGACAAATTAATTTTTGCTGGGCTAACCAATTAAATTTGTCCCATTTTTGACATAATTAATTGTGGCTGACTCCAAGACACATTTAAAACATGTCTAGGCTAGGACAAAATAAATAAGGGCTGGACAAATTAAATTAGCAGCAGCTAATTAATTTGTTTAAATTAGACACATTAGATTATGTCCTAATTCTAGACATATTAAACAAATATTAATATGAGACATATTTAATATACTAAGTTAAAATGTCCAGATTTAAGACACCATTAAATTAATTAATTGTTTGAGCGACAGTTAACTAATTAACTAACATAATCAAATTAATTTATTCCAGCAAATTAAAATGCATGAAATTAAAATAAATCCAAATCAAGCTCAATGAGAATGCTTAAGGCATCATGAACTCCTTGGAGCTGGTACGAGCTAAATCAACGTGAACAATGTTGCAAATGGATCTACTTGGGCTGGTCACTTGATCTTCGGCCATCCCTTCCATCCAAACTCGAGCAATGTAACTTGCTACGGCTTCTTGGAACCTCTTGGCACTGGCTCGAGTAATTGGCCCCGATGGCAATTTGATAGACTTCATGGGCGAGCTCTCATCAATTTGGTATCAGAGCTGGTTAAATTGCGGTGAGAATCATTATTTTTAGTATTCCCGGGATTGTAATTTGATAAAAAATCGTACAAAAAATTCGTAAAAAAAGAAGAAGAATATATATATAGTGAAAAAAAAAGGGTTCGAGGAAGTGAAAAAAAGGTTGTGTTTCAAAGAGTTTTCTGCCCGAGATTTCATTAGTCCTTATTAAAACCAAAAATGCCACATTTCTACTCGCCCACTTCTTTTTCAAGCCTACCTCTTCGTCCCACATCATTTCCCCACCTAACCAGCATTATTTTTGCAAGCTGACTCAAAAATGGATGTTGATTTGTCTAAGTAGTTTGCGAAGAACCTCGAGAGGCGAACTTGAGCGAAAAAAGGCACGAGCGGTGAGACTATCCGAGAGTATAAAAGCCAAAATTGTGTGTTTTTCCTTATAAGCGAAATTGCGAGGTTTCCTGTGTGCTTCAAACTTATATGTCGAGAAGTCCCGAAAGAAATCCAATGACCGGAGAAGGATTGTTACCTATTTGCAATGTCGCTGGTGGAGGATTCCCCGATTTAAATTTACAAGCCCTCATGTTGTGAGAGTGTTCACTCTTGTTATTCTCCAAAGACTGGCCTGACTTATCAAGTGATGCTTGTGTTGTCAAACCGTCTTTGTTTATGAACTTATCACTTTGTTACCAAAGTGTGGCGTTCAATTATACCGAAGGTTCCAATCAATCTTGATAGAGGGTCTTGGTCTTCAACTTGTCCTTCAAACATTCCATTACCATTCTTTCTTTCACTAAGCGTTCACATAAGTTTCAGGTTAACACATCACTATTGTGTTAGTTCCTACTTGAACCTTAGCCGAACCATATCTTTATTCCATAACCGATTTTTCTAATTCTTTTTAGAATCTTCCTTCTTTGAATTTTCTTAGCCTATTTGCAAACCGTCTGAAGCTTACCCAATTTATCAATTGGGCAAAACTTTACGACTCAATTCTTAAAAGAGGCGAGCGTATATCAATAGGGCATACATATTGACTTGTCCACACACGGCCACAAGACATGCCCGTGTGCCTTGGCCATGGTCGAGTCGACTTGGGCCACACGACGATTAGCCACTGCCTGCGTGTGATTTGGCCGTGCTCGGGCCTGACTTACAATTGTAGGGTACCCCAGGGGACACATGGCTGTGCAACATAGCCGTGTGCCGCACACGGATGAGACACACGCCCGTGTCTCTGCCTGTGTAGACAAAACTAGGCCATTTAAATAGCCAACTTGCCACCCCAATTTGGTTCAACCTACAAGTAAAGAAATAAGCATATTTGCACCACCATTTTAGCCAATTTTTATGCCAAAACATTCATCATTCGTATCATAACAATATCAACCATTTTCATACTCATAAACATTACCAACTCATGCTAAACATAAGGTAAGATCATACTAAAACATTTCCTTCCATACATCATTCAATCTCATACTAAAACTACCAAAACTTACCAATATTTACCATTTCTTTTATCCAACTAGAACATTCAACAGTTTCATATTAGCATCATATACCATAAGCCATTATCAACTATGAGTTCAAGCACAAACTAGCCAAATCACATGGCTAAGTATATACATCACAAATCATAATCCCACAACTACTAGCCTATACATGCCATACTTTTATATAAATATTTTCAAAGTACCAAAATGAGGTTCGATAGTGTGGTGACGGTCCTTGACGATTCTCGAGCTTGCAGTAGCTTCGATATCTAAAAAAATATTGCAAATGCACACAAAGTAAGCTTTCAAAAGCTTAGTAAGCTCGTACTAAAATCAACAACAGTATATAAAACATAAAACATCAACACATAAGTATATACAAATTCTCAAATCATCTATCGAATCTATACCAACACAATCCATATGTTCATACCAATTCAATGAACTTCACATACATAATATCATCTACCACATAGGTATCGTACATACCTAAATCTTCTTGTACTTATTCACTTTCATTCTCACCTCTCATTTGAATATTTTAAGACTTTCCGTAAATTATTCGTACTTTAATCATCCGCACATTTAGTACTGTAAAGGTTAGCCAAAGCTAGAACGATTCTTCACACTTAGTGCAATCTCAATTAACCAAAACTAAGTCGGTATCGCATACTTAGTGCCTCATATAGCCGAAGCTAGTTTAAATCGCACACTTAGTGCCAAATACTATTTATTTATCATCATATTCATCCAAACAAAACATATATACAATCTATGTATAATCAAAACATCAAAATATACTTAACATCATGTTTTAAGTACGAACTTACCTTGTACTCTGAATTCTCGACTCAGATCATTTACTCTATAATGTTCGACATCCCTCAGTCTCAGTCTAAATTCCTCTTTTATTGATCTATATGTATTCAAAATTAACCTTTTTATTCACCAAATCATTCAAAACAATCCATAGACACATATTTAGGGCATTTTGCAAACTAGCCCTCACATTTTCACATTTCAACACTTTAGTCCCTAATCACAAAATTACAAAATATACATAATTTGAATATTTTCATGCTTGACCGAATTCTCCTAGATCTTATACAAGTCCATACATTTCATTTATTTTATATTTTAGTCCCTCAAAATAGCATTTTTGCAATTTAGCCCCAATTACTCAAATTCATCAAAAATCCAAAAACAAAACATGTAAACCCAACATCAAGCTTTCATATTTCATCAACTAACATCACAAAGCTCATAGTTTCATCAATGGCATAACTCAAAATAGTCAAAAAAGATCAGAAATTGGGACATGGGCTTGATAGTATACTAAGCAACGATCACAAAAACGTAGAAATTATCAAAAACAGATAAAAAAACATACCTTAATCAATGAAACTCAATGGCCGAACCCTAATGTTCTTTCACTTTTATTTTGTTCATCAATTTTCAGCAAGATGGATGATTAATGGCCATTTTCATGCTTTTGATTTTATTTTAATTACTTTAATATGCATTTTACCAGTTTGTCCATGAATTATAACATTATCAAATCATGCATATCAAGGTCATATATGTCCATTTTCCATGTAAATAACCAAATAAGGACCTCACAAACATAAAGCCAAGTCAAATAGGCACTTTTAGCATCTAGCACACAGCTTTTATAATTTATGCGATTAAGTCCTTTTATCAAATTAAGCACACATACGATTAAATTTTCAAATGAAACTTTCACACATGCTAATTTGCACATCATACACACGAAAAATAATATTTAAATATTTTTTAGACTCAGATATGTGGTCTCAAAATCACTATTCCGACTAGGGTCTAAACCAAACTATTACACGAACTTACCTCGGATGTGAAAACGACGAAATAAGTCGATTAGTCGATAACTTTAGTTTTCCCCTGATCTGGATCTGAATTTCACTTTTCTTGATCTAAATATATTCAAAATTAAATTCTTTAATAACCTCTCTATTCAATTTAATCCAAAACACGTATTTAAGCATATTTACACATTTTCCCCTAATGTTTTACCACTTTTATAATTTAGTCCTTATTTCATAAAATCACAAATTAATGAAATTCAAAATAAACCCATGCTTGCAAAATTACTATTATGCCCCTAGAAGCCCATATTTTTCATTTATTTCAATTTTAACCACAAAGTTTCAACATTTCTCAATTTAATTCCTATTTTACATTTTTACTAAAAATCACTTAACAAAACTTGCATATTTCACAACAAACATTCATAATCTATCATCAAACATCAAAACACTCATGTATTCACCAATTACATCATTCAAAATATTTTAAAATTTTGTAAAATAGTCCATGGGCTAGCTAGACCTAGTTACAACAATTTCAATAACACAAAAATCATTAAAAATCGGGTCAAAAACACTTACTAATTTAACCATGCAATTGCCGAACCCTAGCAAGCTCTCAAGAACATATATTTCTTCTATTTTTAGTGAAGATGATAACAAATAAATATGATTTTATGTTTGTTTTATTTTTTTTACATATTAATTAACCAAATTACTAAATTAACCTTGATTATAATTCATTAAAATCATATAATGAATGCCTATTTGTCCACTCACCATTATAATGGTCTAATTACAACATAAGGACCTTAAATTTAAGGTTCTATAACTATTAAATACTTTTAACTAATAGAACAACACTTTTGCACTTTACGCGATTTAGTCCTTTTTTACCTAATTGAGCATTCAAACGATAAAATTTCTAAACAAAAATTTTAAAAAATCATATATTCATGCTGCAGACCTTATAATAATAATAAAATAAATATTTTGACCTCAAATTTGTGGTTCCAAAACCACTATTTTGATTTAACTAAAAACTGGCTGTTATATGTGACACACCTTGTTTTTTAAAACAAATATTCAAGAATGAGTTATTGGTTTCATGGTTAAACATTAGTGAATTTATCCTTAAGGTCCTAACTTCAATTCCCTTCCCATGCAAATAATTTATTTTTTTGACAAAAACCCCTTGTTTTAAAGTGTGGGTCATTCCGCCTAGTTAACCTAAGTATAAATATTAACTTTTTTCTAATAATCAGCCTTTAATCCTCCTTCTCATTGTTGTCATCACCTACACATAGTTTTACCATCTCTTTCATTTTTTTTCTTTTTCTTTTTGCCGCAAGATTTGTTAACATATTCTCCACCATATTACTTTCATTTTTCTCATTAAAATCAACCCCAAATCTAAAATCTTGAACTCCAAGATCAATCTGAAACATTGCCAAGAAAGTGCCATTGTCGTTTCCCTCGACTAGCTTGGGTAAGGTCTCTTCTCTCTTCAATTTCTTAATTAATCTTGTCCATTAAAAACCTAAATTTCTAGATCTAGAATTTTGGGATTTTAAATGATTTCAAAGGTATTTTTCCATAATTTAATGAGATCTCAAACCATTTTAAAATTTAGCCCCAATTTTGGCCACCATAGGTGGTAGTGTGTGCCCCTATGTGCAAGAAAAGGGGCTATTTTGTTTCTTGGTTCTTGCTTATATTTTTCCAAAATTAATTTGAGTTCTTGAACCCTCCTAATCAACTTTTAAACCCATTTCAATTAGGGGAAAAATTCTAGATCTATTGGCCATTCGGATCCCACAAATCGTGAAGCGTAAGTGCAATTAAGGGTAACTAGTTTGTTATTTCAACATAGTTGTTGGGTAAAGGTTACAAATTGAGTAAATGAAGGAATTTAATCATTAATTAGCTACTGATTTTCCAGTATATTTGTAACACTCTGGTTTAGACCCTAGTCAAAATAGTGGTTTCGAAACCACAAATTCGAGTCAAAAAATATTTTAATATTATTTTCTGTGCCTATTATATGTGAATTAGTATGTGTGAAAATTTCGTATGAAAATTTAATCATTTGTGTGCTCAATTTGACAAAAAGGACCTAATCGCATAAAATGTAAAAGTGGCTTTCTATATTGTAAAGGTGACTATTTGTCATGGCTTTCTAAATCAAGGGTCCTTATGTTGTTATTTACTCATTGATAATGTTAACGGACAAAATTTCCAAAGTTAATGGAATTTAAATGTTATTTCATTCAGGACATATCAGTAAATTAAGTATAAATAATATATTAAATAAAAGAAAAACATGAATTTAAGCATTAAGCTCATGTTCTTGCCAAAAATACAAAGAAAAGAAGAGAAAAAGATTCATCTAGGGTTCGGCCATTGATTTCTTTGATTAAGGTATGAGTTTTGTTCCGTTTTTTATAATTTCTACATTTTTGGGATCGTTGCTTGATATTCTATAAAGCCCATGCTTAAATTTCTAATTTTTATGATGATTTTGAAATATGTCATTGATGAAATTGTAAGTTTTGTGAAGTTAGTTTTTGATTAATGAAAGATATGTTTTGGGTTAGCATATTTTGTCTTTGAATTTTTGATGAATTTGAGTAATTTGGACTAAATTGAGAAATTTGTAAATTGAGGGACTAAAATGTGAAATAAACGAAATATGTGGGCTTGTATGAGCTATATCAAAATTTGGCTAGACGTGTGTATAAAAAAATTATGTGTATTTTGTGATTTTTGTGATTAGGGACTAAAGTGTAAAAATGTGAAAATGTGAGCGCTAATTTGTAAAATACCCTAAATATGTGTTTTTTGATTGATTTGAATGATTTAGTGAATAAAAGAGATAAATTTGAATTTACATAGATCAAGAACCAAAGAAAACGAAATTAGATCGGGGGAAAATGAAAGTCGTTAAATTGTTGCTTGTTTCCATTCATTTTCATATGAGGTCAGTTTATATACAAATAAATGTGTTTTGAATTGAATTACTATTGATTATATGCTATTGAACAACAACGAATGATTATATGAGTTGAGAATGAGATATCCGAGAAAGCATCGACAAAGTTTCGATGTCCGAAAAGCCCAGTACGAACCTTAGGAATAGTTAGGATACATATGTCATGACATAGGACTCCGATATGTGTTATCGTGTAAGACCACGTCTAGGACGTTGGCATCGACTTATGGTTTACGTGTAAGACCATGTCTGGGACATCGGCTTTGTATTTGATTTCATGTAAGACCCTGTCTGGGACAGTGGCATCGATATTTGATTACATGTAAGGCCATGTCTGGGACGTTGGCATTGTACGAGCTTTCCAAGCTATCTGTGTATCCTTATGATTCTAGATAGTTCAACGGGCATTCCGAGAAGTGAATGAATATATGAGATGTGTATCCGATTCAGGTACGTTTGAAATGTATACTACGTTTGAGAACAAAGGTAAGTATATTTACAAGTGATGATATGTGTTATAAGTATGAGAAAGTATGTTATTTGTGCAAATGAATTGATTATATGAGAAATGTACATGAATTATGTGGTTTGTGATAGTATTTGACAATGGAGTATATGCATTTAGATGATGTTTATAGGCTTTAATTGATAAGTTTATTTGTATATGGTTACTAAGCTTTTGAAACCTTACTCTGTGTGTTTTTCAACTATTTTATAGATATCGAAGCTACTGGGAGCTCGGGGATCGTCGAGGATCATCACCATGCTATCGAACTATATTTTGGTACCTTTTGAAAATGTATATTTTAGAATGTGGCATGTATAGGCTAGGAGTATTTGGCTATATTTTGTAATGTCTATATCATGCCATGTGATATGGCTAGTTTTTTGTTGAACTTATGGTTTGAATTTGGTATATGATATGTGATGCAAATTGTTCTTATATGAAGTGTTTTGAATGGCCAAGAGAATTGGTCAATTTGGTAAGTTTTTGGAATGTGTCTATTATGGAAATTGGTAAGGTTTTGGCATGAGATTTGATTGTATATTTGGAGATTATGAAACTATATGTTTTGGTATGATTTTGGACTTATAGGATGACATGTTATGATAAGTGTTACAAGCATGAAATTGTTGTCAATAATATGGCATGAATGATGTAAGTTTTGGTATTGAAAATTGGCTGAAATTGTTATGCAATTGTGTTTGTTTTGATGCTTGTAGGTTTGACCCAAATTGGCTGGAAAATTGGCTTTTTAAATGGCCTATTTTTATCCACACGGGCAGAGACACGGGTGTGTGTCTCAACCGTGTGCGACACACGGTCATGTTGCACGGCCGTGTGTCCCTTTGGGTACCCTACGATTTTAAGTCAGGCTTGAGCACGGCCAAGGCACACGGGCGTATGGCTAGCCATGTGGCCTAAGTCAGTTTCTACTATGGCTAAGGCACACGGGCGTGTCTTATGGCCTTGTGAGCAAGTCAGTATGTATGCCCTGTTTTGACATGGCCTAAACACATGGGCGTGTCTAATTCTGTGTAAGGCACACGGCCTGTTCACATGGGTGTGTGACCTGTACAACTTTGAAATATGTTTAAAATTTTGAGAAATTTTGTATGAGCTCAGTTTAGTCCCGACCCCTTTCTAATGCATGTTTAGGGTCTCGATGACCTATTTAAGGGACATTATGTTAATGTTTGACTATGATTATGGATTATGTATATGAATTGTGTGTAAAATGTTCCAATTTGTCTGGTAATGCCTTTAACCCTAATCTAGCGACGGATATGGGGTAGGGATGTTACAATATTATTGAATTAGTTGTTGACCCAAATGCCCCAAATCATCCGTAAAGGTGAAGAATGATTGTACATACAGTTTGCATCGATACAGTGTAAGGAATCTAACTAGTTTGGATTCATAAAATAGTTATAATTTCAACGATTTGTTTGAACTCATAAGTGGGTGTTTAGGAGCTGGTTTAATGGTAAATTGATTGAATTTATACTTAATTTTGGTTTAGGTTCAATTAAGGAATTATTAAGGAAAATTGGAAGATTTGCTAGTGTGCTACAAGGAAGCAAAAAATAAGATGTGGGTCCTAAACTCATAAAATTGTTTGAAAATGACAAATATCATGTTATATATGATAAATTAGCTTGCTGATTGGATTTTCTTAGTAGCCAAATTATTGATTTTGTGAGTGGCTGAACCAGGTATGTTTCGAGCCTTAAAAGATTGACATGTTGGCAAAATTGCTAGTTTGATAGTATGGATGTTTGATTGAGTTTTTAATTGCATATTTGAGTTATGAGATATGAGAATGTTTGACTTAATGATATAATGTGTTGAGATATTAAGCTTATGTATGATTTAAATGCATGAGATATTTGTTATATTGTGTACTGAAATGGGTGCTATTTATGCACAATGAAAATTCGTAAAGTATGTGAAATTGAACGATATTGATTGATACCAAAACAATGGTAATTTGAAAGATTGGAACATTGTTTCCATTTATTGAAAGTATGTGATTATTGAGGACATGTTGAGCATGTCAAATGAATGTGAAAAGTATTGAGATATGATTATGTATGAGATTGTGTGACATATTGCATATGCATTGGGTCGGGATTTTGTGGTTGACGGAGGAGTTCCGTGGAGTATCGACGGCATATTAAGTTTGCATTATTCGTAGTCAGTGCACTGCACCTAGGGTACCGAGGGGATTGGCGATTTTATCGCAAATTATATGTTATTAGCGATTGTATCGCACTATTTGATATCCGATAGATTTTTTACATTACTGATTATTCGGTGGTTTTACCATATTAAGCTATGCTCATAATGTTTTGGAGTTTGGCGGGCATGTTACGGGAACTCGTGGTGTGTAGCGGATGGTATGGTTAGGAACCTTTTTGCATTCATCATGTGCACGAAAAATTCGAATGTTATTGATTTATGCTGTGCATTTATTTTGTTGTATTGAATGGTATCGAAATTCATGATTGTTACTCGAATGAATAATGACTTATGCTCATACATCGTTTGACATCAATTTGATAATGACTATGTAATGACATGAAATTCCTATAATGGTTGATACGATCTGCCTCGGGATGAGTCGAAAGTCGATATCTTTGAGTTGCCGATCGTCTTAACGAAGTTCCGTTTGTAACTTTAAGGCTTAGGCGATAAAGGATGGAGTTGTGTTGGTTGCTAATATTTGACAAGGGTGGTCGTAGGGTATGGAATTAGGTAGCTTAAGAACAAGGAGAACCGACACTAAAGAGTGACGACCCAAAACTTATAGTTTCTTAAGGTGAATGGTAAAACGATAAAACCGCGACCCACTATCTACGAAGATAGGAACCTTGGTATAGGCTTGAAAGAAACAGGGTTGACGCCACTACTAGGTAGATAAGTCAACAAAGTCTCAAACAAAGTTTAGAGAAGAAAATTCTCACAGGATTAAATTCAATAAAAAATTTGGCAAAAAGTCCCCTTACAATTGAAAGAAAACAAATATTTATAGGCACATAGATGACCATTCAAATTCGGCATCTAGGTGTTCACACAATAATAAAAACGTTCACACTAATGTATTAAAATAGTTCATAAATTCGGCAGATTCATGAACTAATTGAATGGACACTTTCTTCCCCCTAAGTGTGTGCGTGAATACTTAATCATAAAGAAAGGCTTCAAGTGACTTGAATGTGCACCAAAGGTTGCATTCATCTCCTTGGGACGTTCATGCACTTGTATGGAACATGTATCCTCATAATTAAACTCTTTAATAGCATGTAGGTTTATAAATGGCAGCATGAACCTAGTAAATTCGTTCTCCCCTTTGTGCATGCACTTAATTCAATCAATATGTTGAATTATTGAGTTAATTCCTTCCTTTGGACGTTCTTGAACCCATCCATGCATGTGTAGTAGCTTATAGGTCAATTCAAAGTGTGAACAGCTACTTCTTGGCCGAATAAGTGCCTTGGAAAGTTAGGAGACAGCCACCATACATGCACTTAAGCCATTCATGCATTCTATCATCCCATGCATTTGATCCATTCATGGATTTGTAGAAACCTTTAATGTCCATACATGCATTCGACACATGCATGAATTTGTAGAAACCTTGCATCTAGCCGTACATGCACCAGCATTTAATACTTCTTTATTCATGAGTGTGGAATGCCCAAAAGAGATGTTTCTTCATCCATACATTGTACCGTCCAAAGGGATGTACCTACATGAATAAAACAAGTCATTAAGATATCTCATGAACACTCATAAATTCGGCATGATGTGAACACATTAATGTCATGCATTAATTCAGCTATGTAAACATAATCAATTTATGTAATGACTATGACATATTAATAACAAATATTAATATAAGACAAGTTTAATGCTTAAATAAATATGTGCAATTTTTATTTAATGCATTAAAGACAAAAACCGAGTTTAAACTAAAATGAGCTAAGCTTTAGCTCGTGAGCTAAAGTTGAGTTGAGGCTAAACTCCTAAGCTGAAGTTGAGCTAAGGTTTAGCTCGTGAGTTGAAAGTGAGCTAGGAGTGAGCTCGGTTTAGCTCAGACAAGATGGATTGAGCTCGAATAAGCTGGAGTTGAGCTGGACGGAGCTCATGGAGCTGGAAATGAGCTGGGATCAGCTTGCTAACATGTCATTGCTCGGCTTGACAGATTTGCTCGATAAAGTTTGTAAAAAAAATTCAAATAAAAAAAGTTGTAATTTTCGTTCTCTCTATTGTAATAGTGATATTGTGAAGTAAAAAAAACAAAATTTATAAAAAAAAGTGAAGTGATCAAGTTCGATTCTATTGTTTATATTTTGTTCCGATCATCAAGTGTCCTTCTTCTTCAATTTTTGTACCCTCTTCAAAATGCCACACTACATTAAACTTATTTTCTTTTAGCCTACCCGTACACCGTAACATCTTACCTCTTGTAACCATTTTTGAAGCCGACCCCAAAGCACCAAGACGAGTTAAGAGAAAAAAATACGAGGTTGCGAGAGTAAGTGTGAGTGGTAAAAGGCTAGAGATTGTGAGAGCATTCGAGAGTTGAAAAAGTCTAAAATGAGTGCAAACACGATTGGAGTGTTCATCAATTATTTTCTTTTCGAGTGAAATAGTGAGGTTTGTGGTTAGGAATTTCATCTTTCTATTTTAATCATTTTTTTCTTCTAAATCATGTTGCGAGAAGAATTTTCAAAATTTGAATTTTAGTATTTGTTGAAAGAAATGGAGTGCATGCTCGACCGAAAAATTAAGCCCATCCAAGAAAAGCGAGATTAACGAGCAAGAGCCCAACGAGAGCAAGGTCGAGGGACAGATTCAAGACTATCAAGAAAACAATCATCCAATGACTATTTTGGAAAAGACCTATATCGTGATTCTTTTTCAGCAAGGAATTCAAGACGAAATCAAACAAATTTTGAGTTTGAAGCCTATTATGGTGGCAAACAAGAAAGCACAAGTCGATCTTTGTGTACACCAAGTTATTCATCCATGAAGAATCAATCTCAAAGAGATGATCATCATTTGTATGAAGACCCCTCTTCTCATTCTCAACAAAAAGTCTCTCATTCTAATTCCTTCTTGTATTCTTCCTATTGTAATAACATCGAAAAAGCAAATGAGAAAGAATTTGAAAGAAAAAAAGAAACAAAAGAAAAGGAGTGTGAAAGAAGACAAAAAGAGAATAAGAAAAAGAAAAAGAAAATTGAAAAAGAAAGTGAAAAAGAAAAAGAGAAGGAAAAAGAGATCGAGATCGAGATCGAGATCGAGAGTGAAAAAGAATGTGAGAAGAAAAAGAAAATTGAAAAAGAAGCGAGTGAAAATGAAGAACGAGAGCAAGAAAAAGCAAGGAGTGTTTCAACTAACCGAACTACAAGTTTTCCTTGTATTGCTTCCTCTTTGCAGGTTTCTGAAGAATCAATTAATAAGTTCCATCTACATTACCTCCCAAAGGAGAGACGGTTCGCATTGGTTGGTAAAGGTAATCCTAGCCCACCCATGCCACAAGGTAAGGAAGGTAAGTGTTATAAAGTGTTTCAGTCTCCACCGACCTATTGAATGTTTGTGATTATATTGATGATATGCCCAACTGCCATTCTTTGATTAATGGAGATGTGTTTATTTTAAATGATGGCAAGGAGACCATTACTCATGAAAATTGTGGTGTTGACGAGCATGTTGGTGAAGTAAGTATAAATTAGCACAAACAATTTTTGAATTTGTGTGTTAAAAAGTTTCCATGTAAAACTCTTAGTCCGATCGTTTGTGATGGTGGTGTAATGTTGTTGCCTTGTTCTGTAAATTTTGCATGCTTGTGTAGGTTTGATCGAGTGAGACTTGAGTTTAATGATTATTGGAATGATTGCTTGATCCCATCTTCTTTGATTAACATACTTGGGACATTGGAAATTAAAAAATTCTTAATGCATATTGAATCAAGTGACCAAGCTCATGTGTTTAAACCCAGAATTTGTTATTTTGGTTCGATATGTGGGGAACTCAAGCATCCTAAATTTTGTGCGAATAATTTATGTTTACTTGATGCTTGGACTATGAATAAGGAAACGAAAATTAAACATTCTACTTATAACTTAAAATTGTTCCTTGTTCATTCTATGTTGCTGGTTATGAAATTCTTGTTTCACCTCGAAAGGGTAAGATCAACTTATGCTTTTGATCCTGGTATCGATTCATACATTCAATTGGTGAATATCATTTCAGTACGTCCCTTCAAGTTCACCAACCATGGAGATACTATCATCTATCATTTTTGTGAAGGAGACACTTCGAAAAGTGAGAATTGTTTTTGTGTTTACTCATCATTTCAGGTTTCTCAAGGATCATGTGAAGAGCTTTGGCTTCAATACCTTTCCAAGGAAAGAATGATTATGTTGATTGAAAAGGGTAAAACTTATTTTCATCTCCCTAGTCCCAACGGTAAGCAAGGTGAGTTTTTAATAGTTCTTAGGCCGATCTATTTGACTAGAATCGATGATTTTGCTTATGACTTGTGTCCGGAAAAGGTTCCATCCATTGATGCGGTCAATTGCTATTGTTTGTTTGATGAAGCATTACCTTGTAAGACGTTCCGTCCATTCGCTTTTGAAAATGGTGTTTTGAATACGTTCACTTATATGAATCATAATTGTTTTGATACAATTATGCTTGGACAATTTGTTTGTTCGAAAAATTTATTGACAACTTATGGATATTCGTTTCACATGATTCATACATCATTTCTATTGTCGAAGATGGATAGTCAAATTGGAAAGGTAAGACCCAATCTTTACCTCACCAACGACAATCCCTCATCTGTTCATGAAACAAAAAGGATTGGCCCATTTCTAGTTTGTTTTGTATTCAAGTTTTTACTCTTTCATTATGATGAAATTAATAGTTGTCAAATTTCGATTCCTATTCAAATTTCTGGCAGTTCTTTTATCTTCCGCCCTAGAGAGATCCAAACGTTCGACTTGAGGACAAGTCACTTTGAAGACAGGGTGAATGATGTGAGCATGCCCGGGGCATCCTCGAATGCAAACCAAGATCTAATCGAGCTTCCAAGAGGACCCATAACTCGAGCTGATGCTAAGCATTTCCTACAAGTTGTTTTAGCTTCTAGTGAAACACCTTGGTTCGAAACAAGGCCCAATGCTCACAAAATCAGCTTGAAGCAACTATCCAAAGAACCCATGCATTGTTGGCAAGCTGATCCTAACTCGTTTCCAGCTCCTTGAGTTCCATCCAGCTCAATTTAGCTCATTTGAGCTCATTTCAGCTCGTTTGAGCTCAACCGAGCTTACTTTCAGCTCATTCTTCATTTCAATAAATTAAACTAAATTTTAGTTTTATACAAATTAGTTTGCTACAGCTCATTAATGAAAATCCTAGCTCAAATAAGTTTATTAAATGTTTTCACTTAGTTTGAGCTAGCCGAACTTAATGCTACTAGCTAGTCTTTAATTAATGTGTTTAGTTTAGCTTAACATGATATTTATGATGTCTAGTTCATGCTCTTAACATGTTCAGCCGAATATACATTGGGATTTAATGTGTTCATGTTTCTTGTAGGTTCAACCGAATGTATTGAGTACATTAAATGAGATTCATGCATGGCCAGGTACATGGATTATGAGAGTTCATGCATGAACAAATTTTATACATAGTGGGCTAGCTATTGGTGATTCCCAAGCAACCTTTTGGCCAAGAGTTAAGTTCCACAAAGTGCCTAAATACATGGAGGAGCCATTAATGCAAGTACATGCATGGCTTAATACATCGTATGGAAGGATGCATGCACAACTAATGTTCAATGGATGGCATTTGAAGGAATTCATGTATTGGGGACGTTCATGCAAGTGGGGGCTATTTTATGTACATGTATTTGAAGATTCATGGACTGTAATTAAGGAAGAACATGCATTGGGACGTTTCATGCATGTATCATGCATATCCAAGATGTCCATTCAAGTATTCAAGGTACATTCAAGCTTCATTCGGCCAAGGGAGATGTAGGAGTATTAAAGGGTTGCACATTCATGAACTATGGTTTTTCTTCTAGGCTAAGTATGCATGAATGCATCAAGTGAAGCAACATGATGGTTCGGCCAATTCATGCACCATCTTCAAGCATGAACCAAATTTTAATGCTCTTGTGTGAACACGTTAAATACAGATGTGAACAGAATTTAAGTTAGTGTGAACATCATAGATGCCGAATATCAATAGACATCTTAGGCTTATAAATAGTTTATTTATTTCATTGTAAAGGGACCTTTTGCCAAATTATTGAATGAACATTGTTCTTGTGAGGTTGCTTCCTCTCATATCTTGTGATACGAACCACCTCGAGGAGAGTAGAATCGTATGTAGATTGCCCGATCGTCAACGAGAAGGCGTCGATGGGAATTGGAAAGGAGAAGTGATTTCAAATTTGGAAGAGTTTTGAATGTCAAAGTTTAGGTTCAATAAGGGTGTTTAGTTTAGGTTTAAGAAAGAAGGAAGTTGGATAGTTGATAGATGATGTATGGTTCAGAAGAGAAACGAAAGTCGGTTGAATTTGGAATATTTGGGAGATGTACGAAATAAGGTAAGGTTGGTCCTAAGAACAAGTTGAACTGATATTAGTAAATATCGACCCGAGACTTATGAGTTCTTAAGAATGGTTGGTTGAAACGAAATGGACCTCGACCCACTATCTAGACAGATAGGAATCTCGGTATAAAGGGTTTTGAACGCCACACTAAAACTAGTGATAAGTTCAGTTTCGTAAAAGAAATAGGTTGACGCCACTACTAGGTAGATAAGCCAACAAAAATCTTAAACGAGACTTAGAGAAGAAAATTCTCACAAGAACAAAAGTTCGATTATCAATTTTGGCAAAAAAAAGTCCCTTTACAAAGAAATGACTAAACTATTTATAAACTAACTTATGTAGCCGAATGGACAAATTAACTAGCTTAAAGACTAAGTAAATTCGGCCATGAACTAATTAGATGTTCTAGAATGAAAACTTTAATTAGCTAAGTCTTGATTTGGCTGATGGGAATGTATTAGACAGCTTCATGTATCAGCAAAAAAAAAAAACCTTGGATGAATGTGAAGCTTGGAAGCTAAATAGATTGTCTAGGTTCGGCCGTGGGATGAATGTGGCTTCCAAGAGGTGTCTCTTGGCCGAATAGGTGCATAGAAACTCCAAAGGTCCTCCCACATTCATTCTGCTATTCATGGAACTTGGAAGGGGGCTGGAATCTGGCCATACATGAACTTGCGTTAATTGTTCTCCATTCATTGAACAAACCCGTACATGCACCTAGCCGTCCAAGGGGTAATGTACCTACAACAATTAATTCAGCAAATTAATTCCCTTTTAGACACATTAAAATTCGGCAACATAAACAAATAAATCTTGCATCATAAATTAAGCTGGACATAATTACTCTTTGTAATAGTTAAGACATATTTAATTGGTCCTAATTAATTAAGTAATTAATTTAGAACATAATTAAAACATGTCCAGATTATGACAAATTAATTATTAAAACTAAATAACTAATAAAACTAACAGCAACTTAAATGATTTATTCCAGCATATTAAACGCAATAATAATCTGAAACGAGCTCGTTGAGCTAAGTTAAGTTGAAGACGAGCTGATTTGAGCTTGAAGGAGTATGCATGGTTTGATTGGTTTGCTGGTCCATGAGCTTTCAAAAAGTCCAGCAATGGTTTCACCCCAAACTCTATCAACTAAGGTTGTTGTTGCGTCTTTGAATCTCTTTGCTCGAGCTCGGGTGATCGGTCCTACGGGCAGCTCGAGAGGATCTTCATTGGCAGCCGATAACTCAGGAAGTATGGTCGTATCATCTTGTACAGTTTCGAAGACTTATCTAGTTTGTGCTAGTGGCGTCTATCGATCTTGTTTGAACTTATCACCAATCTTGGTGTGGCGTTCACCTATCCTTCTATCCATCCTTTTCACCTTAACAATATAGGAACTGGGGTGACCCTTTTTACTGTTGAATCATTCCTGACGTTAAGTTCGATTTTCATCCCTATCTTTCAAATTTCTTTTTGTTAACCAAACCGAGCCATTTATCCATCATCCATCTTTGCTACCCCTAACCGAACCTATTGCTAATTCTACACTTCTTGAAACCTTCTGCTTATCCTAACCTATTCTTTTACTTCTATTACTAAAATTTGAGGCACGAATAATTCTCTCGTCTACGATCCGGCAACTACGTGAATTCGACTCAACTTCCCGGGCCGGATCACATCACAAACTTAATTATAAACTAAATTAAAACTTAATTTATTGCAATGAAAAAGAAATGAGCTGAATTGAGCTGAATTCTAGCTCAAACAAGCTGATCGGAGCTGAATGGCGCATGGGGAACTGAAGAGGAGATGAGATCGGATTGCAAAATGGTGCATGGAGTCTTCAAGGAGTTATCCTTAGCTCCTCCAACGTCATAGGCCTTGTAGTCATCCCAAATGTGCATCACCAAAGCTGATAAGGCGTCTTGAATTTGCTTGGTTTGAGCTCGAGTCATAGGGCCTTTTGGAAGCTCGATTAGGTCTTGATTTGCATTCGAAGATGCCCCCGGCGTGCTCACATCATTCCCTCCGTCTTCAAAGTGACTTGTCCTCAAGTCGAGTCGATAATTAATTTTGAAACAGGGATGCCTACTTGCTCGATCTTGTATAAATATATTCAACTGCCGCATCATGTCTTGCTGCAAAAACTTCTTAGAACTTACAATCAATTTAGAATCAATATAGAGCACAAACTGATCCAAATAGTCATTGAAACAAATCATCTTACACTTAAGACATTCACAACAAGACAGTAGCAATATCTCATTTTCACTACCAAATAGACATGTTTCATTGCAACATAAGAAATTATCAAGCAAAGATTTTAAACACATAACACCAATAGTTCGCTCGGGCATCTCAAGTTGCATTTGCAAAGCATAGTGATTTTGACATAAATTCACGCAGCAACTCAAAAATTGCAAATAATCATTAAACTCAACAATGTCATGCATACCAAGAGTCTTTTGTCCATAATCCAAATAGTTATATCTTCATCGTTATTGTTTTCTTCATCAATCAAATTGGACAAAGATGTAATAGAAATTTCAGATACCATACCTTGAGCAGGTAAACAAGGATTAGATTTACCTTTTCCTTTCGTCCTTCGAGAATGTATCGCAACCGCATCTTATGATTTGAGTCAACCTGAAAAGATTTAGAAACAAGAATTTTTTGGTTAATCAAAACTCTTTTCTTTTCTTCTCTCACGTCTTTTTGAGTTTCCTTTTCTCTCACTTTGGTTTTATCACAACTCTTTTTCTTTTCTCTCTCATTTTCTTTTCTTTCTTTTTCATTTTTTTCTTTCTTTTTTATTTTCACTTTCTTTTTCCACTCTCATTCGATCCAAAGATTGTTTCATTCGTTGTTGATCCTCCACAACTTGTTGTGGTGTCAAGGGTGCCAAAGTAAAATTTCGTCCATGGTACTCGAAAGTATATTGATTTGCGAACCCGTCGTGTTTCACTCTTCAGTCGAATTGCCACGGCCTCCCAAGCAAAATATGGCCCGCATGCATAGGCACCACGTCGCAGAGGACTTCATCTTCATATTTCCCAATCGAGAATGGGACAAGGACTTGGTTGGTTACCTTTAGCTCAACTCCATCATTAAGCCATTGTAGCTTATATGGACTCGGATGGACATTTGTTAACAGATCAAGCTTTTCGACTTGGAGGGTACTCGCAACATTTGTACAACTTCCTCCATCAATCACTAAGCTACATACCTTTCCACGAACGAAGCAATGGGTATGAAAAAGGTTCTCTCGTTGCAGATCAATTTTGGTACCTTGCGCACCTAAACTCCTCTTAATAACAAGCACCTCGCCTTCAATCGCATACTCTAAGTTTTCCTCTGTATCAGAAGGGTTTTCGACATCGTTTTCAACCTTTTCATCTCCCTCCTCCTCCGATTCAATGTCGCCATTGGGTCGAATCACCATGGCGCTCGATTCAGACATTGGCTTGTAATATGCCCTCTTCTGAGGCACTTAAAACACTTGATGTTCCTCGACCGATTTTGGGCACCTTCAACAGCCTTGCCTTTGTTATTTTCAACCACGGGCTTAGTAGTTTTGGTGGGTGCCATAGGATCTTTTGTTGGCTCGCTGAAGCACTCTTGCTCGTGCCTTGGTTCCATCGAGGCACATTGGTGGTTGAATAATGATACAAACCAGCCCGGTGATGAGTCGAGTCGTATGTCGATTGCCAAATCGTCTACGAGAAATTACGAAGGTTTAGTCAAGTTGAAAGAATGGTCGAAGAAGAAGATGGGATTCGAACAGAAGGGTAGGAGTGAAATGATATGATCGAAAGAATATGAACGGATTAGTCGGTTTTGGTATGTTTGGGTAAGAAAGAAATTGGATCGAACAAAGAATGCAAATAAGAACCAATACCAATTCGGTATTGACCCGTTATTTATATGCACTTTTTGGTTCGATTTAGGTTTGGTAAAAAGAACCTCGACCCACTATTTAACAAGATAGGAACCTCGGTTTAGTTTAGAACGCCACACTACAAGTAGTGATAAGTTCGGAATCGACAAAGAAACACGGTTGACACAACTAGAACGCTAGGAACGCCAAATGAATCTTTGAACGAAATATAAGAAAAGTTTGCCTCACAATTTCGGCAGCATAACATTAACAAAGATTTCAAAAGTGCCTTTTACATGGAAATTGAACAAGTACTTATAGGCCTAAGTCTAGGTAGCTGATTGGCCTTTCATGCTTACACATTAAACAAAGAAAATTCTAGAAAAAATGTCCCTTAATGTGCATGTCTAGATTCGGCTATGGTAATAGGAAATGAATGAATCTTCATGCTTAAGAAAACACTAAGTGAATGCATGATGTCCAATGCTCACTTGTGAGGTTCGGCCAACCTTGTTAATTGAAGCAATGTTTGGCCAAAAAATACGAATTAATTGTGGAAACTCTAAGGGCCATCATGTGTGTGAAAACTGAATAGTGAAGAGTCTTCTAGTGTGAACAAGGTGAACCGAATAGTCTTGCCATGTGAACATAGGTGTGAATGAATTAAGGAGAGTTATGGGGAAGCTAATTGGCCAAGCTATCTTCATGCATGTGTGAGTGTCCTTTGGCTGAATGGTCACCTTGGAGAATGAAGAGATAGCACACCATACATGAATGGAAACATTCATGAACCTTAAAGACATTGAATATGGTCATACATGCACTTGGCCGAACATGTACCTAAGAGATTCAAGTCCCCCAACCGTCCATGCACCTACAAAATTCATGCTTGCTTTTAATCTCCATATGTCCATTGCGTTTCTACAAGAAATGTGAACAGAATTAATTCAAACTAATGTGAACACAAATATCAACATTAAATTCGGTTATGACAAATTTAATTATCATCAATAAACACTTTTAAGACATACTTAATATAACTAATGTGAACTAAATTTAATATGTAGGATATTAATTAACTAATTATTGAACTTATTAACTGAAAAGTCAATAGTAGTCAAATGAATTCAAAGTGCACTCCACGAGCTATTGTTTAATTCATGAGCTAAACCCGAGTTGGGCTTAAACTTGTGAGCTGTTAATGAGCTGGTGCGGAGCTGCATGGGAGCTAACTTGAACTGACGGTGAGCTCGGTGAGCTGAATTGAACTTGTAGAAAAGTTCGGCATGGATTTCCAAAATGGCCACTAACTGGTTCGATAGGCCTAGCATTGACATCATCCCACACATGCTGAACTAAAGTTATAACAGCTTCTTTAAATTGTTTTGCACGAGCCCTTGTGATCGGCCCTTGAGGTAGCACCATCGGATCTCGGCTTGGACTTGACCTATGGGAAACCGTGATCGTATCATCCTCCTCCTCTTGAAAATGACTTGTCCTCAAGTCAGTATCTGCATCGAAAGGAGTCAAGTCAGAGACATTAAAACTAGCACTAACATTGTACTCACCTAGTAAGTCAAGCTTATACGAATTTTCATTGATTCGCTCGATGACTTGGAAGGGGCCATCTCCTCGCGGCAACAACTTAGATCTTCATTGAGCTGGAAACCTTTCCTTTCTCATGTGCACCCAGACCCAGTCTCCGGGTTCAAATACAACTCTTTTTCGTCCTTTGTTGGCTCGTTGGACGTATTGCTCGGTTCGAGATTCAATATTCTCTCGAACTTTCCTATGTAATTCCTTGACAAATTCAGCCTTTTTCCTTGCATCTGTATGGACAAATTGATCAACAGGAAAAGGTAATAAGTCAAGAGGAGTAAGAGGATTAAATCCATAGATAGTCTCAAAAGGAGAAAATTTGGTTGCCGAGTGAGCAGAGCGATTATAAGCGAACTCGATGTGGGGTAAGCATTCTTTCCACGTCTTGAGGTTCTTTCGTACCAACGCTCGCAACAAAGTTGACAAAACTCAGTTTACCACCTCGATTTGGCCATTCGTTTGGGGATGACAAGTGATTGAAAACAATAACTTCATCCCAAGTTTTCCCCATAATGTCCGCCAAAAGTGACTCAAGAACTTTGTATCTCGATCGAAAACAATCGTTCTTGGTAATCCATGCATTCGTACAATTTCCCTAAAAAACAAATTAGCAATATCACAGCGTCATCAGTTTTAGCACAAGAAATAAAATGTGACATTTTAGAGAATCTATCGACTACAACAAAGATTGAGTCCTTCCCTGTCTTAGTTTTCGGTAATCCAAGAATAAAATCCATAGAGACATCAGTCCACGGGGTGTCGGGAATGGGAAGTGGTGTATAAAGTCCATGAGGTTGGACCTTCGACTTAGCCCGTTTACAAATTAGGTAGCGTTCACAGATTTGCTCCACGTCTCTCTGCATTCGTGGCCAATAAAAATGTTCATGGAGGGTCGACAATGTCTTGCTTATTCCAAAGTGTCCCATCAGGCCACCACTATGCCTCTCCAACACAAGTAACTCACGAATGGAGCCTTGAGGTATGCACAACCTATTTTCTTTGAAAAGAAACCCTTCATGCCTGAAAAATTTCTCAAAAGACCCATTTTCACAAGCAGCATATATATTTCCAAAATCCTCATCATTAGCATACAAATCTTTCATATGATAAAAACCAAGTAACTTAGAATCAAGAGTGGTCAATAAGGTATATCTCTGTGACAAGGCATCAGCCACTACATTTTCTTTACCTTTCTTGTATTTGATGGCGTAGGGAAAAGATTCTAAATACTCGACCCATTTTGCATGTCGTTTGTTGAGTTTATGCTGACCTTTAATAAATTTAAGTGCTTCGTGATCGGAATGAATCACAAAATCCTTCGGTCTTAGATAGTGCTACCAAGTTTCAAGTGATCGAATCAAGGCATACATCTCTTTGTCGTACACCAGATAATTGAGGGAAGCGCCACTTAATTTCTCGCTGAAGTACGCCACCGGTCTTCCATCTTGGGTCAACACAGCTCCGATCCCTACACCTGAGGCGTCACACTCAATTTCAAATGTTTTAGTAAAATCTGGAAGGGACAATAAAGGAGCTTTCACAAGACATTCTTTAATCAAATTAAATGAACGTTCTTGATCTTCAGACCAGTGAAATGCAGAGTTTTTCTTAATTACGCTTGTTAAGGGTGCTGCAATGGTACTAAGGTTGGGCACAAATCGACGGTAGAAGCTAGCCAATCCATGGAAGCTTCGAACTTGGCTAATGTTTGTCGGACGCGGCCATTCCTAAATTGCTCAAACTTTTTCTTGATCCACCTCCAAACCGTTGGCACTCACGACATAACCTAAAAACACAACTTTATCAGTGCAAAATGAACACTTTTTGAGATTAACGTACAATACCTCTTTTTGTAAAGTTTCCAACACCGCTCGTAAATGTGGTACGTGCTCCTCTAAAGTTTTGCTATAGACCAAGATATCGTCAAAGTATACAACACAAAATTTACCAATAAATGCACGTAATACATGGTTCATCAATCTCATAAAAGTGCTGGGAGCATTTGTAAGGCCGAATGGCATTACCAACCATTCGTACAAACCCATTTTCGTTTTGAAAGCTATCTTCCATTCATCGCCTTCTCGCATTCGTATTTGATGATAGCCACTTTTAAGATCGATTTTCGTGAAAATTTGGGCTCCACTTAATTCGTCAAGCATGTCATCAAGACGGGGTATCGGGTGTCGATACTTGATAGTGATTTTGTTGATAGCGCGACAATCCACACACATCTGCCACCACCCATCTTTCTTGGGTACAAGTAGCACTGGCACCGCACAGGGACTTAAGCTCTCTCTGATGTATCCTTTGTCTAGGAGTTTAGTAATTTGCTTTTGCAATTCCTTCGTTTCTTCGGGATTACTCTGGTAAGCAGGACGATTGGGTAAGGCAGCTCCAGGTACTAAGTCTATTTGATGTTCGATGCCTCGGATAGGGGGCAGTCCACTTGGTATTTCGTCCGGGAATATATCTTCAAATTCCTGAATCAAAGACAATACAGAAGCAGGCAAGTTTTCAGGTAATTCGTTAGTATTCAACAATGCCTCTTTGTACATAAAAACATACATAGGCTATTTCAAAAACATCGCTCTCCGAATATCACTAACCCTCGCAAACACACTCATTTTTCCACATTCTTTTTCCTCACCACTTTTTACTTGTTTTTGTTTCTTTTCATTTTCTCTCGCATTTTTAGTCTTTTCTCTCTCTTTTTCCTTAATTTTCTCTTTTGCACTCTTTTCTTTTTCTCTCACTTGTTCCACTGAAAGTTTAAGTTTTTGTTGATCCTCGTACACTTGCTTCGGAGTGAGGGGTACAAGTGTCACGTTCTTGCCAAGATGTTTGAAGGAGTATCTATTAGTGTATCCGTCATGCATCACTCGTCGATCGAACTACCATGGTCGTCCTAGAAGTAAGTGACCCGCGTGCATCGGCACTACATCGCATAATACTTCATCGGAATATTTCCTGATGCTAAAGGACACTAGGACTTGTTTCGTCACTTTGAGCTCCCCGCCATCGTTAAGCCACTGAAGTTTGTATGGATTCGGGTGCTTGGTGGTTGACAGCCCCAACTTTTCTACCATGAGAGTGCTCGCCACATTTGTGCAACTCCCTCCATCGATTATGATGCTACACACTTTCCCTTGCACTTGACATCTCGAATGAAATATGTTCTCGCGTTGTTGTTCATTTTCCACACTTTGGAGACTTAGGCTTCGCTTGACGACGAGTAACTCACCTTCAACGGGTTGTTCTAAGTCCTCCTCGACTTCAGAAGTCGATTCAGTCTCGTTCTCCTCCTCGTCCTCCGTTTCAATCTCACCGTCGGCCCTTATCACCATGGTGCATCTATTCGGACACTGACTCACTATATGTCCACGTCCAAGACACTTGAAGCACTTTATGTCCCTTGAACGGGCGGTCGAATTTTCAGGAGCCTTACCTTTACTTGACTCCGCAATAGGCTTATTCGCCTTAGATATGGTTGACGAATCTTTCGTTCGATTTGTTGGAAAACCCTTGCTTGTGCCTTGGCCCCACTTAGAAGGATTGGTACTAGGATAGGCTCGGGTGGTACCTTTTCGCTTCAACTGCTTCTCCACTTTAATAGCCATGTGGACCATGTCCACAACCTCAATGTAATGTTGCAGTTCTACGACATTTGCAATCTCTCGATTAAGTCCCGCTAGAAAACGAGCCATTGTAGCTTCTCGATCTTCTTGTATATCGGCACGGATCATAGCCACTTCCATTTCTTTATAATAATCTTCCACACTCTTCGTCCCTTGGATGAGATTTTGGAGCTTTTGATGCAACTCCCGATGGTAGAAGGATGGAATGAATCGTCATCGCATAACTGCCTTCATTTCAGTCCAAGTGGAAATGGGATGCTCTCCGTTACGCCTCCGACTAGTGGTCAATCGATCCCACCATATCATTGCGTAGAGTCGAGAACTCTATCGCCGCTAGTTTCACCTTCTTGTTCTCGAGAATAGTTGTGACACTCGAACACCAACTCTATCTTTTCTCCCATTCAAGATAGGCCTCGGGGTTGATTTTCCTTGGAAAGGAGGAATGGAAAGTTTGATATTCTTCAAGTCATCATCTTCCCGCCTTCGATCTACTTGTCCATGGTTTCGGGGATGTCTCCTTTCTTGGCTTATGTTAGACCCTTGATCACTTTCATCTTCACTATTTTTGTTAACATCATCATCTTGAGCCCTTGGTTGTCTTCGTCGTTGGTTGGGCCCTTCTCGTCTTTGCCTAGCAACTTTAGGATATTCATCGCGTGGTCTTTGGGCCTCGACTTGGTAAAGTCGATCTTCAAGAGGATTAAGCCTTCGGTCAAGTAAGCGTTCCATCTCGCGCAAAAGGGCTTGCATTGGCAAATCCGGAACGTTTCTGACTGGTTGCCACCCTTGTTGTTCCTCCATGTTTTGATCACTATTTTGGGACATCTATTCATTTAAAATATCCTCACAAACAAATCCTCTCAATCTGCTCAGAAAGAAAGAAGTTTGATGACACTCACACTCGTGTTTACACTCTTAGTTCGGCTTTTACCTCCCCTCGAATGAGCTCATGCCCTCTTCCCTTTTACCTCTCTTAACTTTTCTCGTAATTTCGTAAGCAGATTTGTTAAGGCTTAGTCCTTGGTCTAGGTGGTCGGCTCAAAAGGGATAACAAGTGATTGATGTATTTGGTGGCTTAGGGTAGGCTGAAAGAATAGGGAATTGGGTTAAAAGTGTGGCGAATTAGGGAGAGTAAAATAAAAGAAGAATCGGGACGATCAAATAACAACTGAATTGCATAAATCACCTTTTTTTTTTGAAATTTTTTTTCAAATTTTTTTTGTTTTTCGAAATTTTTTTTAACTTGTATAACTTTTTTTTTTGTGCTATATCAACAACTAAATACAATAGGATCACTTTTGTACACGATTTTTTTTCTTCGGTTGCGTAGATTTTTGTTTTTGTAATAACAGTAATAAACTAATCAAAATGAGAAAACTTCGGTATACGAAAAAAAAATTTCTATACTCTTTTTTTTTTCTGGATCCTACTTACTCGCGTACACTTGGACTAGCCCGGGATTGATTTCTTCGCACGAACTTCTCGTTTTAGTAGCTCTGATACCAAATGATACCAACTGGCCCAGTGATGAGTCGAGTCGTATGTCGATTGCCTGATCGTCTACGAGAAATTACGAAGGTTTAGTCGAGTTGAAAGAATGGTCGAAGAAGAAGATGGGATTCGAATAGAAGGGTAGGAGTGAAATGATATGATCGAAAGAATATGAACAGATTAGTCGGTTTTGGTATGTTTGGGTAAGAAAGAAATTGGATCGAACAAAGAATGCAAATAAGAACGAATACCGATTCGGTATCGACCCATTATTTATATGCACTTTTTGGTTCGGTTTAGGTTTGGTAAAAAGAACCTCGACCCACTATTTAACAAGATAGGAACCTCGATTTAGTTTAGAATGCCACACTACAAGTAGTGATAAGTTTGGAATCGACAAAGAAACACGGTTGACACAACTAGAACACTAGGAACGCCAAACGAATCTTTGAATGAAATATAAGAAAAGTTTGCCTCACAATTTTGGCAGCATAACATTAACAAAGATTTCAAAAGTGCCTTTTACATGGAAATTGAACAAGTATTTATAGGCCTAAGCCTAGGTAGCCGATTGGCCTTTCATGCTTATACATTAAACAAAGAAAATTCTAGAAAAAATGTCCCTTAATGTGCATGTCTAAATTCGGCTATGGTAATAGGAAATGAATGAATCTTCATGCTTAAGAAAACACTAAGTGAATGCATGATGTCCAATGGTCACTTGTGAGGTTCGGCCAACCCTGTTAATTGAAGCAATGTTTGGCCAAAAAATACGAATTAATTGTGGACACTCCAAGGGCCATCATGTGTGTGAAAACTGAATGTTGAAGAGTCTTCTAGTGTGAACAAGGTGAACCGAATAGTCTTACCATGTGAACATAGGTGTGAACGAATTAAGGAGAGTCATGGGGAAGCTAATTGGCCAAGCTATCTTCATGCATGTGTGAGTGTCCTTTGGCTGAATGGTCACCTTGGAGAATGAAGAGATAGCACACCATACATGAATGGAAACATTCATGAACCTTAAAGACATTGAATATGGTCATACATGCACTTGGCCGAACATGCACCTAAGAGATTCAAGTCCCCCAACCGTCCATGCACCTACAAAATTCATGCTTGCTTTTAATCTCCATATGTCCATTGCGTTTCTACAAGAAATGTGAACAGAATTAATTCAAACTAATGTGAACACAAATATCAACATTAAATTCGGTTATGACAAATTTAATTATCATCAATAAACACTTTTAAGACATACTTAATATAACTAATGTGAACTAAATTTAACATGTAGGATATTAATTAACTAATTATTGAACTTATTAATTGAAAAGTCAATAGTAGTCAAATGAATTCAAAGTGCACTCCATGAGCTATTGTTTAATTCATGAGCGAAACCGAAAGTGGGCTTAAACTCGTGAGTGTTAATGAGTGGTCTTTGAGCTAATGAGTGGTGCGTGAGCTGCATGGGAGCTAACTTGAATCGACGGTGAGCTCGGTGAGTGAATCTGAACTTGTAGAAAAGTTCAGCATGGATTTCAAAATGGCCACTAAGCGGTTCGATAGGCCTAGCATTGACATCATCCCACACATCTTTGAACTAAAGCTATAACAGCTTCTTTAAATTGTTTTGCACGAGCCCTTGTGATCGGCCCTTGAGGTAGCACCATCGGATCTCGGCTTGGACTTGACCTATGGGAAACCGTGATCATATCAAATAACCTCGGGCAGCACCTTTCTTCTTGAGTTGCTTCTCGATCTTGATAGCCATGTGGACCATATCAACTATCTCCACATAGTGTTGTAGTTCCACAATGTTGGCGATCTCTCGGTTAAGTCCGGATAGAATTCTAGCCATGGTCTCTTCTCGATCCTCGTCCACATTCACGCGGATCATAGCAACTTTCATTTCCTTGTAGTAGTCCTCAACACTCCTCGTACCTTGGGAAAGATTTTGGAGCTTTTGGTAAAGTTCTCGGTGGTAGTGCGTTGGAATGAACCTTCGGCGCATGACAGCCTTCATTTTGGCCCAAGTATTAATGGGACGCTCGCCATTTCGCCTGCGGGTTGTCGTAAGTTGGTCCCACCAAATCATTGCATAATCGGTGAATTCTATGGCAACCAACTTAACTTTCTTTGCCTTTGAGTAGTTATGGCACTCAAAAATGAGTTCGATCTTTTTCTCCCACTCCAAATATGCTTCGGGATCTGAACGGCCTTGGAACGTGGGAATGGATAACTTGATACTTTTCAAGTCATCAGCGAACCTTTCTCGCTCTCGTTGGCCACGGGGATGTTGGCCTCTCTGCTGGTCACTAACATTCGAACCAACTTCACTTTTGGCCTCACTTGATTCGAAAACCTCGTCATCTCGAGCATGCCTTTAGCGACGGTCTCTAGGTGGACTTAATGGGGTCCTTGCTCGTTGGCCTCTTCCCTCTACTTGATCAAGCCGGTCTTGTATCGCAATCAAACAACCGTTTAACTTCTCGAAGTAGGGCTTGCATGTTCAAATCTGGCACGTTCTGAACGGGTTGCCTTTCCTCCATGTTTCGCTCCATTTTGTATTTCAAAAACTTTTAAATCCTCACCACAAATCTCACTATTTCACTCGCAAAGAAAATATTAATGACACTCTACTTGTGTTTGCACTCGTTTATAGGCTTTTTCAAACTCTCAAATGTTCTCACGCACTCTAGCCTTTTTCCACTCAAGCTTACTCTTGTAACCTCGTATTTCATTTCTTTCGACTCGTCTTGGTACTTTGGGGTCAGTTTCAAGATGGTTACAAAGGTTAGGATGTCACGGTGTATGGGTAGGCTAAAAGAAAAAAAATAATCTTTGGTGTAGTGTGGCATTTTGGGGGGAGTAAAAGTTGATGGAAAGAAAGATTGAAGATCAAAGCAAAATATAAAACAAAAGAACAGATCTTGATCACACACCTTTTTTTTTTAATTTCGTATATATTTTTCTCTATATATATATTTTAATACTTCACAATATCACTATTACAATAGAGAGTACGAAAATTACAACTGAATTTTTTTCTTTTTTTTATATTCGAAATTTTTTTTCACAACTACGAACCTATTTCGATCTTGATACGAATGTTGGCGCCTCTCGTTTTACAAGCTCTGATACCAAATGATGTGATCCAGCTCGGGTGGATGAGTCAAATTCACTTAGTTGCCCGATCGTCGTTCGAGAAAGTTATCCGTGCTTCGGGTTTTAGAACTAGAAGTGAATGAAAAGATATAGATAAGCGGAAGGTTTCAAAGTAGGGTGAATTTAGTAATAGGTTCAGATTATGTAGCAAAGAGGGATGATGGTTAATTGGCTCGGTTTGGGATAGCAAGAAAATATTTTGAAAGATGGAAATGGGAAACGAGCTTAACGTCAGGAATGATTCAACACTAACTAGTGTCACCTCGGTTCCTATATTATTAAGGTGAAAAGATGGATAGGTGAACGCCACACCAAGTTTGGTGATAAGTTCAAAACAAGGCGATTGACGCCACTAGCACAAGCCAGATAAGTCTTTCGAAACTTGTACGAGATATGAGAGGAAGCAACCTCACAAGAACAAATGTTCATTAATAAATTTGGCAAAAGTCCCTTTACAATGAAATGTGCAAACTATTTATAGGCTAACAAGTAGTAGCCGAATGGACAAACTAATATCTTAAAGACTAAATAAATTCAGCTATGAATGCACTAGAATAATCTAGAAAGTCTTTAATTTGCTAGGACTAGATCCGGCTGATGGGAGCTCCATTGGACAGCTTCATGTGTAAGCAAAACATCCTAGATGAATGTGAAGTCTTGGGAACTCAATAGCTTGTCTAAATTCGGTCATGGAATGAATGAGACACTCAAGAAGTGTCTCTTGGCCAAATAGGTGCTTAGGGAAGTCATTTGGGCAGCAAACAATTCATGTATTTCACCCACATACATTCGGCCATGCATGAACTAGAAGGGAGCTTGAATCTGGCTGTACATGAACATTTATTAAATGCTCTTCATTCATGCATATGTGCCGTCCAAAGTGAATGTATCTTCTCAATCCACATGCATGTAGTTAACCTTCCATATACATGAACTTAATTCCTCCCAAGCATTGAACCAGGCCGTGCATGAATCTTCCCATTCATTGAACTTTCCCGTTCATGCATCTCTTCATGAATGAACCTTCCACATTTGGCTAACCTACATGAATTAAACACACAATTAAATAAAATATAACTATTCATAAAAATCATAATTACTAATTAAACAACTTAATGAAATTAACTAAAATTCAAACATAATAATTATAAGTCAACTATCAAGTAAATTCGACTAGCTCAAAAATAGTCAAAACACTTAATGAGCTGAATTGAGCTAGGGGTTTCAGCATGAGCTGTAGCAAACTTAATTATAAACTAAATTAAAACTTAATTTATTGGAATGAAAAAGAAATGAGCTGAATTGAGCTGAATTCTAGCTCAAACAAGCTGAATCAAGCTCAAGTGAGCTGATAGGAGCTGAATGGCGCATGGGGAACTGAAGAGGAGCTGAGATCGGATTGCAAAATGGTGCATGGAGTCTTCAAGGAGTTATCCTTTGCTCCTCCAATGTCATAGACCTTGTTGTCATCCCAAATGCGCATCACCAAAGCTGATAAGGCATCTTGAATTCGCTTGGTTCGAGCTCGAGTCATAAGGCCTTTTGGAAGCTCGATTAGGTCTTGATTTGCATTCGAAGATGCCCCGGGCATGCTCACATCACACTTGTCATTGTCAAAATTGATAAGTCATTTTGGCAAAATAAAATCAGTTTTTTGCTTAGCATTTGGATTATCTTTAGGTTTTTGTTGTCTTAACCCTCTGTTACTTATCTATGATGGTGATGTGCTTTCTTGTCCATTGATAAACCATTTCCAGGATTGTGTGATATCTTCCATTCCGTTCGATCAAGGAAAGCTGAACGAGAGGAAATATTTTCCAATAAATGAATAGCCCGACTTGCGGCCAAGTCGTCTAAAAGAGGGGGAATGATGCGAGCGCGCCCAGCGAACCCCTTCAGTCAAGTCTCCTTAGTCAAGCCTTGCATAGCTGGCAAGCTGATCCCAATTTGTTTCTAGCTCCACGAGCTCCGACTAGTTCAAATTCAGCTCATTTTAGCTTGAATCAGCTCAATACTTTAGTTTTTAATTATGCCTTGTTTAATTAAATGCATCTTTAGTTAATGTCATGCACTATTGATCTACATATTTTAATTATGACATGCATTATGGTTCTGCATTTAATAAAGCCATGCATTATGTAACTCCAATGTTAGTATAAGTCTGCCTCATTAAATTAAGTCTTGCATTAAGTACTCATTTGTTCATTTAGTTTGCATTTCAAATCATGCATTTAAGCATCTTAGTTTAATAAATGAGTTGCTGGACATTTATTCAACTCATCTTAGTTTAATTAATAAGTGTTTTTGTTGAACTTTATTTAATAAGTGTTGCTCTTAATTAATCTAGTTCCTAGGATTATTTATTGATGCATGAGTTAAAATTCATTTAATAATGCTTCTTTTAATTAAACTAGTTGCTGGAATAAATGATGCATAAGTGTTAGTTCATTTATTTAAGTTAGTTGTTAAATTGTTTTAAGCTTAATAATTGAATAAATGTGTCAGTTACATGTGTTAATTGCAGGTGACTTTTTAGCTCACATCCATTACATTTAAAGGCTGTTATGCATTCAATAAGGTGACTTTTCAAGAGATTTTGGTTACAAAGCAAGGGGGCTGTTATAAGAGGGTTAGACATCATTTAAAGGAGGTTTAAAGAATATCATCCAAATTAATTTTGGCAGCAACCTTTTCCACTACCAGCCGTTTTTGCCACTTCAAAGGTCATTTTAAGCATTCAAACACCAATTAAGAAGCTAGTTAAGAGTTGGAATCCATTTGGCTGACCAAGGGCTAACTCAAGAGTCATTTTTCAAGCAATTAAAGTCATTCATTCAGCTGAATTGAAGTGAATTCAAGGAAGGAGTTATTTGGCTCAAGGGTGTGAAAAGACTTGAGTTTAATTTCATCTTTTAATTGGCACATTAAGTTGAAAGTTTGTGACTATTCGGCTAGCCTGTTCTAGCACTATAAATAGGTGAAATCAGCCTTTGTAAAGGCAACTTTTGATTCTTGGTTAATAAAACTCTGTTAAATTTGTGAGGCAAACCTTTCTCTATTTTCGTTCAAGGATTCGTTGGCTACCTAGTGTACTAGTTGTGTCATCCATTTCCTTTATCGAAAATCAAACTTATCACTATTCATAGTGTGGCGTTCAAACATACCAAGGTTCCTACTTTGCTAAGTAGCGGGTCGAGATTCTCATATCCTCTATCCGACCACCTTGAAAACTTATAAAAATTTGGGTCAATATTTTCTAATATTGGTTCGTGTTTGTTTTTGAGATCATTTTCATTCCATTCCATTCCATCCTTTCGTTTCATCATAATCGAACCATCAATTCACTTCACATCTATTGTTTGTTATCCAATTACTATATTTATCTCCATCTTATATTATTTTTCTATAACCAAACCCACATAAATTTCATATCCATAAACCCATCTTTGAACCCTTTTCAGATAGTTTCTGCCATTATTCATTTAAAACATCCTTTGAACAAACTGAATGATACTTCTTGGTAGACGATCGGGCAAACTCGCATATGACTCAACTAACCCTGAGGTGGATCGTATCAGTATGGCCGAATTTCCTTGTGTGGCTAAAAATAGAGGATTTAAATTTTAAATTTTAAACTCCTAATAACTCCTAAAATGGGCAGTATTGTATGGCAGCCTTGTTTTTAAAATTTGAAATTCAAACACAAACTACTTGACCTTATCCTTGCAGCCTTGTATTTGAAATTTTGAAATTCAAACACAAACTACTTGATCTTATCCTTTAAGTTGACGCCAAGTAAGACAAAGGAAGGGCTGCTCCAATTTGGCCAATAATATACTCATTCATCCAAGCTACCACGCGGATGTGTGAATGACTGGATGCCACTTGGGCTACCACATGTGCACTGGTACACTTCCCGACTTGTAAATCATTATTCAGCTACGTCTAGACTTGCCAGCTGAAGTTGAGCAACTGGAGCTGAAATTGAGCTGACGGAAACTAAACTGAGCTAGAACGAGCTAGCCACAAGTGGAGTGAGTTGACATGAGCTGGTGTAGAGTACTCTGCGCTATCTTGAGCTGAAGATGAGCTGCATATACACTCTTGAGCTAGTGTCCCTTCGAGCACCTAATCCAAAAATGCATAAACACTTATCAAAGTTTATGTAGAATTAATGTAACATAGTCTTAATAAGTTGTAAACAAGTGCACAATTATTTATTAACACCCAAACAACTTAGAAACAATACAAACACTATCAAACCAATCCCAAAGCATACGTAGCATAATATATACATACGTAAACACATAGAATGAATAGTATAACCTAAACATGTCACATGTCAGCAAGCAACACATTATAAAGCCTATGTTCTAAGGCATAAACATGATCGAATGAATCTAGAATTGTAGCATAAGTAAGGAAAAGAACTTCCCTGAATTTTTTTGCCTTAGAACGGGTAATATGTCCCAATGGTAAGACCTCCAGATCAGTTTCCTTGTATGGCATGGATGTGCTCACATCATATACGCTAGCTTTGCTGCGTAATATACATGACTGGTAGTTTATCTGCATACTGTTAGCCCAAATTCCCAGAGGGTCGAGGGCAGTCCCAATACCCTGAGAGTCATGGACAATGTTAATGATCATCGTTGTCGGGCAACCCGAGATGACATCATAGAGAGTGCAGGGTTAGATGGGCTTTTCGAGGTCCTACTTGGAGTGTAGGGATGGGTGGGTCGATTTAATCCCCACAGGGAGTGTAGGGATGGACGGAGATGGTGTGTTGCCTGGATAGGTGGGTTATTTTATAACGCATTTGCACTCATATGCATCTGATTGATCTGTTTGACTAAATTGGAACTTGGAAATGGTTGAGAACTACTAGTACTGTGACTGAATGTGATACTGTTCGACTGAGAGGCACTTGTGCCTATGTGAATTTTGTAGATTCTGACTGTGATTGACTGACTAATAGTATTCGTGACTGTGGCTGAGTGTATTTTTGATATGCTTTAACAAAAATTTGTCTACCGGTACGTCCGTTCGAACGTACCCATTGTTTCTAAATAGCTTTGTACGTATGTTCCATTTCAGACTCTGTAGTTAACCGGTTTTGATCTCATACTGAGCTCGAGTAGCTCACCCCCTCTTCTATTTCCCTTTTCAGGTACACTTCAGAATTTTGATGCTAGGCTCGGTATGCGGAGGTCTCAGGCAGTCTTGAGGAAAATAAGTTATTAGTTGTGATTTTAGACTTTTCTTTGTTATTAGATTTTGAACTGTAAGGGTTTTAACACTGTGGTATCAATTCTGTTTTAAGACTTAACCATTCTTATTATTTCAGTTTTAAATACTTGATATTAATGTTTTCGAAAATGGGATTAAGGTTGACTGGTTTTATAAGATTTTCTCACGATCACTTCGATGATCAATGTAGCATCCCGAATTTGGTCTAAACTTCGAGGCTGGGTTTGGGGTGTTACATTTAGTAGTATCAAAGCCAGGTTTGCAAAAATTGGGCCTGTGTTTTCTACATGAACTTGTTCACAAATGATGCGAATCTAGTCGCATCATGTTTCGATGCAACTTGACGCTATCAAGAATGGCCTAAGCTCGAGGGGCCTAAGTGCAAAATAAAGCTAGATTTCAGTTCAACGAGCTCAAATCAGCTCATTTCTCAACTCAATGAGCTCATGTGATCATTCCATGAGATTAATTCAGCTGAACTAAGCTCGTTTTTGAGCTCAACTTTACCTTTTAATTCTTGCATTTTATTGCTGGAATAAATTACCTGTTTTGGCTAAATTAGTTCAATTAGTTTAAGTTGTTTTAATAACTTAGCTAAGTGTTAAATATGTCTTTTAAAAGCTAATTAATTTGTCTAAAATATTTCGACATTAATAGGTCTAAATTTCTACAGCAATTTAAGTTGTTTTTAGCTCATTTAATTTGTCTTAGTTAGTGCATTATTTTAATGTGTTTAGATTAAGACTATTTAATAGTTGCTGCTAATTTAATTTGTCTTGTCCAGCCAAATAAGCTTAATTAGATTTTTTTTTAGCTACCGATTTTTAATGTGTCTTAAAGCTATTAATTTGCTGATCATTAATGTGCAGCTCATATACATGAACGACATTAAAAGAGAGCTGAAAATTATTTCTTTTCATGAAGTCTGTTCGTGCAGCTCAATGGACATGTGCTAAAATTAAAATTCTAGCAGCAGCCATTTAAATGTCTCCTAGTGTCTCTTTGAGGATTTCACCAACCACCACTCTTCATCAAGATTCGGTTGAATAGCTGTTGTCCATTGGAATATCTTAAGCTCCATTATTAATTCCCCAAGGCTGTTTAGCTAACCGAAGCAGCACAATAGCTTCATGCATTCACTTGGCCAAACACACTAAGGGATTTCCAGCTCATTCATTTCCCTTCAGCTGGTTTGGAAGTTTCAAGGAAATTTTAGCCCTTTTAGATAAACCACAAGCTGTCCATTCAGTCTCCCAAGTGGCTGATCAGTTCTCATTCATTTTAAATATTTCCAGCTGCATGAAGACACCTTGGAAGCTGACCATTGACGTTCTCAAGGCTGGGTAGTTCATGGCACCTTCATGAATAATTCTAGAAATTTCCAGCTCATTAAAAACAAAGGTCCATTTAGCTGCTCATTGACAATTCGGCTACTCCTTAGTTTTTAGCTATAAATATGTGTTAATTTCATTTTGTAAAGGTTACAGAATTTTAGACTTTGTCACTTTTATGAACTTTATTATTCTAGTGAGAATTCAATTCTCTTTATTCACTTTAAGACTGATTTGACTTATCGAGAATTCATCTCGTGGCGTCAGTCTTTCCTTGTTATCCTGAACTTATCACCTTTTTTGGTGTGGGGTTTGAATGGTTCCTATCACTCTTAATAACGGGTCAAGGTTCTTCATTAATTTTCCTACACCAAAATCCACCTAAAGCCAATTTGAGACTCGGGTCAACAATCCCTATTTTTGGTTCATTCTCTAGCCTTAGACTTTTATTCCCATCCGTCGTCCAAATATCATAAATTCTTCTTTTGAGCCTATTCCATACTTCGGTTTCACCTTCTTTTCAATCAAGCCAAAGACTTATGCAATTTATGATCGGGCAACTAATATGACTCAAATTACTCCAGAGGCGAGTTTGTATCAGCAAATAATTGATTTTGAAAAAAATTGAAAAAATGCACCACAGAAGGTTGAAATGGTTTGTGTTTTCAAAATAGTTTACAGAAATGAGCTATCTAAGACCCCAATGTTGGTCCAGGTATAAATTCAAAACTGTGTTATTTGAAATTTAGATTTTGCACTTAATTTATGTTTCTTTCTGAAAGTGTAGATATTCCAAGTTAGGCACAAGATTGATATTGTAACAACCCTAAATTGACCCTAGTCGGAAAAGTGGTTTCGGGACCACAAAACCGAGTCATAAAAAAATAATTAGTCACCATATTTTATGGTTATTATATGTGAATATGAATATGTGAAAGTTTCATACTTTAAATTTGGTCGACATATGTGAAGTCTATTAGTATGGACTTATGTGAGACAAATATGAAATATGTTAGACTATAGTAAAAGTGACCAAATAGTGCATGATGTCAAAAAAATTTGTACTTGCATGTCAAACTTCCAATTTATTTCTTTAGTGGCCGGCCATGTAGTTGACTCATATATTATATACATATTTTATTAGCATTAATTTAAACAAAATGAATTAAAGAATAAGAAAAAGAATAATAATAATTGAATAATGACTTAGTGGGAGGAGAAACCAAAGTAGCTCATCCTTTGAATGTTCTTGGCCGAAAATCTCAAGAAGAGAAAAGTGGGAAAAAAACAACTTTCGGCTACACCATCCTAGCCTTGATTAAGGTATGTTTGAAGTGTTTTGATAGAAAATTCTTGTGTTTCTTAGGATAATTTCTTAATCACCCCATAACCCATGTGCAAATTTTCACTTTGTTAGCTATAGGAGCATTCGGCCAGGAGGGAATTTTCATTTAGAAATATTATGTTGGTTGTTGTTGTGAATCAATAAAAAGTACTCTAATTGTTTGTGATTATATAAGTGTGTTAAGTTGTTGAAATTGTAATTGTAGAGATAAGAGTTGAGCTAGCCGAATATACATTGAATGTTATTGGAGAAACTCTATTGCTATAAGCTTAGAAAAAATTTAAGTTATGAATTGTGTTCTATAGATTAAATGGTTAAGAGAAAACTATTCGATTATAACCTTAATCTTTCATGAAGGAGCCAAGTTAAATATATTCATGTTTATGCTATGACCGAATGTACTATGGCAGATTTTAGACTATGATAAAAGTTAATAAAGTATGTGCTTTAACTTGTGATGAACTATTATAGATTAAGTTAGGTTGAAGTTTGGTGAAATTGAACTTGAAAAAAATGATTTGAGCAATGTAGTATTGAGATTATGAATAAGTGAATTTATAGACATATATATAGGACTAAGTTGATTGGTGAGATACATGCTTAATTAATATGTATGCAAAGAATGCTTGGATATGTGAATGATTAAATTGTGGTAGTCTACTTTGGACAGCAGCAGTAAGGTGATTTTAGAAAATCACCATAAATTGTAGAAGATGAATTAGTTGCTAAATAAATTGTGTAATGAAAGCTTAGGAGTCTAGTTTTCTATAGTGGAAACAATAAGAGTAAAAGAACCATCGATCAGGGTAAATCGAAGTAATGGGGACAGAGTCAGAATGGCTTCTAGATCCCCTGTTCTGTTTTTATAAAAATACTATAAAATGTATAAAAATGGTCTTGGAATAAATTTTATATGCTTAGATTCCTTAATGAGTCTAGTTTCAAATGAAATAAGTGAGAACACATTTTGAATTCTGTAAATTGAGAAATCTGATAAGTAGTGAAGAATGGTCAGTTTAGTCAAGCAGGGAAACAAGGTGAACTTTAAGAAAAATCTGGTAGGGATTGGCTAGACTAAAAATTATGAAAATTTTATGGCTGAAATATAAATTAGTCTATTTTCGAGGAAAATTTACGGTCTTTGATTTGGAGTTTTGTAGCTCAAATTATAAGTAAATTAATGACTGTTGCTCAGTAACTCAGCTTATAGGGAAGTTGTGATTACTAATGAATTGCTTATTGATTTTTATAAGCTTACTATAAGTTGTATGTGTGAAATTCGAATATATATATATGTGTGTGCTATATTCTGAAAGTAATACTTGGATAATTGATTAATAGTTAGTTTAAAATTTATTGATTAAGCTCAAGAGCATAGAGGGGCAACCTCGGATAAGGGAAAAGCTAAAGTCATGAATAGCCAACCCGAACTTGTTGAGAAAGATACAAGGTAAGTCTTTGAGTAATGAATATAACTTATGTTTAGATATAGAAATTATCTAATTATAATTTCGATGAATAATTTATGACATAGTGGTTTTGCTTGCGTCACATGACAAAATAAATAGGTAAAGTACTTGTTTGTAGTCGTATAATAATAGAAAGTTTCCGGAATAATGAAACGAGATCATGTCATTTGTTATGACTAGTGAATCAATTGTAATATAGTTAGAAAGAATGCTGAAATTTTATTCAAATATCAAAGTATGGTTTAAACGTGTATGTATGTGTAAATGTTGATTAAGGTTTGAAACCGAGCTAAGTCTCGAAGGGCTATAAGCCAGTGTTAAAAACTGGACTTAGTTCCGAAGGGCTCTGCGCCAGTGTTACTCCCGAACTTAGTTTCGAAGGGCCTTTAAGCCAGCAGCGCAAACCGAGCTTAGTCTCGAAGGGCTTCTGAGCCAGTTCTATGATTTGGGTTTAGTTCACAAGGACGTTTTCGCCGGCCTATTAATTGGGTTGATAAACCGTAAGTATGCGCAAGAGAATTTATATAATGCATGTCAAATTAGTTCCAAGCATAAGTACAACTTAACGTGAAGTGATCAAGTAAGTAAATGCTTTCGTTGAGGATATGTTTAATTGTTATATTTTGTATTTCGAAAGTCGACAATTATGCTTAGACTATTGTTAAAATCCTTTGAATGTTTATGATTGGATTAGAAGGTATGAGTACTAACTTAGGCGATTTCAACATCACTAGTAGGCTACATATATATGCATGAAAAGATTGTATTCGGTTATAAATTAATGAATTAGATGGAAATATTGATTTCCCCTTTATGATATGATCGATAAGGAAGTATCTTCGTTAGGTTTGGATTCGATCCAAGGCTGATTTATATAGACTTGATATTAATATGCTAATTTCCTAGATGATTTCATTACTTAAAGCTTACTAAGCATTGGAATGCTTATTCTTTTGTTTTGCTTCTCTGTTTTATAGATTTTGCTCGTCATCCATCGGATTCGGAAGTTCCAAAGTCGAAGTCAACCACACTATCTAAGCTTTTTGGTACTTTTTGTTTAAATCTTGAAAATGGCATGTATAGAATCGACTTTGTAATTTGACCTAGTACCTTTTGGTGATGTATATATATGTATAGCCATACGCAAATGGCTTACTTAGTCAACTTGCATTTTTATTTTTAGATGATGAAAGCGTTTATGAATGTGATCAATGATGCTTGAATGTTTTATTTATATGGTTGATATTAGAAACGAAATTAAGGCTTACTTAGTAACATTCTTAACTCCTCCGGCGACGGATACGGGCTAAGGGTGTTACATTTTTTGGTATCAGGACTACGGTTTAGTCGATTCTAGGACTACCGTATTGCAAATTGGTCTAGCTATACATGCCATTATATGTTTATTTGATAGTGTGGTGACTTCTGACAGTTAAAAATGCATTTATGTATAGTGATGGATCCCGATCCCAATCGAGCAATAGTGGATGATGTTGAGAGCGTGGCACCTGCCCCCGCGCAAGGGACAGCCCCGGTGAACTCTCAACCTGTGGCTAGTAATCAGAACGAGGAAGCTAGGCAAGCTTTCTATAGCGTGATGAATGATTGGTTCAATCAGTACATTCGAACTAACACGGCTATTCCCCAACCCCCACTTCCGACCAATACACCCTCGCACCAAATAGCCTCTCCAGAACCGATCAAATGAGGTTAAATAAGCCCCCAGTTGACAGAATCAGAAAACACGGGGCTACTGAATTTAAAGCAACAGACAGCGATGATGTCGAACAAGCTGAGTTTTGGTTGGATAACACTATCCGGGTACTTGATGAACTTTCTTGCACACCCGATGAATGCTTGAAGTGTGCTATCTCTTTGTTACGTGATTCTGCTTATTATTGGTGGAATACGTTGATTTCGGTTGTACCTAGAGAGCGGGTAACATGGGAATTTTTCCAAACCGAGTTTCGGAAGAAGTATATCAGCCAGAGATTTATCGATCAAAAACGGAAAGAATTTCTCGAGCTTAAACAAGGTTCCATGTCGGTTACTGACTATGAACGAAAGTTTGTGAGGCTTAGCCGGTATGCTCGAGAATGCGTTTCTTCAGAAGATGTAATGTGTAAACGTTTCGAGGAGGGACTGAACGAAGATATAAAACTATTCGTTGGCATTCTAGAAATCAGAGAATTTGTAGTACTTGTTGAGCGAGCTTGCAAAGCTGAAGAACTCAATAAGGAAAAAAGGAGAGCTGATTTGGGAGCAAGAGAGTTTCGTAAAAGATCTTCGGGAAAACCATTTCATCAATCATTGAAGAAGTTTAGAGATGACCCAAACAAATCTAAGAATACTTCGGGTTTTTCTGGACGGGATCGTAATCGACCCCCTATGAGCACACGAGCTACTTCTGTTGCCAGTGTTGGCAACGATCGTCAGGATAGATCTGATTGTCAGTATTGTGGCAAGTGGCATTCGGGAAGCTGTAGAGTTCGTGACCGCTCCTGTTTCAAATGTGGATCGACTGATCATTTTATCAAAGATTGCCCGAGATTGTCTGGTCAGAATGTGAATCAGAGTGAAAAACTGAATAATACTACAGCAAGAGGTAGGCCCCCTAGAAATCCAGGGAATACTAGTGGCGGTCAGAGAGGGCCTAAAGATACCACCACCAAATCGGAGGCTCGTGCTCCTGCTAGAGCGTATGCTATACGCGCACGCGAGGATGCTTCTTCACCAGATGTTATTACCGGTACTTTTACTCTCTTTGATACTAATGTGATTGCTTTGATTGACCCTGGTTCTACTCATTCTTATATATGTGAAACCTTAGCATCCAGTAAGACTTTACCTGTTGAGTCTACTGAGTTTGTAATCCGGGTGTCAAATCCTTTGGGTCGTTACGTACTTGTCGACCAAGTGTGCAAGAAATGCCCCCTAATAATCCGAGGTTCCTGTTTTCCGGCTGATTTGATACTTTTACCGTTTGACGAATTTGATGTTATCCTCGGTATGGATTGGTTGACCTTACATGACGCAATTGTAAATTGCAAAAGAAAAACCATCGATTTGAGGTGTGTGAATAACGAGATAATTCGAGTTGAGTCTACCGACTTGAATAGGTTGCCAACTGTAATATCGTCGATGCTGGCTCAGAAATGTGTAAGAAAGGGATGTGAAACATACCTTGCGTATGTACTTGATGGCAAAGAGTTAGAAAAGAAGCCTGAATCTGTGCCAGTGGTTTGTGAATACCCGGATGTTTTTCCCGAGGAATTACCAGGTTTACCACCTATTCGGGAGGTAGAGTTTGGCATCGAGCTTGTGCCTGGGACTACACCGATCTCGATAACTCCGTATCGTATGGCACCAACAGAATTAAAAGAATTGAAAGCTCAGTTGCAAGAGTTGACGGATAAAGGTTTCGCTCGACCAAGTTTCTCACCTTGGGGTGCACCAGTATTGTTTGTGAAAAAGAAGGACGGAACCATGAGATTGTGTATTGATTATCGTCAGCTGAATAAAGTGACGATAAAGAATAAATATCCGTTACCGCGTATTGATGATTTATTTGATCAACTGAAGGGAGCCTCGGTGTTTTCAAAGATAGATTTGAGATCGGGTTATTATCAGCTGCGAGTTCGAGACTCGGATATACCCAAAACTACTTTCAGAACGAGATACGGCCACTACCAGTTTTTAGTAATGCCATTCGGGCTCACTAATGCCCCTGCGGTGTTCATGGATTTGATGAATCGGATCTTCAGACAGTATTTGGACCAGTTCGTAGTTGTGTTTATTGATGACATCTTGGTCTATTCTAGAAATGAGACCGAACATGCCGAGCACCTGAGATTAGTGTTGCGAATTTTACGGGATAAGCAGTTATATGCTAAGTTCAGTAAGTGTGAGTTCTGGTTAAGAGAGGTTAGCTTTTTGGGGCATGTGGTATCCGCATCAGGTATTCGAGTTGATCCGAGCAAAATTTCAGCCATACTTAACTGGAAGCCTCCGAGAAATATTACTGAGGTTCGGAGCTTTTTGGGACTTACTGGTTATTACCGACGATTTGTAAAAGGTTTTTCAATGATAGCTGGACCTATGACGAAGCTACTTCAAAAAGATGTTAAGTTTGATTGGTCAGAAAAGTGTCAGAAAAGTTTTGATCAACTGAAGACTTATTTGACCGAAGCTCCGGTACTGGTACAGCCCGAATCCGGTAAAGAGTTTGTCATTTACAGTGATGCATCCTTACTTGGGTTGGGTTGTGTGTTGATGCAAGAAGGTCGAGTCGTAGCATACGCGTCGAGGCAATTGAAGCCACATGAGAAAAACTATCCAACTCATGATCTCGAATTAGCTGCCATTGTATTTGCTCTTAAAATATGGCGACACTACTTGTTTGGTGAGAGGTGCCATGTATTTTCAGATCACAAAAGTCTCAAATATATGATGACTCAGAGAGAATTAAATTTGCGACAAAGACGTTGGCTCGAGTTGTTAAAAGATTATGAGCTTGTCATTGACTATCACCCGGGAAAGGCTAATGTGGTTGCGGATGCCTTAAGTCGTAAGTCACTATTTGCTTTACGAGCAATGAATGTACATTTGTCTATTCTATCCGACAATGTGTTAGTGGCGGAATTAAAGGCCAAACCATTGTTGATTAATCAAATTTGTGAAGCACAGAAAATCGATGAAGAATTGGCGGCAAAACGGGCTGAATGTGTCCCGAATACAGAATTGGAGTTTCAACTTGATGAGGACGATTGTTTGAGGTTCAGAAGTCGGTTGTGTGTTCCAAGAAATGCAGAGCTCATTTCGACAATTTTGAACGAAGCTCATTGTAGTCGAATGTCACTTCACCCGGGGAGTACGAAAATGTACAATGATCTGAGACGTCAGTTTTGGTGGCATGGTATGAAACGAGACATTTCCGATTTTGTTTTGAAGTGTCTAATATGTCAGCAAGTGAAGGCGGAACATCAAGTGCCTACGGGTTTACTTCAGCCGATCATGATACCTGAATGGAAATGGGATCGAGTCACGATGGATTTTGTAGCTGGATTGCCATTATCGACAAGTAAGAAAGATGCGATTTGGGTTGTTGTTGATAGACTGACTAAGTTGGCTCATTTTATCCCCGTACGTACGGATTTTTCATTGGATAAACTAGCTAAATTGTATGTTTCTCAGATTGTGAGATTACACGGGGTACCAATTTCTATTGTGTCGGACAGAGATTCGAGATTCACCTCACGATTTTGGAAGAAATTGCAAGAAGCCTTGGGTACCAAGCTGCATTTTAGCACCGCTTTTCATCCGCAAACTGATGGTCAATCCGAGCGGATAATTCAGATACTTGAGGATATGTTGAGATGTTGCATCCTCGAGTTTGATGGTTCATGGGAGCGATATTTGCCTTTGATTGAATTTGCTTACAACAATAGCTTTCAATCAAGCATTAAGATGGCACCTTACGAGGCTTTATATGGTCATAAATGCCGTACACCGTTGTTTTGGACCGAGCTTAGTGAAAGTAAAATTTTTGGAGTCGACTTGATTAAAGATGCGGAGTAGAAAGTAAAAGTAATCAGTGAAAGTCTGAAAGCAGCTGCAGATCGTCAGAAATCGTACGCGGATTTGAAACGAAAAGACATTGAATATCAGGTCGGAGATAAAGTGTTTCTTAAGGTTTCACCTTGGAAGAGAGTGCTCAGATTTGGCCGTAAAGGTAAATTGAGTCAGAGGTTTATTGGGCCGTATGAGATATCCGAACGAATTGGGCCAGTCGCTTACTGATTGATTTTACCCCCTGAACTTGAAAAGATTCACAATGTTTTTCATGTCTCAATGCTTCGACGTTATAGATCTGACCCTTCACACATAATTAGTCCATCAGAGATTGAAATTCATTCTAACTTGAGTTATGAAGAAGAACCGATTCGTATCCTAGCTCGTGAAGTGAAAGAGTTACGAAACAAAAAGGTTCCTTTAGTAAAAGTGTTATGGCTCAAGCACGGGATCGAAGAAGCTACGTGGGAAACTGAGAACTCTATGAGAGAGAGATACCCAAATTTATTCATCGGTAAGATTTTCGAGGACGAAAATTCTTTATGTGGGGGAGTGTTGTAACAACCCTAAATTGACCCTAGTCGGAAAAGTGGTTTCGGGACCACAAAACCGAGTCATAAAAAAATAATTAGTCACCATATTTTATGGTTATTATATGTGAATATGAATATGTGAAAGTTTCATACTTTAAATTTGGTCGACATATGTGAAGTCTATTAGTATGGACTTATGTGAGACAAATATGAAATATGTTAGACTATAGTAAAAGTGACTAAATAGTGCATGATGTCAAAAAAATTTGTACTTGCATGTCAAACTTCCAATTTATTTCTTTAGTGGCCGGCCATGTAGTTGACTCATATATTATATACATATTTTATTAGCATTAATTTAAACAAAATGAATTAAAGAATAAGAAAAAGAATAATAATAATTGAATAATGACTTAGTGGGAGGAGAAACCAAAGTAGCTCATCCTTTGAATGTTCTTGGCCGAAAATCTCAAGAAGAGAAAAGTGGGAAAAAAACAACTTTCGGCTACACCATCCTAGCCTTGATTAAGGTATGTTTGAAGTGTTTTGATAGAAAATTCTTGTGTTTCTTAGGATAATTTCTTAATCCCCCCATAACCCATGTGCAAATTTTCACTTTGTTAGCTATAGGAGCATTCGGCCAAGAGGGAATTTTCATTTAGAAATATTATGTTGGTTGTTGTTGTGAATCAATAAAAAGTACTCTAATTGTTTGTGATTATATAAGTGTGTTAAGTTGTTGAAATTGTAATTGTAGAGATAAGAGTTGAGCTAGCCGAATATACATTGAATGTTATTGGAGAAACTCTATTGCTATAAGCTTAGAAAAAATTTAAGTTATGAATTGTGTTCTATAGATTAAATGGTTAAGAGAAAACTATTCGATTATAACCTTAATCTTTCATGAAGGAGCCAAGTTAAATATATTCATGTTTATGCTATGACCGAATGTACTATGGCAGATTTTAGACTATGATAAAAGTTAATAAAGTATGTGCTTTAACTTGTGATGAACTATTATAGATTAAGTTAGGTTGAAGTTTGGTGGTAAATTGAACTTGAAAAAATGATTTGAGCAATGTAGTATTGAGATTATGAATAAGTGAATTTATAGACATATATATAGGACTAAGTTGATTGGTGAGATACATGCTTAATTAATATGTATGCAAAGAATGCTTGGATATGTGAATGATTAAATTGTGGTAGTCTACTTTGGACAGCAGCAGTAAGGTGATTTTAGAAAATCACCATAAATTGTAGAAGATGAATTAGTTGCTAAATAAATTGTGTAATGAAAGCTTAGGGAGTCTAGTTTTCTATAGTGGAAACAATAAGAGTAAAAGAACCATCGATCAGGGGTAAATCGAAGTAATGGGGGACAGAGTCAGAATGGCTTCTAGATCCCCTGTTCTGTTTTTATAAAAATACTATAAAATGTATAAAAATGGTCTTGGAATAAATTTTATATGCTTAGATTCCTTAATGAGTCTAGTTTCAAATGAAATAAGTGAGAACACATTTTGAATTCTGTACATTGAGAAATCTGATAAGTAGTGAAGAATGGTCAGTTTAGTCAAGCAGGGAAACAAGGTGAACTTTAAGAAAAATCTGGTAGGGATTGGCTAGACTAAAAATTATGAAAATTTTATGGCTGAAAGATAAATTAGTCTATTTTCGAGGAAAATTTACGGTCTTTGATTTGGAGTTTTCGTAGCTCAAATTATAAGTAAATTAATGACTGTTGCTCAAGAACTCAGCTTATAGGGAAGTTGTGATTACTAATGAATTGCTTATTGATTTTTATAAGCTTACTATAAGTTGTATGTGTGAAATTCGAATATATATATATGTGTGTGCTATATTCTGAAAGTAATACTTGGATAATTGATTAATAGTTAGTTTAAAATTTATTGATTAAGCTCAAGAGCATAGAGGGCAACCTCGGATAAGGGAAAAGCTAAAGTCGCGGAATAGCCAACCCGAACTTGTTCAGAAAGATACAAGGTAAGTCTTTGAGTAATGAATATAACTTATGTTTAGATATAGAAATTATCTAATTATAATTTCGATGAATAATTTATGACATAGTGGTTTTGCTTGCGTCACATGACAAAATAAATAGGTAAAGTACTTGTTTGTAGTCGTATAATAATAGAAAGTTTCCGAAATAATGAAACGAGATCATGTCATTTGTTATGACTAGTGAATCAATTGTAATATAGTTAGAAAGAATGCTGAAATTTTATTCAAATATCAAAGTGTGGTTTAAACGTGTATGTATGTGTAAATGTTGATTAAGGTTTGAAACCGAGCTAAGTCTCGAAGGGCTATAAGCCAGTGTTAAAACCAGACTTGGTTCCGAAGGGCTATAAGCCAGTGTTAAAAACCGGACTTAGTTTCGAAGGGCTCTGCGCCAGTGTTACTCCCGAACTTAGTTTCGAAGGGCCTTTAAGCCAGCAGCGCAAACCGAGCTTAGTCTCGAAGGGCTTCTGAGCCAGTTCTATGATTTGGGTTTAGTTCACAAGGACGTTTTTGCCGGCCTATTAATTGGGTTGATAAACCGTAAGTATGCGCAAGAGAATTTATATAATGCATGTCAAATTAGTTCCAAGCATAAGTACAACTTAACGTGAAGTGATCAAGTAAGTAAATGCTTTCGTTGAGGATATGTTTAATTGTTATATTTTGTATTTCGAAAGTCGACAATTATGCTTAGACTATTGTTAAAATCCTTTGAATGTTTATGATTGGATTAGAAGGTATGAGTACTAACTTAGGCGATTTCAACATCACTAGTAGGCTACATATATATGCATGAAAAGATTGTATTCGGTTATAAATTAATGAATTAGATGGAAATATTGATTTCCCCTTTATGATATGATCGATAAGGAAGTATCTTCGTTAGGTTTGGATTCGATCCAAGGCTGATTTATATAGACTTGATATTAATATGCTAATTTCTAGATGATTTCATTACTTAAAGCTTACTAAGCATTGGAATGCTTATTCTTTTGTTTTGCTTCTCTGTTTTATAGATTTTGCTCGTCATCCATCGGATTCGGAAGTTCCAAAGTCGAAGTCAACCACACTATCTAAGCTTTTTGGTACTTTTTGTTTAAATCTTGAAAATGGCATGTATAGGATCGACTTTGTAATTTGACCTAGTACCTTTTGGTGATGTATATATATGTATAGCCATACGCAAATGGCTTACTTAGTCAACTTGCATTTTTATTTTTAGATGATGAAAGCGTTTATGAATGTGATCAATGATGCTTGAATGTTTTATTTATATGGTTGATATTAGAAACGAAATTAAGGCTTACTTAGTAACATTCTTAACTCCTCCGGCGACGGATGCGGGCTAAGGGTGTTACAGATATGGATTCTGAAGGTAAGCAGGATTACGAGGAGTCGCCTACTGATACAAACCACCTCGAGGAGAGTAGAATCGTATGTAGATTACCTGATCGTCAACGAGAAGGCGTCGATGGGAATTGGAAAGGAGAAGTGATTTCAAATTTGGAAGAGTTTTGAATGTCAAAGTTTAGGTTCAATAAGGGTGTTTAGTTTAGGTTTAAGAAAGAAGGAAGTTGGATAGTTGACGGATGATGTATGGTTGTAAGAGAAACGAAAGTCGGTTGAATTTGGAATATTTGGGAGATGTACGAAATAAGGTAAGGTTGGTCCTAAGAACAAGTTGAACCGATATTAGTAAATATCGACCCGAGACTTATGAGTTCTTAAGAAAGGATGGTTGAAACGAAATGGACCTCGACCCACTATCTAGACAGATAGGAACCTCGGTATAAAGGGTTTTGAACGCCACACTAAAACTAGTGATAAGTTCAGTTTCGTAAAAGAAATAGGTTGACGCCACTACTAGGTAGATAAGCCAACAAAAATCTTAAACGAGACTTAGAGAAGAAAATTCTCACAAGAATAAAAGTTCGATTATCAATTTTGGCAAAAAAAGTCCCTTTACAAAGAAATGACTAAACTATTTATAAACTAACTTATGTAGCCGAATGGACAAATTAACTAGCTTAAAGACTAAGTAAATTCGGCCATGAACTAATTAGAATGTTCTAGAATGAAAACTTTAACTAGCTAAGTCTTGATTGGCTGATGGGAATGTATTAGATGACTTCATGTATCGACAAAAAAACACTTGGATGAATGTGAAGCTTTGGAAGCTAAATAGATTGTCTAGGTTCGGCCATGGGATGCATGTGGCTTCCAAGAGGCGTCTCTTGGCCGAATAGGTGCATAGAAACTCCAAAGGTCCTCCCACGTTCATTCTGCTATTCATGGAACTTGGAAGGGAGCTGGAATCTGGCCATACATGAACTTGCATTAATTGTTCTCCATTCATTGAACAAACCCATACATGCACCTAGCTGTCCAAGGGGTAATGTACCTACAACAATTAATTCAGCAAATTAAATCCCTTTTAGACACATTAAATTCGGCAACATAAACAAATAAATCTTGCATCATAAATTAAGCTGGACATAATTACTCTTTGTAATAGTTAAGACATATTTAATTGGTCCTAATTAATTAAGTAATTAATTTAGAACATAATTAAAACATGTCCAGATTATGACAAATTAATTATTAAAACTAAATAACTAATAAAACTAACAGCAATTTAAATGATTTATTCCAGCATATTAAATGCAATAATAAAATGAGCTGAAACGAGCTCGTTGAGCTAAGTTAAGTTGAAGACGAGCTGATTTGAGCTTGAAGGAGTATGCATGGTTTGATTGGTTTGCTGGTCCATGAGCTTTTAAAAAGTCCAGCAATGGTTTCACCCCAAACTCTATCAACTAAGGTTGTTGTTGCGTCTTTGAATCTCTTTGCTCGAGCTCGGGTGATCGGTCCTACGGGCAACTCAAGAGGATCTTCATTGGCAGCCGATAACTCAGGAAGTATGGTCGTATCATTCCTCCTCTCTTCGAAGCGATTTGCCTCCAAATCGTCACCTATATCATAGAAAGAGAGATCAGCTACGTTAAAGGTAGCACTTACATTGTACTCACCTGGGAGATCAAGTTTATAAGAATTATCATTTATTCGTTCCAAAACTTGAAATGGCCCATCTCCTCTTGGCAATAACTTCGACTTTTGCTGAGCTGGAAATCTTTCCTTCCGCATATGAACCCACACCCAATCTCCGGGTTCAAATATGACTTGTCTTCGCCCTTTGTTGGCCTTGCGCACATATTGCTCCGTCCTAGCCTCAATATTAGCTTTAACCTTTTGATGCAACTGTTTCACATAATCCGCTTTCTTCTTGGCATCTATATTAATAATTTGATCGTTAGGTAATGGAATTAGATCAAGAGGAGATAAAGGATTAAAACCGTAAACTATTTCAAATGGAGAAAATTTAGTAGCAGAGTGAACAGTTCGATTATAGGCAAACTCTATATGAGGCAGGCATTCCTCCCACGATTTGAGATTTTTGCGGACGATGGCCCGTAGTAGAGTGGATATTACACGGTTCACCACCTCGGTTTGTCCATCCGTTTGAGGATGACATGTCGTGGAGAAGAAGAGCTTCGTGCCTAGCTTGCTCCAAAGTGTCCTCCAAAAATGGCTAAGGAATTTTGCATCGCGGTCGGACACTATCGTCTTCGGAATTCCATGCAACCTAACAACTTCTTTAAAAAAAAGGTTAGCAATATTAACAGCATCATCAGTTTTCGAACAAGCAATAAAATGTGACATTTTTGAAAATCAATCTACTACAACAAAAATGGAATCTTTTCCGATTCGAGTTCGCAGTAGACCTAAGATAAAATCCATTGAAAGATCAATCCAGGGACCTTCGGGAATAGGCAAAGGCATGTACAGTCCATGTGGGTTAACCTTTGATTTTGCCTTCTTACAAACCAAGCATCGCGAACATATTTTCTCGACATCCCGTTTCATCCGTGGCCAAAAGAAGTGTTCTTGTAGCATGGCTAAAGTCTTTGCAATGCCAAAATGGCCCATGAGACCGCCACCATGTGCCTCAAGTACTAGCAACTCTCTTGACGGAACTTTGTGGGATACAAAGCTTTCCTTCTCGAAAAGGAAGCCATCTAACTGAAAAACTTATCAACAGCAGTATGTTCACACAATTTATATACATCCCCAAAATCAGTATCAGAGTTATACAAATCTTTCAAAAATGCAAACCCAAGCAGTTTTGAATCCAAATGATTTAACAAGGTAAATCGACGAGATAGTGCATCGGCCACAATATTTTCCTTGCCTTTTTTATACCGTATAACATAAGGGAAGGATTCAAGAAATTCTACCCATTTTGCGTGCCTTTTGTTGAGCTTGTGTTGGCCTTTGATGTGCTTGAGCGATTCATGGTCCGAATGGATGACAAACTCCTTCGGCCACAAATAATGTTGCCATGTTTCCAATGCTCGGATCAGAGCGTACATTTCCTTATCGTATGTGGGATAATTCAATGGTGCGCCACTTAGCTTTTCACTAAAATACGCCACGGGCTTCCCTTCTTGGGTCAACATAGCACCAATCCCGATACCTGAAGCATCACATTCAATTTCAAACATTTTATCAAAATCAGGCAATACAAGTAATGGGGCATTAGTTAAATGATCTTTAAGTAAAATAAATGATTTTTCTTGCTCCTCGCTCCAAAAGAAGGCTGAATTCTTTTTGATCACGCTAGTGAGAGGTGCGGCTAATGTGCTAAAATTTGGGACAAATCGATGGTAGAAGCTCGCCAAGCCATGGAAACTTCGTACTTGACTTATGCTAGTCGGTCTAGGCCACTCTCGGATAGCTTTCACCTTTTCTTGATCAACTTGAAGTCCTTGCAAGCTGACAACAAATCCTAGGAAAACAACTTGGTTAGAACAAAACGTGCATTTCTTAAGGTTGGCATATAAAGTTTCCTTTCGCAACACATCAAGAACAGCTCGTAAATGCCTCAAATGATCATCTAAAGACCTACTATAAACAAGAATGTCATCAAAATAAACCACGCAAAATTTACCAATGTAAGCGCGAAGAACATGGTTCATTAAACGCATAAAGGTACTAGGAGCGTTAGTAAGACCGAATGGCATTACCAACCACTCATACAAACCGTGTTTGGTTTTAAACGCTGTTTTCCACTCATCTCCCTCGTGCATCCGTATTTGATGGTAACCGCTTTTGAGGTCAATTTTGGAGAACAACTGAGCACCACTTAGTTCGTCGAGCATATCATCTAAGCGCGGTATGGGATGACGATACTTAATCATGATTTTGTTCACGGCGCGACAGTCAATGTACATGCGCCAAGTCCCATCCTTCTTTGGCACCAACAAAACAGGAACAGCGCATGGACTAAGGCTCTCGCGGATGAATCCCTTTTCAAGGAGTTCATTCACTTGTTTTTGCAGCTCCTTGGTCTCCTCGGGATTACTACGATAAGCCGGTCGGTTTGGTATAGACGCGCCAGGAATGAAGTCGATTTGATGTTCTATTCCCCGAATAGGTGGTAAGCCACTCGGAACTTCATCGGGAAATACATCTTCGAATTCCTGCAATATAGAGACAACAGAAGAAGGTAAAGCAGCATCTAATTCATTAGTATTCAGATATGATTCCTTGTACATGAGTACAAGTATAGGCTGCCTTAACATAAAGGATTTTCGAATGTCACTCCCTTTCGCATAAACACTCATTTTTGCACTCGTTTTTTCTTCACTCTTTTGTTTTTCTTGTTCTTTATTCTTTTCTCTCATTTTAACAACTTGTTTCCCTTGTTTCTTTTCACTCACTTTGTCACACACCTTTTCACTCTTTTCTTTCTTTTCATTCTCTTTAAATTGTTCAATTGAATCACGTAACTTCACTTGATCTTCGTATACTTGTCTCGGTGTCAAAGGCGCTAAAGTGATGTTCTTGCCCAAATGCTTGAAGGTGTATCGGTTGGTGTAGCCATCATGTACCACCTTTCGATCAAATTGCCATGGACGGCCTAACAATAGGTGCCCGGCATGCATGGGAACCACGTCGCAGAGAACTTCATCGTTGTATTTTCCGATGGAAAATGGCACCAATACTTGCTTTGTCACCTTCAACTCCCCACCATCATTAAGCCATTGAAGCTTATATGGACAAGGATGCTTCGTTGTGGCCAAGCCGAGTTTCTCCACCATTAACGTACTAGCGACGTTTGTACAACTCCCGCCATCCACAATAAGGCTACACACCTTGCCTTGCACAAGGCAACGCGTATGGATGATATTCTCGCGTTGTTGTTCATTCTCCGCGCTTTGTACACTTAGGCTACGTTTGATTACAAGGATTTCACCTTCGACGGCATACTCAAGTTCGCCTTCTTCATCACTGACAGGGGTGTCAGATTCTTCTTCTTTCTCGTCTTCCGACTCAATTTCACCGCTGGCGCACATCACCATTGTTCTTCGGTTAGGGCATTGACTAGCGATATGCCCTCGTCCCAAGCACTTAAAGCACTTGATATCCCTTGTGTGATTTGGATTGGCAACTTCTTTGCCTTTGCTTGATTCACCAACGGGTTTGTTAAACTTTGCAGGATTGCTTTGTTCCTTGAGCGACTAGGACGCTTTTTTTGCTCGCACCTTGTCCCCACTTTGAATTGTTTGCGTGGTTGGCATAGGTCCGAACGGAGCTTTTCTTCTTGAGTTGTTTTTCAATTTTAATCGCAACATGAACCATATCGGTCACCTTGACATAGTGTTGAAGCTCCACCACATTAGCAATCTCTCGATTTAGCCTGGCTAAGAACCTAGCCATGGTTGCCTTGCGGTCTTCTTCCACATTCGCACGAATCATTGCTATTTCCATCTGTTTAAAATAATCCTCCACGCTTCGGTGGCCTTGCGAAAGGTTTTGCAACTTTTGGTATAATTCCCGATGGTAATAAGACGGGATAAATCTCTTTCTCATCACCACCTTTATCTCTTTCCATGTTGAGATTGGTCTCTCTCCGTTTCGTCTTCGACTTGCTGTTAATTGGTCCCATCACACCATGGCATAGTCAGAGAATTCGATTGCCGCCAACTTGACTTTCTTGGCCTCCGAGTAGTTATGGCAGTCGAACACCAATTCTATTTTCTTTTCCCACTCCAGGTATGCCTCCGGATCAGACTTGCCTTGGAAGGGTGGTATGGAGAGCTTAATGTTCTTCAAATCATCATCAACTCGGCCTCATCCCTTTGACCCCGATTTCGCTGACCTCGGTGTCGCTCACTTTGATTTGAACCTTGGTCACTTTCTAAATCACTTGGGTCATACATCTCGTCTTCGAATGGCCTTGCTCATCCTCTTTCACGTCTAGGGCCTTGAGGCGTTCTTTCTCGTCGCCCCCTCTCTTCGACTCGATCTAGTCTCTCATTTATGGACTCGAGTTCATTGCGAAACATACGTTGGATTTCTCTTAGGAGGGCTTGCTGGCCTAAATCAGGGACTCCTCCACCTCCGGGAGCCACGTTCCTTATAGGTTGCCTTGGTAGTCCTTCATTCATGTTTCGTTCCGGACTTCACGACATGTTGTAACCTTAACTTGTGTTTACGCTCGTTTGGCTTTTACCTCCCCTCAAATGCGCTCACTCACTCGTGCCTTTTTCCACTCCTTTCTTCTCTTATAACCTCGTAAAGGATTTACTAGGCTTGATCTTCTAGTTTGTGAGTCAGTTTCAAAAGGTTAACAATGGAGATGTGTATAGGTTTAGGGTTGGCTGAAAGAACAGGGAATTGGGTAAAAAAGTGTGGCAAATTAGGGAGAGTAGAATAAAAGATGGATCAGGAACTATATCAGATCAAATCTTGATGATCAAATAACAACTGAATTGCATAAATCACACTCTTTTTTTTTTGATTTTTTTTATTTTTTTGATTTTTTTGATTTTTTTTAACTTGTATAACTTTTTTTTGTACTATATCGACAAACTAATTACAATAGAAACACTTTTGTACACGATTTTTTTTCTTCAGCTGCGTAGATTTTTATTTTTATTATAGCAGCAACAAACTAATCAAATTGAGAAAACTTCGGTATACAAATTTTTTTTCTATACTCTTTTTTTTTTTGGATCCTACTTACTCGCGTACACTTGGACTAGTCCGGAATTGATTTTGTCGCACGAACTTCTCGTTTTAGTAGCTCTGATACCAAATGATACGAACCACTTCGAGGAGAGTAGAATCGTATGTAGATTGCCCGATCGTCAACGAGAAGGCGTCGATGGGAATTGGAAAGGAGAAGTGATTTCAAATTTGGAAGAGTTTTGAATGTCAAAGTTTAGGTTCAATAAGGGTGTTTAGTTTAGGTTTAAGAAAGAAGGAAGTTGGATAGTTGACAGATGATGTATGGTTCAGAAGAGAAACGAAAGTCGGTTGAATTTGGAATATTTGGGAGATGTACGAAATAAGGTAAGGTTGGTCCTAAGAACAAGTTGAACCGATATTAGTAAATATCGACCCGAGACTTATGAGTTCTTAAGAAAGGATGGTTGAAACGAAATGGACCTCGACCCACTATCTAGACAGATAGGAACCTCGGTATAAAGGGTTTTGAACGCCACACTAAAACTAGTGATAAGTTCGGCCAGTAAAAGAAATAGGTTGACGCCACTACTAGGTAGATAAGCCAACAAAAATCTTAAACGAGACTTAGAGAAGAAAATTCTCACAAGAACAAAAGTTCGATTATCAATTTTGGCAAAAAAAGTCCCTTTACAAAGAAATGACTAAACTATTTATAAACTAACTTATGTAGCTGAATGGACAAATTAACTAGCTTAAAGACTAAGTAAATTCAGCCATGAACTAATTAGAATGTTCTAGAATGAAAACTTTAATTAGCTAAGTCTTGATTCATTTGATGGGAATGTATTAGATGACTTCATGTATCACAAAAAAACACTTGGATGAATGTGAAGCTTTGGAAGCTAAATAGATTGTCTAGGTTCGGCCATGGGATGCATGTGGCTTCCAAGAGGCGTCTCTTGGCCGAATAGGTGCATAGAAACTCCAAAGGTCCTCCCACATTCATTCTCGCTATTCATGGAACTTGGAAGGAGCTGGAATCGGCCATACATGAACTTGCATTAATTGTTCTCCATTCATTGAACAAACCCGTACATGCACCTAGCCGTCCAAGGGGTAATGTACCTACAACAATTAATTCAGCAAATTAAATCCCTTTTAGACACATTAAATTCGACAACATAAACAAATAAATCTTGCATCATAAATTAAGCTGGACATAATTACTCTTTGTAATAGTTAAGACATATTTAATTGGTCCTAATTAATTAAGTAATTAATTTAGAACATAATTAAAACATGTCCAGATTATGACAAATTAATTATTAAAACTAAATAACTAATAAAACTAACAGCAATTTAAATGATTTATTCCAGCATATTAAACGCAATAATAAAATGAGCTGAAACGAGCTCGTTGAGCTAAGTTAAGTTGAAGACGAGCTGATTTGAGCTTGAAGGAGTATGCATGGTTTGATTGGTTTGCTGGTCGATGAGCTTTTAAAAAGTCCAGCAATGGTTTCACCCCAAACTCTATCAACTAAGGTTGTTGTTGCGTCTTTGAATCTCTTTGCTCGAGCTCGGGTGATCGGTCCTACGGGCAACTCGAGAGGATCTTCATTGGTAGCCGATAACTTAGGAAGTATGGTCGTATCACCTACTCCTCTGGGGTGTGAGACTGTTATGGAGCCAGTAGTCAATGTGAGTCCATCGACTTTGGGTAGTGATAACCCGAAGGTTGGTACTGAGGCATTGACCCGGTTAGTGAGGGAAGTGCTAGAGGAAGTGTTTGAGGCTAGGATAAGGGAGAATAGTGAAGCGCTTCAGGCTATATGTGTGGATTGTAGGAAGAGGAGAGATCACAGTTCTCTAAGGTTGGAGCCTTATTCTGTGATTCGTGCTAAGACACATCAGAGTAATAGTAAGGGTAGTGCCGGTAATGGTAAGAGTGTACCGTCTTGCGAGCATTGTAAGAGGCACCATCTGGGCGATTGTTGGAGGAAATTAGGAGCGTGTCTCAGATGTCGGTCTAAGGAGCACCTAGTTTGAGATTGCCCTCGGCAATTTTAAGTTAGGTATGGTTGGGAATATTTGGAAGTGTTGTTTTGAGCGTAGAAATTGTGTGTGTATAACTGTGTATCTGCTTCAGTGGTTAAGTGTTCTAGGTATGTGTGAGAAGTCCCAAGTTAAAGCTTAGCGTGGTAGTAATTTGGAGTTTGAGTGCGTAGCAGGAGCATGGTGGTGTAGTTTGGTTTTACGACTGCTCTGTTAGTTGGAAATTTTGGGGACAAAATTTCTTTAAGGAGGTGTGAATTGTAACGCCCCGAATTTTAGGCCTGGAAGTTTGAGGTTGAGCATAGGGACAGTGAGGCTGCTACACATATGTGTTTAGTCATGCAACTTAGTGACAAGAATGGGCCTGCTGGTCTAGTGGTTGAGGGAGTGTTAGTGAACCTCAAGGTTCTGGGTTCGAACTTTATGTGCGCAATTTTGAAGGGCAATTTATTTTGTGTTATGTTAATTATTATTTTTATTAATTATTTATTGTTATTGTTATAATATTTTTATTATTCTTATTTTTATTTTTATTTTTTTCTTTTCTGTTCTTTTTCTAGACGTGCTTCACTTCTCCTTTTTGCTTTTTGGTTTTATTTTTTTTGCTTTCTGAGGGAACGGTTGCTGACTAATTGTGGGATTTTTGCTCCTCCGTCGTCGAAACAGGTGTGGGATTCAAACCTTCTCTACAGTTCTTATCTATTTATTTTGTTTCATGGATCTTCTTTTTTGGCTTTTCTTGACTGTAGGCAAACCCATTGATTTTGGGTTCTTAGTCGATGAAAGTGATAGAGATCGTCACTTTTTGATGTATTTTGATAGGGCAAAGATTAGGGGTGGTTTCGGCGGCTTAGATGGTGGTTTCGGGTTGTTTTGGGGGTGGTTTTATGACCTACTCGACAACCATACGGGCGTGTGCTGTGGCACACAGCCTTATGGGTTTGGGAATTAGGGTTTTCGGGCCAAATTGGGTGCCACACGGTTGTGTGGCCGACTTGGGGAAATTTTCATTTTTCACACAGCCGTGTCCCTTGGGCACTCGGGCGTGTGAGTTTGGGGATTTAGGCATCCCACACGGGAGTGTGTTTTGGAGCACACGGGTGTGTGTTTTGAAATACACGCCCGTGTCTGGTAGGCACACAAGCGTGTGAGACCCTCACACGGCCGTGTCTTCCCTGCACCTTATGTTGGTGATTTTGGACAGTGAATTACACGGCCTATTCACACGGGCTGTTCACACGACTGTGCCCCTACTTCACACGGGCATGTGCCTCTGTCACACGGCCATGTATAACACTTCACACGAGCGTTTGGATCCCCACACGGCCCTGTCTACCCTGCACCTTATGTTGGTGATTTTGGACAGTGAGTTACATGGCCTATTACACGGCCGTCCCCCTACTTCACACAGGCATGTGCCTCTATCAAACGACCGTGTACAACCCTTCACACGAGCGTTTGGATCCCCACACGGCCTGGATTACTCCACATAGCTGTGTACAACTGATTTTGATCTCACGCTGAGCTCTGATACGAACCGGCCCGGTGATGAGTCGAGTCGTATGCGAGTTGCCCGATCGTCTACGAGAAAGTATCGTTCAATTCACTTTTGGAATGAAGTTGATAGGAAAATAGGACGGAAGCTATGTATAAAGGTTCAATAATGGTTTATGGATAAGGATAATATGTATAGGCTCGGTTACATTGGAAGGGAAAGTGAAAAAAAAAAGTTAATAGATGATGGGTATGGAAGAAAGGGTTCTTAAAAGCAAGCACAAACCAATATTAGATAATATCGACCCAAATGCTTATAGGCTTTCAAGGTGGAGAATGAAAGTGATAAACCTCGACCCGCTACTTAGCAAAGCAGGAACCTCGGTATAAGGGTGAACGCCACACTCGGTTGAGTGATAAGTTCAAAAGAAGAACAAGGTTGACACCAACTAAGAACTAGATAGGCCAACAAGTCTTCAACGAAATATGGGAGAAAGATCCTCTCCAAAAAGTTTCATTAATTGAAAAGTCTGAAAAAAAATGTCTACCCTCTTACAAATGAAATAACATATATTTATAGCCTAAATAAAAGTAGCCGAATGGACAAGCTTAGAGGCTAAGAAATTCAGCCATAAACACCTAGATAATTCTAGAAGAAAAATCATGAATATCCATGAATGTGCAGCCCTTTAATGTTCCATCATCCCCCTTGGCCGAATGAAGCTTTAATACACCTTGAATACTTGAATAGTTAGCTTGAAAATGCATGGATCATGCATGAAACGTCCCAATGTATGTTCCTCCATAAATTCGGTCCATGAACCTTCAAAAACATGAACATTAAATATCCCCTACTGGCATGACCGTCTCCAATACATGTACTTCCTTAAATGCCATCCAATGAACCCCAATTCTACATGCACCTCTTCATACATTGCACCAAGTCCTACATGAACTTGCATTAATTTCCTTCCATGCATGAATGTGTACCGTCCAAAGGGATTGGATCTTCTAGATACATTCATGCTTGAATCTTCATCATTCATGTAACTGAATGTGCATTTGAACCCAAACATTCATGTATTTTGTGCATTCATGTATTTGACAAATACATGAACTTGTAAACACCTTGAATCTGGTCATGCATGTACCTAATTAAATGTTGTTCATTCATGCATGTGGGATGTCCAAAAGAGATGTTTCTTCAAGCATTCATTGCACCGTCCATGAGCATTGCACCTACAAGAAATAAAACAATTCATAAGACATCATGTGAACACACATAAATTCAGCACAATGTGAACATAATTAAAATATGTAATAACTATGACATATTAAAACAATTATTAATATAAGTCAAATTTGATGCTTAAATAATCATGTTCAGATTTTATTTAATGTATTAAAGTCTAAAATTGGGTTTGAGCTAAAATGAGCTAAGCTTTAGCCCTTAAGCTAAAGTTGAGCTGAGATTAAACTCCTAAGCTGTAGTTGAGCTAAGGTTTAGCTCGTGAGCTGAATATGAGTTAGGAGTGAGCTCGGTTTAGCTCCGGCAAGTTGGATTGAGCTTGAATAAGCTGGATTTGAGCTGGACGGAGCTCGTAGAGTTGGAAACGAGCTGGGATCAGCTTGCCAACATGTCAATGCTCAGCTTGACAGACTTGTTCGATAAAGTTCGCGGGGCGTGCTCGTATCATCCCCCCTCTTTTAGGCGACTTGTCCTCAAGTCGAGCTATTTGTCCATGGGAGAGCTTCGACTCGTGCATGGTTTTCCTTGGTCAAATGGGATGGAAGATGTCACACAAACATGGAAAAGTCTCACCAATTTTGGAAAAGAGAAACTCAAAGAAGTTAGAGACACAAGATAATCAAAATTCAAGGAAAACGCATTCAACTGATCACATGCCCAGAATCTTAATTGTGTAAAACAAGCATACGTAAATTTATCAAAAAGTCTTGATAAGCCATCTTTACAAACATGTGAACTTATCTGAATCAATGGGTAATTAGTCATGAACATTTGTAAAGATTCAAATACGTTAATCCACAACCAAAACTTTTCAATATGTTTATTCAAAAATAACAATTCATGGGAATGTACACGCAAAGTGTACCATGGCCTATTGAAAACTAACTCACTCTTTCGCTTATTAACAACATGATTTGTGTAATCATTTTCCAACACAAACGGATCACTACTAGGCCAAAGACAATAATCAATCACAACAAGGTACAAACAATTTCCAAACATCAAACCATCAAAAAGATTTTCAACAATATTCGAATAAAGTAAAGGTATTTGAAAATTTTTGTAAACTTTACCTTATCGATCTTGAAGAGAAGAAAATTTATGATCGGTTTTACCTTTTTCAAACAAGATGAATCTTCTCTCTTCGGACAGGTAATGTAAAACAAACCTTTTATCTCGATCAACTTGGGTGGGTGACGAAGCACCATGACAGCTCGTGCTTTTTAAAGGGTTACATTCACAAAAATGTAAAAGGTTAGTTTCAATAAGAGGTATGGACTGAAAAGAATAAAATAAATCATCGTTGAAATTTGATTCAAGTCCCAAAGCATAAGTCGATCTTTCCTTCTCAAAATGGAACGAAAATTTCAAATGTGGCCAAACAAGGTGATTAGTAATCGAATCAAAATTAAAACCCAAATCATTGAATTTCACCTTCTTATCAAAAGTTCGAACATCAAGCAAACATAATTTGTACGCAAATGATGCAAAGTGCTTAATGTTTCCATAAAATGAATTCGTGTAGCAAATACCAGGCTTGAACACACGAACTTGGTCATTTGATTTAGCAGGCAACATGTTAAATAAGGAAAATATAATCAACTCATCGCATGATTCAAATTTCACTCGTTCAATTAGACTTGAAAAATTGGCACAACCAAGCATATTCAATTTATCACCAAAGAAACGATGCAACATGTTATCATGCAAATAAATCAAAGGAAACTTAAACATGCAAATCCTCGAACAATCTTGCATTGTAATTTCTACTCGAACAGATAGATCAAAGCATGGAAATCTCGCATAAAATTTTAGAGATTTATCTTGAAGAACAAAGTCGAACAGATCAATTATTTCATGCAAAAATCTTTTAATGCATATATCGAGCAAAGAAGTTGTGATCATGCAACCTTTCAGAAATTCAAATCCATCACAAATCATTTGAATAGGCACGTTTAAACAGAAAGATGAATTCAAAGAATTTTTATAATCAAACAAATCAAAATGTGAAAAACTGCTATCACACACATTCACAATTTGCACAGGATGAAACAATCCAACAGAATCAATAGAATTGTCGTTATAAAACATGTCATAAGATGGAATCTTCATGGCATCCTTTGAAACAACATCGTTGACTATATGTGAACAGTAATTAACCAAATTAAAAGATGGAAGATTTTCAGAAGTTATGCCATCAAAATCTTTATGAGTAATTTTTAAATTGGGCAGCCTTGATTCGATAAACAAAGATTCCTTACCTTCCTTACCTTTGATTTCCAATGGGTGGCGGTCATCCATGGACTTACCTTTTTCAAACAACTATAAACGCCTCTCGTTTTGAAGGTATCGAAGTTGGATTTGGTCGCACGGCCTTTTAGGAACCTGAAAAGAAAGATCACAAAAAGATTGAGCAGAAGTGTTAGTAGACAGAATCTTCACTTGCTCACTAACATCGTTTTCACTCGATTCTATTTCTTCTGAATCACTCGTTTCTTTTATCTCAATTTCTTGTTCCACTCTTTTTTCTTGTTCACATTCTTTTTCTCTCTCAAACTCTTTTTCATTCTCTTTTTCAATCTCATTTTCTTTTTATTTTTTTTTTGTTTTTCAAAGGCTTTTTTAAAGGCTTTTTCAAGTTCTCTCAAGATTCGCTCATTTTCTATCTTACTTGCCTCTTGCCTCTCTTTTCTTTTTATTTCGTTTTCTTTTTCTTCTTTCACCTTTTCTTTTCTTTTCTTTGTTTTCTCTTTACAAGAATGTACAAAAGAACGATGAGAATACAAATCTTGTTCGAAATATGAAGAACTATTTGCATATGATTCACAATCAAAACTTCGTGAAGAATACTTCGAGTAAGATTTCTTTGAAGATCTAGTAGGAGTATGTCTTTCTCTTCGAACGCCATCTTGGAACGAATCAAAATCGTAATTGGCTTTTCGTCTTCGAATTTCTTGATGAAAAGGACTTTCGATCGAAGTCACTTCTCGAATTCGCTGATGAATATGAGTCATAGTATGAATCTCTTTGTCTAGAAGTAGATGGCGAAAAGGAATCATGATAGGAACTTTTTTTCAAGTAGTAGTCGGGGGTATATCTCTGTGGGGTTCTTGTCTCCATTTTTTGACTCGAAGAAACTTTATCACTTTGACCTTGTTTTTCCAAATGATCTAATCTCTTGTGTATGTTCTTAGTGTTGGACTCCATCATTTTTCGCATTTCTTGAATCAAGTATTGGTATTCCAATTTGGTGAACTCTTCGCGTGACATGATTTTTTTTTTTGGTTGTTGAAAAGAAAATGTTAGATCACAAAACAAAATAAAAAAAATTAAATACCTCACCACAAACCTCACAATTTCGCTCGAAAAGAAGAAGGAAAAGGTGTCACTCCTGCTCGTGTTTACACTCGTTTGGCTTTTACCTCCACTCGAATTATCTCACTCGCTCGTGCCTTTTACCTCTCAATCTTTTCTCTCGCAACTTCGTAGTCGGACTTGCCAAGGCCTTTCCTAGGCTTAGGGGTCGGTTTCAAAATTGGGTAACAAAGGATAAAATATGAGGGGTTACGGGTTGGCTGAAAAAAAATTTCTCGGGTTTAAGTGTGGCGATTGGATAAGAAGTGAAAGAAAAGATGGAAGAATGACTTCAAGATCGGGGCTGAATTACAATAGAACAAGTTTTCACTTCAATTTTTTTTCGAATTTTTTTCGAATTTTTTTTTCAAATTTTTTTATACACTTTTTTTATACTATATCAGCAGACTAAATACAATAGGAACACTTTTGTACGCGATTTTTTTTTCTTTGGCCGCGTAGGTTTTTTTGTTTTTACTACAACAGCAACAAACTAATCAAAATGAGAAAAATTCGATATACGAATTTTTTATACTCTTTTTTTTTTACGGATCCTACTTACTTTCGTTCACTTGTACTATTCCCGGGATGATTTTATCGTACGTACTTCTCGTTTTAGTAGCTCTAATACCAAATGATACGAACTGGCCCGGTGATGAGTCGAGTCATATGCGAGTTGCCCGATCGTCTACGAGAAAGTATCGTTCAATTCACTTTTGGAATGAAGTTGATAGGAAAATAGGACGGAAGCTATGTATAAAGGTTCAATAATGGTTTATGGATAAGAATAATATGTATAGGCTCGATTACATTGGAAGGGAAAGTGAAAAAAAAGTTAATAGATGATGGATATGGAAGAAAGGGTTCTTAAAAGCAAGCACGAACCAATATTAGATAATATCGACCCAAATGCTTATAGGCTTTCAAGGTGGAGAATGAAAGTGATAAACCTTGACCCGCTACTTAGCAAAGTAGGAACCTCGGTATAAGGGTGAACACCACACTCGGTTGAGTGATAAGTTCAAAAGAAGAACAAGGCTGACACCAACTAAGAACTAGATAGGCCAACAAGTCTTCAACGAAATATGGGAGAAAGATCCTCTCCAAATAGTTTCATTAATTGAAAAGTCTAAAAAAAAAATGTCTACCCTCTTACAAATGAAATAACATATATTTATAGCCTAAATAAAAGTAGCCGAATGGACAAGCTTAGAGGCTAAGAAATTTAGCTATAAACACCTAGATAATTCTAGAAGAAAAATCATGAATATCCATGAATGTGCAGCCCTTTAATGTTCCATCATCCCCCTTGGCCCAATGAAGCTTTAATACACCTTGAATACTTGAATAGTTAGCTTGAAAATGCATGGATCATGCATGAAACGTCCCAATGTATGTTCCTCCATAAATTCAGTCCATGAACCTTCAAAAACATGAACATTAAATATCCCCTACTTGCATGAACGTCTCCAATACATGTACTTCCTTAAATGCCGTCCAATGAACCCCAATTCTACATGCACCTCTTCATACATTGCACCAAGTCCTACATGAACTTGCATTAATTTCCTTCCATGCATGAATGTGTACCGTCCAAAAGGATTGGATCTTCTAGATACATTCATGCTTGAATCTTCATCATTCATGTAAATGAATGTGCATTTGAACCCAAACATTCATGTATTTTGTGCATTCATGTATTTGACAAATACATGAACTTGTAAACACCTTGAATCTGGTCATGCATGCACCTAATTAAACATTGTTCATTCATGCATGTGGGATGTCCAAAAGAGATGTTTCTTCAAGCATTTATTGCGCCATCCATGAGCATTGCACCTACAAGAAATAAAACAATTCATAAGACATCATGTGAACACACATAAATTCAGCACAATGTGAACACATTTATGTCATGCATTAAATCGGCTAAAATGTGAACATAATTAAAATATGTAATAACTATGACATATTAAAACAATTATTAATATAAGTCAAATTTGATGCTTAAATAATCATGTTCAGATTTTATTTAATGCATTAAAGTCTAAAATCGGGTTTGAGCTAAAATGAGCTAAGCTTTAGCCCTTAAGCTAAAGTTGAGCTGAGATTAAACTCCTAAGCTGTAGTTGAGCTAAGGTTTAGCTCGTGAGCTGAATATGAGTTAGGAGTGAGCTTGGTTTAGCTCAGGCAAGTTGAATTGAGCTTGAATAAGCTGGATTTGAGCTGGACGGAGCTCGTGGAGTTGGAAACGAGCTGGGATCAACTTGCCAACATGTCAATGCTCGGCTTGACAGACTTGTTCGATAAAGTTCGCGGGGCGTGCTCATATCAAGCTCAAATAGCTCACCCCCTCTTCTGTTTCCCCTTTCAGGTACACTTCAAAATTTTGATGCTGGGCTCGGTATGCAAAGGACTTAGGCAGCCTTGAGGAAAATAAGTTATTAGTTGTGATTTCAGACTTTTCTTTTTTATTAGATTTTGAATTGTAAGGTTTTTAACATTGTGGTATCAATTGTTTTTTAAGACTTAACCATTCTTATTATTTTGGTTTTAAACACTTGATATTAATGTTTTTGGAAATGGGATTAAGGTTGACTGGTTTTATAAGATTTTCTCACGATCACTTCGGTGATCAATGTAGCATCCTAAATTTGGTCTAAACTTCTAGGCTGGGTTTGGGGTGTTACAATGTGAATTCTTTAATATGTTGTGCAAAAACCATATGTTTGAGCAAGCCTTTATGAATGAAATGTGAAAGGTTTGATTGTTCGAATATTTGTATGCCTAACTCTTATTTGCTTGGCATGTGTGATATCTTTGTGAAAATGAAATTTTTGTTGCATTGCGGAACGACCAATCAAAACTGTGTTTTTAAACCCTAAGAATGTGTTCCTAAGTTGATGTCAAGCGAAGGTGAGTATCAAAATTGCATTTTGAATCAATGTGTTAACATCTTCTATTTGCTCCTAGTTTTACCTTTATTTTGTTTGAAAGAAAAGCATGTGAATCTTGTTGGCTTGCAAAGTCAACATCAGATTTATGATTTTGGAAATTGCTCTATATTGTGGTTTAAAAGGCTTGAACATGTTTTGCATGATAATGACTTAAAATTGCATCGTGTCCTTTCTATGATGCCGGTCTTGAAATTGTCACATCAAATTGAAATGGCAAGAGAATAGTTTGTCTTTGATCCCAGTGAACATTGTTCTATGTCATTATCTAAGGGGCTTAAACCAAGGGATTTTGATTTTCAAGAATATAATCATCGATTGCTTTGTGATTCTGGTATATTACCATCGAAGGAATTTTTGATTCATTGTCGAAAGGTAAGGCCGATTTCAATTTTTTATCCCGACATTGGTTTATATGCTCGATTCTTGAATAAGATTTCAAAAGTTTCTTTAGAGATTTTACTTCAAAGTGTCACTAATCTATTTCATTCTTGTGTAGGTGACGCTTTGGAACGGTTCCCTCCTAAAGAGGGATGGTGTAAAAATAACCCTTTTTCTTCTCGAACCATTTTTGGTTCTCAGAGTTTTGGAAACGATTTTGTCTGAATCATGAACAAAAGGGTTTGTGATCTTGAAAAAATTTTCTTGAGCAAGTGGCTTGATTTGGGGACAAATCGTCTTCAGGAGGGAGGGAATGATGTGAACCTGGTCGTATCATGTTAGGAAACAACTCGACGTCATCGAGAGTGGCCTAAGCTCGAGGGGCCTAAGTGCAAAATGAAGCTAAATTACGAGCTCATTCAGCTCACTAAGCATGCATGGCAATTTTATGCAAGCTGATCAGCTCGTTTCTGGCTTATTGAGCTTGATTCAACTCGAATTCTAGCTCATTGAGCTTAATTCAGCTCAACTTAGCTCAATTGAGCTCATTTCTATTTTTCTTCAATGCTTGCATTTTTAATTTGCTGGAATAAAATAAGTATGTTAGCTAAATTAGTTAAGTTCAGCTCAAATAAATTAAATTGTGTTTTAATGTGTCAAAATTCTACACATGTTAATTGAGTTTAAATGTGTCTTAGTTCATACATAATTATTAGCTAATTTTAATGTGTTAAGTTTAGAACAAATTTATTAGCTACTGTTATTTAAGATGTCTAGTCGAATTTAGTCATTAAATTTGTCTTTGCTGCAGCTAAATTTATGATGTCTTAAGCCGAATTAATGTGTCCTAAAAGGGAATTAATTTGCTAAATTTATTTGGTGCAGGTACATGCTTGGAACGGCATTAAAGAGAGGAGAATGAACTTGGTTAAGTGCAAGAAGCATTAAAGACTAGCAGCTATTTTGAGCTTTTCCAAGTGGCTATTCGTGGAGTTCAATGGCCAAGATGTTGCTCACATTAAGTCCCATCAGCTCACAACGTTTTCACACCTTGGTGGCTGCCTGAATCTATCCTTTCACATCATAAGGCCGTTTGGATCCAAGAGTTCACACACAAGGCTGTTTGTGCGCCTAAATGCACATTAAGTTTGCTGGAGCTCATTCGGCTACTCAAGGCTGAATTAATGAAGGGAATCAAAGTTCTTCAGTTGCTCAATCATTGAACACTTCAAGCTCAATTCATCAACTCATTTATTAAGCTGAATTGGAAGAATGGACTATCTATTGCCGTCTCCTAGGCCTAGAGTTCACCAAAGGACTTGTAAACATTAAGAAACTTAGTCTAGCTCATTAGTAGATAAATTAAGTTGATTGAAGGCTTCTAGAATCTGCCCATTGACATCTCCCGTGCTAGGAAGCTTCAAGGAACCTTTAAGGGATGTTCCAGGAAGGTGCCAAGAAGTTTCAGCTTATTAAGTTGCTGCATGCTGTCCATTAGGCTACCCAAAGTGCCTATTCAGCTAGCCTAGCTTTCTAACTATAAATACTTGTTTCCAGCTGGTTGTAAAGGACTTTTCAACTCATTTTATGAAATTATATTACTTTGTTGTTCACCTTGGACTAAATTGACTTATCAAGAGAACTCTTATGGCGTCAATCCTGTCTTTCTTTCGAACTTATCACTTTCACAAGTGTGGCGTTCACCTATACCCCTAGTTCCTAACTTTCATAAATAGTGGGTCAAGGTTCATTATCTTTTCCAAACCGATTGATTCGGGTCAACCTTTTCTATATCGTTGGTTCAATCTTGGCCTTAGCCAATTTCACCCATCTATGATTTCAACTTTCCTTAACTTTTGTTTTTAAGCCTATCTCTCAACCTTTTCCAGCCCATTCCGAAACAACTTAAGTCTTACTTGATTTTACGATTGGGCAATCTAAACAACTCAAATCATCACCGAGGTGAGTTCGTATCAGCTTTAATATAGCTAAGGTTCTTTAGCTGCTACTACTACAGTCGAGGTTTCCATCTGTTGAACCAATTTCAAAACAATCCAACCCAATCAAGCTATTTTCCAAACTATCCAAGTTCAGGAAATCGCATCACTTGATTCCCCTGACTAAGTTCTTTAGCTAAGGTTCTTTTCATATTCAGTAGCTTAGTTCCATTCTAACTAGACCTAAACTTAACTAACTAAATTATCTTACTAAAATATTAAAATAATAATTAAATTTATTCAACCAAACCTAAGGAGTGTGCCATAGCATCTGGGTGGCAAATTCTTAATAGAAGGATCCGCCAAACCACAGATCTCGCCCAAAACTTAGAGTTCGCCAAGTGATGCATACATAGAATCATATACTTGGTCAAACAAACACTTTACTTACTCATCTCTATGCTTATTTTACCAAAACACACCAAGCAGCAACTATATACAAAAACTTCATTGGGCGGGCTGTTATAGGGCTACCCCTAACATTTGCATCATTTTGCTAAATTTGAGTAACTAATTAGATAAAATATGTTATGATACGATCATGCCGCGAAGTGCACCTAGCTCGAGCAAGGATCCATTGGAGCTGCCCTAAGGCCCTATCACACGAGCTTGAGCCAAGCTATTTAAGGAGACCATTTTGGCCTTATTCAACCAAGTATGGGGAGAAACGTTGGCTGGACATATTGAGAGAGCTTGGACCAGCTCGACAAGAACCCCTTCAATCAATTACAAGTTGATGTCAGCTCACATTCAGCTCCATGAGCTTAGTTCAGTTCATTTTAGCTCATCTTTATTTCTTTCTAGCTAAGTCAATTACTTTTGGAATAAACTAAGTGTTTACTTCAAGTTGGTTAAATTTGTTTCAACTCATTAATACATTTCTTAGCTCATTACAGCTCATTACATGTTTTTAACTTGTCTTCTGTTAGCTGAATTAATGTGTCTTGTTCATATTAATATTTAATGTTTCAACTTAATCATATGTTATTAATGTGTCTAAGTTAAAGCATGAATTTATTTTATCCTAGTGTAGTCAAATTTAAATTGTCTTAAATTAATTTAATGTATTCATTGGATTTATGTGCAACCAAATGCATGAAAGGGATTTAATGCAAGGTGCATGAATAGACAGCTACAATGTATGGATAGATACATGCATGGACGGCTTCAATGCATGGTGTGCTGATTGTTTGGCTTCTCCAAGCATCTTTTCGGCCAAAGAGTAGCTACACATTTAATATCCCCAAGTTGGCTGGTTAGCTCCCCCAAGCTGCTTGAATGCTTTCACACCAACCGAATTAATCCATTCATGATCGTGATTTTCCATGATAAGTTTTATAAATTTATAATGAATCATTCTTGAAACTAACTATTATCACGACGTAGGCAAGTGTACCTATCAAACAGTAGTATAGCTTTAGCAAGACCGGATTGTCAAACCCAAAAGGACTAGGAGTACTAGTAATGATTGTCTTTTTATTATCTAGCCGAAGAAAAGAGGTTTGTTTTAACTAACTAATTAAACTAAGAACTTGCAGAAAATAGAATTGGGAAATTACTTTAAGGGAAAACTATTGATTGAGAAAATACCTAAGGAAAAATCCACCTAGACTTGTACTTGTTATTCTGGCTCCAAACCGGACGATTTATTCATTTAACTTGTTTCGTAGAAATCCCTAAGTTATGTTATTATCCCTATTCAAGACTAATAACGTCTAATCCCTAGGTTGAATAACCGAGACTTTTCTCTAATTAACACCCTAGGGTTGCATTAACTCGATCTATGGATTCCCTTATTAGGTTTCACCCTAATCCGGCAAAATCTTGTCACCCTATCTCTAGATGCGCAATCAACTCCGCTTAATTATGAAAAAGTTACTCTTAGTTAGGGTCTATTCCTCCTCCAACTAAGAGTAGTAACTTGAAGTGATATCCTGAAATACCAAAATAAGAATTAAGAGCAAGTCAAATATTTATCATACGATTTAGAAATAATAACAAGATTTCATCATAGGTTTCATCCCCCTTAGGTATTTAAGGGTTTAGTTCATAACTAAACAAGAAAACATCTCAAAATAATAATAAATACAAAACATAAAGAAAACCCAAAACTCCTGAAGGGAAATTGAGGAGAGATCGTCAGTCTTGATAGTGGATCCAGCTTCTGAGATGGATCAATCGGCTTCCTTGGAGTAATTCCTTACTCCCTATTCTCCGTCCCCCTTAGGTATTTATAGGCTTTGGAATGCCTTAGAACCTTCAAAAGTGGCCTTTTCTGAATTAGACTCAACTTTGGTTCAGCAGGGACACACCCGTGTATGATAACTTCTGGCCGTGTTCGAGCATGTTAGATTGGCACAGGCATGTGTTCTACCCATGTGAGTCGTGCTTCAATTCTGCCAAATTGACACGGCCATGTGAGCTGCCCATGTGAAGAGGTCCAGGCCGTGTTGATTTCATACTTTGGCCCATTTTCTCCATTTTTGGCCCGTTTCTTGTTCTTTTTGCTCTCCTATGCTTACCTAAGGATAAAACATGAAATTAAGGCATTAGGAGCATCGAATTCACTAATTCTATGGAAAAATCATTCATAAAATGTGTTAAGCGAGGGGTTAAAATATGTATAAATTATGGTTTATCAAATACCCCCACACTTAAGCGTTTGCTTATCCTCAAGCAAAATCCTCAAATCATAATTAAAAATTCCTTTTTCTCAACTTATAATTCCTATCAATAATATCTCAAACCATCTCATGAGTAATCATATATTGAGAATTCAACTAAAAGAACATTAAGGCTTCAAACATTCCAAATTAAGTATTTAATCATGAAAAACTTAGGCATCTCCCTTCATCCAAGTAGTTATCATTGATTCGGAATCTCAAAGAGTTTACCATCCTCACTAAAGATTCACTCAAATCACTCGAAGTGTTTAAGGATAATGAAATTAGCAATCATTAGTTAATATGAAAAGTTATTACCATAAGCTTGCATGAAAATCAAATCTCCACCACTATAAATCGAGATGAAACATCAATAAAAGGTCTTTAAAGGGTTGTAACGAGGCTGGGTTAGGGGGTGTGGTCAAGCTAAAAGAAAAAGGTTAGAATCAAGATTGGGGAGGGTAGATTTCTTAGCGCCTCTCAATCATCCTCATGCTAAGCATGCTCGAGATGCCTTACGGAGAAATCTGGCCAATAAGGGTCAGAGATGATTCTTGGGCTGCAGTATTGAGGAGTCCAAAGTGTCACGCCAGTCTAGTCACGTAGGGGCCAATGGAGATGACCCCCCTTCGATGTCACTCCGTTTGATGGCGTATGGCAAAGGCGATGAAATAGGCGAGGCCGATGACATGGCCGTTGGACATACACCATAAGTAATAGACATCGTGGGTAGTGACGACGCCTGTGCTCCCCCTCCGCCCTGTCAAACTGTGAGATAGAATAGAATGGAGGTACCTTAGGGATGGAGGGAGAGATGAGGCCTTGGTGCAACTGGGGTCGTAGGTGGCCGAACGTGGGGCGAAGGCATCCCAGCAACGTGAGGGAGAACGATGGATGTGGCGGTCTACAGCATGTAGGTCATTCTCCTCTCTAAACTCTAGGTATAAAGACCCAATGCAATGCTGAACTCGAGAATGCTTAGTTGGCAGACTAATCTGCCTAAATGAAATTAGATTATACCAGGATCATCGTAGTTTGTCATCACCATTTGAAGATGAAATGTGGAACATAGCTCCATCGTCAGCTCTAAGTATGTTGGCTCGATGATCCCAAAAAATAGCTGCCAAGGGTCGGTGGTAAGGAGGGCTCGGATCGCATCAGCCAATTACACTTGTTTGACAGTAGCCCAATCGATGCAGCGGCCCGTTGTAAGAGGTCGGGCCTGTAGTATTTGAAAGAGCTCTTCTTGGGGCCTGTTGGGGAACTGTAGGAAAGGATGGCAAATTTCTGTGGTTGGGCCCAAGGAAGATGATGCTCCTTTCCTTTTCTTGGAAGCGGGAACGGTAGTTTTCTTCCCTCGCGAAGACGACATAGTGAACCTAAAATTTGAACCATTAAGTCATCTTGAAAATTGGACAAAGTAAAATGCAACTAAAGTCAAAAGAAAAACCATGAATATGTTCAGCCACAATTACTAAAAATACTAAGTTTAACAGCATATTTTTGTAGCATGAGCCTTGTGGTATGAGTAAAAATGACAAAGACTAGAATACAACTTTTTATATGGATGAAAAAAATGGCAACACAAAAGGGGTGAAAGTTTTAACTACCCTAATCATGCATTTTTTCTTTTAACTAATCAAACGGAGTAAAGAAATCATGCAATGGGTGAGAAAAAAATGATGGATATTCTAGATTATGAAATTTAAATGATAAAAATCTAGAAATAAAATAAAAAACTTGCATATTATCATGATAATTAGCCGTAGAAATCAATAAAATAGACAAGGAAGAAGTAAACAAACGCTAGGAAAGGAGAAAATGCATCAAAAATGAAGTTTGACGCGGCGCACGGGCGTGGTGAGGAGGCCGTGTGGACTTGCAACGACTAGGGTTAGGGTTTTTGAGTAGGGAAGACAATGAATAGTGCAGCCTATTTATAGGTTTTGGGGCACATGGCCAGGGGACATGCCAGTGTGCCCTAATTTTAGGCCGTGTGTTTCGCATTTTTCCTATTTTGGCACGTCTAAAATTCGACACACGCCCGTGTACCTCAGGCGTGTTGGTGAACACAGCCGTGTCGCATAGCCGTGTTGAGCTTTGTTCGCTTCTCCCACGCCCGTGTATGCACGCCCCATGCCCATGTTAATTTGACAAACCGCCCACGGGTGTTAGACACGAGCGTGTCACACTCCCGTGGTAGTTTCTCAATTTCGACCATGGTCCTAAGGAACGGGCGTGCCTAACGCCCGTGTTGTTTTGGTAGGTTCGCCCATGGCCATGTCGCACGGTCGTGGCATTTTATCATCGCCCTTGTTTTGGGAAAATTTTTGCCCTGTTTCCACATGGTCCTAAGCACGCCCGTGTGCTTGGCCGTGTCCCTGTAGTGAACCTATTTTTAAGAGCTCCGTTAGTATGTCGGGTGTTAAACACTAAAATTTAAAGAAGTGAATACAGTTAGTGCTCGAGTTGCCTCCCTAGAAGCGCTTATTTATAGTCTAAGCTCGACTTACCTCTCCGTTGAATGGTCATAGTGGTTTAAGTAGTTCGTACTCCTCATTCCTGCTTTCAATCTTATCAAAATATGGTTTTAGACGGGTGTTATTTACCTTAAAAGTGCCAAACTTGGGATGACTTATCTCCACTATACCGTACGGGAAAAATATGAAGTATCGTAAGAGGGATTTCTTCATTCGGGTTGGTGGTGACAATGTGAGGGTCTACAGCATCTAGTAAGACTTTATCTCCAACTTTAAGTAAATTTGGAGGGGTATCGAGCTTGTTCTGGTGTGGTTTTAGTTTATCGTGTGTTCTTGGTTTATGCTCTCGCCATTCGTCTAGCTCCTCTATTTGTAGCCTTCATTCTTCATGAATGGGTCCTCTATTATCGCTTGAACATGGCTCATGTACTTCTTTCAAACTTAATTTCTGCAAAGTAGGTTGCGTCATATTGTCAGTTTCAGTAGACTGGTGTGGACAATTACCTTTAATATTCGATGTGTTGCCAGAATTACGAGCTTGAAGGGTAATCGTCTCGTCTCCCACACGAAGAGTGATATCACCTGTGCCAACATCAATAATTGTTTTAGCAGTTGCTAAAAAGGGCCTCCCTAAAATCAAAGGGGTGTTGTTATCCTTCTCTATGTCTAGAACAACGAAATCAATGGGAAATATGAACTTATCTATTTTCACTAGTACATCTTCAATAATACCTCTAGGAAATCTTATAGTTTTATCTGCCAATTGAATGCTCATCCTAGTTTGTTTAGGTTTCCTAAGACCTAGTTGTTTAAAAATTTTGTAAGGCATGACGTTAATACTAGCCCCTAAATCAGCTAATGCATGATTCACATCTGAACTACCAATTAAGCAAGGAATTGTAAAACTCCCTAGATCTTTTAATTTGTGGGGTAGCTTATTCTGTAGAATAGCTGAGCAAACTGCATTTAGCTCCACATGCGATGCTTCGTCCAACTTCTGCTTGTTTGCTAGAAGCTCTCTTAAAAATTTCATTGCATTTGGCATCTGCGACAGAGCTTAAATAAATGGTAAGTTAATATGTAATTTTTTCAAAAGTTTAAGAAATTTACCGAATTGTTCGTCTGACTGGTCTTTCCTTGTTGCATTAAGGTATGGCACACGATGTTTGTATTCTACCTTCACCGTTTTTTTTCATTATGACTTACCTCACCATTGCCTTTGCTCACCACATTTTCTTGCCTCAATCCTAGCTCAGGCTCAATGAATCCTTCTTTATCTTGCACATCAATTGCGTTGAACTGTTCCCTTGGGTTAGGTTCAGTATTGCTTGGCAGGCTACTTTATGGTCGTTTTGATATTAGTTTGGACAGCTGACCTATCTGGGTCTCGAGCCCCTAGATCGATGCTTGTTGATTTTTAAGGGCTATCTCAGTATTCTGGAAATGAGTTTCTGACACCAAGATGAATTTGGATAGCATCTCTTCAAGGTTCAGTTTCTTTTCCTGTTGGTAAGGTGGCTGTTGAAAACCCTAAGAATTTTGTGGCTTTTGATTTCCTTGACCACCCTAAGAGAAATTTGGGTGGTTCTTCCAACCTGCATTATAAGTATTATGATATGGGTTATTTTGAGATCTAAAGTTATTGTCACCCATATAGTTGACTTGTTCCTCTTCGGTTGTAGGATTGAACGGTTGATATTCTATATGCACACCTCCTCCATTTGAATCACACCTCATCACTGGATGTACCTAAGTAGAACCATGTAAACCATCAATTTTTTTATTTAGAAGTTCTACCTGATTTGACAACATAGTAATCGAGTCGATGTTATAAACGCCTGCTATTTTCGTTGGCTTAGTCTTCATGACTTGCCACTAATAGTTATTCAGTGACATCTCCCTAATAAATTCGTAAGCCTCTTCAGGTGTTTTATTGTTGATGGTTCCACCAGCGGCTGCATCAATCATCTGTCTTGTCGAGGGATTCACACCATTGTAGAACGTTTGAACTTGCAGCCATAGAGGTAACCCATGGTGAGGGCACCTTCGCAGTAGGTCCTTGTATCTCTCCCATGCATCGTAAAGTGTTTCTAAGTCCATCTGTAAAAAAGATGAGATGTCATTACGTAACTTAGTCGTTTTACCCAGTAGAAAATACTTCAATAAAAATTTTTCGGTCATTTGTTCCTAAGTAGTAATGGACCCTCGTGGTAACGAGTTTAACCACTGTTTAGCTTTGTTCCTTAGTGAAAAAGGGAATAACCAAAGGCGAATGGCATCATCAAAAATGCCATTAATTTTGAAAGTCTCGCACAGTTCTAGGAAATTTGCCAAGTGAGTGTTGGGGTTCTCATCCTGCAAACCATCAAACTGAACAAACTGCTGTATCATTTGAATCGTGTTAGGTTTCAGTTTAAAATTATTTGCAGCAATAGCAGGCCTAACTATACTTGACTTAGTTCCTGTAAAATTAGGTTTAGCATAATCATACATAGTACGAGGAGCAGGATTCTGATTTGCTAATTCAGCGGGTATGGCTGGAGGTAGCTGATTGTCTTGATTTTCAGCCATCTCCTCGGTTGTAGTTGAGATATCATCCTCTTGCTCTTCCTCTGTGTATCTTAAGTTGCACCTAATTTCTCATCAATTTTTACGAGCTGTACGGTCAATTTCTTCGTCAAAAAGCAGTGGTCCTATTGGGTTTCTTCTAGTCATAAACTATAAAAACCTGCCAAGAGAAAGAAATAGAAAATTAGTAAATTTTCACAAAATAAAAGTTAAATTGCAAGAAAAATAAATGGCTAAAGTAATAAAAATTGAGTGTTCCTAATATCTTAGTCCCCGGCAACAGCGCCAAAAACTTGATTGTGATTTTTCGTGATAAGTTTTAAAAATTTATAATGAATCATTCTTGAAACTAACTATTATCATAATGTAGGCAAGTGTACCTATCGAACAGTAGTATAGCTTTAGCAAGACCGGATTGTCAAACCCAAAGGACTAGGAGCACTAGTAATGACAGTCTTTTTATTATCTAGTTGAAGAAAAGAGGTTTGTTTTAACTAACTAATTAAAATAAGAACTTGCAGAAAATAGAATTGGGAAATTACTTTTGGGGAAAACGATTGATTGAGACAATACCTAAGGAAAAATCCACCTAGACTTGTACTTGTTATTCTGGCTCCGAACCGGACAATTTATTTATTTAACTTGTTCCGTAGAAATCCCTAAGTTATGTTATTATCCCTATTTAAGACTAATAATGTAACACCCTTAACCCGTACCTATCGCCGGAGGGATTAAGAAGTATTACAAAACAAGCACGAAATTTCATTTAACACTATAGAATAATTCCTAAGTTCAATTCATATAAAAAACAATTAAAAACACTAATCGAATATCAACCACACATACACATTTGAAATACGTATAATAACTTAACAAGTCATTTTTGCATGGCTATACGAATATACATTACCAAAAGATACTTAATTAACAGCAAAAGTCAGTCCTATACATGCCATTAACAAAGTTCAGCTACAAGAGTACCGAAAGGGCTTAGATAGTGTGGATAACTTCGAATTTACAACTCCCAAAACGATAGCTAACGAATAGGATCTATAAAACAAAGAATCAAGGCAACAAAGTGAGCATATTGATGCTTAGTAAGTCTTAAGTAATTCAAACAGATAAAAACTTGACATGTAAATCAACATTACGAAATACCAAACTCGAAATCAACTTTATACCACTTGCCCGAAAATACATATATCTATACACACATATACATATTCCATTCCTTGTTAATACTAATTCAATCTAAAGATTGGTTTACTTATGTGTACAAGAAACGTACCTGATCTTCATACTGTATAATACATAATTAATAGCAGTTACCTCGCGCATTTAATTCATAACCTTACTCGAATTATCAACGTTAAGCCTGCCAGGTTAAAACCTGAGTCCAATCACTAGCACAAAGCCTTCGGGACTTTAAGCCCGGATATAAATCCAGCACATAGCCTACGGACCTGAAGTCTGGATATAATTTCAGCACATAGCCTGCGGACCTGAAGTCCGGATATAATTCCAGTCTCATACAATTATGATCATACTTTGACACATCTTAGCCATCTTATCACTTAATGGTCATATATTACATTCGAATTCAAACTCAAATCGCACTTCATCATTCACATTTCAACTCAATGGTTATATCTCATATTACTCACTCTATTTGTCATTAGATCTTAAACTCAAAGTGATTATCAGACTATAAGACATATACATGCATTATCCATTATACATCTTAGTTCAAGTATAAGTCAAAGATCGAATTTACATACTATACTCTTACAATAGCATTGTTAATTATATACTAAAGGAAGATACTTAAAACTGACCTCGGGTATGTTTGAATAGTTACGGATAGGCTACTCGATTGCTTTCTCCTTTCCTTTATCAGATTTAGCTCCCCTTCGCTCTTGAGCTTAATTTAACAAATGAATTGATTTAATCATTTTGAACATCAAAGATAAATTTAAGGTACTTAACCCTTATATTTAATAATGAAACCAACCATATACCTAATTATTTTTAACCCATCACTTTAAGTAAGTTATTAACTAACATATACCCATCTCATATGTTAAGCTACACAAAATCGAAATGCATACACATCAGTAATTTAATTACCCAATTCAGTCTTATAGGGTAACTTCAATGCCTCATGTTTATACAATTGCCATACACGTACTACATTTTTTTTTTACAAGCCGAAATTACTCTTATATATATTAGCCATTAGAATCATTACATGGATATAAAACATAGCCGAAAAATCTTTAGCATAAATACCTAAATTAACATCCAAATCATTAACTATTTTAACACACACATAACACATAAAGTTAACTAAAGCTACATTCACTTATAAGGTATTATCCCTAATAAGCTCATACTATGACTATACCTAACCGAATTCAAGTAGAGAACTTAGTACAATCACACATATTCACTAATGTATAATTCTAGCATGCTTTAATATCTTATCTACATCATTCGGCCCTAACCGCTCAACTTAGCTTTCATATACAAATTCCATCTCGAAATTAAAAGTACCAAAATACAATTAGGTTACAAAAATGCCCATCAATGACCGAATCACTCAATCACATCTATAACCGATTTTCTATCTTGTTCATATTAATGTCAATAGTTCATTTAAAAATAATCTCTAATCTTTCATACTTTCATAACCAATATTAATAATTAATGCCGAATGCTTCAACACAAATAAACTAAAAATTTACCCAATATCATTTTAATATGCCATTTCCTATTCTTCAAATTATCAAATACAAGGTGATTTACATCTATATAATAAACCAAACTTGCTAGCACACAAAATTCCTTAACCAAATGTTATTACCCCAAGCCACACATATTGTTCATTAAGACCCTTCAATGACCACATTCGGCACCTCCCTATAAACAAACTAATTTCAACTTTCAAGTTAAAAACAATTAACAACTCCTCATATAATACATTACCATCCATTTCAATGATATAAAAAAAAATATATATACTAAGAGTTTCAACCTACTTGGCCGAATATCAAACCTCCAAACAACCAAAACTTAATCCATGGAATGCATAGAACTTGAACTAATCACCTTATTTATACATAAATTTCCAAGAATTTCAAAGTACTTACCTCTTCCTAAACATCATCCAAGCCGAACATGAAACAAGAAAATTCTTTTCTTCTTCCTCCCTTAAGTTACGGCAATGGAGGAGCAAGGATGAACCAACTTTGGTTTCTCCTCCCACTCACCCAATATTTTATTACTCTTAATTCATTAATACATTTTTGTAAACTAAAAATATTAATAGAAAAATACATATTATCATTAATAACCAATATCATGGCCGGCCACTATCCAAATTTTGGCTAATTTGACATGCAAGTACACTTTTTTTTGACATCATGCACTATTAGATCACTTTTACATTAGTCTAACACATTTCACAATTGTCTCACATAAGTCCCTACTAATAAATTTCACATATACTGACCAAATTAAAGTATGAAACTTTCACACATTCATATTCACATATAATAAACATAGAATATGATGGTTAATTATTTTTATGACTCAATTTTATGGTCCCGAAACCACTTTCCGACTAGGGTCAAATTAGGGCTGTCACAACTCTCCCCCACTAAGGAATTTTCGTCTCCAAAAATCTTACCAGTGAATAAATTTGGGTATTGTTCTTTCATAGAGCTCTCAGTTTCCCAAGTAGCTTCTTCTATCCCTTGTTTGAGCCATAACACCTTTACTAAAGGAACCTTTTTGTTTCACAACTCTTTCACCTCACGAGCTAGGATACGAATCGGTTCTTCTTCATAACTCAAATCAGATTGAATTTCAACCTCTGATGGACTAATTATGTGTGAAGGATTAGATCTATAACGTCGAAGCATCGAGACATGAAAAACATTGTGAATCATTTCAAGTTCAGGGGGTAAAATCAATCTGTAAGTGATTGGCCCAATTCGTTCAGATATCTCATACGGCCCGATAAACCTCGGACTCAATTTGCCTTTACGGCCAAATCTGAGCACTTTTTTCCAAGGTGAAACCTTAAGAAATACTTTGTCTCCGACTTGATATTCAATGTCTTTTCGTTTCAAAGCTGCATTTACGACTCGACGGCGATCTGTAGCTACTTTCGGACTTTCACTGATTACTTTTACTTTCTGCTCAGCATCTTTAATCAAATCAACCCCGAAGATTTTACTTTCACTAAGCTCAGTCCAAAACAATGGTGTACGGCATTTACGACCATACAAAGCCTCGTAAGGTGCCATCTTAATACTTGATTGAAAACTATTGTTGTAAGCGAATTCAATCAAAGATAAATATCGTTCCCATGAACTATAACTCAAGGATGCAACATCTCAACATATCCTCAAGTATCTGAATTATCTGCTCAGATTAACCATCAGTCTGGGGGTGAAAAGCGGCGCTAAAATGCAACTTGGTACCCAAAGCTTCTTGCAATTTCTTCCAAAATCGCGATGTGAATCTCGGATCTCTATCAGACACAATAGAAGTAGGTACTCCATGTAACCTTACAATCTGAGATACATACATTTCAGCTAGCTTGTCCAGGGAATAATCCGTACGTACAGGAATAAAATGAGCCGACTTTTTAGTCTATCAACAACAACCCAGATCACATCTTTCTTGCTTGATGACAATGGCAACCCAGATACAAAATCCATCGTGACTCGATCCCACTTCCATTCGGGTATCATGATCGGCTAAAGTAATCTCGAAGGCACTTGGTGTTCCGCTTTCACTTGTTGACATATTAAACACTTCGAAACAAAATTAGAAATGTCTCGTTTCATACCATGCCACCAAAACTGGCGTCTCAGGTCGTTGTACATTTTCGTACTCCCCGGGTGAATTGACATACGGCTACAATGAGCTTCGTTCAGAATCATCGAAATAAGTTCTAAATTTCTTGGAACACACAATCGACTTCTGAACCTCAAATAATCGTCATCATCTATCTGAAACTCTAATTCCATATTCGAAACACATTCAGCCCGTTTTGCAACCAATTCATCATCGACCTTCTTAGCTTCATGAATTTGATGAATCAACAATGGTTTGGCCTTTAATTCTGCTACTAACACATTATCAGATAAAATAGACAGGTGTACATTCATCGCTCATAAAGCAAACAGTGATTTACGACTTAAAGCATCCGTAACCACATTAGCCTTTCCCGGGTGATAGTCAATGACAAGCTCATAATCTTTTAACAACTCAAGCCAACGTCTTTGTTACAGATTCAAATCTCTTTGAGTCATCAAATATTTGAGACTTTTGTGATCCGAATATACATGGCACCTCTCACAAAACAAGTAGTGACGCCATATTTTTAAAGCGAAAATAATGGCACCTAATTCAAGATCATGAGTCGGATAGTTTTTCTCATGCGGCTTCAATTGCCTCGATGCATAAGCTACAACTCGGCCTTCTTGCATCAACACACAACCCAGCCCAAGCAAGGATGCATCACTGTAAATGACAAACTCTTTACCGGATTCGGGTTGTACTAATACTGGATCTTCAATCAAATAAGTTTTCAATTGATCGAAACTTTTCTGACATTTCTCTGACCATTCAAACTTAACATCTTTCTGAAGTAGTTTCATCATTGGTGTGGCTATCATCGAGAAACCCTTTACAAATCGTCTGTAGTAACCGGCAAGTCCCAAAAAGCTCTGAACCTTAGTAATATTTCTCGGAGGCTTCCAGTTAAGTACAGCTGAAATTTTGCTCGGATCAACTCGAATACCCGATGCAGATACCACATGACCCAAAAAGCTAACTTCTCTCAACCAAAACTCACATTTACTGAACTTAGCATATAACTGCTTATCCCGTAAAATCTGCAACACTAATCTCAGGTGCTCAGCATGTTCGGTTTCATCTCTCAAATAGACCAAAATGTCATCGATAAACACAACTACAAACCGATCCAAATACGGTCTAAAGATCCGATTCATCAAATCCATAAATACCGCAGGGGCATTAGTGAGCCCAAACGGCATTACTAAGAACTCGTAGTGACTATATCTCATTCTGAAAGTAGTTTTGGGTATATCTGAGTCTCAAACTCGCAACTGATAATAACCCAATCTCAAATCTATCTTTGAAAATACAAAGGCTCCCTTCAGTTGATCGAACAAATCATCAATACGCGGTAACGGATATTTATTCTTTATTGTCACTTTATTCAACTGACGATAGTTGACACACAGTCTCATGGTTCCGTCCTTCTGTTTCACAAACAATATTGGTGCACCCCAAGATGAGAAACTCGGTCGAGCAAAACCTCTATCTGTCAACTCTTGTAACTAAGCTTTCAATTCCTTTAATTCGGTTGGTGCCATACGATACGGAGCTATCGAAATCGGTGTAGTCCCAGGTACAAGTTCAATGCCAAACTCTACCTCTCAATGTGTGGTAACCCAGTAATTCTTGGGAAAAACATCCGGTATTCGCAAAACCACCCAAGATCGATTCAAGTTTCTTTTACGATTCATTATTATCAAGTACATATGCAAGATACGCGCTCACACCCCTTTCTCACATATTTTTGAGCCAACATCGAGGATACTATTGCTGGTAATCCGTTCAAATCAGTAGACTCAACTCGGATTATCTCATTATTTGCACATCTCAAATTAATGGTCTTAATTTTGCAATTTACAACTGCATCATGTACGATCAACCAATCCAGATCGAGAATAACATCAAATTCATCAAACAGTAAAAGCATCAAGTCAATTTGAAAAATAGGAGCCTCAGATTATTAAGGGCATTTCTTAAACAACTTGTCGACGAGGCCACATAACGACCCAAGGGATTCGACACTCTAATAACGAACTCAGTAGACTCAACAGGTAAAGTCTTACTGGATGCTAAAGTCTCACATACATAAGAATGAGTAGAACCAGGGTCAATCAAAGCAATCACATTAGTATCAAAGAGAGTGAAAGTACTGGTAATAACATCAGGCGAAGAAGCATCCTCGCGTACACGTATAGCATAAGCTCTAGCAGGAGCACGAGCCTCAAATCTGGCTGTAGCATCTCTAGATCCTCTCTGACCGCCACTAGCTTCCCCGCATTTTTAGATGGTCTACCTCGAGCTGTAGTAGCACCCGGTTTCCCACTCTGATTTACATTCTGTTCAGACAGTCTCGGACAATCCTTGATAAAATGGTCAGCTGATCCACACTTATAACAGGAGCGGTCATGGAATCTACAACTCCTCGAATGCCATTTACTGCAATACTGGCACTCTGTCCTGTCTCAACGATCATTACCAACACTAGAAACTGAAGTGACTCACGTACTCACAGGGGGTCGATCATGATCTCATCTGGAAAAGCCTGAAGTGTCTTTAGATCGGCCTGAATCATCTCTAAATTTCTTTGATGATTGTTGAAAGGGCTTTCCCGAAGATCTCCTATGAAACTCTCTTGCTCCCACTTCAGCTTTTCTTTTCTCCTTACTGAGCTCTTCGGCTTTGCAAGCTCGCTCGACAAGTACTACAAGTTCTCTAATTTCAAGAATGCCAACATATAGTTTTATATCTTCGTTTAATCCATCTTCAAAACGTTTACACATTATAGCTTCTAAAGAAATGCATTCTCGAGCGTACCGGCTAAGCCTCACAAACTTTCGTTCATAATCAGTAACCGACATGGAACCTTGTTTAAGTTCTAGAAATTCTTTCCGTTTTTGATCAATGAATCTTTGGCTGATATACTTTTTCTAAAACTCAGTTTGGAAAAACTCTTAAGTTATTCGCTCTCTGGGCACAACAGAAATCAACGTATTCCACCAATAGTACGCAAAATCACATAGCAAAGATATGGTACACTTCAGGCATTCATTGGGTGTGCAAGATAGTTCATCAAGTACCCGAATAGTGTTATCCAACCAAAATTCAGCTTGCTCGGCATCATCACTGTCTGTAGTTTTAAATTTGGTAGCCCCGTGCTTTCAGATTCTGTCAACTGGGGGCTTATTTAACCTCATTTGATCAGTTATCGGAGGTATCGTAGGTGCTGGAGGTGTATTATTCGGGTGTGGGGGTTGTGAAACGGCCGCATTAGTTTGGATGTATTGGTTAAACCTATCATTCATCACATTATAAAAGGCTTGTCTAGCCTCGTCATTTTGATTGCTCGCAACAGGTTGAGAGTCCATCGGCACTGTCCCGTGCACGGGAGTAGGCGCTACACTCTCCACATCGTCAGCTACCGCTTGATTGGGATCGGGATTCATTACTAAACAAAAACACATTTTTATCTGTCAGAAATCACCACACTATCATATTAACACTTAATGGCATGTATAGCTAGACTCATACTTATTACGATAGTCCTAGAATCGACTAAATCGTAGCTCTGATACCAATAAAATGTAACACCCCTAACCGTACCCATCACCGGAGGATTAAAAAGTATTACAAAACAAGCACGAAATTTCATTTAACACTATAGAATAATTCCTAAGTTCAATTCATATCAAAAACAATTAAAAACACTAATCGAATATCAACCACACATACACATTAACTATATGAAATACGTATAATAACTTAACAAGCCATTTTTGCATGGCTATAAGAATATACATTACCAAAAGATACTTAATTAACAACAAAAGTCAGTCCTATACATGCCATTAACAAAGTTTAGCTACAAGAGTACCGAAAGGGCTTAGATAGTGTGGATGACTTCGACTTTGTAACTCCCGAAATGATAGCTAACGAACAGGATCTATAAAACAAAGAATCAAGGCAACAAAGTGAGCATATTGATGCTTAGTAAGTCTTAAGTAATTCAAATAGATAAAAACTTGACATGTAAATCAACATTACGAAATACCGAACTCGAAATCAACTTTATACCACTTGCCCAAAAATACATATATCTATACACACATATACATATTCCATTCCTTGTTAATATTCAATCTAAAGATTGGTTTACTTATGTGTACAAGAAACGTACCTGATCTTCATACTGTATAATACATAATTAATAGCAGTTACCTCGTGCATTTAATTCATAACCTTACTCAAATTACCGACGTTAAGCCTGCTAGGTTAAAACCTGAGTCCAGTCACTAGCACAAAGCCTTCGGGACTTCAAGCTCGGATATAAATCCAGCACATAGCCTACGGACCTGAAGTCCGGATATAATTCCAGCACATAGCCTGCGGACCTGAAGTCCAGATATAATTCCAGTCTCATACGATTATGATCATACTTTGACACATCTTATGATACGAGCACGCCCCGCGAGCTTCATCGAACAAGTCTGTCAAACCGAGCATTGACATGTTGGCAAGCTGATCCCAGCTCGTTTCCAGCTCCACGAGCTCCGTCCAGATCAAATCTAGCTTATTCGAGCTCGATCCAACTTGGCTGAGCTAAACCGAGCTCACTCCTAGCTCATATTCAGCTCTCAAGCAAAACCTTAGCTCAACTTCAGCTTAGGAGTTTAGCCTCAGCTCAACTTTAGCTCACGAGCTAAAGCTTAGCTCATTTTAGTTTAAACTCGGTTTTGTCTTTAATACATTAAATAAAAATTTGCACATATTCATTTAAGCATTAAACTTGTTTTATATTAATATTTGTTATTAATATGTCATTGTCATTATATAAATTGATTATGTTCACATAGCCGAATTAATGCATGACATTAATGTGTTCACATCATGCCGAATTTATGAGTGTTCATGAGATGTCTTAATGACTTGTTTATTTCATGTAGGTACATTTCTCTGGACGGTACAATGAATGGATGAAGAAACATCTCTTTTGGGCATTCCACACTCATGAATGAAGAAGTATTAAATGCTGGTGCATGTACGGTTAGATGCAATGTTTCTACAAATTCATGCATGTGTCTAATGCATGTATGGACATTAAAGGCTAGTCCATGAATGGATCAAATGCATGGGATGATAGAATGCATGAATGGCTTAAGTGCATGTATGGTGGCTATCTCCTAACTTTCCAAGGCACTTATTCGGCCAAGAAGTAGCTGTTCACACTTTGAATTGACCTATAAGCTACTACACATGCATGGATGGGTTCAAGAACGTCCAAAGGAAGGAATTAACTCAATAATTCAACACATTGATTGAATTAAGTGCATGCACAAAGGGGAGAACGAATTTACTAGGTTCATGCTGCCATTTATGAACTTACATGCCATTAAAGTGTTTAATTATGAAGATACATGTTCCATACAAGTGCATGAACGTCCCAAGAAGATGAATGCAACCTTTTGGTGCACATACAAGTCACTTGAAGCCTTTCTTTATGACTAAGCATTCATGCACAAACCAAGGGGGAAGAAAGTGTCCATTCAGCTAGTGCATGAATCTGCCGAATTTATGAACTATTTTAATACATTAGTGTGAACGTTTTTATTATTGTGTGAACACCTAGATGCCGAATTTGAATGGTCATCTATGTGCCTATAAATATTTGTTTTCTTTCATTTGTAAGGGGACTTTTGGCAAAATTGTTAATGAACATTTGTTCTTGTGAGGTTGCTTCCTCTCATATCTCGTACAAGTTTCGAAAGACTTATCTGGCTTGTGCTAGTGGCGTCAATCGTCTTGTTTGAACTTATCACCAACCTGGTGTGGCGTTCATCCCTTCCATTATACCTTTGGTTCTTACTTTTCTAAGTAACGGGTCAAGGTCCATCCATCTTTTCACCTTAACACTATAGGAACTGGGGTGACACTTCTTAGTGTTGAATCATTCTGACGTTAAGTTCTTTTTCCATTCCCCATCTTTTAACTTTCCTTCTTGTAACCAAACCGACCCATTTATCCATCACCCATCTTTGCTACACATAACTGAACCTATTACTAAACTTACCCTGCTTGAAACCTTCCGCTTATTCTAATCCATTAATTTTACTTTTATTACTAAAATCAGAGACACGAACGACTCTTTCGAACTACGATCGGGCAACTACGTGAATTCGACTCATCTACCTGGGCCGGATCGCATCATTTGGTATCAGAGCTTATAAATCGAGAGGCACCGACGTTCGTATCAAGATCGAACTAGGTTCGTTGTGAAAAAGAATTCGAATTAAAAAAAAATTCAAGTTGTAAATTTTCGTTCTCTCTTGTAATGGCGATATTGTGAAGTATTAAAAAAAAAAGAGACAAAAAAAAAACGAAATTATAAAAAAAAAAAGTGAAGTGATCAAGTTCTTCTTTTGTTTATATTTTGACCCGATCGACAAAGTGTTCTTTTCATCAACTTTGCAACCCATTTCCAAAACGCCACACTACACCAAAGAAAAAAAAAAATTTCTTTTAGCTTACCCATAACCTATACATCTTATCCCTTGTAACCAATTTTGAAGTCGACCCCAAAGCACCAAGACGAGTCAAGAGAAACAAAATACGAGGTTACGAGAGTAAGCTTGAGTTGTAAAAGGCTAGAGTGTGTGAGAACATTTGAGAGATTGAAAAAGCCTAAAAATGAATACAAACATGAGTGGAGTGTTCATCAATATTTCTTTGCGAGTGAAATAGTGAGATTTGTGGTGAGGTACTTGATTTTTTTTTTTTTGTGATCTAACATTTTCTTTTCAGCAATAAAAATCATGTCACGCGAAGAGTTCACCAAATCGGAATACCAATACTTGGTTCAAGAAATGCGAAGAATGGTGACTAAACGAGACCAAAGTGATCGAGTTTCTTCAAGTCGTAAAACGGAACCAAGAACCCCACAGAGATATACCCCCGACTACTACTTAAGAAAAAGTTCCTATCGTGATTCCTTTTCGCCATCTACTTCGAGACAAAGAGATTCATACTATGACTCATATTCATCAGCAAATTCGAGAAGTGACTTCGATCGAAAGTCCTTTTCATCAAGAAATTCGAGAAGACGAGAAGTCGATTACGATTTTGATTCGTTCCAAGATGGCGTTCGGAGAGAAAGACATACTCCTACTGGATCGTTGACGAAATCTTACTCGGAGTATTCTTCACGAAGTTTTGATTGTGAATCATATGCAAATAATTCTTCATCTTTCGAACAAGATTTGTGTTCTCATCGTTCTTTTGTACATTCTTGTAAAGAAGAAAAAGAAAAAGAAATAAAAAGGAAAGAGAGGCAAAAGGCAAGTAAGAGAGAAAATGAGCGAATCTTGAGGGAACTTGAAAAGCCTTTGAAAAAGCCTTTGAAAAACAAAAGAAAAGAAAAGAAAATGAGAATGAAAAAGAGTTTGAGAGAGAAAAGAATGTGAACAAGAAAAAAAAGTGAAAAAGAAATTGAAACAAAAGAAACGAGTGATTCAGAAGAAAAAGAATCGAGTGAGAAAACAAGTGAGCAAGTGAGGATTATTTCTACTAACCCACCTGTTCGATCTTCTTGTGAATTAACTTTTCAGGTTCCTAGAAGTTTGTGCGACCAATTCCATCTACATACACCTTCCAAACGAGAGGTGCTTTAGGTTGTTCGAAAAGGTAAGTTCGCGAATGACTACCACCCACTTGCGATCAAAGGTAAGGAAGGTAAGGATTCTTTGTTTATCGAATCAAAGTCACTTGATTTGGATAATTTAAAAGGTGCCATATACAGCTTTTCTTATGACGATTACTACTTTGGCAAATTTGTTGACAACATTGGATTAGTTTTCTCTAAGCGAATTTTGAACATGTTTGATCAAAGTCTGTCACGTAAAAATTCTGATGTGTTTGACCCTGCAAATGTTTTGAACTCGTGTGTTAAATCTTTATGTTTAAAAATGCCTGCTCAATTGATTTGTGATAAACCTGCCTGTTTGAAAAGTTGCATGTTCGTCAAAAATTCTTTGTTTGGCATCCATCTTAAAAGATCTTCACATGATATGTGCAATTGTGTTCTTCATGAACAATCTTTGAGTTTTTGTGCAAAATTTCCATGTAGTGATTTGCATTCCCGATTAATACTCTTGAAGTATGAACCATTGCATATTGGTATGCTCAGTTTTGTTAATTCAACATGTGTGTTTAAACTAGTGAAATATAATTCGTATGGGGAGTTGATTATATCTTCTTCTAATACGTTGCTTGTTGGGATTCCTAATCAAGTTCGTGTGTTCAAGCCTGGTATTTGCTACATGAGTTCATTTTATGGAAACATTAAGCACTTTGCATCATTTGCATTAAAATTATGTTTGCTTGATGTTCAAACTTTTGATAAGAAGGTGAAATTCAATGATTTGGGTTTCAATTTTGATTCATTTACTAATCACCTTGTCTGGCCACATTTGAAATTTTTGTTCCATTTTTGAGAAGGTAAGATCGACTTATGCTTTGGGACTTGAATCAAATTTCAACGATGATTTATTTTCTTCTTTTCAGTCCATACCTCCTATTGAAACTAACCTTTTACATTTTTGTGAATGTAATCCTTTAAAAAGCACGAGCTGTCATGGTGCTTCGTCACCCACCCAAGTTGATCGAGATAAAAGGTTTGTTTTACATTACCTGTCCGAAGAGAGAAGATTCATCTTGTTTGAAAAAGGTAAAATCGATCACAAATTTTCTTCTCTTCAAGATCGACAAGGTAAAGTTTACAAAAATTTTCAAATAACTTTACTCTATTTGAATATTGTTGAAAATCTTTTTGATGGTTTGATGTTTGGAAATTGTTTGTACCTTGTTGTGATTGATTGTTGTTTTTGGCCTAGTAATGATCAGTTTGTGTTGGAAAATGATTACACAAATCATGTTGTTAATAAGCAAAAGAGTGAGTTAGTTTTCAATTGGCCATGGTACACTTTGCGTGTACATTCCCATGAATTGTTATTTTTGAATAAACATATTAAAAAGTTTTGGTTGTGGATTAACGTATTTGAATCTTTACAAATGTTCATGACTAAATTACCCCTTGATTCAGCTAAGTTCACATGTTTGTAAAGATGGCTTATCAAGACTTTTTGATAAATTTACGTATGCCTGTTTTGCACAATTAAGATTCTGGGCATATGATCAGTTGAATGCGTTTTCCTTGAATTTTGATTGTCGTGTGTCTCTAACTTCTTTGAGTTACTCTTTTCCAAAAGTGGTGAGACTTTTTCAGGTTTGTGTGACATCTTCTATCCCATTTGACCGAGGAAAACCATGCTCGAGGCAAAGTTCTCCCATGGACAAACAGCTCGACTTGAGGACAAGTCGCCTAAAAGACGGGGGGAATGATACGAGCACGCCTCACGAGCTTCATCGAACAAGTCTATCAAACCGAGCATTGACATGTTGGCAAGCTGATCCCAGCTTGTTTCCAGCTCCACGAGCTCCGTCCAGCTCAAATCCAGCTTATTCGAGCTTGATCCAACTTGGCTGAGCTAAACCGAGCTCACTCCTAGCTCATATTCAGCTCTCGAGCTAAACCTTAGCTCAACTTCAGCTTAGGAGTTTAGGCTCAGCTCAACTTTAGCTCACGAGCTAAAGCTTAGCTCATTTTAGTTTAAACTCGGTTTTGTCTTTAATACATTAAATAAAAATTTGCACATATTCATTTAAGCATTAAACTTGTTTTATATTAATATTTGTTATTAATATGTCATTGTCATTATATAAATTGATTATGTTCACATAGCCGAATTAATGCATGACATTAATGTGTTCACATCATGCCGAATTTATGAGTGTTCATGAGATGTCTTAATGACTTGTTTATTTCATGTAGGTACATTTCTTTGGACGGTACAATGAATGGATGAAGAAACATCTCTTTTGGGCATTCCACACTCATGAATGAAGAAGTATTAAATGCTGGTGCATGTACGGTTAGATGCAATGTTTCTACAAATTCATGCATGTGTCTAATGCATGTATGGACATTAAAGGCTAGTCCATGAATGGATCAAATGCATGGGATGATAGAATGCATGAATGGCTTAAGTGCATGTATGGTGGCTGTCTCCTAACTTTCCAAGGCACTTATTCGGCCAAGAAGTAGCTGTTCACACTTTGAATTGACCTATAAGCTACTACACATGCATGGATGGGTTCAAGAACGTCCAAAGGAAGGAATTAACTCAATAATTCAACACATTGATTGAATTAAGTGCATGCACAAAGGGAGAACGAATTTACTAGGTTCATGCTGCCATTTATGAACTTACATGCCATTAAAGTGTTTAATTATGAAGATACATGTTCCATACAAGTGCATGAACGTCCCAAGAAGATGAATGCAACCTTTTGGTGCACATACAAGTCACTTGAAGCCTTTCTTTATGACTAAGCATTCATGCACAAACCAAGGGGAAGAAAGTGTCCATTCGGCTAGTGCATGAAATCACGAATTTATGAACTATTTTAATACATTAGTGTGAACGTTTTTATTATTGTGTGAACACCTAGATGCCGAATTTGAATGGTCATCTATGTGCCTATAAATATTTGTTTTCTTTCATTTGTAAGGGACTTTTGCCAAAATTGTTAATACATTTGTTCTTGTGAGGTTGCTTCCTCTCATATCTCGTACAAGTTTCGAAAGACTTATCTGGCTTGTGCTAGTGGCATCAATCGTCTTGTTTGAACTTATCACCAACCTGGTGTGGCGTTCATCCCTTCCATTATACCTTTGGTTCTTACTTTTCTAAGTAACGGGTCAAGGTCCATCCATCTTTTCACCTTAACACTATAGGAACTGGGGTGACACTTCTTAGTGTTGAATCATTCCTGACGTTAAGTTCGTTTTTCCATTCCCCATCTTTTAACTTTCCTTCTTGTAACCAAACCGACCCATTTATCCATCACCCATCTTTGTTACACATAACTGAACCTAGTACTAAACTTACCCTGCTTGAAACCTTCCGCTTATTCTAATCCATTAATTTTACTTTTATTACTAAAATCAGAGACACGAACGACTCTTTCGAACTACGATCGGGCAACTACGTGAATTCGACTCATCTACCCGGGCCGGATCGCATCATTTGGTATCAGAGCTTATAAATCGAGAGGCACCGACGTTCGTATCAAGATCGAACTAGGTTCGTTGTGAAAAAGAATTCGAATTAAAAAAAATTCAAGTTGTAAATTTTCGTTCTCTCTTGTAATGGCGATATTGTGAAGTATTAAAAAAAAAAGAGACAAAAAAAAAAACGAAATTATAAAAAAAAAGTGAAGTGATCAAGTTCTTCTTTTGTTTATATTTTGACCCGATCGACAAAGTGTTCTTTTCATCAACTTTGCAACCCATTTCCAAAACGCCACACTACACCAAAGAAAAAAAAAATTTTCTTTTAGCTTACCCATAACCTATACATCTTATCCCTTGTAACCAATTTTGAAGTCGACCCCAAAGCACCAAGACGAGTCAAGAGAAACAAAATACGAGGTTACGAGAGTAAGCTTGAGTTGTAAAAGGCTAGAGTGTGTGAGAACATTTGAGAGATTGAAAAAGCCTAAAAATGAATACAAACATGAGTGGAGTGTTCATCAATATTTCTTTGCGAGTGAAATAGTGAGATTTGTGGTGAGGTACCTGATTTTTTTTTTTTTGTGATCTAACATTTTCTTTCAAGCAATAAAAATCATGTCACATGAAGAGTTCACCAAATCGGAATACCAATACTTGGTTCAAGAAATGCGAAGAATGGTGACTAAATGAGACCAAAGTGATCGAGTTTCTTCAAGTCGTAAAACGGAACCAAGAACCCCACAAAGATATACCCCCGACTACTACTTAAGAAAAAGTTCCTATCGTGATTCCTTTTCGCCATCTACTTCGAGACAAAGAGATTCATACTATGACTCATATTCATCAGCAAATTCGAGAAGTGACTTCGATCGAAAGTCCTTTTCATCAAGAAATTCGAGAAGACGAGAAGTCGATTACGATTTTGATTCGTTCCAAGATGGCGTTCGGAGAGAAAGACATACTCCTACTGGATCGTCGACGAAATCTTACTCGGAGTATTCTTCACGAAGTTTTGATTGTGAATCATATGCAAATAATTCTTCATCTTTCGAACAAGATTTGTGTTCTCATCGTTCTTTTGTACATTCTTGTAAAGAAGAAAAAGAAAAAGAAATAAAAAGGAAAGAGAGGCAAGAGGCAAGTAAGAGAGAAAATGAGCGAATCTTGAGGGAACTTGAAAAAGCCTTTGAAAAAGCCTTTGAAAAACAAAAAGAAAAAGAAAAAGAAAATGAGAATGAAAAAGAGTTTGAGAGAGAAAAAGAATGTGAACAAGAAAAAAAAGTGGAAAAAGAAATTGAAACAAAAGAAACGAGTGATTCAGAAGAAAAAGAATCGAGTGAGAAAACAAGTGAGCAAGTGAGGATTATTTCTACTAACCCACCTGTTCGATCTTCTTGTGAATTAACTTTTCAGGTTCCTAGAAGTTTGTGCGACCAATTCCATCTACATTACCTTCCAAACGAGAGGTGCTTTAGGTTGTTCGAAAAAGGTAAGTTCGCGAATGACTACCACCCACTTGCGATCAAAGGTAAGGAAGGTAAGGATTCTTTGTTTATCGAATCAAAGTCACTTGATTTGGATAATTTAAAAGGTGCCATATACAGCTTTTCTTATGACGATTACTACTTTGGCAAATTTGTTGACAACATTGGATTAGTTTCTCTAAGCGAATTTTGAACATGTTTGATCAAAGTCATCATAAAAAATTCTGATGTGTTTGACCCTGCAAATGTTTTGAACTCGTGTGTTAAATCTTTATGTTTAAAAATGCCTGCTCAATTGATTTGTGATAAACCTGCCTGTTTGAAAAGTTGCATGTTCGTCAAAAATTCTTTGTTTGGCATCCATGTTAAAAGATCTTCACATGATATGTGCAATTGTGTTCTTCATGAACAATCTTTGAGTTTTTGTGCAAAATTTCCATGTAGTGATTTGCATTCCTGATTAATACTCTTGAAGTATGAACCATTGCATATTGGTATGCTCAGTTTTGTTAATTCAACATGTGTGTTTAAACTAGTGAAATATAATTCGTATGGTGAGTTGATTATATCTTCTTCTAATATGTTGCTTGTTAGGATTCCTAATCAAGTTCGTGTGTTCAAGCCTGGTATTTGCTACATGAGTTCATTTTATGGAAACATTAAGCACTTTGCATCATTTGCATTAAAATTATGTTTGCTTGATGTTCAAACTTTTGATAAGAAGGTGAAATTCAATGATTTGGGTTTCAATTTTGATTCATTTACTAATCACCTTGTCTGGCCACATTTGAAATTTTTGTTCCATTTTTGAGAAGGTAAGATCGACTTATGCTTTGGGACTTGAATCAAATTTCAACGATGATTTATTTTCTTCTTTTCAGTCCATACCTCCTATTGAAACTAACCTTTTACATTTTTGTGAATGTAACCCTTTAAAAAGCACGAGCTGTCATGGTGCTTCGTCACCCACCCAAGTTGATCGAGATAAAAGGTTTGTTTTACATTACCTGTCCGAAGAGAGAAGATTCATCTTGTTTGAAAAAGGTAAAACCGATCACAAATTTTCTTCTCTTCAAGATCGACAAGGTAAAGTTTACAAAAATTTTCAAATAACTTTACTCTATTTGAATATTGTTGAAAATCTTTTTGATGGTTTGATGTTTGGAAATTGTTTGTACCTTGTTGTGATTGATTGTTGTTTTTGGCCTAGTAATGATCAGTTTGTGTTGGAAAATGATTACACAAATCATGTTGTTAATAAGCAAAAGAGTGAGTTAGTTTTCAAATTGGCCATGGTACACTTTGCGTGTACATTCCCATGAATTGTTATTTTTGAATAAACATATTAAAAAGTTTTGGTTGTGGATTAACGTATTTGAATCTTTACAAATGTTCATGACTAAATTACCCCTTGATTCAGCTAAGTTCACATGTTTGTAAAGATGGCTTATCAAGACTTTTTGATAAATTTACGTATGCCTGTTTTGCACAATTAAGATTCTGGGCATATGATCAGTTGAATGCGTTTTCCTTGAATTTTGATTGTCGTGTGTCTCTAACTTCTTTGAGTTACTCTTTCCAAACGTGGTGAGACTTTTTCAGTTTGTGTGACATCTTCTATCCCATTTGACCGAGGAAAACCATGCTCGAGGCAAAGTTCTCCCATGGACAAACAGCTCGACTTGAGGACAAGTCGCCTAAAAGAGGGGGGGAATGATACGAGCACGCCTCACGAGCTTCATCGAACAAGTCTGTCAAACCGAGCATTGACATGTTGGCAAGCAGATCCCAGCTCGTTTCCAGCTCCACGAGCTCCGTCCAGCTCAAATCCAACTTATTCGAGCTCGATCCAACTTGGCTGAGCTAAACCGAGCTCACTCCTAGCTCATATTCAGCTCTCGAGCTAAACCTTAGCTCAACTTCAGCTGAGGAGTTTAGCCTCAGCTCAACTTTAGCTCACGAGCTAAAGCTTAGCTCATTTTAGTTTAAACTCGGTTTTGTCTTTAATACATTAAATAAAAATTTGCACATATTCATTTAAGCATTAAACTTGTTTTATATTAATATTTGTTATTAATATGTCATTGTCATTATATAAATTGATTATGTTCACATAGCCAAATTAATGCATGAAATTAATGTGTTCACATCATGCCGAATTTATGAGTGTTCATGAGATGTCTTAATGACTTGTTTATTTCATGTAGGTACATTTCTCTGGACGGTACAATGAATGGATGAAGAAACATCTCTTTTGGGCATTCCACACTCATAAATGAAGAAGTATTAAATCTTTGGTGCATGTACGGTTAGATGCAATGTTTCTACAAATTCATGCATGTGTCTAATGCATGTATGGACATTAAAGGCTAGTCCATGAATGGATCAAATGCATGGGATGATAGAATGCATGAATGGCTTAAGTGCATGTATGGTGGCTGTCTCCTAACTTTCCAAGGCACTTATTCGGCCAAGAAGTAGCTGTTCACACTTTGAATTGACCTATAAGCTACTACACATGCATGGATGGGTTCAAGAACGTCCAAAGGAAGGAATTAACTCAATAATTCAACACATTGATTGAATTAAGTGCATGCACAAAGGGGAGAACGAATTTACTAGGTTCATGCTGCCATTTATGAACTTACATGCCATTAAAGTGTTTAATTATGAAGATACATGTTCCATACAAGTGCATGAACGTCCCAAGAAGATGAATGCAACCTTTTGGTGCACATACAAGTCACTTGAAGCCTTTCTTTATGACTAAGCATTCATGCACAAACCAAGGGGGAAGAAAGTGTCCATTCAGCTAGTGCATGAATCTGCCGAATTTATGAACTATTTTAATACATTAGTGTGAACGTTTTTATTATTGTGTGAACACCTAAATGCCGAATTTGAATGGTCATCTATGTGCCTATAAATATTTGTTTTCTTTCATTTGTAAGGGGACTTTTGCCAAAATTGTTAATGAACATTTGTTCTTGTGAGGTTGCTTCCTCTCATATCTCGTACAAGTTTGAAAGACTTATCGGCTTGTGCTAGTAGTGGCGCCAATCGTCTTGTTTGAACTTATCACCAACCTGGTGTGGCGTTCATCCCTTCCATTATACCTTTGGTTCTTACTTTTCTAAGTAACGGGTCAAGGTCCATCCATCTTTTCACCTTAACACTATAGGAACTGGGGTGACACTTCTTAGTGTTGAATCATTCCTGACGTTAAGTTCGTTTTTCCATTCCCCATCTTTTAACTTTCCTTCTTGTAACCAAACCGACCCATTTATCCATCACCCATCTTTGCTACACATAACTGAACCTATTACTAAACTTACCCTGCTTGAAACCTTCCGCTTATTCTAATCCATTATTTTTACTTTTGTTACTAAAATCAGAGACACGAATGACTCTCTCGAACTACGATCGGGCAACTACGTGAATTCGACTCATCTACCCGGGCCGGATCGCATCATCTTAGCCATCTTATCACTTAATGGTCATATATTACATTCGAATACAAACTCAAATTGCACTTCATCATTCACATTTCAACTCAATGGTTATATCTCATATTACTCACTCTATTTGTCATTAGATCTTAAACTCAAAGTGATTATCCGACTATAAGACATATACATGCATTATCCATTATACATCTTAGTTCAAGTATAAGTCAAAGATCGAATTTACATACTATACTCTTATAATAGCATCGTTAATTATATACTAAAGGAAGATACTTAAAACTTACCTCGGGTATGTTTGAATAGTTACAGATAGGCTACTCGATTGCTTTCTCCTTTCCTTTATCAGATTTAGTTCCCCTTTGCTCTTGAGCTTAATTTAACAAATGAATTGATTTAATCATTTTGAACATCAAAGATAAATTTAAGGTACTTAACCCTTATATTTAATAATGAAACCAACCATATACCTAATTATTTTTAACCCATCACTTTAAGTAAGTTATTAACTAACATATACCCATCTCATATGTTAAGCTACACAAAATCGAAATGCATACACATCAGTAATTTAATTACCCAATTCAGTCTTATAGGGTAACTTCAATGCCTCATGTTTATACAATTGCCATACACGTACTACATTTTTTTTTTTACAAGCCGAAATTACTCTTATATATATTAGCCATTAGAATCATTACATGGATATAAAACATAGCCGAAAAATCTTTAGCATAAATACCTAAATTAACATCCAAATCATTAACTATTTTAACACACACATAACACATAAAGTTAACTAAAGCTACATTCACTTATAAGGTATTATCCCTAATAAGCTCATACCATGACTATACCTAACCGAATTCAAGTAGAGAACTTAGTACAATCACACATATTCACTAATGTATAATTCTAGCATGCTTTAATATCTTATCTACATCATTCGGCCCTAACCGCTCGACTTAGCTTTCATATACAAATTCCATCTCGAAATTAAAAGTACCAAAATACAATTAGGTTACAAAAATGCCCATCAATGACCGAATCACTCAATCACATCTATAACCGATTTTCTATCTTGTTCATATTAATGTCAATAGTTCATTTAAAAATAATCTCTAATCTTTCATACTTTCATAACCAATATTAATAATTAATGCCGAATGCTTCAACACAAATAAACTAAAAATTTACCCAATATCATTTTAATATACCATTTCCTGTTCTTCAAATTATCAAATACAAGGTGATTTACATCTATATAATAAACCAAACTTGCTAGCACACAAAATTCCTTAACCGAATGTTATTACCCCAAGCCACACATATTGTTCATTAAGACCCTTCAATGACCACATTCGGCACCTCCCTATAAACAAACTAATTTCAACCTTCAAGTTGAAAACAATTAACAACTCCTCATATAATACATTACCATCCATTTTAATGATATAAAAAAATATATATATACTAAGAGTTTCAACCTACTTGGCCGAATATCAAACCTCCAAACAACCAAAACTTAATCCATGGAATGCATAGAACTTGAACTAATCACCTTATTTATACATAAATTTCCAAGAATTTCAAAGTACTTACCTCTTCCTAAACATCATCCAAGCCGAACATGAAACAAGAAAATTCTTTTCTTCTTCCTCCCTCAAGTTATGGTAATAGAGGAGCAAGGATGAGCCAACTTTGGTTTCTCCTCCCTCTCACCCAATATTTTATTACTCTTAATTCATTAATACATTTTGTAAACTAAAAATATTAATAGAAAAATACATATTATCATTAATAACCAATATCATGGCCGACCACTATCCAAAATTTGGCTAATTTGACATGCAAGTACACTTTTTTTTGACATCATGCACTATTAGATCACTTTTACATTAGTCTAACACATTTCACAATTGTCTTACATAAGTCCCTACTAATAAATTTCACATATACTGACCAAATTAAAGTATGAAACTTTCACACATTCATATTCACATATAATAAACATAGAATATGACGGTTAATTATTTTTATGACTCGATTTTATGGTCCTAAAACCACTTTCCGACTAGGGTCAAATTAGGGCTGTCACAAATAATGTCTAATCCCTAGGTTGAATAACTGAGACTTTTCTCTAATTAACAACTTAGGGTTGCATTAACTCGATCTATGGATTCCCTTATTAGGTTTCACCCTAATCTGGCAAAATCTTGTCACCCTATCTCTAGGCTCGCAATCAACTCCGCTTAATTATGACAAAGTTACTCTTAGTCAAGGTCTATTCCTCCTCCAACTAAGAGTAGTAACTTGAAGTGATATCCTGAAATACCAAAACAAGAATTAAGAACACATAATTAAGAACAAGTCTAATATTTATCCTACGATTCAGAAATAATAACAAGATTTCGTCATAGGTTTCATCCCCCTTAGGTATTTAGGGGTTTAGTTCATAACTAAACAAGAAAACATCTCAGAATAATAATAAATACAAAACATAAAGAAAACCCAAAACTCCTGAAGGGAAATTGAGGAGAGATCTTCAGTCTTAATAGTGGATCCGGCTTCTGAGATGGATCAATTGGCTTCCTTAGAGTAATTCCTTACTCCCTATTCTTTGTCTCTCTTAGGTATTTATAGGCTTTGGAATGCCTTAGAACCCTCAAAAGTGGCCTTTTCCGAATTAGACTCAACTTTGGTTCGGCAGGGACACGCCCATGTGACATGCCCGTGTGCGATAACTTTAGGCCGTGTTCGAGCCTGTTAGATTGGCACGAGTGTGTTCTACCCGTGTGAGTCGTGCTTCAATTCTGCCAAATTGATACGGCCGTGTGAGCTGCCACTGTGAAGAGATTCAGGCCGTGTTGATTTCGTGCTTTGGCCTATTTTCTCCATTTTTGGCCCCTTTCTCGTTCCTTTCTCTCTCCTATGCTTACCTAAGGATAAAACATGAAATTAAGGCATTAGAAGCATCGAATTCACTAATTCTAAGGAAAAATCATTCATAAAACGTGTTAAGCGAGGGGTAAAAATATGTACAAATTACGGTTTATCAATTCACACAAGAAAGCTGGTCGATTTTGTGCATTCACACATGGATGGACCTTCAAGCTCGGTGTTCACATTTCTAATGCCTATTGCACTCACCTAGCTGCCAATTTAATTCATCCATCCATTCAGCTGATCAAGGCAAAGCAATTAAGCTCATTTAAGCTCATGGCTGAACCTAGACATGCTAATCAATTTCCAAATTCTTCCAAGTTTATTCAGCTGAATATCCTTCATCTAGAATCTATCTAGTGGCGTCCCAAAGGTAAAATATAGACATGGAATTCTATGGTTTTGATCTAGAACTTTTTAGCTCATTTAAAGCCGAAATACTTATTCATTAAGTCACTAATGTACCTATTCAGCTAGCCTTAGGTTTTTCCCATAAATACTTTGTTATTTGCTGTTCCTAGGGACTTTTTTGCCAATTTGAATGAACATTGAGTTGTTTGTGAGGTTTTCCTCTCTCAAATTTCATCCGAGGCTCAGCTTGACTTATCTGCTAGTCAGTGGCATCAACTTGATTCTTTTTTCAAACTTATCACTCTCGTAGTGTGGCATTCACCCTACCTGATACCTTTGGTTCTTATCTTGCAATGTAACAGGCCAAGGTCCCCTATCTTTCATCGCCAGACCACCTTAAGTTATATAAGCCCCAGGTTAGCACTTTTCTTAGTGTTGGTTCGTCTTTGACACTTAAGTTTGATTTGCATCCCATCCAACTATTAACTTTCCATTTTATTTTTTTCTTTGTTAGTTGAACCTAAATCCACAAACACTTAGCCAATTCAAGCCTATTCTTCATTCTTATTTTCCATACTTAGCCAATACAAACATATTTCAAGTTTGGAATGATACTTCCTCATTCGACAATCGGGCATCTAAACGACACTACTCAACACACTGAGGCAAGATCGAATCATTTGGTATCAGAGCTGTTTAAAATGAAAAGTACGAACGTTCAAGCAATTTCGGAGTAGGTTCATAAAAAAATTCAAAAAAATCTATATCAAAGTATTTCATTTGAAATTAGCATATTGTAATTAAAAAAAAAGAGGAAATTCAAAGTTAAAAAAAAGTTCGTATTCATCTTCTTTGTGTTTCCGATCAGCAAGTTCCTTCCCACTATCATCAACTACCCTACACCCTGCACTCAAAACCAACTTTGTTTTCTTTCAGCCTACCCTACACCTAAAAAAATCAATACCTTTGCAAATCGTTTGAAACTGACCCTTAGACTACGATCAAGTCTAAAAGAGTCTCCTATGAAGTCACAAGAGAAGAAAAGAGTGGAAAAAAGTACGAGTGTCTAAGCACCTTAGAGAGAAGAAAAAGCCTTTTAACGAGTGCAAAATAGTGTGAGTGTCATCTATTCTTTCTTTCCAAGTGAACGTGAGGTTTTGTGGTGAGGTTTTTCTTCTTCTATGCCTAGAAGTCCCAAAATGAAATATGGTGGAAAGACCTGAACGACAACCAATTCGAAATGTAGCAGCAGCAGGAGTATCAAATTTAAATCTCCAAGCCCTATTGGGCAAAGTGGAGCACTTGTTCGATCGAAAACTCAAGCCTATCCAAGAAAGGCTAAATCAAGTTGAGGAGAGAGCCCAACGGGAGAGGATGCCCCAAAGTCCAAAACAAAACTGAGGCCGGCAACGAATCAACAAAGATGAATTGTATGGCCCTAGTGATGTAGAAAGTGACCAAGGGTCCAACCTAAGTGATCGGTGGAAGGAGCCAAGAAATTGTGGCCAAAGAGGACGTGGGCAGATTGAAGACGACCTTAAAAATATCAAACTTTCAATTCCACCATTTCAAGGTTGATAGGATCTGGAGGCTTATCTCAAGTGGGAGAAAAAGATAGAATTGGTGTGTGAGTGCCACAATTACTCCAAGCCAAAAAGGTTAAGTTGGATTTTATAGAGTTTTTGAATTATGCGATGATATGGTGGGATCAATTAACCATGAGCCATAGAAGGAACGGAGAATGACCAATAAGCACAGGGGATGAAATGAAATCGATGATGCACCGGAGGTTCATACCATCATATTACCACCGCGAGCTCTATCAAAAGCTCCAAAACCTTACCCAAGGATCGAGGAGAGTGGAGGATTACTGTAAAGAAATAGAGATCGTGATGATATGAGTGGATGTGCAAGAATGATGCGAACCCGATCACATCATGTTATGACGCAACTCGACTCCATCGAGATTGGCCTAAACTTGAGGGGCCCAAGTGCAAGATGAAACATCTCATAGGCCTGATATATTAGGCCAATGTTTTTAAGGACTTTTTAATTTAATAAAGTTTTATTTAAATTAATAAGTTTGCATATTTTAATTTTAATTTGCACTTTGTGTGTTCTGCATTTAATAAAGTAATGCATTATGAAACTTTCATGTTAGTTAAGCATGCATCATAAATAATGACTTGCATTATGTAACTTCCATGTTAGTTTAAGTCTGCATTATTAAAGTAAGTCTTGCATTAAATAACTCATCTGTTTATTTAGTTTGTATTTTAAACCATGCATTTAAGCATCTTAGTTAATTGAGTTGTTAGAATAAATACTTATCTTAAATAATTTAGTTGCTGGAATAATTTATTGATGCATGTGTTTGAGTTCATTTTTTTAAGTTAAGTGTTTAATGTGTTTTGTGTTTAATAAGTGTTTAAATGTGTTTAATATGTTTGTTTTAATGTGTTTAATTACAGGTGTCTTTTTAGCTAGAAACCATTACATTCAAGGGCCATTACAAATTCATTATTGTGATTTTTTAAATGATTTTCGGTTACATACAAGGGAGAAATTATTCATAATTCAAAGAGTTGTTATAACAATTAAAAGAGCATTATATCTTCTTTTAAATTTGGCAGTAGCCTTTTCATCTACCTTAACCGTTTTGTTTCTTAAATGATCATTTCATGCATTCAAAACTCCATCAAGATGCTGGTGTTTCAAAAGTTTTTCCTAAGCATTCTAGTGATACGAACTCACCTCGAGAGTGATTTGAGTTGTATGAGTTGCCCGATCGATAAATTGGGTAAGTCTTGTCTAAAAATGGATAGAAAGTAGGCTTAAGCAAAGAGGCTAAAAATGGCTTAGAAGAATGGTGGATAAAATTAGGCTAATGGCTTTGATAAGCAAGGTTGTTGGATGAATGGCGAAGTGATAGGATGGTGGGAGAAGATGGATGGCTAAGGCCAGAGAATGAACCAACAATAGCTATTGTCGACTTGAGTCTCAAAATAGGCACTTAGGTTGATAAACGAATCTTGACCCGCTAACTATAGAGAGTTAGGAACCAAAAATATAATTCGAACGCCACACCAGAGGTAATAAGTTCGAGATAAAACAAAGGAAAGATAGACGCCACGAGATGAAATCCTATTAAGTCATATCAGTCCTAAAGTAAATTAAGAGAATTGAAAATTCTCACAAGAAAATGATATTTCATAAGTTGGCAAAAAGTCCTTTACAATTAGCTAAAATAAGTATTTATAGGCCTAGGAGAAAGCCCAGCCGAATAATCACAAAAAGGAACTAAATAGGCATTTAAAATTTACCTTAAGGAGCTGAAGTTTCTTAGAAATTTCTTGGCAGCTTCTTTGAAGTTCCAGCAGATTTTCCCTAAAGAGATGTTCTTTGAAAGGTCCATTGATGCGATCCGGCCCGGGTAGATGAGTCGAATTCACGTAGTTGCCCGATCGTAGTTCGAGAGAGTCATTTGTGTCTCTGATTTTAGTAATAAAAGTAAAAATAATGGATTAGAATAAGCGGAAGGTTTCAAGCAGGGTAAGTTTAGTAATAGGTTCAGTTATGTGTAGCAAAGATGGGTGATGGATAAATGGGTCGGTTTGGTTACAAGAAGGAAAGTTAAAAGATGGGGAATGGAAAAACGAACTTAACGTCAGGAATGATTCAACACTAAGAAGTGTCACCCCAGTTCCTATAGTGTTAAGGTGAAAAGATGGATGGACCTTGACCCGTTACTTAGAAAAGTAAGAACCAAAGGTATAATGGAAGGGATGAACACCACACCAGGTTGGTGATAAGTTCAAACAAGACGATTGACGCCACTAGCACAAGCCAGATAAGTCTTTGAAACTTGTACGAGATATGAGAGGAAGCAACCTCACAAGAACAAATGTTCATTAACAATTTTGGCAAAAGTCCCCTTACAAATGAAAGAAAACAAATATTTATAGGCACATAGATGACCATTCAAATTCGGCATTTAGGTGTTCACACAATAATAAAAACGTTCACACTAATGTATTAAAATAGTTCATAAATTCGGGCAGATTCATGCACTAGTTGAATGGACACTTTCTTTCCCCTTGGTTTGTGCATGAATGCTTAGTCATAAAGAAAGGCTTCAAGTGACTTGTATGTGCACCAAAAGGTTGCATTCATCTTCTTGGGACGTTCATGCACTTGTATGGAACATGTATCTTCATAATTAAACACTTTAATGGCATGTAAGTTCATAAATGGTAGCATGAACCTAGTAAATTGTTCTCCCCTTTGTGCATGCACTTAATTCAATCAATGTGTTGAATTATTGAGTTAATTCCTTCCTTTGGACGTTCTTGAACCCATCCATGCATGTGTAGTAGCTTATAGGTCAATTCAAAGTGTGAACAGCTACTTCTTGGCCGAATAAGTGCCTTGGAAAGTTAGGAGACAGCCACCATACATGCACTTAAGCCATTCATGCATTCTATCATCCCATGCATTTGATCCATTCATGGACTAGCCTTTAATGTCCATACATGCATTAGACACATGCATGAATTTGTAGAAACATTGCATCTAACCGTACATGCACCAAGCATTTAATACTTCTTCATTTATGAGTGTGGAATGCCCAAAAGAGATGTTTCTTCATCCGTTCATTGTACCGTCAGAGAAATGTACCTACATGAAATAAACAAGTCATTAAGACATCTCATGAACACTCATAAATTCGGCATGATGTGAACACATTAATGTCATGCATTAATTCGGCTATGTGAACATAATCAATTTATATAATGACAATGACATATTAATAACAAATATTAATATAAAACAAGTTTAATGCTTAAATGAATATGTGCAAATTTTTATTTAATGTATTAAAGACAAAACCGAGTTTAAACTAAAATGAGCTAAGCTTTAGCTCGTGAGCTAAAGTTGAGCTGAGGCTAAACTCCTAAGCTGAAGTTGAGCTAAGGTTTAGCTCGAGAGCTGAATATGAGCTAGGAGTGAGCTCGGTTTAGCTCAGCCAAGTTGGATCGAGCTCGAATAAGTTGGATTTGAGCTGGACGGAGCTCGTGGAGCTGGAAACGAGCTGGGATCAGCTTGCCAACATGTCAATGCTCGGTTTGACAGACTTGTTCGATGAAGCTCGTGAGGCGTGCTCGTATCATTCCCCCCCTCTTTTAGGCGACTTGTCCTCAAGTCGAGCTGTTTGTCCATGGGAGAACTTTGCCTCGAGCATGGTTTTCCTCGGTCAAATGGGATAGAAGATGTCACACAAACCTGAAAAAGTCTCACCACTTTTGGAAAAGAGTAACTCAAAGAAGTTAGAGACACACGACAATCAAAATTCAAGGAAAACGCATTCAACTGATCATATGCCCAGAATCTTAATTGTGCAAAACAGGCATACGTAAATTTATCAAAAAGTCTTGATAAGCCATCTTTACAAACATGTGAACTTAGCTGAATCAAGGGGTAATTTAGTCATGAACATTTGTAAAGATTCAAATACGTTAATCCACAACCAAAACTTTTTAATATGTTTATTCAAAAATAACAATTCATGGGAATGTACATAAAGTGTACCATGGCCAATTTGAAAACTAACTCACTCTTTTGCTTATTAACAACATGATTTATGTAATCATTTTCCAACACAAACTGATCATTACTAGGCCAAAAACAACAATCAATCACAACAAGGTACAAACAATTTCCAAACATCAAACCATCAAAAAGATTTTCAACAATATTCAAATAGAGTAAAGTTATTTGAAAATTTTTGTAAACTTTACCTTGTCGATCTTGAAGAGAAGAAAATTTGTGATCGGTTTTACCTTTTTCAAACAAGATGAATCTTCTCTCTTGGACGGTGTAATGTAAAACAAACCTTTTTTCTCGATCAACTTGGGTGGGTGACGAAGCACCATGACAGCTCGTGCTTTTTAAAGGGTTACATTCACAAAAATGTAAAAGGTTAGTTTCAATAGGAGGTATGGACTGAAAAGAAGAAAATAAATCATCGTTGAAATTTGATCCAAGTCCCAAAGCATAAGTCGATCTTACCTTCTCAAAAATGGAACAAAAATTTCAAATGTGGCCAGACAAGGTGATTAGTAAATGAATCAAAATTGAAACCCAAATCATTGAATTTCACCTTCTTATCAAAAGTTTGAACATCAAGCAAACATAATTTTAATGCAAATGATGCAAAGTGCTTAATGTTTCCATAAAATGAACTCATGTAGCAAATACCAGGCTTGAACACACGAACTTGATTAGGAATCCCAACAAGCAACATATTAGAAGAAGATATAATCAACTCACCATACGAATTATATTTCACTAGTTTAAACACACATGTTGAATTAACAAAACTGAGCATACCAATATGCAATGGTTCATACTTCAAGAGTATTAATCGGGAATGCAAATCACTACATGGAAATTTTGCACAAAAACTCAAAGATTGTTCATGAAGAACACAATTGCACATATCATGTGAAGATCTTTTAACATGGATGCCAAACAAAGAAATTTTGACGAACATGCAACTTTTCAAACAGGCAGGTTTATCACAAATCAATTGAGCAGGCATTTTTAAACATAAAGATTTAACACACGAGTTCAAAACATTTGCAGGGTCAAACACATCAGAATTTTTACGTGACAGACTTTGATCAAACATGTTCAAAATTCGCTTAGAGAAAACTAATCCAATGTTGTCAACAAATTTGCCAAAGTAGTAATCGTCATAAGAAAAGCTGTATATGGCACCTTTTAAATTATTCAAATCAAGTGACTTTGATTCGATAAACAAAGAATCCTTACCTTCCTTACCTTTGATCGCAAGTGGGTGGTAGTCATTCGCGAACTTACCTTTTTCGAACAACCTAAAGCACCTCTCGTTTGGAAGGTAATGTAGATGGAATTGGTCGCACAAACTTCTAGGAACCTGAAAAGTTAATTCACAAGAAGATCGAACAGGTGGGTTAGTAGAAATAATCCTCACTTACTCACTTGTTTTCTCACTCGATTCTTTTTCTTCTGAATCACTCGTTTCTTTTGTTTCAATTTCTTTTTCCACTTTTTTTTCTTGTTCATATTCTTTTTCTCTCTCAAACTCTTTTTCATTCTCATTTTCTTTTTCATTTTCTTCTTGTTTTTCAAAGGCTTTTTCAAAGGCTTTTTCAAGTTTCCTCAAGATTCGCTCATTTTCTCTCTTACTTGCCTCTTGCCTCTCTTTTCTTTTTATTTCTTTTTCTTTTTCTTCTTTACAAGAATGTACAAAAGAACGATGAGAACACAAATCTTGTTCGAAAGATGAAGAATTATTTGCATATGATTCACAATCAAAACTTCGTGAAGAATACTCCGAGTAAGATTTCGTCGACGATCCAGTAGGAGTATGTCTTTCTCTCCGAACGCCATCTTGGAACGAATCAAAATCGTAATCGACTTCTCGTCTTCTCAAATTTCTTGATGAAAAGGACTTTCGATCGAAGTCCCTTCTCGAATTCGCTGATGAATATGAGTCATAGTATGAATCCCTTTGTCTCGAAGTAGATGGCGAAAAGGAATCACGATAGGAACTTTTTCTTAAGTAGTAGTCGGGGGTATATCTCTGAGGGGTTCTTGGTTCCGTTTTACGACTTGAAGAAACTCGATCACTTTGGTCTCGTTTAGTCACCATTCTTCGCATTTCTTGAACCAAGTATTGGTATTCTGATTTGGTGAACTCTTCGCGTGACATGATTTTTATTCTTTGAAAAGAAAATGTTAGATCACAAAAAAAAAAAAAAAAATCAGTACCTCACCACAAATCTCACTATTTCACTCTCATAAAGAAATATTGATGAACACTCCACTCATGTTTGTATTCATTTTTAGGCTTTTTCAATCTCTCAAATGTTCTCACACACTCTAGCCTTTTACCACTCAAGCTTACTCTCGTAACCTCGTATTTTGTTTCTCTTGACTCGTCTTGGTACTTTGGGGTCAGCTTCAAAATCGGTTACAAGGGATAAGATGTATAGGTTATGGGTAAGCTAAAAGAAAATTTTTTTTTTCTTTGGTGTAGTGTGGCGTTTTGGAAATGGGTTGCAAAGTTGATGAAAAGAACACTTTGTCGATCGGGTCAAAATATAAACAAAAGAAGAACTTGATCACTTCACTTTTTTTTTATAATTTCGTTTTTTTTGTCTCTTTTTTTTTAATACTTCACAATATCACCATTACAAGAGAGAACGAAAATTTACAACTTGAATTTTTTTTTAATTCGAATTCTTTTTCACAACGAACCTAGTTCGATCTTGATACGAACGTCGGTGCCTCTCGATTTATAAGCTCTGATACCAAATGATGCGATCCGGCCCGAGTAGATAAGTCGAATTCACGTAGTTGCCCGATCATAGTTCGAGAGAGTCGTTCGTGTCTCTGATTTTAGTAATAAAAGTAAAAATAATGGATTAGAATAAGCGGAAGGTTTCAAGCGAGGGTAAGTTTAGTAATAGGTTCGGATTATGTGTAGCAAAGATGGGTGATGGATAAATGGGTCGGTTTGGTTACAAGAAGGAAAGTTAAAAGATGGGGAATGGAAAAACGAACTTAACGTCAGGAATGATTCAACACTAAGAAGTGTCACCCCAGTTCCTATAGTGTTAAGGTGAAAAGATGGATGGACCTTGACCCGTTACTTAGAAAAGTAAGAACCAAAGGTATAATGGAAGGGATGAACGCCACACCAGGTTGGTGATAAGTTCAAACAAGACGATTGACGCCACTAGCACAAGCCAGATAAGTCTTTCGGAACTTGTACGAGATATGAGAGGAAGCAACCTCACAAGAACAAATGTTCATTAACAATTTTGGCAAAAGTCCCCTACAAATGAAAGAAAACAAATATTTATAGGCACATAGATGACCATTCAAATTCGGCATCTAGGTGTTCACACAATAATAAAAACGTTCACACTAATGTATTAAAATAGTTCATAAATTCGGCAGATTCATGCACTAGCTGAATGGACACTTTCTTCCCCCTTGGTTTGTGCATGAATGCTTAGTCATAAAGAAAGGCTTCAAGTGACTTGTATGTGCACCAAAAGGTTGCATTCATCTTCTTGGGACGTTCATGCACTTGTATGGAACATGTATCTTCATAATTAAACACTTTAATGGCATGTAAGTTCATAAATGGCAGCATGAACCTAGTAAATTCGTTCTCCCCTTTGTGCATGCACTTAATTCAATCAATGTGTTGAATTATTGAGCTAATTCCTTCCTTTGGACGTTCTTGAACCCATCCATGCATGTGTAGTAGCTTATAGGTCAATTCAAAGTGTGAACAGCTACTTCTTGGCCGAATAAGTGCCTTGGAAAGTTAGGAGACAGCCACCATACATGCACTTAAGCCATTCATGCATTCTATCATCCCATGCATTTGATCCATTCATGGACTAGCCTTTAATGTCCATACATGCATTAGACACATGCATGAATTTGTAGAAACATTGCATCTAACCGTACATGCACCAAAGCATTTAATACTTCTTCATTCATGAGTGTGGAATGCCCAAAAGAGATGTTTCTTCATCCATTCATTGTACCGTCCAGAGAAATGTACCTACATGAAATAAACAAGTCATTAAGACATCTCATGAACACTCATAAATTTGGCATGATGTGAACACATTAATGTCATGCATTAATTCGGCTATGTGAACATAATCAATTTATATAATGACAATGACATATTAATGACAAATATTAATATAAAACAAGTTTAATGCTTAAATGAATATGTGCAAATTTTTATTTAATGTATTAAAGACAAAACCGAGTTTAAACTAAAATGAGCTAAGCTTTAGCTCGTGAGCTAAAGTTGAGCTGAGGCTAAACTCCTAAGCTGAAGTTGAGCTAAGGTTTAGCTCGAGAGCTGAATATGAGCTAGGAGTGAGCTCGATTTAGCTCAGCCAAGTTGGATCGAGCTCGAATAAGCTGGATTTGAGCTGGACGGAGCTCGTGGAGCTGGAAACGAGCTGGGATCAGCTTGCCAACATGTCAATGCTCGGTTTGACAGACTTGTTCGATGAAGCTCGCGGGGCGTGCTCGTATCATCCATCTCCCTGAAGCTCCTTGGATGGATATATCCATGTACTTTGTCCTCAGATTGCTGCGAACCAAAAATGGGGAAGGACTCTATCTATGTTGTAGCTGATAGGTTTTCTAAGATGTCACATTTTATAGCATGTACAAAGACTGATGATGCCGTCCATATTGCTAATCTTTTGTTTATGGAAATCATTCAACTACATGGAATTACAAGAACAATCGTGTCCAATCACGATGCAAAGTTTTTGAGTCACTTTTGGAGATCATTATGGGGAAAGCTCGAAACTAAGCTACTGTTTTCAACCACTTGTCACCCCCAAACGAATGGACAAACGGAGGTGGTTAATAGAGTTTTGTCTACATTGTTGCGAGCCATCATTCATAAAAACTTAAAGTCGTGGGAAGAATGCCTACCTCATATCGAGTTTGCATATAATCGATCAGTCCATGCGGCTACCAAGTTTTCTCCTTTCAAAATCGTTTATGGTTTTAATCCATTAACTACATTAGACTTAGTGCCTTTACCTAACGACCAATTTATTCATGTAGATGCAAAAAAGAAGGTCAAGTATGTCAAGGATTTGCACCAAAAGGTTCGAGCCAATATCGAAGCAAGAACCAAGAGCTATGTTCAAAAAGCAAACAAAGGTTAAAAGTGAGTTGTTTTTGAACTCGGTGATTGGGTTTGGCTTCATATGCGTAAAGAACATTTTCCATCCCAACGTAGGTCTAAATTGTTACCTCAAGGAGATGGACCTTTCCAAGTCCTAGAACGAATCAATGAAAATTCCTACCGACTTGACTTACTGGGTGAGTATAATATAAGTACGAGTTTCAATGTGTCTAATTTATATCCCTTCGATGTAGATCTGACTTGAGGACAAGTCTCTTTGAAGAGGGAAGGGATGATACGATCATGCCTCGGAGTGCACCTAGCTCGAGCAAGGATCCATTGGAGCTGTCCCAAGGCCCTATCACACGAGCTCGAGCCAAGCTATTTAAGGAGGCCATTTTAGCCTTAGTCAATCAAGTATGGGGAAAAACGTTAGTTGGACATATTGAGAGAGCTTGGATCAACTTGACAAGAACTCCTTGCAATCAATTGCAAGTCGACCTCAGCTCATATTCAGCTCCATGAGATTAGTTCAGCTCATTTCAGCTCGTTTGAGCTTACCTTTATTTCTTTCTAGCTCATTAAATTACTTTTGGAATAAACTAAGTGTTTGCTTCAAGTTGGTTAAATTTGTTTTAGCTCATTAATACATTTCTTAGCTCATTACAGTTCATTACATGTTTTTAACTTGTCCTGTGTTAGCTGAATTAATGTGTCCTGTTCATATTAATATTTAATGTGTCTTAGCTTAATCATATGTTATTAATGTGTCTGGTTAAAGCATGAATTTATTTTGTCCTAGTGCAGCCGAATTTAACTTGTCTTAAATCAATTTAATGTATTCATTAGATTTATGTGCAGCCAAATGCATGAAAGGATTTAATGCAAGGTGCATGAATGGACAGCTATAATGTATGGAGAGATACATGAATGGACGGCTTCAATGCATGGTGTGCTGATTATTTGGCTTCTCCAAGCATCTTTTAAGCCAAAGAGTAGTTGCACATTTAAACTCCCCAGGTTGGCTGGTTAGCTCCCCAAGCTACTTGAATGCTTTCACACGAATCGAATTAATCCATTCACACAAGAAAGCAGTTCGGTTTTGTGCATTCAAACATGGATGGCCCTTCACGTTCAGTGTTCACATTTCTAATTCCTATTGCACACACCTAGCTACCAATTTAATTCATCCCTCGATACAGCTGATCAAAGCAAAGCAATTAAGCTCATTTAAGCTCATGGTCGAACCTAGACATGCCAATCAATTTCCAAATTCTTCCAAGTTCATTCAGCTAAATATCCTTCATCTAGAGGTTGTCTAGTGGCATCCCAAAGGCTGAATATAGACATGGAATTCTTATGGTTTTGTTCTAGAACTTTTTAGCTCATTTAAAGTCGAAATACCTGTGCATTAAGTCACTAATGTACCTATTCAGCTAGCCTTAGGTTTTCCCTATAAATACTTTGTTATTTGCTATTTGTAGGACTTTTTGCCAATTTGAATAAACATTGAGTTGTTTGTGTGGTTTTCCTCTCTCAAATTTTTCCCAAGACTTAGTTTGACTTATCTGCTAGTCAGTGGCGTCAACCTGATTCTTTTTTCGAACTTATCACTCTTGTAGTGTGGTGTTCACCCCACCTTATGCCTTTGGTTCTTACCTTGCTAGTAATAGGTCAAGGTCCCCTATCTTTCATCACTGAACCACCTTAAGTTATATAAGCCCTGGGTCAGCACTCTTCTTAGTGTTGGTTCATCCTTGACACTTAAGTTCAATTTCCATCCCATCCAACTATCAACTTTCCATTTTATTTTTTTTCTTTGTTAGCCGAACTTAAATCCACAAACACTTAGCCAATTCAAGCCTATTCTTCATTTTTATTTTCCATACTTAGCCAATACAAACATATTTCAAGTTTGGAATGATACTTCCTCGTTCGACGATCGGGCATCTAAATGACTTAACTCAACACACCGAGGTGAGATCGCATCATGTTATAAGTGAAATGTTAAGAATATTACTATTGTTTTATGAACTTCCTTCATGGTTATCTTGTCACAGGTACTCATGACTCTCGATGAACACTATCATTCAAAAATAAATAAATGTTAGTAAAAATGGTAGTAATATTGATAATAATACTAAAAGAAAAATATAAATGATTAAAATTAAAATCGTATCTATAATCTAAGGATTTCCTAATTATTCTATAGAACACAAAAATTAAAACTAATTCAGTAATGTAGTGATACGAGCAGCTCAATCCAGTTCAAAGGCCATAATGGCGATGGGCTTAGGTTTCCTCAAGAACCAATCACGAGATCCAAATCCAAGCAGCTAAAGTCAAAACTCAATTTATTCGTTCAAGATTTTATCACAAAAAAATTTGAGAAAAAGAGTTGAAACTTCAAGACGATGGATTTTTGGAGTGAGGATAAAATAAAAGGAACTAATTTTGTTCGTGGGCATAAACTACCAATATATATTGACAACCTCATGTGGAAAATGTTAACAAGCTTAGACCTTTCCCTTCAAGGAACTAAATCAATCCCATATGCTTAAGAGTTTCATATTGGGTTTGGGTTTTAGGCTTAATTTTTATTAAATATGAGCCGAATATTGTATTTATTAGCCTTTATTATTTAATTATTATTTTATTCTAATTTTTTTACAATTATTAAGTATTTTAATTTATTTAGGAGTTTTATTTCAACAAGAAAGTTTAGTTTAAAACTACTTCTTGTTTATATGAATTAGAGTATGGGAGTGTTTGATGAGATTTTGAATGGATCAAATTCCAAGTTGTCCATGGCTATACCATTTGGGTAAAAAGATGTGGAGAATTCAGGAGAAACCCAATTGAAATTCCCACTATGATACGAACTCATCTCAGACAGATTCGAGTCGTAATGTTGCCCTGAATTTGAGTAAATCTGAATGGCTTGGAAATAATAGGCTTAAAATGATGAAAGATAGGCTCAAATGGAATAGTTTGAAATGGTTATGGAAGCAAAGAATGAGATTTGGCTAAGGCTTAAATTTGAACCAACACAATTGGACGTGTTGACCTGAAATTTAGACAAGCACTTAGGTTTTAAAGTGGTTGAAAAATAAGATAATTTGATAACTAACCTTGACCCACTATCAATGGTTGATAGGAACCTTGGTATAAATGGACCTTGACCCTTTATCAATGGATGATAAGAACTGAAGGTATATGAACGCCACACTTTAGAAGTGATAAGTTCGGTAACAAGAAAAAGATAGACGCCACAAGCTAAGCTTGATAAGTCAAATCAATTCCAAAAGGACAAAGAGAATTGGATAACTCACAATTCAAATATATTTCAAATATTCAGCAAAACTCCTTTCAAAAGGCTGATTACACTCATATTTATAAGGCTAGGAAAAGGCTAGTTGAATGGTCACAAGTATTCATCTTAAAAGCTGAAATAAAGCTCAAGTCTCTTGGAATTCTTGAACCAAATAGCTCCACCATTTAATTCACTTCAATTCAGCTACATAATTGACCTTGAATGCTTGAAAAGTGACTCTTGAAGTGTCCTTTGGTTAGCCGAATAGTCACTAGCAATTTAGTGGTGTCCTCAAATCGGGCCACTTGCTCGAAAAAAAAATTTCAAGATCACAAATAAGATTATTTGCAGGCCCTCCCTCTTTAAGAGGGTAGCACCTCACATCGTCACCTACAGAAGAATAAAACAAATTAGTGACACAATGAAGGTTAAACCAAGAGAAACTTTCCAAGACTTTATTCATATTCGATAACAAGAAAGGTTTATGAGTCAATCTCAAATGATAATCAAAATACATTAAGAATGCTTCCAAACAAACATGTAATCCAAGCATCTTTTGTTAAGAACATGCATGATTCATATCAAAAGGAAACTTCCATACACCATCGTCACAATCAATTGAACAGAACTTTTTACAAGTTAATGCCTTATCACATAATTGAATAAAAAACACACATGTTTTGAAACATTCGATCATCTCAAATTGCACTCGTAAATCATCATTTAAACAAATTGAATTCGTGCAATAAATCAAGGAATGCATATCAACAACATGACCTTTTTGTGTAATATTCTCATTATCTTTTTTCAAAACAAACAATCCATTACTAATCAAAGAAGGACAATAAACCTCATCAAAGTATGAATGCGTTTCAGAAAACAAGACATCAACAATGTTTCCATCAATGATCGAAGGGAATGGTTGAGTCTTAAAAGATTTAGAAAACTCACCTTGTTTACCTATATGAATGATTAGATAGGAATCGATTTGAATAGTATCTTTTTTGGTCAATGTAAACCTCCTCTCTTCAGAGAGATAGTAAAGTCGAAGCTCTTTACTCGAGCTAACCTGAATTGTAGGAGAAAAACAACTCGCACTTCTCAAAGTGTCAACTTTACGAAAAGAAAAAAAATTAGTGACACCATAATTGATGAACTTGAAAGGACATGCTGAATCGATTCCAGGATTAAAAGTACAAGTGGATCTTACCTTATCATTACGAAACAGGGAATTCATTGATAGCAACCAACCAAAATCAAAAATTTGATTTTGACCTTTTCTGAACAACTTAGGAAAACGTTTTTCGGGTTTGAACACGTGATTTTGATCACACATTTTCAGAAATAGCAAGGACTTTTCTTTTGTCAACAACTCACTCACTTTAATCATGCAAGACTTAAGCATATAATCATTCAAACCATTATAGCTTTCATAATTCATTCGAAAAGGTAAGCTTATACAAAACGAGTTCGCACAAAAACTCAAAGATCTCACATAACAATCACAATTAAACAAGTCAAGATTTGTATGTGGATAATCTTTAACACACACATCGAAAATTTGTATATGCTGAATCAAAGGGAATTTAGGCATGCATATATTCAAGCATTCATACTTCACAAGTCTCATGTGTAACATCCTATTTAGACCCTAGTAAGAACAGTGGTTTTGGGACCACGAATCCGAGTAAAAATATTTTAATATTATTTTCTGTGTTTAAAGTATGTGAATTGATATGTGTGAAATTTTCGTACGAAAATTTTATCGTTGTGTGCTTGATTTAATAAAAAGGACTAAATCGCATAAAATGTAAAAGTTGCATGCTATTAGTTAAAGGTGTCAATTGGCCTTGGCTTTTTAATATGATGGCCTTAAATGGTAAATAGCCCATTTATAAGATAGTGGATGATATTTGGTTTGGCATTTGTGTATATATGAATTTATTTTAATGGTAAAATGGTAAAATGTTAAAAAAAAAGTTTAATTAAATAAATCAAAAGCCATGTGTTTTTGTCTTTTTATGCTATCATCTTTCTCCATAGCCGAATGTGAAAAGAAAAAGATAAGTTTGGAAGCTTTGAATATTCGGCACTTTGAAAGCTTAATTCGAGTATGTGTTTTACTCGATTTTTTTATAATTTTTACGTTTTTGAGATGGTTGCTTCGAGTACTAGTAAACCCATGCCTTAATTTTTGGATTTAATGAAGAATTTGAGATTTTCCATTGTTTATTATGTGATGAAATTGTTGTTTGATGATGAATAATAAATCTTTGATGTTTGATTTTCATGTTTAATTAAGTGATTTTTTTGATGAAAATGTGTATTAAGGACTAAATTTAGAAATTTGTAAATTGAGGGGTCAAAACATGAAATAAATAAAAGAAATGGGTTGCTAGAGACCTAAGGTAAATTCGGCCTAACATGGGTTTGATGAAATTTTTAGTAATTTGTGTTATTTTGAAATAGGGATTAAATTGTAAAAATGTGAAATGTTAGGGGATAAAATGAAAAATGCCCAAATTGTAACACCTCTTACCCGTACCCGAGGCCGGGATAAGGTACGAGGCATTACCGGACAAAGATAAAAACATTAAACTAAAATACGGGCCATAAAATTTGTATCAAATTCAAACTTTTTGCATTTAATCATAAGGTCCCTAATACAAACCTACGAGGCCCAAAACATACTTTAGAAAGGGTTCGGGACTAAACCAGGAACTTACGAAAATCTTGGAAATTTCATGCTTTAAGGCTCCACATGTCCGTGTCCCAAGTCGTGTTCCATACACGGCTGAAACACATGGTCGTGTCTGCCTGTGTGGAATATACCTAGGCTATTTTCCAAGCTTTGGTCAACCTTAATCTCTTACCCACTTATACAAAATCAAAAGCATATAACATGGTATTCATTTAATGATTAAACAATCTCAATTTAAACCACAAACATAGCATTTGTATGTCATCATACATGTGTCTCTCATAGTTATTTTACCTTGTCTATTATAGTACCACTTATACATTTACACCAAGATTATCATCTTACCACTTCAGCTTAATCATCAAGCATTCATATTTAAAGCTAGATTATATCTTTATAAACTACCACAATTCAGATCTGTGAGAATAACATGTTTTCTGAAACATTTCAATTCAACTCCATACCCAACAAGCATTACATTAAGACTAGTCATATATATATATATATATATATATATACATGTCATGACACATATCATTCTCTTTCTATTTTCTTATAAACACATATCATTTATTTCATTATATCAATATTTCATATACCATAGTTTCCATGTATTCCACATATATTTATTTTCCTCCTCCTCCTCTCCATTCCACATCCTTAATGTATAGAGCATTCTTGTAAGTACGATTTCACAATTTACTAATAAATGCTCACATCAAACTGTCCACACGAGTGATAGTCACTTACTTATTTATAATTCGAGGTACAGAGCTCGAAATTAAGATCCGTAAATTTTCTCTGAAACTAGACTCATATATCTTTCCACCATAAAATTTTCATAATTTTTGGTTCAGCCAATTAGTACAGTTTATTAGTTAAAGCCTCCCCTGTTTCAGAGTATGACTACTCTGACCTCTGTGTACTACGAACCAAATTTCTCCCTGTACAGAATTCCAACAACCATTCCATTTATTTCCCTTAAAAATAGACTCAATAAGGAATCCATGCATGTAAAATATGACTCTTAATAATTTTTGTACAATTTATGGTGAATTTATAAAGTCAGAATAGGGGATCTCGAATTCATTCAGACCCTGTTTCACAAGAATTCAAATATCACACAATATAGAATTGTTTTGCTTCCCTTGTTTCTTTCATGTGAAAATAGACTCATTAAGCTTTATTTTCATATATCATTTGTATTTTTATTAAACTTCCACAATTTTTAGTGAATTTTCAAAGTCACGCAACTGCTGCTGTCCAACACTATTTTACTACTAAAATTCATTCTTACATAATTCCACTTAATCCGTTTTGTCTTATAAAAGTTCACCAAACTATCGAGCACATTGCTCATAATTTTCATAAACATATACCTACACTATTTCATCACAAAACTCACAAAGCAAAGTACATAGTAAGTCTCCGTTGAACACTTCGGATCAATCCTCGATACTTGGTGGTTTCAGCACATAGCTCCACCCATCATAAAGTTCGGCTCTCTTGTACACATGGTGAACACTTAGTACCACCGATGTGACCTAGCCAGTTTATCTCGTAGCTCTCTTGTCTACATGGTGTCCTTCACTGGAACCACGCATGCGACCTAGCTACATATATCCCGTAGCTCTCTTGTCTACATGGTGTACACATAGTATCACCCATGTGACCTAGCTACATCATAATGTCTCAGTAGCTCTCTTGTACACATGATGTGCACTCAGCACCATACATGTGACCTAGCTACATACCATCTGTATCATCCAATCTTTCAGAAGGTTCAACAGGATTTTCTCTCTTTTCCAACAATTTCACCAATCAAATAATTATCCACAAACATATTTCCAATATTATTATAAAATATCATAATACAAGTAATATTGATGTATTACTTACATATAAACTTACATCTCATTTAATATCAAGGCAATAACATTAAATTACACATTGCCTTATTAAAAATCATATGAACTTACAATTTCGCATAATATCCATAATCATAGAAATCACATTTATGTATGATAATTCAATGCACTTCATGTACCATAGACATATTTTTAAATCAATTCATATACTTGGCACCATAATCATTTAATTTAACATAATTCAATTAATTCACTAAATTTAACTTTCAAATATAAATTACAGCATTATTGCTTTATTATTATCATGCCAACTTACATACTTTCAACACCTCGGATATCATAGTAAATATATCAATTTTACATTGAAACATGCATAAATTAATGCTTATTATACATATTAACTTACCTTTATACTAAAACGGCCATTTTACCAACTTTCTCAATTTTTAATTTTTCTCTCATTCTAGGTTCAAATCTCATTTTCCGGGATCTAAAACATCATATTTTACTTATTTAACTAATGTACTATTCAAAACAGTCCTTAACTCAAACTTTGGAAAAATTACAATTTTGCCCCTAAACTTTTGCATATTTACACTTTTGCCCCTAGGCTCGGGAATTAAACTTCATCCCTTATTCTTATGTTTTATGACATGCTGATCACTTTTCCCTTCTATGGAAACATCAAATTCTCACTCTAACATATACTTATAACTATTAGGTATTTTTAAGATTAAGCCCTTTTACTCATTTTCACTCAAAACCGAGTAGTACAAGTTGTTTAACATAATTTAAAAACTCATATTCTATCATAAAACATCAAAATAAACACATTTCACCTATGGGTATTTTTCCAAATATGAACCCTAGCTTAAATTATTGCTAGAATAAGCTTAATCAAATTACCGGGATTCCAAAAACGTAAAGAACTTGAAAAACAGGGCTAGAACGGACTTACTATTGAGCTTGGAAAGCTTGAAAACCCTAGCCATGGCTTCCCCCATGCTAATTTCGGCCTCCATGAAGAAGATGAGTAAATTTTGGCTTTATTTTCCCTTTTTATTTCTTTTAATTACCAAATGACCAAAATGCCCTTCCTTACTAAACTTTCAAAAATTCCATCCATGTCCAATTTTTGTCCATAACTTAGAAATTGGTCAAATTGCTATTTAAGACCTCCTAATTAATATTTCAAAGCAATTTCATACTAGAAACTTCTAGAGTGCAAGTTTTGCAACTTATTCAATTTAGTCCCTAACTTCAAATTGAGCACTTTATGCATAGAATTTCTTCACAAAATTTTCACAGAATCATGCAATCATATCATAGACCTCAGAATAATCATAAAATAATTATTTCTATCTCTGATTTTGTGGTCCCGAAACCTCTGTTCCAACTAGACCCAATTTTGGGCTATTACACAAATTATGTGTCTTTAGATAAAATTTAATGAAATGTTGAATAAGTGAGTTAATTTTGATATTAATTAGATTGGCAAAAGTGGAATTCAGATTTGGATCGGGGGGAAAATCAAAGTGGTCGATTAGTCGTCTCGTTCCGATTATCGTTGTCCGAGGTAAGTCCTTAAGTAATTAAATTTGATTTGCTGCGCGCTTAAGATTATATAATATGATAAGTAATTATTTGACCTTTACAAGTTCGATTTGCACTAAGTATATTGAATTTAGGCTATAAAGCCGAATATGAAATGGATGATTTATGTATATAATGTGGCTGAATGACTATTAAGTGATGATGTGAAAGTGTGTAATATGTGTATACAATTTTATTGTACTTGTTTGTATAAAGTCAAATGTGAATTGAATGGTATATATGTGGTGACTGAATAGCTATTATGAAACAAAGTCAAAGAATGGGATATTTGTATAATAGAAGAATTGTGACTATTGTTCCTACTTGATCGAGGTTGTGTGTGAAATAATTTGTGAATATGGCATATAGCCGAATGGTTATTAAAAGTGGCCAGGATAGAGAAAAGATTACGTGTTCCTTGTGTATGATTATTGAACCAAAAGTTAAAGGGTAGGTGTACATTTTGTGCTTATATTCGAATGAAGCAATTGAATTGCTAATGTGATATGTTATGTAAAATGTGTTAACATGTGAATAAATATGCAAGACACTGGAAATGTATCAGGGCTAAAGTCATGCAGCTTCGTGTCTTTGAAATGTATCCGGGCTAAAGTCCCACAGGCTTCATGCTGGAAATCTAATTTCGGGTTTTATACCTAGCAGGCCAAGTGCCGATGAATTTGATAAAAGTATACAATTACAAGATCCTACACTAAGTTGACAAATTGAAAGTGCATTACATATTAAGTTGGCCAGGTACGTATCATGTACTCGTATGCAATTTTGATTTGAATTAAATTATAAATATATAAAGTGATGCATCTATGAATAAGTGTTATGACTATAAATGTGATCGTGATATATTCGGTAAATGTGTGAAGTTATGTGAAGTGATTCTATGTTTATATTCAAATATAAACACTTGGTCCTTGTAGAAAGGTTTGTGGAAGTATATGATTTTATTTTTAGGTGATTACGATCATGGAAAATTAAATGTGAATATGATATTGTATTTTATTCGTTTCAATTGAACTAAAGCTGATAGTGAAGCATTTTAATGCCTATGTTATATGAGTTCGATCTTGAATGACATGATATACATGTTTAGATAATTTGAACGCAAGGAATGTGTGAAAGAGCAAATTTGTAATACATCCGCTTGGGACAAAGAATGATGAGCGTGATTTTGGAAAATCACCATAAATTGTGGAAATTGAATTAGAATCTGAATAAATTATGTAATTAAATCTTAATGAGTCTAGTTTCTTATAAAAGAAAGCATGGAAGCAAAATAATTGTAGATAATGAGATATTTGAAGTGGCGTGAGATAGAGTCAAAATGACTTTGAAATCCTCTGTTCTGTTTTTAGAAAATCATTATAAATTGTAAAATGATGATTATAAGATAAAATTTATATAATTAGACTCCTTAATAAGTGTAGTTTCAAATTAAATAAACGATAACATATTTTAAATTCTGTATAATGAGAAATTTGATTCGTAGTGAAGAGTGGTCAGAATAGTCAAACAGTGAAATAGGGGAAACTTCAATAAAAATATGGTATTGATTGGTCAAACCAAAAATTCTAAAAATTTGATGGATGGAATATATATGAGTCTATTTTTAGGGAAAATTAATGGCACTTGATTTGGAGTTTTTTAGCTCCAGTTATAAATAATTTAGTGACTGTTGCTCAGGAAGACAGCTTGTAGTGAATTTGTAATTTTGTTGCAAACATGGTTAAAACTAGTTAATGAGATGCTTTTCGAGTTCTTATGATCTTATTTGTGATTTCAGTATTTGGTTTCATTTGAGTTCAGATTCAAGCGAGGTGAATTTGCTAAATATGCATTATGTTCATGGATACTTGGCCAAAATGGCAATTATCTAGGAATGATTTCTTAAAAATTTGAAATAATCGATCTATAAGTAAATTAATTGTTTGCATTGCTTAAAACTTACTAAGCATTGAAGCTTACTCCGTGTTCTCTTTTCTATTTCTTATAGGTTTATACTTTAGCTCGAGTTGGAAGAGCCGGAGATATCATCACACTATTGAGTCATTATGTGAGTTGAAAAGATTGTATATCATCATGGTTTAAGGCATGTATAGGATAGACTATAGGTAGAATGATATTTCGACTTTGTATACATTATAGCCATGCGAAGATGGCTTGCTCATTTTGTTTAGAGAAGCCTTATAATTGAACTAATGTGTTGAAATGTTTTAGTTATAACTTGATAGTAGTTAATTTGTTATTAAATATTCGGTTATGTTTTGGTAGTGAGTCATTTTGGAAATTTATAAGAGCTCTTATGGAAAATCAATGAGACAGGTTTGCATTGTTGATAATTTATGTCTGGTAAGTATCTTTGACCTTATAGAAGTTTTGTTCAGTCAAGTAATACCTCATAACCTTATTCCGGCAACAGATACGGGTTAGGAGTGTTACATTTAGTGGTATCAGAGGTATGGTTTAGTCGATTCTCGGACTAACATAGCAAGTGTAAGAGTCTAGCTATACATGCCGTAAGTAAAGTGTGATAGTATGAGGTCTCCTGGCTCTTATAAATTGTTTTACCCAGGTAATGATGTGTTCCAACCGACTTATTATCAATTTATCTGAAATTGATATTGAACTGATTGTAATATATATGTGATATGATGGAATTGAAAAGGTATGAAAAGAATTTTATGATACGTGTGCATCAGTGTAAAGAGATGTATGAGATTGTATAAAGTAAATGGTAATGAAAGATCAAATTGGATAGAACGCAGGGAATGAGTACGATCGTTCAATAATGAATTGACGGAAAAGACCATGGTTGGACCATGGCAATACATGAGACAGATGAGCTAGTGTAAGACCTATCGGAAATAGGCATCAACATGGGCAGAGCAAAGTTAGTATAAGACCATAGTTGGACTATGGCATCAAGTAAGCGACGTACTCAAAACCATAAGACGTTTTTCAATGGGATAAATATTGACAAATGATCAAGACTAAATGTGGAAATTTGATAAGAAATTATTTGGTAATTTGAGTAATAGAAATGAAAGTTTGAATCGTGATAAATTCACTTATGTTTTGTTAATACTCACATGAAATAAAGTTGCATGTGAAACTGAGATATGTGAAAATATGTTTGTAACAAGATGAAAAGTTGAAATGTTTGAATGAAGTGTTTGAATCAAGGTGTGTAATACTATGATGATGAGTGATGAATTTATCTGTGTATTCGAATATGAAACTCCCTTACGAGGCTTAACGACCTCACCCCCTTACCAGTGATATCATTATAAGGTTTCAATGAAACGAAATAGAACGAGTTTGCAAAGAAAGATTAAAGAGTTAAATAGTGAGATAATGATATTATCTGAGAGAAATGATTTTATTTTCAAATGATCTGAATAAGAAACTTTGGTGTGCTCTACGAACGATGAATACGTGATTGATATTATCAATGGATGATTATATGTTAGCTGGATTAGAAATTAAATTAATGCACTAAGTGAATTCGCGAAGCTTAGAAAGGTGTTATCAAGTTATAAGTTAGAAAGGGGTTCAGCTTAAATTGATTTCTGATTTAGAATTTCAAATGTGAAAGTGATGATTGCTTGTTGCTTTGAAATAGAGTGTATAAACCAAGAAGTCTGAGATTGTATAACCATTGTTCCAAAAGGCTCATAGTGTCAATTAGACTGTTTATATAGGAGTAGTAAGAGGCACGATAATATGAGAAAGTGGTATTGATAATAGGTATAAAATGTAATATTTCTGACCTCACATTTAAATGTCTGAGATTTCAATAGGTTAAAGTTAACTATTAAGCGTCTTCAGGACTACTTCAGCATGCTTTAACATCTGAATAATGGTGAAATAGAATTTTGATGAATTGTGTATCGGGATTATCTCTTATCATTGAAAAAAGATAGATGTTATTTAAATCATTGTTAACTGTCTGAATAAGTCTTTCCGTATACATAGATTTCTCTTTTGATAAATCAGGTGAGTTATTTGTTTCAGAGACTGTCAGTTTGTACATCATGCTAGTTATCATTGTTTTAGATTTCAATTTAAAATTTATATGGTAATTCTAGGAGAAACTACAGTAAGCTATGAGTACGGGGTTGTTTTGAAAATTCTTGAATTATTTGCTTATTCTTATGTCTTAAAGTTTTAAAGTAACTAAGAAAAATTGTTGCTATTTGACAAATTATCAGGTGAGTTTAAAAGTGATATTGTATGAGGTATTGTATGTGGTAGTTATCTAACTCCGTTGTTCAGGATCGAGCTTTGTAAATAATTGATTCATGAGATTAATATCATCAGCGAAATAAAGTAGAAAATGAAAGTAATTGAAGATGCTTATAAACAATTTTGGTTTAATATGATGTATAGCGGAAGACAGATTAAAATCTTAGTCGTGAGATTTAATAGATATGAAATGGGTAGCCCTGCGTGAATTTGAAATATACTATGTGGAAACAAATCTTTAAACTACTTTTCGGTAAGATTTTCGGGGACAAAAATCCCTAAGGGGGGAGAGTTGTAACATCCTAGTTTAGACCCCAGTAAGAATAGTGGTTTCGGGACCACGAATCCAAGTAAAAAAATATTTTAATATTATTTTTTGTGTTTAAAGTATGTGAATTGATACGTGTGAAATTTTCGTACGAAAATTTTATTGTTGTGTGCTTGATTTAATAAAAAGGACTAAATCACGAAAAACGTAAAAGTTGCATGCTATTAGTTAAGGTGTCAATTGGCCTTGGCTTTTTAATATGATGGCCTTAAATGGTAAATAGCCCATTTATAAGATAGTGGATGATATTTGGTTTGGCATTTGTGTATATATGAATTTATTTTAATGGTAAAATGGTAAAATGTTAATAAAAAAAGTTTAATTAAATAAGTCAAAAGCCATGTGTTTTTGTCTTTTTATGCTATCATCTTTCTCCATAGCCGAATGTGAAAAGAAAAAGATGAGTTTGGAAGCTTTGAATATTCGGCACTTTGAAAGCTTAATTCGGGTATGTGTTTTACTCATTTTTTTTATAATTTTTACGTTTTTGAGATCGTTGCTTTGAGTACTAGTAAACCCATGCCTTAATTTTTGGATTTAATGAAGAATTTGAGATTTTCCATTGTTTATTATGTGATGAAATTGTTGTTTGATGATGAATAATAAATCTTTGATGTTTGATTTTCATGTTTAATTAAGTGATTTTTTTTGATAAAAATGTGTATTAAGGACTAAATTTAGAAATTTATAGATTGAGGGTCAAAATGTGAAATAAATAAAAGAAATGGGTTGCTAGAGACCTAAGGTAAATTCAGCCTAACATGGGTTTGATGAAATTTTGAGTAATTTGTGTTATTTTGAAATAGGGATTAAATTGTAAAAATGTGAAATGTTAGGGGATAAAATGCAAAATGCCCAAATTATGTGTCTTTAGATAAAATTTAATGAAATGTTGAATAAGTGAGTTAATTTTGATATTAATTAGATTGGCAAAAGTGGAATTCGGATTTGGATCGGGGGGAAAATCAAAGTGGTCGATTAGTCGTCTCGTTCCGATTATCGTTGTCCGAGGTAAGTCCTTAAGTAATTAAATTTGATTTGCTGCGTGCTTAAGATTATATAATATGATAAGTAATTATTTGACCTTTACAAGTTCGATTTGCAATAAGTATATTGAATTTAGGCTATAAAGCCGAATATGAAATGGATGATTTATGTATATAATGTGGCTGAATGACTATTAAGTGATGATGTGAAAGTGTGTAATATGTGTATACAATTTTATTGTACTTGTTTGTATAAAGTCGAATGTGAATTGAATGGTATATATGTGGTGACTGAATAGCTATTAAGAAACAAAGTCAAAGAATGGGATATTTGTATAATAGAAGAACTGTGATTGTTGTTCCTACTTGATCGAGGTTGTGTGTGAAATAATTTGTGAATATGGCATATAGCCGAATGGTTATTAAAAGTGAAACTGGGATAGTGAAAAGATTACGTGTTCCTTGTGTATGATTATTCAACCGAAAGTTAAAGGGTAGGTGTACATTTTGTGCTTATATTCGAATGAAGCAATTGAATTGCTAATGTGATATGTTATGTGAAATGTGTTAACATGTGAATAAATATGCAAGACATCGAAATGTATACAGGCTAAAGTCCCATGCAGTTTCATCTTTGGAAATGTATCCAGGCTAAAGTCCCGCAGGCTTCGTGCTGGAAATGTATCCGGGCTAAAGTCCCGTAGGCTTCATGCTGGAAATGTAATTTCGGGTTTTATACCTAGCAGGCCAAGTGACGATGAATTTGATAAAAGTATACAATTACAAGATCCTACACTAAGTTGACAAATTGAAAGTGCATTACATATTAAGTTGGCCAGGTACGTATCATGTACTCGTATGCGATTTTGATTTGAATTAAATTATAAATATATAAAGTGATGCATTTGTGAATAAGTGTTATGACTATAAATGTGATTGTGATATATTCGGTAAATGTGTGAAGTTATGTGAAGTGATTCTATGTTTATATTCAAATATAAACACTTGGTCCTTGTGGAAAGGTTTGTGGAAGTATATGATTTTATTTTTAGGTGATTACGATCATGGAAAATTAAATGTGAATATGATATTGTATTTTATTCGTTTCAATTGAACTAAAGCTGATAGTGAAGCATTTTAATGCCTATGTTATATGAGTTCGATCTTGAATGACATGATATACATGTTTAGATAATTTGAATGCAAGGAATGTGTGAAAGAGCAAATTTGTAATAAATCTGCTTGGGACAGCAACAGTAGTGTGATTTTGGAAAATCACCATAAATTTTGGAAATTGAATTAGAATCTAAATAAATTATGTAATTAAATCTTAATGAGTCTAGTTTCTTATAAAAGAAACCGTGTAAGCAAAAGAATTTTAGATAATGAGATATTTGAAGTGGCGTGAGATAGAGTCAAAATGACTTTGAAATCCTCTATTCTATTTTTAGAAAATCATTGTAATTTGGACAATGATGATTATAAGATAAAATTTATATAATTAGACTCCTTAATGAGTCTAGTTTCAAATGAAATAAACGATAACATATTTCAAATTCTGTATAATGAGAAATTTGATTCGTAGTGAAGAGTGGTCAGAATAGTCAAACAGCAAAATAGGGGAAACTTCAATAAAAATCTGGTATTGATTGGTCAAACCAAAAATTCTGAAAATTTTATGGATGGAAGATATATGAGTCTATTTTCAGTAAAAATTAACGGCACTTGATTTGGAGTTTCTTAGCTCCAGTTATAAATAATTTAGTGACTATTGCTCAGGAAGACAGCTTGTAGTGAATTTGTGATTTTGTTGCAAACATGGTTAAAACTAGTTAATGAGACGCTTTTCGAGTTCTTATGATCTTATTTGTGATTTCAATATTTGTTTTTATTTGAGTTCAGATTCAAGTGAGGTGAATTTGCTAAATATACATTATGTTCATGGATACTTGGCCAAAATGGCAATTATCTAGGAATGATTTCTTGAAAATTTGAAATAATCGAGCTATAAGTAAATTAATTGTTTGCATTGCTTAAAAATTACTAAGCATTGAAGCTTACTCCGTGTTCTCTTTTCTATTTCTTATAGGTTTATACTTTAGCTCTAGTTGGAAGAGCCGGAGATATCATCACACTATCGAGTCATTATGTGAGTTGAGAAGATTGTATATCATCATGGTTTAAGGCATGTATAGTATAGACTATAGGTAGAATGATATTTCGACTTTGTATACATTATAGCCATGCAAAGATGGCTTGCTCATTTTGTTTAGAGAAGCCTTATAATTGAACTAATGTGTTGAAATGTTTTAGTTATAACTTGATAGTAGTTAATTTGTTATTAAATATTCGGTTATGTTTTGATAGTGAGTCATTTTGGAAATTTATAAGAGCTCTTATGGAAAATCAATGAGACAGGTTTGCATTGTTGATAATTTATGTCTGGTAAGTATCTTTGACCTTATAGAAGTTTTGTTCAGTCAAGTAATACCTCATAACCTTATTCCGGCAACGGATATGGGTTAGGAGTGTTACATCATGTGCATAGCCTTGTTTAAGTATGCAGTTTTTCCATAACAGATCAAAGAATGCACACAACACCATAATCATAGTAATCAAATTGCGTGCTTGGACATCCACTATCGCACACAACCAAGTTTTGCAATGGCTGTTTGGATTTTACTTCATCAACATGCTCGTCAATACCACAATTTTCATTAAAGATACTCGCCTTGCCAACATTTAAAACAAACACGTCTTTATTAACCAAAGAATGACAATCAACTATATCATCAATATAATCACAAGCATTCAAATAAGTTGATGGAGACTTAGAGACGACAATATCCTTACCTAACTTGCCTTTAGGCACCTGTGGTATAATTTCACTTTCATTCTTACCTTCCTTGATCAATTTAAACCGTCTCTCCTTGGGAAGGTAATGTAGTTGGAACTTGTCGAATGGAACTTCAGAAACCTGAAAAGATGAAACAAGAGGAGAACTCAAGATTTGGTTAGTAGAAACATTCCTCACTTGTTCTTGCTCTCTTGCATCTTTGTCTCTCGTTTCTTTTTCTTCGAGAACACTTATTTCTTTTATTCTCTTTTTGTTCTTCTTTCTCAATCTCTTTTTCAATTTTGTTTTTTTTTTCACATTCTTTTTCATGCTCGATCTCTTTTTCTTTTTCTTTTTCTCGCAACTCTTTTACTCTTCTCTTGATTTCTTTTATGATCCGCTCATTTTCTCGCATCAACATTTCTTGCCTCTCTTTCCGTTTGATCTCTTTTTGTCTTGTTTTTTCGTTACAAGAAGATGATATCATAAAAGAATTAGAATGATGGGCTTTTAGTTGAAAAGAAGTGAAGGAATATTTATATAAGTTGTGTTCATCTCTTCGTGAATAAGCCTCCATGGATGAGTACGGAACACACTCACTTTTTTGTAAGGACTTTTCCATAGATGAATACTTTGAGGCACTTGAAGAGAAATTCCTACATTCTCGTTTGTCACCTTGAAAGGTTTCAAACTCGTGATTTGCCTCATTTCGTCTCGAGTTCCTTGATGAATAGGAATCATGAAAGGAATCACTTCTCGAGTAGTCATCGGCTGCGTGTCTCCGCGATGTTCTTGACTTCGTGTCTCAATTTGGGAAAAGTTGTGTTCGATGGTCTCTTTCCTCCAACCGATCCAACCTTTCATGCAGTTTGTCAAATTTAGAACTCATGATTCTGCGCGTTTCTTTCATCACATATCAAAAATCTAATTTTGAAAGCATTTCTTGAAACATGATTGTATCGCTGAAAAGAGAAGACAGTTAAAATAAAGACATAAAAAATGAATTCCTCACCAAAAATAAAATAAAGACAGAAAAAAATGAATTCCTCACCAAAAAACCTCACCAGTCGCTCACAAGAAAATTTAAATGGCACTCACACTCGTGTTTGCACTCAAGACTGGCTTTTTCAACACTCTAATGCTCTCACAACACTCATGTCTTTTTCCACTCACTCCACCTCTCTAAGTTCTTAAGCAATTACTTGAACTTCAAAGATGTTGTTGTGGGTCGGCTTACAAACTTGATGTTCAGGTTTGGTAGGATATTATTGTAGGACAATGGGTAGGCTTGAAACAAAAATTTCAGTGTGGCTGAATAGTAAATATTGATTGAGTGTTTTTAGGCAGCGAGCAAAATTTCAGAAAACTCGGCAATGAAGAACTTGAATAATTTTTTTATGAATTTTTTTCAAAAGAAAATTACTATACGGGGTGCCGAAAATGTTGATTCTCACTCCAAATTTGCTAGCTCTGATACCAATTTGATACGAACTCGTCTCGGACTGATTCGAGTCGTAATGTTTTCGATGGTGAATTTGAGTAAATCTGAATGACTTGGCAATAATAGGCTTAAAATGATGAAAGATAGGCTCAAATGGAATAGTTTGAAATGGTTATAGAAGCAAAGAATGAGATTTGGCTAAGGCTTAAAAGTGAACCAACACAATTGGACGTGTTGACCCAAAATTTAGACAAGCACTTAGGTTTTAAAATGGTTGAAAAATAAGATAATTTTATAACTAACCTTGACCCACTATCAATGGTTGATAGGAACCTTGGTATAAATGGACCTTGACCCTTTATCAATAGATGATAAGAACCGAAGGTATATGAATGCCACACTTTAGAAGTGATAAGTTCGGTAACAAGAAAGAGATAGACGCCACAAGCTAAGCTTGATAAGTCAAATCAATTCCAAAAGGACAAAGAGAATTGGATAACTCACAATTCAAATATATTTCAAATATTCAGCAAAAGTCCCTTCAAAAGGCTGATTACACACATATTTATAAGGCTAGAAAAAGGCTAGTTGAATGGTCACAAGTATTCATCTTAAAAGCTGAAATAAAGCTCAAGTCTCTTGGAATTCTTGAACCAAATAGCTCCACCATTTAATTCACTTCAATTCAGCTATATAATTGACCTTGAATGCTTGAAAAGTGACTCTTGAAGTGTCCTTTGGTTAGCCGAATAGTCACCAGCACCTTAATGGTGTTTTGAATGCTTGAATTAATTCTTTTGAAATAGCGAAACAGTTGGAAGTTGAAAAGTTTGTTTCCAAATTTAAAGGAGTAATAATCCACTCTTTACACTCTTTTAAATGATGTGTTAAATCTTCTTTGTAACAGCCCCTTGCTTAAAACCAAAAATGACTTGAAAAACCACTTCTTTGAATGTGTAACAGCATGTAACCAAAAACACTTCAAAAGCCTCTTTATTGAATTTGTAACGGTTGTGAGTTGAAGAGACACCTGCAATAAACACATTAAAATGAACCTATTAAACACAATTAAACACTAATTAAACTCAAACACATTAAACACTTCAATAAATGAACTAAAACTTATTCATCAATTATTCCAGCAACTAGTTTAATTAAATGAAGCATAATTAATTAAACTTAAACTCATGCATCAATAAATTATCCTAGTAACTAGATTAATTAAAAAAGCATCTATTAAATGAAGTTCAATAATAACTCAATTATTAAAACTAAGATGAGTTGAATTAACAACCAGCAACTCATTTATTAATCTAAGATGAGTTATTAATTAAGATGAACTCAATTAACTAAGATGAGTAACTTATTTAAGAAACTTAATTAAAAATAAAGTCCAACAACTCAATTTATTAACAAACTGAAATTAAATGTCTCATTTTGCACTTGGGCCCCTCGAGTTTAGGCCAATCTCGGTGTCGTTGAGATGTATCAAAACATGATGCGACTGGGATTGTATCACACTAGGCTTATGACTTGGGCTAGTTCTAGGAAGCTTAAACAGGCAACAATGGGGCTGGTTCAGCAAATTTGGGCCAAACATGAGAAATCCAATCCCTATTAGACTCAAGATAACGTTCCAAGCCCATGCAACTATTTCAGTTATAATTATGTTTGTGTTTGTTAAATACATATTTATTTAATGATTTGCATTAATAATGTTTTGTTGGTTAAATTGATACGATCTTCCATGTTAGGATCAACTTCTTGTGACATTGAATTTAGTAAGGAACCTCACACAAAACCTCACGATCACTCGAAAAGAAAGAGGAATTTCACTCACACTCGTGTTTACGCTCGAGAATAGGATTTTATTTCCACTCTATTGCACTCACAACTCTCGTGCCTTTTACCTCTCTTTACCTTTCTCGTGATTTCGTAAGCAGATTCGCCAAGGCTTAACCTTAGTCCAGGTGGTCGGTTTCAAATGGGTAACAAGGGATGATGTGATTTAAAACTGGGTAGGCTTACAAGAAAGAAAATAATTCGGGTATACTGTGGCGAAAAGGTCAAGGATGGAAATGGATGAGAGGGTATAAGTTTCAGGATCGAAAAATGGAGAAGAGGTAAAACAATGTTCAAATTTTTAAAAAAAATTCGATTTTTTTGAATTTTTTTTGAATTTTTTTGAATTTTTTTCAAACTTACTTGATGAGTCACAGACTATCCCGGGAGTAATTTCGAATGCTCGTACTCCTCGTTTTTGTAGCTTTGATACCAAACGATATGATCCACCTTGGGATGAGTCGAGTCGTATGAAAAATGCCCGATCGTCTACGAGAAGCAATTGACAATTTAGTTTAGTGAAATTGGTATGGAATGAAGTTGTTTGACAATTTAGTAGTTGGTTTAAGAATATGGTATGAAAAAGGGTAGGATGTGAAAGAAGGAATTTATTTTAGTTCGAAATGGTAAGAAAAGAAAATGGATTGAACCAAAAGTGCAAATAAGAACCAATACCGATTTGGTAATGACCCGTTGCTTATAAGCCCTTTAGTTCGGTTTAAGAGTGGTTAAGGTGACCTCGACCCACTATCTAGCAAGATAGGAACCTCAGTATGTTTGAACGCCACACTACGAATAGTGATAAGTTCGGTTTTCAACAAAGAAAATGGATGACACAACTAGAACACTAGGTAGCCAACAAATCTTTGAACGAAAATAGAGAAAAGTTTGCCTCACAAATTTGATAGTATATCATTAACAAAAATATTTCAAAAAGTCCCCTCAAAAAGCTGATTACACACATATTTATAAGGCTAGGAAAAGGCTAGCTGAATGGTCACAAGTATTCATCTTAAAAGCTGAAATAAAGCTCAAGTCTCTTGGAATTCTTGAACCAAATAACTCCATCATTTAATTCACTTCAATTCAGCTACATAATTGACCTTGAATGCTTGAAAAGTGACTCTTGAAGTGTCCTTTAGTTAACCGAATAGTCACCAGCACCTTAATGGTGTTTTGAATGCTTGAATTAATTCTTTTGAAGTAGCAAAACGGTTAGAAGTTGAAGAGCTTGCTGCCAAATTTAAAGAAGCAATAATCCACTCTTTAAACTCTTTTAAATGATGTGTTAAATCTTTTTTGTAACAGACCTCTCTTTTGTAACCGAAATTTCTTGAAAGGTCACTTTATTGAATGCATAACAGCCTTTAATAATAATAGATGGGAGCTGAAAAGTCACCTGCAATTAACATATGTAACCGTCACATTTATTCATTTATTAAACTTAAAACAAATTAACAACTAACTTAAGTAAATGAACTAACACTTATGCATCATTTATTCCAGCAACTAGTTTAATTAATAGAAGCATTATTAAATGAACTTTAACTTATGCATCAATAAATTATCCTAGTAACTAGTTATTTAAAGAAGCATCTATTAAATCAAGTTCATAAAAAACTCAATTAATTAAACTAAGATGAATTGAATTAATGACCATCAACTCATTATTAAACTAAGATGCTTAAATGCAAGGATTTAAATGCAACTAAATACAATGCTGAAAAATTAAAAAAAATAAAAAAGATAAAAAAATAAAAAAAGTTCAATTTAGTTGGAACGGTTTAAAGAGCTGGAATTGAGCTGAAATCGGTTTGCAATATATTGCAAGGAAACTTTATTGAGCTGGTCCCAACTCGTTCTATTCCTCCAACCGAAGTCTCGTCCCACAACAGGATAATTAAGGCCGAAATGGCCTCTTTAAATTGTTTAGCTCGAGCTCGCGTAATTGGTCCTTGGGGCAGCACCATTGAATCCTTGCCCGAACTTGGTGCACTCCGGGACGCGATCATATCATAAATGCATCTTTGTTTAATGTCTTGCATTAATACATTTGCATCTTTAAAAACTTGCATTAAGTGTCTTGTTTATTAAATGCATCTTTGTTTAATGTTTTGCATTAATACCCTAGCATCCTTTAATACCTGCATTATGTGTTCTTCATATTAAATAAGTCATGCATTAAAACATCTCATTTTGTTAATAAAGTTTAAGTATGTTGTTTTTATGAGTGTTTTAGGTTATTGTTTAATGTTTAATTATCTATTTTGGAAGTGACTTTTCATATAATTAAAGATTCTTCAAATTGGATAGTTTCAAAGCTTTTAAAAGAACATTAAAGAGGTTGTTTAATGGACCTAAAGGAGACTCTTCAAGTCTAATCAATTTTGGAGTCTTTAACCTTCATTATGATGCCATTTTAAGAAGATGTGTTACACAAGCTTTTATAATTCAGTTTCAAGGAAGCTGAATGGACATCACTTAAGCACATTAAGAACATATTTAGTCTTCAATAAGGAATAGATCCATGTCCTTTCATCTACACCAGATGATACGAACTCGCCTTGATGATGATTTGAGTCGTTTAGATTGCCCGATCATTAAAATCAAGTAAGTCTAAATGGTTTGCAAAAATTAGGCTTGTAGTTATGAGAGATAGGTTCAACGAGTTGGTTTTGGAATGGATATGGAAACAAAGGTATGAATTCGACTAAGGCTTAAGTGTGAACCAACACAATATGTTGTGTCGACCCGAAACTTATACAAGCACTTAGAATGAAAAAAAAAGTGATGGAAATAGGAAGGATAGATTAAATAACCGAGACCCGCTATCTATGGAAGATAGGAACCACAGGTATGGTGAAAGCCACACTTTAGACAAAGCGATAAGTTCAAAGAAAGATGGTATTGACTCCACAAGGTTTACTTGATAAGTCAATTCAGTCTAAGGAGAACAATAAGAGTTTGAACACTCACAAAATAATATGATATCCATAAAAATGATCAAAAGTCCTCACAAAGTGAATTGAGCTACATATTTATAGTCTTTACATGGGATAGCCGAATAGCCATCCTATACATGTACCTATACACATTTAATTGAACAAATTAATTAGTTTAGGACATCATAAATTCAGCTGGACACAATAAATAACAGTAGCTAATAAATTTGTCTTAAACTTAACACATTAAAATTATCTATTAATTATGTATGAACTTGAGACACATTTAAACTTAATTAATATGTCCAGAATTTGACACATTTATTTGATCTTAACTATTTAAACTAGCTTAATTAAATGACTAAATTTATTTAAATAGCTTAGACGCATGAAAAATAGAAATCAAGCTGAATGAGCTAGATGCTAGTCGATGTGAGAGCTAAGTTGAGCTAAATCAGCTTGCAAGAGGTTGCAAACTAAGCTTGCTAAGCTGGTCCACAAATGACCCATGAATCCAGCCAACTCCTCTCTCCAAGTTTGATCAATGTAGTTGGATATAGCTTCTTGGAACTTCTTAGCTCAGGCTCGGGTGATTGGTCCCAAAGGCAACTCCATAATTTAAGATTGCGCACAAGCACCCAACATATTGCACACAAGTGCTAAAATAAAACTCCCATCAATACACGACACAACCTATGGCATGTAACTATACCTAAACCCAATCTAATAGTGTTTAATAGGGCCAAATAGTAATAATATCACAATTCATTAACGATTCAGCACAAACAACCATTGACAACATTAAATCAACGTGATTACGATCCAAGCAATTTCTAAAACTCACCTCATGACATAAACATACAAGTAATATTTCAATACATAACAAATTTCCATCCATTCATTCAAAAAAAGAACTAAACATACAAACTCAAAAAAACTTATATCAAGGAATGAATTAAGTTAGCACAAACTGAAAGCCGTCAATCAATTGACGATTATCTCTTTCCATTTAATCGTGGATGATTCAACTAATTCCTTAGCTACAAACAATATCAAAAATCTAAACTAAGTTACACATATGATTTCAAGGAGTAAAATCATTCAAAAGCTAAACATGAGATGCACTTATTTGAAACTCGACTACATAAGGCTCAACCAACCAAAGTTCTTATAACTCCAAATCTACTTGATTGAAATCAATTTCTTATTAGAAATATGTTCTAGAGACTCTAAGCTATCTGAAATTCATTTAAAACCCAAAAACTAACGTGATCTTCTTCCTTAAGTTCTCAAGCGCTCAACAATGGCAAAATTCTGGATCAAAACTGGAACTCCATCCTAACATGATTTTTTTGTTTAAGCCATTACATTCTAAACTCAGATTCATCAAAAATCTTGTCTAAAAATGATTTAAAAAGTACAAATTAGAGTCTTTTTCCCTAAGAACCAGAATCACACATAAATATGGAAAAATAAAAAACCTTCTCAAAATTTCATGTTTAACGATTGAAAATCATAATTTTATGATAGAAAGCAATTACTAGTATAGAAATCTTGTTTGGAGAATCAAAAGTTTGATGAAAACTATTTCGAGGGAAATGTAGGGAAAAATCAATGATGTATTGTGAGAATGAGGAAGAGGAACCGACCCCCCACCCCCTTTTATTTTTAAAAATTGGGAAATTTGTTAAACTCCCTTTGAAAATTACCACATAAGGACCTCTATAGTTCAAAATTATATTTTAGAAAACCCCATATTGACCTCACTAATTTTACAAATTTCTCAATTTAGTCTAAAGTCTCAATTAGTAATTTTATGAAATTAAATTCTCTATAATTTTAGCTAATGTCTAATTGCCCTCTAATAATCTCTAACCCAACACCAATTCTATCTTGAGAATGACACGGTTCAAGAATTTAGCCCAAAATCAAATTTTCTAACCCAACAGAAATTAGATTGTTACAAAACTTTTAAATCGATGAGAATACTTTTTATTTTCCATCGTATTACTACATTAACTTTAAAAATAATTATAATGTAATTTAGAATTATTAGTTAAAGAAAGTTGTGCTATTTTTAAAATAAAGTTATTACTTGAATAAAACTATGAACTTGAAATATAGGAAACTTTTGTGATAATTATAATTTAATTTACAATTATTGGTTTAAAAAATATGTAATAAATTGTGCTAATTTTATTGATGTAAAAATAGATTTATTACTTGAATATAACTCTAACCATATTAATTATCACTTAATTATTATTAGAGTTATATACCACTTAAAATTTAAGTTTAGCTTTATAAATAATATCCAATAATTATACAAATTCAATCAAGAAGCATATAAGATAAAATACTGGTAAAAAAATTAAGATTTTTAACATTAACATGTTTGAATTATAAATATATAAAAAATAGTATTAAAGTAATAGCTCTTTAACAAAGTAATATCAAATCATATTTAAATATAAATGACACCAGAGAGATCAAAATTTATTTTAAGTTATAACGAGATAATATAATATTCTTTAAATCATTTATATTGTGTGAAGCAAGCACTTTTAAAATCATTTTTTTATCTTCTATTATTTATTTTGGTGTAAGTGAAAATGTTTTCCAAATTTATTCTAAAAAGATGATACGAGCTCAGATGTAGATGTCTCGATCGAATTTTTTGCCTGATCATTAAAATTGAGTAAGTCTGATCGATTTGAAAAATAGGCTTGAAATTATGAAAGATAGGTTCAAATGGGATGGTTTTGAAGTAGGCTGTAAAGAAAGATGGAGTTAAGTTCACAAAGGGCTCAAACAAAGGTTAAAGGATAGCTTGGTGATAGATGGATAGAAATCGACTAAGGCCAAAGTTTGAACCAACAGAATAGGATATGTTGACCCGAAACCTATAATAGCACTTAGGTTTAAAGGGATGGAAATAGGACGAAAAATTGATAAGAAAACCTTGACCAACTATTTATGGAAGATAGGAACCTTGGTATGAGTGAACGCCACACTTCAGCTAATGCGAGCTTGGCTATGGAGCTAATTGCCGAACCCTTGGAGCTGCCATTGGGACCAATCACTCGAGCCTGAGCAAAGAGGTTCCAAGAGTCTATTTCAAGCTACATAAATCGGACTTGGAAAGAAGTGTTCGAACAGCAAGTGAACAACTCAACAAGCTCATGTTGCAATGTCCTACAAGCTGATTTAGCTCGTTTCAGCTCAAAGGAGTTCAATTCGATACAAAGCTAGCTCATTGAACTGATTTCAATTTATTTATTTTATGCATCTTTTATGCTGAAATAAATCTATTAATTTATGCTAGTTAATTTTTAGTTCAAATAATTAATTATTTTAATGGTATCTTAAGTCTGGACATTTTTAATTTAGTATATTAAATATGTCTCATATTAATATATGTTTAATGTGTCTAGCTTAGGGCATAAATTTAATGTGTCTAATTTAGAACAAATTAATTAGCTGTTGCTAATTTATGTTGTCCAGCCTTTATTAAATCTGTCCTTGCCGAATTAATGATGTCTTGTTTTAATTAAGTGTTGCCGAATTTAATGTGTCTTAACCCTTTTAATTGCTGCTTTATTTTGCAGTAAATACATGCCTGGATCGGCCTAGGGAAGAGCTGAATCAACATCATTTTTCAGCTGACTTTTTCGTGCATAGCAACAGCCATGAAGAATTAATTTTTAGCTGCAGTCTTTAATTCCCTCTAAGTGACGCCTTGGGCATTACAATGGACACCTTTTTTCTTCACCAAGTAATCATCTGAATGGGGGTTGGCCTTTAAAGTCTTCCAAGCCAACTTAAATGCTCCTTTGACTGTCCAGCTAACCAAAGCACCGTCCAGCTGCAAGCATACATTTGGCCGATCATACCAAGGGCCATTTTGAGCTCATTCATTTCTCCAACTGTTGAGGAAGCTTCAAGGAAACTTCCAAGTCATTTCCTAGTAATTTCTAGCAGAATTTAAGTGTCCAATGAGCTGCCTAAGAGACCATTCGTCTAGCTCTTAATTTACCTATAAATAGTTGTTCAAAAATTTGTAAAAGGAACTTAATGCCGAATTTATGCTAAATTGCTATTTTGTGAGAGTGTTCACTCTCGTTCTTCTCCAAAGACTGACCTGACTTATCAAGTGATCCTTGTGTTGTCAAACCATCTTTGTTTACGAACTTATCACTTTGTTACCAAAGTGTGGCGTTCACTTATACCGAAGGTTCCTATCAATCTTGATAGAGGGTTTCGGTCTTTAACTTGTCCTTCAAACATTCCATTACCATTCTTTCTTTCACTAAGCGTTCATATAAGTTTCAGGTTAACACATCACTATTGTGTTAGTTCCTACTTCAACCTTAGCCGAACCATATCTCTATTCCATGACCAATTTTGCTATTTCTTTTCTGAATCTTCCTTCTTTGAATTTTCTTAGCCTATTTGCAAACCATATGAAGCTTACCCAATTTATTGATCGGGCAAAACTTTATGACTCAATTCTTAACCAAGGCGAGCGTATATCATTTGGTATTAGAGTGAGTTAAATTAAGGTGAGAATCATTATTTTTAGTATTCCCGGGATTGTAATTCAGTAAAAAATCATACCAAAAAATTTGTATAAAAAAAGAAGAATATATATTTAGTGAAAAAAAGGGTTGAAATATTCAAATATATATATAATACGAAATAAAAAAAGAGAGGAATGAAAAAAAAGTTGTGTTTCAAAGGGTTTTCTGCCCGAGATTTCATCACTCCTTATTAAAACCAAAAACGCCACATTTCTACCCGCCCATTTCTTTTTCAAGCCTACCTATCCGTCCCACATCATTTCCCCACCTAACCAACATTACTTTTGCAAGTCGACTCACAAACGGACGTTGATTTGTCTAAATAGTCTGTGGAGAACCTCGATAAGCAAACTTGAGTGGAAAAAGGCACGAGAGCGGTGAGACTATCTGAGAGTATAAAAGCCAAAATTGTGTGTTTTTCCTTGTGAGCGAAATTGCGAGGTTTGTTGTGTGCTTCAAACTTATATGTCGAGAAGTCCCAAAATAAATCCAATGGCATGAGAAGGATTGCGACCTGTTCGCAATGTCATTGGTGGAGGAGTCCCCAATTTAACTTTACAAGCCCTCATGCGAGAAATGGAGCGACTGTTTGACCGTAAACTCAAGCCCATTGAAGATACGCTATATCGGGTTGAAGCACGAGGACAACGTGAAGAAACCCCCGAAGATGCAAGGCGATGGCGTGGGCGTCCCATCCAACGCCAAGAAGATCTTGATGAGTCAAGCGAGGAAGAAAGAGATTACTCTTCTGTTTGAGGTAATCGATAAAGGGGTCAACAAAGCCGAGGCCATAGGGAAAGAGATCGTCCAGACGACAATTTCAAGAATATTAAAATGACAATTCCTCCATTCCAAGGCAAGAACAATCCCGAAGAGTATTTGGAGTGGGAGAAGAAAATAGAGCTCGTCTTCGAGTGTCACAATTACTCAGAGAGAAAAAAGGTGAAGCTTACGGCAATAGAGTTTTTCAATTATGCAATCGTGTGGTGGGATTAACTCGTGACAAGCTGTAGGAGAAACGGAGAAAGGCCTATTTCAACTTGGGCTGAAATGAAGGTTGTCATGCGAAAACATTTCGTCCTTTCATACTACCACCGAGACTTGTATCAGCGGCTACAAAATCTAACCTAAGGCAACCGGAGCGTCAAAGATTATTACAAAGAAATAGAGGTTGTGATGATACGAGCTGACATGGAGAAAGATCGTGAAGCTACGATAGCGAGATTTTTAGTGGGCTTGAATCAAGATATTGCCAATATCGTGGAACTTCAGCATTATGTCGAAGTTATGGACATGGTCCATATGGCTATAAAAGTCGAGAAGCAATTGAAGAAGAAAGGAGTCAATCGAGCTTACCCCTCCTCGTCTTCTAGCAAGTGGAGTCAAGGGTTGAGCAAAGCTCCTATTCATTCCAAGGAACCTGTCATAGCCACTAAATCCAATCAACCAAGTGGCGAGACAAGTAAGAATAAGAATGAACCTGTTTCCAATCGTTCTCGCGATATTAAGTGTCAAGGGAGAGGACACATTACTAGTCAATGTCCTAATCGTCGGACAATGGATTTGACCAAATGGTGAAATTGAGTCCGAAGATGAAAAGGAGGAAGAATCTGAAAACCCCACCAACAAAGAAGACGAAGTTGAGATGCCCATTGGCGGAGAGATCCTCGTTGTAAAACGAAGCCTAAACATCCAAGGAGTCGAAGACGACCAACAACAAGAAAATATTTTTCACACTCACTGCCATATTCAAGGCAAAGTGTACAGTTTGATAGTCGACGGAGGAAGTTGCACCAACGTCGTGAGCACCATGCTCGTTGAAAAACTTGGTATAGTCACGACGAAGCATCCAAATCCTTACAAGTTTTAGTGGCTAAACGATGGTGGTGAACTTAAGGTAACCAAGCAAGCAAATGTGGCATTTCTGATAGCCAAGTACCAAGATGAAGTGATTTGTGATGTTGTACCAATGCATGCGGGACACCTTCTGTTGGGTCGTCCTTGGCAATTTGGCTGTCGAGTTATCCATGACGGCTACACGAATCGATATTTGTTCAAGCATCTTGGAAGGAGCATCACTCTAGCCCCTCTTACACCGAAGCAAGTTTATGAAGACCAGCTCAAGATGAAACAATCAATAGAAAAGACAAAAGTAAAAGAGCAAGAAAAAAATAAAAAGGAAAAAGAAAAAAAAGTGGAAAAGTGAGGAAAAAGTGAGAAAAGTGATTCAAAAATACGAATGTTAAAAGAAAAAGAAAATGAGAATGAGGATAAAAAACGAGTGTTTTTGCCAAGAAGCGAGAGATTCAAAAGTTGTTTTTGGCAAGACAACCTATTCTTGTACTTATGTACAAAGAATGTCTTTTGAACACTAACAAAATTCAAAATTCTTTGCCTTCTCCTATTGTATCTTTGTTACAGGAATTTGAAGATATATTCCCGAAGGAAGTGTCGAGTGGTTTGCCTCCCATACGAGACATCGAGCACCAAATTGACTTTGTGCTGGAGCATTTATTCCGAATCGACCGACTTATAGGAGCAATCCTGAGGAAACAAAAGAGCTGCAAAGGCAAGTATCTGAGTTGGTGGCAAAAGGCTACATTCGAGAAAGCCTAAGTCCGTGTGCGGTTTCAGTATTGCTAGTACCTAAAAAGGACGAATCATGGCGAATGTGCGTTGACTACCATGCCATCAACAAGATCACTGTCAAATATAGACACCCCATTTCCCGCCTCGACGATATGCTTGACGAACTTAGCGGAGCCCAACTCTTTTCAAAGATAGACTTAAAGAGTGGCTATCACCAAATCCGTATGCGGGAGGGAGACGAATGGAAAATCGCATTCAAGACTAAGTACAATTTGTACGAATGGTTGGTAATGCCATTTGGTCTTACAAATGCACCTACACTTTTATGCATCTAATGAATCATGTTTTGCATGCTTTTATTGGAAAATTCTGCGTTGTATATTTTGATGATATTTTTATCTATAGCAAGTCATTGGAAGATCACGTTCAGCACCTGCGTGCGGTGTTAGAAGTTCTGCGAAAAGAGGTACTGTACGCTAACTTAAAAAAATGGTTTTTTTGCACTGATGAGGTTGTGTTCTTAGGTTTTGTGGTGAGTGCCCATGGCTTACAAGTTGACCAAGAGAAGGTCAAAGCGATCAATGAATGGCCACGCCCAATGAACATCAGCCAAGTACAGAGTTTTCACGGGTTGGCAAGCTTTTATCGAAGGTTTGTTCCTAACTTTAGTACCATAGCTGCCCCCTTGACAGGTATTATCAAGAAAAATTCTCCCTTTAATTGGACTAATGATTAAGAAATTGCCTTTAATAGGATCAAAGAATGTCTAACTAATGCTTCCTTATTGTCTTTACCTGATTTTAACAAGACATTCAAGGTTGAGTGTGATGCCTCAGGAATTGGCATTGGAGCTGTTCTGATGCAAGATGGATGGCCTATAGCATATTTCAGTGAAAAACTCAACGATGCTGCGTTGAATTACCCAACATACAAGAAGGAAATGTATGCCTTGATCCGGGCCTTAGAAACTTGGCAACATTATGTTTGGCCGAAGGAATTTATCATTCATACGGATCATGAGGCCTTAAAGCACCTTCGAGGACAAACGAAGCTTAACAAGCGTCATGCCAAGTGGGTGGAATATTTGGAGTCATTCCCTTACGTGATAAAATATAAGAAAGGTAAAAAAAACATTGTCACCGATGCATTATCACGAAGGTATGCACTTGTTAATCAATTGGATTCTAAACTGCTTGGTTTTGAATTTTTGAAAGATTTTTATCAAACTTGCATTGATTTTGGTGAAGCATATAAGTGTTGTATGCAAGAAGCCTATGAAAAGTATTATCAGCATGAAGGTTACCTGTTTCGTGAAGGTAAGCTTTGTATTCCTAATGGTTCCGTAAGAGATGTGCTAGTTAACGAAGCTCACGGTGGTGGACTCATGGGCCACTTTGGAGTTGCTAAAACATTGGCCATATTGCAAGAACATTTTTATTGGCCAAGAATGAAACGCGGCGTGATGAAGAAGTGAGACCGATGTATTGCTTGCAAGAAAGCAAAGTCACGGATCAAACCGCATGGTTTGTATACGCCATTGCCCATTTCGGATGCACCGTGGGTAGACATATCGATGGATTTCGTTCTAGGCCTTCCTAGAACCAAACATGGAAAGGACTCAATATTTTTGGTTGTAGATCGTTTTTCGAAGATGGCTCATTTTATACCTTGTCACAAGACTGATGATGCCACAACATTGCCAATTTATTTTTCAAGGAAATTGTCAGGTTGCACGGAATACCCCTCACTATAGTCTCCGATCAGGATACAAAATTTCTTAGCCACTTTTGGAGGATGTTATGGGGGAAGTTAGGCACCAAATTGGTGTTTTCAACCACGTGCCATCCCCAAACTGATGGCCAAACTGAGGTAGTTAACTGAGTCTTGTCGACTTTATTACGAGCCATCATTTGTAAGAATTTGACGTCGTAGGAAGAATGTTTGCCACATGTGGAGTTTACTTACAACTGAACGATTCATTCAGCCACAAAACATTCTCCTTTTGAGGTAGTATATGGTTTCAACCCTATAACCCCTCTCGATTTAGTACCTTTGCCTTCTAACCAGCTAGTGCATGTAGATGGCAAGAGAAAAGCCAATTTTGTTAAACAGCTTCACAAGAAGGTCAAGGACAATATCGAGAGGAGGACCGAACAATATGTGTGAGGAGCAAACAAGAGGCACAAATGAGTCGTGTTCAAACCTGGAGATTGGGTTTGGATTCATATGCGCAAAGAAAGGTTTCCTAAGCAACAAAAATCGAAACTCCAACCAAGGGGTGACGGTCCATTCCAAGTGTTGGAACAGATCAACGATAATGTCTACAAAATAGATTTACCCAGTAAGTATGGAGTTAGTGCTATTTTTAATGTTGTTGATCTTTCCCTTTTCAATGTGGTGAGTATGGTACATGGGCTTGACACATGGGCGTGTGGTCAGTCGTGTAACATCCCCACGCCCGAGACTGACGCCAGAATCGAGCTTGAGGTGTTACCGAACATAATTTATCAATTTAAGTACTTCGAATCATTTGTTTCTACATTCAAAGCTTTCTAGCTATCTCGCATCACGATTACAAGAAAAATCATATCTCGAGTTACTGAAACTCAAATCAAGATCCGTAAATTTTTCCTAAATCTAGACTCATATATATATTTACTAATTTTTTTCTAGAATTTTTGGTTGGGCCAATTAGTACAGTTTATTAGTTAAAGTCTCCCTGCTTTTGTGGTTCAACTGCTCGACCTCTCTGTGTTTTCTGAATCAGATATCTCTCTATAAAAATTTTAATGACTATGAGGTTTGTTTCTCTTAAGACTAGACTCAATAAGGAATCTGTACATGTAAAGAACAACTTATAATTATATTTTTAATATTTATTATAAATTTTTAAAGTCAGAATAGGGGATCCAGAAATCATTCTGGCCCTATTTCACAAAAGTTTAAATATCTCATAAAATATAATTTATATGCCTATTTTGTTCAATCCACATGAAAATAGACTCATTAAGCTTAAATTTCATAACTTACTCATCATTTAGTTCCACTTATACTATTTTTAGTGATTTTTCAAATTCATGTTATTGCTGCAGCAATACTCTGTTTTAAGGCAAGTTTCATCTTTCCATGAATTTTTTTATGAACTAGATAACCTATTAAACTTCCATGATATCAAACATGATCTAATTAGCCATCACCATGACTTATCAATATCAAACATTTTCTCAACCAAACATGGCCATATCATAAAATTATTTACACAAAATAGGTACATTGCTATACATGCCATACTTAAGTTTTACAAGCCATTTACCAATAGAAATCCTTCGGATAGTGTGATCGAAACTTCGACCTGTCCCGATTCCCGAGCTGACTTGTTCAAAACTAAAATGAATGAAAAGGAAGGAGTAAGCATAAATGCTTAGTAAGTTCATATGCAAATAACAAGTAACATAACAATACAATTATAACAAACAACCTTCGCATGGTATCACCAAAACATATTTCACATTTCTAAACACCATTCATCATCTTATCATCTTATCGTTGTTGTATCTAACTTCAACCCGAGGGTTAAGTACATACCTGTCCAAAGTGTCCATTTCGCAACACTTACCAAAACATCACTTGCATCTATGTGTTCTTCCATTTCACTAGAAATTTTTCCCGTTGAACACATCGGAATATAACTCGGATACATGGATAATTTGCACATAAGTGCCACATAACATATGTAATCAATCAATCATGTCACCCACCCATAAGCGAACTCAGACTCAACTCAACGAGCTCGGGCGTTTGCATCCATAAGTGAACTCGGACTCAACTCAACGAGCTCGGATGCTCAACCATCCTAGTGACATGTCACTTGTATCCTAATCTATTCCTAAGGTTCAAACGGGATTTTCCTCAAACACATATCCTTGCCATCTTCCGTAAAATACCGAAACCAATACTCGGTAGCACTTTATATTTAACAAATAATACAAATAATTTGCATTTTATTCGAAAATAACCACAAAGCATATATTTCATGATAAAAATCAGCATATCATATAATTAACATCAATAACTTAAAAATAACAATTATGCTACATTATTTACACATGAACTTACCTTGGTACCAAAATATAAAGATTTTGCAATTTTGTCCACAATCTTTTCTTTTCCTCGATCGCGACTTGATTCCCGTTTCTCTTGATCTATAATACCAAATTAATCTTATTTAATAAATACATTCATCAAAACAGCTTTTAATACGAAGATGGATATGGGAAAAAAAAGGGTTCTTAAAAGCAAGCACGAACCAATATTAGAAAATATCGACCCTAATACTTATAGGCTTTCAAGGTGGAGAATGAAAGTGATAAACCTTGACCCGTTACTTAGCAAAGCAGGAACCTCGGTATAGGGGTGAACGCCATACTCGGTTGAGTGATAAGTTTAAAAGAAGAACAAGGTTGACACCAACTAAGAGCTAGATAGGCCAACAAGTCTTCAACGAAATATGGGAGAAAGATTCTCTCCAAATAGTTTCATTAACAAAGAAACAATAAACAAAGTTCAACAACCTCCTCTACAAATGAAAGAAAACAAATATTTATAGGCACATAGATGACCATTCAAATTCGGCATCTAGGTGTTCACACAATAATAAAAACGTTCACACTAATGTATTAAAATAGTTCATAAATTCGGCAGATTCATGCACTAGTTGAATGGACACTTTCTTCCCCCTAAGTGTGTGCATGTATGCTTAGTCATAAAGAAAGGCTTCAAGTGACTTGTATGTGCACCAAAGGTTGCATTCATCTCCTTGGGACGTTCATGCACTTGTATGGAACATGTATCTTCATAATTAAACACTTTAATGTCATGTAGGTTCATAAATGGCAGCATGAACCTAGTAAATTCGTTCTCCCCTTTGTGCAAAGCACTTAATTCAATCAATGTGTTGAATTATTGAATTAATTCCTTCCCTTGGACGTTCTTGAACCCCTCCATGCATGTGTAGTAGCTTATAGGTCAATTCAAAGTGTGAACATGTTCAAGGAGCTCTATGGTCAACATAGAATTAGTTGGCAGCTACTTCTTGGCCAAATAAGTGCCTTAGAAAGTTAGGAGACAGCCACCATACATGCACTTAAGCCATTCATGCATTCTATCATTCCATGCATTTGATCCATTCATGGACTAGCCTTTAATGTCCATACATGCATTCGACACATGCATGAATTTGTAGAAACCTTGCATCTAGTCGTACATGCACTAGCATTTAATACTTCTTCATTCATGAGTATGGAATGCCCAAAAGAGATGTTTCTTTATCCATACATTGTGCCATCCTTGATCACTGTATCTACAAAAAAATAAGACAAGTCATTAAGACATCTCATGAACACTCATAAATTCGGCATGATGTGATCACATTAATGTCATGCATTAATTCGGCTATGTGAACATAATAAATTTATGTAATGACTATGACATATTAATAACAAATATTAATATAAGACAAGTTTAATGCTTAAATAAATATGTGCAAATTTTATTTAATACATTAAAGACAAAGCCAAGTTTAAACTAAAATGAGCTAAGCTTTAGCCCTTAAGCTAAAGTTGAGTTGAGATTAAACTCCTAAGCTGAAGTTGAGCTAAGGTTTAGCTCGTGAGCTGAATATGAGTTAGGAGTGAGCTCGGTTTAGCTCAGTGGATTGAGCTCGAATAAGCTGGATTTGAGCTGGACGGAGCTCGTAGAGCTGGAAACGAGCTGGGATTAGCTTGCCAACATGTCAATGCTCAGCTTAACAGACTTGTTCGACAAAGTTCGCGGGGCGTGCTCGTATCACATTGGGACCAATCACTCGAGCCCGAGCAAAGAGGTTCCAATAGTCTATTTCAAGCTATATAAATCGAACTTGGAAAGAAGGAGTGTTCGAACAACAAGTGAACAACTCAACAAGCTCATGCTGCAATGTCCTACAGTCTGATTTAGCTTGTTTCAGCTCGAAGGAGTTCAATTCGATACAATGCTAGCTCATTGAGCTGATTTCAATTTATTTATTTTATGCGTCTTTTGTGCTGAAATAAATCTATTAATTTATGCTAATTAATTAGTTAATTTTCAGTTCAAATAATTAATTATTTTAATGGTATCTTAAATCTGGACATTTTTAAATTAGCATATTAAATATGTCTCATATTAATATATGTTTAATGTGTCTAGCTTAGGACATAAATTTAATGTGTCTAATTTAGAACAAATTAATTAGTTTCTACTAATTTATTTTGTCCGGCCTTTATTAAATCCGGCCTTGCTGAATTAATGATGTCTTGTTTTAATAAGTGCTGCCGAATTTAATGTGTCTTAACCCTTTTAATTGCTGCTTTATTTTGCAGTAAATACATGCCTGGATCGGCCTAGGGAAGAGTTGAATCAACATCATTTTTCAGCTGAATTTTTCATGCATAGTAACATCCATGAAGAATTAATTGCCAGTTGCAGCCTTTAATTCCCTCTAAGTGACGCCTTGGGCATTACAATGGACACCTTTTTTCTTCACCAAGTAATCAGGTGAATGGGGACTGGGCTTTGAAGTTTTCCAAGCTGACTTAAATGCTTCTTTGACTGTCCAGCTAACCAAAGCAACATCCAGCTACAAGCATGCATTTGGCTGAACATACAAAAGGCCATTTTGATCTCATTCATTTCTCCAGCTGTTGAGGAAGCTTCAAGGAAACTTCCACGTCATTTCCTAGCAATTTCCAGTAGAATTTAAGTGTCCAATGAGCTACCTAAGAGACCATTCAGCTATCTCTTAATTTTCCTATAAATAGTTGTTCAAAAATTTGTAAAAGGAACTTAATGCCGAATTTATGCTAAATTGCTATTTTGTGAGAGTGTTCACTTTTTTTATTCTCCAAAGACTGACCTGACTTATCAAGTGATCCTTGTGTTGTCAAACCGTCTTTGTTTACGAACTTATCACTTTGTTCCCAAAGTGTGGCATTCACTTATACCGAAGGTTCCTATCAATCTTGATAGAGGGTCTCGGTCTTCAACCTATCCTTCAAACATTCCATTACCATTCTTTCTTTCACTAAGCATTCATATAAGTTTTGGGTTAACACATCACTATTGTGTTAGTTCCTACTTGAACCTTAGTCGAACCATATCTCTATTCCATAACTGATTTTGCTATTTCTTTTCTGAATCTTCCTTCTTTGAATTTTCTTAGCCTATTTGCAAACCGTCTGAAGCTTACCCAATTTATCGATCAGGCAAAACTTTACGACTCAATTCTTAACCGAGGCGAGCGTATATCATCAGCAAAGTGATAAGTTCAAAAAGACAGGATTGACGCCACAAGGGTTGCTTGATAAGTCAATTCAGTCTAAGGAGAATAATGAGAGTCACAAAGTATTATAACATTTATCAAATGAGCAAAAGTCCTTTACAATTAGTTTGAACAGATATTTATAGCTAAAACAAGTGGCTAGCCGAATGGACTTTAAGTGAGCTGAATGGGCAGCACATTGAAGCTAGAAAGGGGCTGGAAACTTCCTTGAAGGTTCTTGAACGTCCCTAGAAGCTTCTTAGCATGGAAAACACAAATAGTCAGCTTCTAGATGGTGATTATTCAGCTGATCATTAATTTGACATGGTAGAGGGTTGCTTCGGTTAGCTGAACAATTAAGGAAATCATTGAATTCAGCTTAGGAAACTCCAATGGACCATTTAGCTGAATTTTTGGTGAAGAGTTGTGGTGGACGAGTTCCTCTAGGCGTCACTTGGGGAAGCTTAATGGCTGCAGCAGCTGAATTAATTCATTCAAAGGTTGTTGAGCTGTACGAACAGCCACCTGGAAAAGGTGATCTTCAGCTCCTTTCTTTGGCGATTCATGCAATGAGCTGCACATTAAAACAACAAAAATTAAATAGCTTTAAGACATATTAAATTCAGCAGCTCAAAGACAACTTTAATTCGGCTAGACACATTGATTAACAGCAGCTAATAAATCTATCTTAATTTAAACATATTAAAATTAGCTATTAATTATGTATGAACTTGAGACACATTTAACTTTAATTATTATGTCCAAAATTGAACTCATTTATTTGGTCTTAACTAATTAAACTAAATTAATTTATTTTAAATGAACTTAAGCGCATAAAATTAATATTCCAGCTGAATGAGCTAAATGCAATTCGGTGTGAGCTCCATTCAGCTAGGCTCAGCTAAATTAGCTTGCAAGACGTTGCACACTAAGCTTTGTGAGCTGGAACAGTAATGGTCGGTCACTTGTTCTCTCCAAGCTCGATCAAGGTAGCTCGATATAGCTTCTTGGAACCTCTTAGCTCGGGCTCGAGTGATTGGCCCTTTAGGCAGCTCCAACGGTTCAGCAACTAGCTCATTGGCCAAGCTTGCATCATTCTCTTCAAGGCGATTTGCCCGCATATCGTCACCTACATCAGAAGGGGAAAGATCAACAACCTTAAAGCTAGCACTAACTCCATACTCACCGGGTAGGTCCAATTTGTAAACGTTGTCGCTGATCTGCTCTAATACTTGAAATGGACCATCACCCCTTGGTAGGAGTTTAGACCTTCGTTTTTCGGGAAATCTTTCCTTACGCATATGGATCCAAACCCAATCACCGGGTTCGAATACAACTCATTTGTGCCCCTTGTTTGCTCCATGAACATATTGCTCAGTTCTCTTCTTGATTTTTTTTTTACTTTCTTATGAAGCTGTTTAACAAAATCAGCTTTTCCTTTGCCATCTACATGTATTAATTGATTAGAAGGCAAAGGAACTAAATCAAAAGGAGATAAAGGATTGAAGTTGTATACCACTTCAAAAGGAGAATGCTTAGTAGCCGAATGAACCGTTCGGTTATACGCTAATTCTATGTGTGGCAAGCATTCCTCCCACGACTTCAAATTTTTCCTAATTATGGCCCGCAGCAATGTTGATAAAACTCGATTGACTACCTCCGTTTGGCCATACGTTTGGGGGTGGCACGTTGTCGAGAATAATAACTTGGTGCCTAGCCTTCCCCACAAGGTCCTCCAAAAATGGCTGAGGAACTTGGCATCTTGATCAGAGACAATGGTACGGGGTAGTCCATGTAATCGAACGATTTCCTTGAAAAATAAATTAGCAATATTAGTAGCGTCATCAATTTTGTGACAAGCAAGAAAATGGACCATTTTAGAAAAACGGTCTACAACAACAAAAATTGAATCTTTTCCGTGCTTAATTCTAGGAAGCCCTAGAACGAAGTCCATAGATATGTCTACCCATGGTGCATTCGGTATTGGCAAGGGTGTATGCAACCCGTAGGGTTTGATGCGCGACCTTGCTTTCTTACAAGCAATACAACGATCACATTTTTTCATCATGTCGTGTTTCATTTTTGGCCAATAAAAATGTTCTTGTAGTATGGCCTCGTTGTGGGCTTCGTTAACGAGTACTTCTTACCTTCACGGAATAGGTAACCATCGTGCTGATAATACTTTTCATGAGCACCTCGCACACAAAGCTTATACATCTTACCAAAATCAACATCAGTTTTATAAAGATCTTTCAAAAATTCAAAACCAAGCAATTTGGAATCCAATTGATTGATAAGAGAATACCTTCGTGATAATGCATCGGCAATGATGTTTTCTTTACCTTTCTTATATTTAATCACGTAAGGGAATGATTCCAAAAACTCCACCCACTTGGCATGACGCTTGCTCAACTTGGTTTGTCCCTTGAGGTGCTTCAAGGCCTCGTGATCCGTATGAATGACAAACTCTTTAGGCCAGAGATAATGTTGCCAAGTCTCCAAGGCCCAAATCAAAGCATACATCTCTTTATCGTATGTAGGATAATTGAGAGCAGCTCCGTTGAGTTTCTTGCTAAAGTACGTGACAGGTCATCCGTCTTGTGTCAACACCGCTCCGATTCCGATTCCTGAGGCATCACATTCAACTTTGAATGTTTTGTTAAAATCAAGTAATGACAATAAGGGAGTGTTAGTTAAACAATCCTTGAGCTTATTAAATGAAATTTCTTTCTCATCAGTCCAATTGAAAGGAGAGTTTTTCTTTATGATACTGTCAAGGGGGCGGCTATGGTACTAAAATTGGGCACAAACCTTCTATAAAAACTTGCTAACCCGTGAAAACACCATACTTGGCTGATGTTCGTAGGACGTGGCCAATCTCGAATTGCTTGGATTTTCTCTTGATCGACTTCTAGGCCATTGGTGCTCACGACAAATCCTAGAAACATAACCTTATTAGTACAAAAAGAACACTTCTTGAAATTAGCATAGAGTACCCCCTTTCGCAGAACTTCTAACACCGTACGCAAATGCTGAACATGGCCTTCCAAGGACTTGCTATATATCAAAATATCATTAAAGTAAACCATGCAAAATTTTCCAATAAAAGTACGCAATACATGATTCATCAATCTCATAAATGTACTAGGAGCATTAGTAAGACCGAATGGCATTACCAACCATTCGTACAAACTGTATTTAGTCTTGAATGCGGTTTTCCATTCATCTCCCTCCCGCATGCGAATCTAGTGGTAGCTGCTCTTTAAATCGATCTTTGAGAATAGTTTGGCTCCTTTAGTTCATCGAGCATATCATCTAGATGGGGAATTGGGTGCCTATACTTGATGGTGATCTTGTTGATGGCACGACAATCAACACACATTTGCCACGATTTGTCCTTTTTAGGCACTAGTAAAATGGGCACCGCACACAGACTCAAACTTTCTCAGATGTATCCCTTCGCCATCAATTCAGCAGCTTGTTTTTGCAATTCTTTTGTCTCCTCAGGGTTACTCCGATAAGCTGGTCGGTTAGGTATCGTTGCTTTGGGCACGAAGTTAATTTGATGCTCAATGCCTCGGATGGGTGGCAAGCCGCTTGGCACGTCATCCTGGAATACATCTTCAAATTCCTGGAGCAAAGAAACAACAGGAGATGGCAATGTATTTTCAATTTCGTTAGTCTTAAAAAAACATTCAATTTCATTAGTCTTAAAAAAACATTCTTTGTACATAAGTACAAAAATGGGTTGTTTCAACAAGAGTAACTTCCGGACTTTTCTTTTCCTCACGAAGACATTCATTATTTTACTCTCACTCTCGTTTTGTCTTTCTTTTTCCTCTCGAGATTTCAACTCATTTTTTAATTCTTTTCTCTTTTTTTTCCACTTTCTTTCCTTTTTCACTCTTTTTGTTTTGTTCTTTTCATTTTGATTTTTCTACAGATTGCTTCATTTTGATTTGATCTTCGTAAACTTACTTTGGGGTAAGAGGCGCTAAAGTGACAGTCTTCTCGAGGTGTTTGAATGTGTATCTATTCGTATAGCTATCATGGATCACACGCCGATCGAATTGCCATGGACGCCCCAATAGAAGGTGTCCCGCGTGCATGGGCACTACATCACATACCACCTCGTCTTGGTACTTGCCGATCAAAAATGCCACTACAACTTGCTTGGTCACTTTGAGTTCACCACGTCGTTTAGCCATTGAAATTTGTAAGGATTCAGATGTTTTGTCGTGGCTAAGTCGAGTTTTCCTACGAGCATGCTACTCGCAATGTTGGTGCAACTCCCTCTGTCGATTATCATGCTGCACACTTTGCCTTGAACGTGGCAGCGAGTGTGAAAGGTATTTTCCGGTTGTTGCTCGTCTTCAACAGTTTGAATGTTTAAGCTTCTTTTGACAACGAGAACTTTGCCTTCGACATGATATTCGAGTTCTTCATCTTCATCGGTAGAGATTTCAGGCTCCTCCTCTTTTTCTTCCTCGAATTGGATTTCGCCAATTGGTCGAACCACCATCACTCGACGGTTAGGGCATTGGTTGGCAATGTGTCCCCTCCCTTGGCACTTGAAACATTTTATATCTCGAGAACGACTAGGGGCAAGATCATTCTTACTTTTACTTGTTTCGCCACTCGGTTGATTGGCTTTGGTGGTCACAATAGGATAGGGGCTTTGCTAGTCCCTTGACTCCACTTGTTGGCAGAAGAGGTAGGATAGGTTCGGTTGACTCTTTTGCATTTGATTTGCTTTTCAAATTTTATCACCATGTGGACCATGTCCATCACTTCAACATAGTGTTGTAATTCCACTATGTTGGCAATGTCACGGTTCAACCCCACTAGGAATCTAGCCATCGTCGCCTCACGATCTTCCTCGACATCGGCCTGTATCATGGCAACCTCCATTTCTTTATAATAATCCTCGACACTTTGGTTGCCTTGAGTGAGGCTTTGTAGTCGCTGATACAAATCTCGGTGGTAGTACGATGGAACAAATCGTTTCCTCATGACTGCCTTCATTTCAGCCCAAGTCAAAATAGGCCTTTCTCCGTTCCTCCTTCAACTCGTCATGAGTTAATCCCACCATACGATTGTGTAATCAGAAAATTTTATGGCCGCGAGCTTCACCTTCTTGCTCTCCAAGTAGTTATGGCACTCGAAGACAAGCTCAATTTTCTTCTCCCACTCCAAATACGCTTCGGGGTCGTTCTTCCCTTGGAATCGGGGTATAGTCATTTTAATGTTCTTGAGGTTGTTGTCAGGATGATCTCGGTCTCTATAGCCCCGATTTCGTTGGCCCTGATGTCGTACACTTCGAACAGATGAGTGGTCACTTTTTGGCTCGCTTGATTCATAGGGATCTTCTCGGTGTTGGTTTGGACGCCTGTGCCCTCGCCTTGCAACTTTAAGGGCTTCTTCACGTTACTCTCGGGTTTCGAATCAAAATAGTCGATCTTCGATGGGCTCAAATTTGCGGTCGAATAGCCTCTCCATTTCTCGCATGAGAGCTTGTAATGTCAAGTCAGGAACCCTCTACCAGCAACATTGCAAATGGGTCGCAGTCCACCTCTATCCACATTTGATTTCTTTCCAGACTTCTAGACATGGAATTTTAATCACTCAACAATCCTCACACTTCTCTCATAAAGAAAAGTTCACACAATTTGGCTTTTGTCCTTTCGGATAATCTCACTGCACTCTTGCCTTTTTTCGTTCAAGTTCGCCTCTCGAAGTTCTCCAAGGACTACTTAGACGAATTAGAATCCCGTTGTGAGTCAGTTTACAAAAGTGATGGTGGGTTGGGTGAGAGATTGATGTTAGGACAATGGGTAGGCTAACAAACAAAAATGAAAGGGTTTAAGTGTAGCCGTTTGGTATGAGGAAGAATTGAAATGGTTTCAGGCAAAAAGAAATTGATGTAATTGAACTTCACTTATTTATTTATTTATTTATTTTCGTAATTCTTTTTTTTTCCGAATTTTACACTTCAAATATATATTCTTTTCCCTTTTTTTTGAAATTTTTTTAAAATTTTTTTGAATCTTTTTTTTGCTAAAATGGAATCCCGGGAATATCAAAAACGTCGATTATTACCTCAATTTAACCAGCTCTAATACCATATGATACGAGCTCGGATGTAGATGTCTCGAGTCGTATTGTTTGCCCAATCGTTAAAATTGAGTAAGTCTGATCGATTTGCAAAATAGGCTTGAAATTATGAAAGATAGGTTCAAATAGGATGGTTTCGAAGAAGGCTATAAAGAAAGATGGAATTAAATTCACAAAGGGCTCAAACAAAGGTTAAAGGATAGCTTGGTGATAAATGGATAGAAATCGGCTAAGGCCAAAGTTTGAACCAACACAATAGGATATGTTGACCCGAAACCTATAATAGCACTTAGGTTGAAAGGGATGGAAATAGGAAGGATAAATTGATAAGAAAACCTTGACCCACTATCTATGGAAGATAGGAACCTTGGTATGAGTGAACGCCACAATTTAGCAAAGTGATAAGTTCTAAAAGACAGGATTTACGCCACAAGGGTTGCTTGATAAGTCAATTCAGTCTAAGGAGAATAATGAGAGTATGAACACTCACAAAGTATTAAAACATTCATCAAATGATCAAAAGTCCTTTACAATCAGTTTGAACAGATATTTATAGCTAAAACAAGTGGCTAGCCGAATGGACTTTAAGTGAGCTGACTGGACAGCACATTGAAGCTAGAAAGGGGCTGGAAACTTCCTTGAAGGTTCTTGAACGTCCCTAGAAGCTTCTTAGCATGGAAAACACAAATAGTCAGCTTCTAGATGGTGATTATTCAGCTGATCATTAATTTGACATGGTAGAGGGTTGCTTCGGGTAGCTGAACAATTAAGGAAATCATTGAATTCAGCTTAGGAAACTCCAATGGACAACACCATTTAGCTGAATTTTTGGTGAAGAGTTGTGGTGGACGAGTTCCTCTAGGCGTCACTTGGGGAAGCTTAATGGCTGCAGCAGCTGAATTAATTCATTCAAAGGTTGTTGAGCTGTACGAACAGCCACCTGGAAAAAGGTGATATTCAGCTCCTTTGCTGGCCGATTCATGCAATGAGCTGCACATTAAAACAACAAAAATTAAATAGCTTTAAGACATATTAAATTCAGCAGCTCAAAGACAACTTTAATTCGGCTAGACACATTGATTAACAGCAGCTAATAAATCTATCTTAATTTCAACATATTAAAATTAGCTATTAATTATGTATGAACTTGAGACACATTTAACTTTAATTATTATGTCCAAAATTGAACTCATTTATTTGGTCTTAACTAATTAAACTAAATTAATTTATTTTAAATGAACTTAAGCGCATAAAAATAATATTCCAGCTGAATGAGCTAAATGCAATTCGGTGTGAGCTCCATTCAGCTAGGCTCAGCTAAATTAGCTTGCAAGACGTTGCACACTAAGCTTGGTGAGCTGGAACAGTAATGGTCGGTCACTTGTTCTCTCCAAGCTCGATCAAGGTAGCTCAATATAGTTTTTTGGAACCTCTTAGCTCGGGCTCGAGTGATTGGTCCCTTAGGCAGCTCCAACGGTTCGACAACTAGCTCCTTGGCTAAGCTCGCATCAAAAGAAAGTTAAATTTCAAAAATTATTTTTAATCACTATTATTAAATGTGTTTATTAATTTAGTGTAAAAATCTTTCATATTTATCATAAGCTATTTTTATAATTATTATATATTGCTTTACCTAACTTTTTTTTTTCAAATTAATATTATAATTTTATTTTTTTATATAATTCCAAATTTGTATGGTATTTAAAAACTAAGAAATTATCATTATGATAGATAATAATTAAAATACATTATTTAAAATTTAATTAAAAATTAAAAGCATCAAAACTAGTAAAGTGAAAAACTTAATACATATACGCGAGACCCAGCACCGTACAAAATGCCGGTTTTTTTAAAAAAGAAAAGGAATACTGTACACTCATCGTGATTCTTGTCCTCAACTCCACTTTGACTAAAATAAATTCTTGACAGCAGAATAGGGGAACTTATTCGCATATTTCGAAACCGCTTATCCTACCAACACTATATATACCAACACACAAACACACACACATCTTGCTATGAAACTTTTGATTCTAGCCCCCTATTTCCTTCCTACCAAAACAGAGTCAATATTCTATTTCTACCCCTAAGCGCAGCTAAAATTAAAACAAATCTCTTCACCTCCAATTATAGGTGATACTTTTGGATTGCTCCTTATCAACAGCTTTACACGCACTGCCATCACTAGTATCCGTGTCTACCTCATATGAAGAAAGCAACCTTCTCTGCGTTTAAAAACAAAAAAACAAAACTATATAGTTTAAAAAAAAAAAATTATAAACTATGTAGGAATTAATACAAGCCCAACAAAACATGCCAAAGAAAAAGACTCAGCAGCCAGAAAGTTGACAGGAACTACACCTGTTACCAAAGGGTTAGTATTTGGTACATGTACTTTTTTTATTTCACAAGCAGCCTTAAAAATTACCATGTGTCTCTTTTTTTAAATATTTTACTATACTCCTATAAGACAGTTGTTAATCTCCTTACCCTGCGTGTGGACTAGTAGTGTACCAAATATTATTCCTTTAACAAATGGTAAACATATAGTCGTGGAAACACAGATCAGAAACAAACTATGTTCCCAAAATGCACATAGCATCAAGCATTAACTCAAACATTAAAACAGGGAGACATGCACGTTGCATATAAATATTTAAAAAAAAATCATCTTTTTTATGTTTTCAGCATACGTTGCATATAAATATTAAAATTTCATCTTTCATGCTTTCAGCATAATCAGCCAATACATTCCCGTTCCAACAAACCATCCTTTTTTTTCAAGTAGGGCAAAGAATCACAGAACAACTTCCAATATACAAAATAATTCAAGCACCCTAGGCATGACTATAGTATCATAAATGCCAACGACAGAGAACAACTTCCAACACAAGTATCATAATCATACTTTAGACAAACTATCATGTTACTAAATGCCGACTACAGAGAACTAATTGTAAATTACATGGCAGAAAGCACAGTGCTCAAAATCATGCACTCCATGAAGGAAGAAGTAACCCAATAGGAAGAGATCAGAAATAGAAACATACATGATCCTCAAAATCAGGACTTGCTAGATTGATGGCAAGGTTTCTCATCAACAGCAAAACCTACACGGGAGAAAGAAATATAAGCAATCATGTCTGCAACAAGATCAGGCAAGATTGTATAAATTACCATGTTAAAAAAATAACATACTGTCTCCACATCTATAGGATCCATCTTTTTAAGTTTCTGTAGATGACCAGTAGCTTTTGGATCAAAGACACTGCCGATGAAACTGTATACTTGAGCAAAGTCGGGCAACACTGCATTGAGCAAAAGGCCAGTTAAAAGTGTGCAAGGATGACTACAGTATAAAAGACTACTAATTTCTGTTAGAACACAAACCTCTCAGTGCATGACCATTATTTCTCTGATCAGTTATTTCTTCAATTTGTCTCGTCTTCAGGGTATCCTCGCTGCTACTACAAGAGTTATTGGTCAACCTCAAACCTTTGAAGGAAAATATACAACACAGTCAAAATTATAGAGTTTTAAAAGAAGTCTCAGCAATCATAAGTGAGTTTCAAGTTTGGATACTAGAATTAGGAAGAATAGGAAACCATTTTTCTCTTGTGAAAAACTGATGGGTTTTGCACTGCTTGTCCATGAAGATACAGCAGCACTGGTAATAGGGTCCATAAGCATTGGAGAGGGATCAGATCTTAGAGCATATCCAGCATCAAGTAAAGCAGTTGATGATGGAAAAGATCCTGATACTTGTGGGTGTCCATGAGCTGCAGGATTTAACATAAAGAGAGGATTATTATATCAAGTTTGTGATGTAATTACAGCTCTTATCTAAGAAAGACTATCCTCACCAGTTATTGAGGCTTTCTGAGGATATGGATGAGTTGCTTTCCTTTTAGGTCGAGGAGGAGGAACGTGTTCACTCGTTCCATTTTTCTGAACCTTTAAAAAGTACTTCTGGGCATGACTACGAATCTACAAAAATAATAATAATTAGAAAAAGGCACTTCATTTCAACTGTTTGTCATGGACATTTGTATATGCAGATAATTGTTTTTTTTTTTTTTTAAATCTAGATAGATATTGCACTGGCTTTCACCTCATCACAAATTCGTTCCTGGTATTGAAACATTGGAAAGCAGTCTAGGATGCGAGGAGAGATTACTAGGTAACTATGGTCGACAAGAACAGAGATATCCTTCATTTGTCAACCCTCCTACCTCTTTCCTTCCAAAATTCCAAATGAAACTAGCCTCAGGAAAATGTTGCATTGTTGATATATTTCAGTTTACCTGAATAACAGTCTTTGAACTGATAAATGCTTCAATTTTTTTCCAGTCACGATCAAAGCTGAACAGAATCAAGGAGGAAAAAGATTGAGTGAGAGAAGGAAATACATTTTTGTCAAATGTACTTATGAAAAATGTGTGATTCAAACATGAAACCAATGTAATAACAAAAAAGAAAAGAGGAAAAATAGTATAACAATATAACCACAGTCATAACTTTAAAAAGACTTTTAAGCAATAGTAATGACAACATTCAAAAGAACACAACTTCACAGTGGTTAAAAAGTATATTACCATCAAACACATACTACAATTTACAGTTTGAGAGCTTGCAGGATTTGCTATCATGTTTTCAAATATGCAAACAGGCTTATAACAGTTCAATGCCTTTTCAGCTAGATATGAAGCCTAAAGCTTACTGAACATACGAAGGAACGTATACTTAACACACAGAGCAAGAATGTCATATCCTTTTCTTCCCCACTTGTCGATTACAAGTTTTGTCGTCATTTTTTCAATTAATAATTATAATAAGTAAAATTAACAAATACCTATTTAGGAGGGGTAAAAAAGGAAAAAGCTCGGATATCAAATTCAATTCAAAACCTTCAAATTTTAACAGCAGTCGAAAAAAGAAAAACCCTAATTTGAAATGAAAGCAAAGAAATTTCGTATAATTCGAAAGGCGTGCTTTAGACTTTACAGCTGGAGAGCTTCGAGGAACTTGTCGTGTTCAGGTTCAGTCCAGCTCTCTCTGGACTTGGTTATGGTGTAGGGCTTTCTGATTTTCTTATTGGAATCCTCGAGAGATGAAACAGTGGAGGCCGCCGTAGCCGTGTTGGCGAAGGGTCCGAGGTCGGGCAAAGCCATTCCAGTCGGATCCAGATAAAATCCGTCAGCCGAGTTCGGGTTTTTTGATACCATAAAAGATTTTTGGAAGTTCTTTATTTTTTTTTTCAGCTTTGAAACAACGGAGAATCAGAAATTTGACGGTTGGAGAAGGCGGTAGAGTTTGTATATAAAAGGCCCAGAAATTAGATCCTATGCTTCCCCTTCTCCATCTCATATGTATAATTGATGAATAACAATCTGACACGTCTTAAAGTAAATTTAGTTTAAGTTAATATATTATTTTAACTAGTTTCTATATCTGTGACATACAAGGGCTTCTACTTGAAATATTTTAAAATAAAATTAAAATTATTAGTAACATGAATGTTTGATTCATTAGTTTGCATAATAATATAAAAACTAATTGAAGTGTTAATCTTCCTTCTCCTTGAATGCTTGTAGGGGTGTTTGATTTTTCTTTTTTGGCTGAATAATAATCAGAAATTATGGTGGGTGTAAGGGTATCTAGTAGAGGTGTGCATGGGCCGGGCTACCCGGCCCGGCCCGAAGGCCCGCCCGAAAAATGGGAGGGTTTGAGTAAAAATATAGGCCCGAAATATGGGTTTGGGCACAAAAACGAGGCCCGTTTAGAAAATGGGCTGCTCTGCAAAATTTTTAGCTCCTGCCCAACCAAACCTACCAATTATATAATAAATATATATTTTTATTTTTAATTATATTTATATTTTAATTTTAATTTTAATATAATCAATTTTTATTATATTTTTCAATTTGTGTATTGTTTTAAGAATTGTTTTAATATATTTTTTATTTGTTTCTTGTTTTAATATTTGTTTTAAATGTATTTGATTATTTAATATATTTTAAAATTTTTATTTAATAAAATAAGTTAAAAAAAAATTAATATGGGTCAGTAAGGCTGAGACTAAGCTTAACAATTTTATTTCGGGCTTGGGCAAATTTTTAGACCCATATTTCGGGCCAGGCTGGGCCCGGGCCTAAAAAACGGGCCTAAAATTTTTTGTGGGCCCGGCCCGGCCCGGCCCATGCACACCTCTAGTATCTAGTTGGATATAGGGAATTAAGAAAATATTAAGTTATAAGAATAATGAAAAAAGTAATGGTGTTAATTACTTTGTTTATATATTGTTTTCCAACGAAATAAAATAATACGTGAATAAAATTATGTTTTAAAAATGTACGTGTTGAAAAGTATTAACTTCTGATTCATTTTAATACATTGTTTAACATGGGTTTTTTACCAAATAAGTATAAAAAAAATTTAAAAATTCCAAAATAATACAACTAAAAATCTAATTACCAAAATGGTATAGTCAGGGTGGTCACGCCACTGGCAAGTGTGGCACCCTACGACACGTGCGCCCCAAAAAAAAAAAAAAAACTCTGAAAACGAAAAAAAAAGCTGAAAATGAAAAAAAAAAAAAAGGGACATGTGGGTGCTAGAGGCGGCACCAGTGTTGCCTCTGGCAGAGGCGGCACCAGTTGTGTGGGTCCCATTTTATTTGTATTTTTTACTTTTGTATATTATTTTTTTAAATATATATAATACATTTGAAACATTATGTACTAAAATAGTATAAAGAAATAAAATACGAAAATAATATATTTTAAAAAATAAGATACGAAAAAAATACGAAGAAAGGACCAAAATCAAGGTTATTTATTAAATTAATATAAAAAAACACTTCAGTAATACATTTGAAACATTTTTTGCTAAAATAATATAAAAAAATAAAATACATAAATAATATATTTAAAAAAATAATATATGAAAGTAAAAAATACAAATAAAGTGGTAAAATCAGGGTTATTTTTTAAAAAATACAAAAAACACTTAAATAATACATTTGAAACATAATGTACTAAAATAATATAAAGAAATAAAATATGAAAATAATATATTTTAAAAAATAAAATCCGAAAATTAAAAAATACGAACAAGGTACCAAAGTCAGAGTTATTTATTAAATTAATATAAAAAACACTTAAGTAATACATTTGAAATATTTTTTGCTAAAATAATATAAAAAATAAAATACGTAAATAATATATTTTAAAAAATAATATACGAAAATGTTATACTTATTATCATTTTAAAATAATAATATTTTATTTGTATTTAAGGTGGATATATTTAATTTTTTAATGTAGTATAGCAAAAAAAATATGTTGTCGAAAAATTGTTTGCTATTTTTTATAAGTTATTCTCTTATTTTCCCTTTATTTTCTTCTCCTCTTCTGCTTGATTCTTGCTCCGGAGTTCTTTGGTTCTCGCTTGGTTTTATAGTGCTTAGGTGCCGCTTTGTGGGACCCACTGGCCCAGTGTGCCGCCGCAGAGAGGCAACATCAGTGCCGCCTCGCACCCACATGTCCTTTTTTTTTTTTTTTTTTTTCATTTTTAGCTTTTTTTTTTCGTTTTCAGAGTTTTTTTTTTTACTGTTGGACTGTCGTGTCAGGTTGGTGCTGCCTGTCAGAGTGGCGTGACCACCCTGACTATACCATTTTGGTAATTAGATTTTTAGTTGTATTATTTTGAAATTTTTAAATTTTTTTTATATTTATTTGGTAAAAAACCCGTTTAACATAGAAAAAAATATAGGAAAAAATATTTAAAAAAAATTGTGGTATTGTTATTAATTAAATACTAACGAGAACAAGGAACAAGATAAATAGGTTTTTTTATAAAAATAACTCAAAAATTTTAATTAATTACAAAAATGATCCACTTTTTTATTATGTACGTAAATGACCTAGAATGAATAGTTAAAGTTGGTGAGCCAAAGAGATTGACGCCACCAACTTGCCACGTCAACCAATCATTGACTGTTGGAATAAAAAAATCATTTTTTTGGTAGAGCCAACCTATTTGGCGCCACATGTATAAATATCAGAGAAATACTAATATTTTTTAATATTTCGAGGGCCTAAAAATAAATAATAGTGATGGAACCATAAAGAATGTCGCCACCACTATCAAAAAAAAATTTTAAGTTTAAAAGTAAAATTATAGTCCCCGGAAGTTGCTTTTTCTTCTTCTTCTTCTTCTTCGACCCTGTTCTTCCTCTCTTCTCACAAACAACACTACTAAACTCAAAAAAGTAAAAAATAAAACAGCTAGTACAAAATCAAAGAAACAACTCAAACACAAGCACAAAATCAAATCCTCTAAAGAAACAAAAAAACCCATTTTACAAGGCCTAATCTTATATACACACCAACACAAATATCAACACAAATCTTAACGTCTTTGGAATTAGCAAGTTTTAATATCCCTTTCAGTTTCTTCAATCAGCTCCATTCTTCAGGTAACTTGCTTCTCTTATTCTTTCAGTTGATGCTTCATTTTTAGTGTTTCTTTTAAAGAAATGGTTTAGTTTCATAGTTTCATATTTTATCACTTTTTGGGGTGAGAGTACTGAGAGCAATAGGTTGGACCAACGAGGTCATTGGTTTGTAATAAAAAAAATTTTGACAATGGTGGCATCATTCTTTGTTGCTCCACCAAATAAAATACTAATTTTATTTTTAAATTAAAAAATAATTACTTTAAAAAACATTTTGACACATTAAAGTGGTGGCGCCATTCTCTATGGCTCCACCACTATTATTTATTTTTAAGCTCCCAAAATATTTAAAATATTGGCATTTCTCTAGTATTTATACAATTGGCACCAAATAGGCTAGCTCCACCCAAAAAATTGATTTTTTTATTCTAATAGCCAATGATTGGCTTACGTGGCAATTTGGTGGCGCTAATCTCTTTGGCCCCACCAGCTTTTACTATTCATTTCAGGTCATTTACGTACATAATAAAAAAAAGTGGGTCATTTTTTGATGCGATCTCCTGTTCGTTTGATGAATCGAGCCGCAGATGTTCCCGATCGTAAAACTAAGTAATATGGCTTCGTTCTTGGGCAGGTTTGTAAAACAAACAAATTGGCTTGAAAATAAAGGGTTTAAGTGTTTAAAAAAATAGCAAGGATAGGTTCGGTTTAAGGCTAAAGAAAGAACCAATATTATATGGTAATATTGACCCGAATCTTATAATAGCACTTAAGCTGAAAATGGTGTGGATAGATAAAATCGTGACCCGCTATCTATGTAGAGATAGGAACCAAAATATTTGAGTTTGTTTATATAAGTATGTTATTTAATTTGGCTGTTACTTTTTACTGCATAAATTAAAGAGTGTATATTTTTATTTTAAATAAGGTGATTTGAGATGCATGTTCATTAATAAATTTGTGTATGAGTGTTTATAGTGTGCTGATTCTTATGAGTGTCTTTAATGCTTAATTATCTACCTTGTAGGTGACTATTCATATGGCTAATTGACTTTTCAAGTTTGGACATTTTTCAAGCCTTCAAAGATCATCATGGTGGCTGTTCAAATGGTCCAAGAGTGTCTCTTCAAATCTGTTTAATTTTAAAGCATTCAAAGTTAGTTAAGGAGACAATTAAAGAGATGAATGCACAAGTCTTTTGACATTCAATTTAAGGGAGATGAAGGGACACCGAACAGCACATTAAGGGCTCATTAAGTCATCAATAAAGTGAAGAGACATGCCTTTTCATCTACATCAGAATCAAGTGAAGAGACATAACTATTAGCTTCCCTACATGAGTTTAAAACGAAATTAATGCTTGTAATTGTAACACCCCTAACCCGTATCCATCGTTGGATTAGGGTTAAAGGTATTACCGGACAATCGAAACATTTAACATTCATTTTACATACATCATAGTATCAAAAGTCAAACATTATCATAATGTCCCTTGTATCGGTCATCGAGACCTTAAACATGCATTAGAAATGGGTCGGGGCTAAACTGAACTCATACAAAATTTTTCAAAACTTAAACATTTTTCAAAGATGTACAGGTAACACGCCTGTGTGAATAGGCCGTGTGCCTTACACGGCCACAAGACACGCCCGTCTGCCTTGGCCGTGGTCGACACTGACTTGGGTCACACGGCTAGCCACACGCTCGTGTGCCTTGGCCGTGCCCAAGCTTGACTTAAAATCGTAGGGTACCCCAGAGGACATACGACCGTGCAACATGACCGTGTATCGCACACGGCTGAGACACACGCCTGTGTCTCTGCCTGTGTGGACAAAAATAAGCCACATTTAAATAGCCAATTTGCCACCCCCTTTGGGTTAAACCTACAAGCATCAAACCAAGCATATTTGCACTATAATTTTAGCTAATTTCAATACCAAAATGTGTATCATTCATGTCATACCATTAAAAACAAATTCATGCTTGAAACTTATACCAATTCATATCATTCCATAAGTCAAAAACATACAAAAACATATGATTTCATAATCTCCAACATACAATCAAATATCATACCAAAACCTTACCTAATTGACCATTTCCTTTGGCCAACCAAAAACACATCACAATGGCACATTTGCGTCACATACCATATATCATTATCCAACCATAAGTTCAAACACAAGCTAGCCATATCATGTAACACCCCTTACCCTAGACCATCGCCGGAGTCGAGCATGAGGCATTTCCTGACTTAACTTACTAATTTAGGGCATAAAATTTACTTTTAAAATTAATTTATTTACATTCATTCAATATGTCCCTAAAAAGGGCCCTCAAGACCCTAAAACATGCAATTGAAACGGTTCGGGACCAAACCAGGAACATTAAAAATTTTCTGAATACTTAGACAAATCAAAACAATTTATTTCATTGTTCCTTATAAAACTTCCCACTTGCGTCATAGTCACTAAATAAATCATAACTCGAGTCACAAAACTCAAAATTTAAATTCATGAATTTTTCCTAAAACTAGACTCATATATCTTGTTACTAATTTTTTTTTTGAGAATTTTTGGTCTAGTCAATTAGTACAGTTTATTAGTTAAAGTTTCCCCTGTTGTACTGTTTGACTACTCTAACCTCTCCTCACTACGAATCAATTTTCTCCCTATACAGAATTCAAATAACCATGCCATTTGTTTCTCATGAAAGTATATTCACTAAGGAATATATAAATATAAACTATAACTCCTAATTATTTTTGTACAATTTTTAATGAATTTATAAAATTAGAACAGGGGATTCAAAAATCGCTCTAACCCTGTCTCACTAAAATGAAATATCTCTTAATATACACTTCTTTTGCTTACTCTGTTTCTTTCATATGAAAATAGACTCAATAAGATTTAATTCTATATCTCATTCATCACCTAATTCTATTTCTACTATTCTTGGTGATTTTTCAAGTTCATGTCACTGCTACTGTTCAATACTGTTTTAATGCTAATTTCACTTTTTCATGATTTCTTTGTATTAACTACCATTTAGGCATACATAACACCAAAACATGTTCTTCATTAGCCATTTCAATAGCTAATCATTATCAAATATTTACATAACATTCTTTAGCCATATCATAAGGACATACACACAAAATGGCTAAGTCCCTATACATGCCATAAACTAGAACCTTTGTAAACGAAGATTCCCATTTGGTAACTTGATAGTCAATAGTGTGAAGTGATCTCCGACGACCTCCAACCCGAGCTTGCTTTTAAGTACTCTGAAACATGGGAAATTGAAAGAAGTAAGCTTATAAAGCTTAGTAAGTCCACATGTAAAATAATAAGCATTAGCAATCAATTTAGCTTACTACTATGCTGTCATAATTTGCTTAAATAATGTTTACTTCTTACTTTCCCATCTTACTCATCGGTAACCTTACTAAAGGCTCAGAATACAAAAGGCATCTTACTTAATAGCTTGCTTACATACCTGTACTCTTTCTTAATGTTCTCACCTTGTCGTTTCTTTAACTTACTCTTTGGATTACTCGGGAACCTTTTCCTTTTTGAACTTACCATTGCCATGTCTTGACATGGTCTTACGTGGTATCCTTGCCTTATGGGCTCACCAATGCCATGCCTTGGCATGGTCTTACATGGGACCTTTGCCTTGTAGTAACTCATTAATGCCATGTCTTGACATGGTCTTACATGATTTCCTTGCCTTATAGAACTTATCAATACCATGCCTTGGCATGGTCTTACATGATATCGCTATCTTACCAAATGCCATGTTCCAAACATGGTCTTACATGGTATCCTTGTCTTACCAAATGCCATGTTCCAAACATGGTCTTACATGGTATCCTTATCTTAATGCCAATGCCACATCTTGATATGGTCTTACATGGAGTCCTTAATCAATGCCGATGCCATGTCTTGACATCGTCTTACACGGGATCCTTGCCTTACCAATGCCATGTCTTGACATGCTATCCTTAACCGTCAATTCCTTCTTAAATGCCATGTGATGAACATGGATTTTTTCGTCAATTCTTCCTTAATTGCCATGGTACAACCATGAACTTTGAGATATCAATGCCTTGTTAAGTCATAGCTAAAACATACTTGCTCAAATTCTCAAGGTTAGTCACATAACTCAATAATAACAATACTAATAACAATAATTGCATAATAATAAAATGCTACTCAACTCAACACAAACTTACATTCTCAATCTCATCATATCATCAACAACTTATTCTCATCAAACTATGCTAGTCAATACTTTCTTGTTATCATACAAAGCCATAATACAAAATATGGTCTTACATATAAATTACACAAGTTCTCTTTCCAATATGTATAATTTATATGTATGACCATATTTTGTATTATGGCTTTGTATGATAACAAGAAAGTATTGACTAGCATAGTTTGATGAGAATAAGTTAAGTTGATGATATGATGAGATTGAGAATGTAAGTTTGTAAGTTGAGTAGCATTTTATTATTATGCAATTATTGTTATTAGTATTGTTATTATTGAGTTATGTGACTAACCTTGAGAATTTGAGCATGTATGTTTTAGCTATGACTTGACAAGGCATTTTACCAACTTTCTCGATTTTCGATTTTTCTCCTGTTCTAGGTCCAAATCTCACTTTCCAGGATCTAAAACATCATATTTCACTTATTTAATTAATTTACTATTCAAAACATTCCCTAACTCAAACTTTGGCAAAATTATAATTTTGCCCCTAAACCTTTGCAAAATTATGATTTTGCCCCTAGGCTCGGAAATTAAAATTTATCCATTTTTCTTATGTTTTATGACACTATAAACATTTTTTTATTCTATGGCAACATCAAATTCCCACTCTATCATGTACTTATGAACATTAGGTATTTTTACCGATTATGTCGTTTTACTCTTTTTCACTTAAAATCGCTTAGCAAAAGTTATTTAACATAATTTCAAGCTTCATATTATACCATAAAACATCAAAATAAACACATTTATCCTATCGTTATTTTTCCAAATATGAACCCTAGCATGAATTATTGCTAGAATAAGCTAAATCAAGTTATCGGGACTCTAAAAACGTAAAGAACATTAAAAACGAGGCTAGAATAGACTTACTATTGAGCTTGGAAAGCTTGAAAACCCTAACTATGGCTTCCCCCATGCTATATTTGCCCTCCATGAAGAAGATGGACCAATTTTGGCTTTATTTTCCCCTTTTAATTCTTTTCATTATTAAATGACCAAAATGCCCTTAAAGGCTTTTCTTTCAAATTTGTCCTATTCTTGCCCATTTTTGTCCAAACTTAAATATAATGGTCTAATTACTAAATAAGGACCTCCACTTTAAGAACCCATTTCAATTAAATCCCCTTTATTATCTAGAACACACATTTTGCTAATTTTACAATTTAGTCCTAATTATCAAATTAGGCACTTATACATAAAATTTCTTTACGAAATTTTCACACAATTATTCAATCAATGAATAAACCTTAAAACTTAATTGGAATAATTTTTTTGACCTCAGATTTGTGGTTTTGCAACCACTATTCTATTTAGGCCCTATTTCGAGATGTTACATTTCTCCCCCTTTTAGGGATTTTCGTCCCCGAAAATCTTACCTACAAATGGATTCGAAATTGATTTCCAGTAACACTTTCAAATTCTCATTCAGCCTTGGCATACCCGACATTTTACTTCTTAAACTAAGGCTCTGAACTGGAATACCTACTGATAAGTAACTGACCTTATTTTATCATTAACCTCATACTATCTGATGAAACGCAACTAACTCTTCTTTTCTTACCAAAATGGAAATTCTCTGCCACTAAGGTACTTTCAAAAAAAAAAGTAATAATTGTTTCTCTTTTGAGTGTCAATATTCTTAGCTTTTGATTCTGTATACAATTTTTGATAATCTGTCTCTGATTTCTGTAATTAATTTTCACTTTCCTCTAATCCTTTCTGCTCAATTTAATTCTACTAATTTCTCTTCCTCAATTCAACTATAAGTACAAAGGTGACATGCAGTAACATTTAGCAATCTCATGGTCAAAACTTATTGTAGCTTTCTTCTGAAGTCATGGTGCAACCTTGAATTTCCAACCATAACAACTAAAATTTACACTCTGAATGAATTGACAACCTCAAAATAAATAACTCAGATAATTCTTCAGTAGAAAAACTCATTCGTACTGAAAAGAATACACAAACTTCTTTGAGCAATCAACCATAGCTCATTTAACCTTTCGGTGATAATGCTAATTCTGTTGCACAATTCTTCGAAATACCCTCACATTTTCACACAAACATCAATACTAACTGTAATAGCTTCTGAGATAATTGAAAATCAACTTTAACTTTCTGAAAGTTCAGGTATTGGATTCAAAGTCTGGTACATAACATTTCACACTCTTACTAGTATAGCTAGCTCAAGTTATCATCCATCCCTATACTTCTCAAATAATCAAATAATTATCACTGTGCTAGGCATCATAACTATTGCAAAATCTATTGATTTCTCATTAAAACATTTCTAGAAACCATAAACTCTTTATTCAAACCAAGCTGAATCATAATGGATACTTCAATTGTCAATATCTTCGACTGTTTATACTTTATTAGCATGAATTCAAGCCAAACTAAACTTCATACAATGAGAACTTTAACAATCAGACAATTTGGATTTGCAAAAATATACCTCTGATGCAACCATTCTAATATGCGTATACAAGTTTGTACCATAACCTCTAGAATATATACTATTTACTCGGGTCATTTATCTATTTATACATGAAAAATCAGCATTTACCTCTGAAGCCATAAATAATTCAAATATACATATAACTCAATCAACTGCTCAACTAAATCAATCTCAACTACAAGACAATAACTTTTCAAAAACTGTTCTTCTCTATTCTGTCATGATATCTCAAACATACAGTCTATCGTGATTTCTTCAAAGAGCTAATCACAAATCATTATTACTGCATAACTTGAAAGAACATAGCATTTGGTCTTTAACTCACTGAAATATATATCAAGGTTATGCAAAAAATGGAAATCAATACACATGTCTGAATTGAACTACACTGAGGCCACAATACACATACTACTCAAAAATAATAATGCCATAATAAGACTGACTTCTCAATTACTTTAGTAAATAATGTCCCAGGTGAAAATAAAACATTCTGATCATCTGAGAGATTTAAACACAGATTTCAATAACAACCAGTGCAAAAGTAGAATCTTTACACCTCTGATAGCTATACCTTTGTACTTTCATTATCAAGCCCAAACTCGTAATCATCATAAACATACTCATAATAAGAAGAAACCATTTTCATTAATAGAGCATTTTCTGCTAATGTCTCATGGATGATACTTTGAACAGTAATTTATTAATAAAACCGAGATAATAAAATCTCAGAACATTGAGCTACACAGAATTTCTGGTAACCGCATCTCATGTAGAACAGTTAAGGTTTCAATAGCATCTCAGAAAATTTCCAAAAGGAAAGGATAATACTCACACGCACTGGGAACAACTATGACAGAAGCCATAAAATTTTCCTTTACTTTCATTAAGCAATAGTTAACAATTCAGATCACTAACATCATACAGATCTTACTGTCAACCTTCCATCTGCACGTTGAAGTAGAAAACTGGAATAGATAAAGCAATATCAATTACAGCTCAAACAAACTATACTGCTTTCATCTGTCTGTAAATTTAACTAATATTCTCATACTGTAGGAATTGCATCTATGATCTTGCATATATTTATATATATCTCTGAAAGTAAATGTACACATATAATAGTCAGAAAAGATTTTTCTATAATTTCTCAACTATAAACTCTATATTCAACTATTAATATGGCTCAATTATTATTCCTCTATCTAATTCTATCATTACTGAATTCACATTATCCCATTCATAGTTGGAATTTATTCGGAAGAAAATCTAGCAATCATATACCTTACACATCATACTTGAATGAGTGCATTAGCTGAGCTTGACCTTTCTTTTATTATGACATTTCAGTTATCCGGATGATTTTATTATTAACCTGGCATCATTTTTGCAACTGTGTTCATTTGCTAAATCATTCTCGACTCTGATTACATCGTCAATAAATTTGTCACTGAACTCTTTAGTTTTCCACTTTAGCCTATTCAATCTGAATTTCATGAAATCTCATTCTGAATTACCTTGCTGATAAGGGGGGGTGAGGTTGTAACACCTCTGACTTACCTCTTACATACTCATGCATATAACTTAACACTCATCATATTAAAATATTATCACAATTATACAATTTTCTTCAAGCAACTTAACACGCACGTTCATAATACAATAACTTCATGATCATCTTATGCAAATTAGTGCACTTATACATGCATTCATAAATCTCGAGTAAAATTACTCATAGCATTCACTTAACTTCTCTAGTTATACATATAGCATCATACAAATGCCAATTTAACATGAACACTTATCTCAATATAAACTTTCCTTTCATCTTATCTCATCTTTCATATTTCTCGAACAATTCTTATTCACAATTTATTCATTATCACATAAACATCATGAACAATTATTCTTACATTTTATGAGCCTCAACTCATCATAAACATACTGTTTGTACTATCAAACTTAGCTCGATTGAGTGCGCATCTGTCTAACATTTTATATCTGGGTCGGGAGTCGTCACACTATCATAGTTCAATATGGCATGTACAGCTAGACTCTTACTCATACTGAATATTTCGAGAACCGACTAAACCTTTACTTTGATACTAATAAATGTAACACCCCTTACTCGAAACCATCACCGGAGTCGAGCACGAGGCGTTACCTGACTTAACTTACTAATTCGGGGCATAAAATTTGCTTTTAAAATTAATTTATTTACATTCATTCAATATGTCCCTAAAAAGGTCCCTCGAGACCCTAAAACATAAATTGAAACGGTTCGGGACCAAACCGGGTACATTAAAAATTTTTCGAATACTTAGACAAATCAAAACAATTTATTTCATTATTCATTATAAAACTGCCCACCTGCGTCATAGTCACTAAATAAATCATAACTTGAGTCAAAAACTCAAAATTTAAATTAGTGAATTTTTCCTGAAACTAGACTCATATATCTTCTTACTAATTTTTTTTGAGAATTTTTGGTCTAGCCAATTAGTACAGTTTATTAGTTAAAGTTTCCCTTGTTGCACTATTTGACTACTCTGACCTCTCCTCACTACGAATCAATTTTCTCCCTGTACAGAATTCAAATAGCCATTCCATTTTTTTCTCTTAAAAGTAGATTCACTAAGGGATCTAGAAACTATAACTCCTAATTATTTTTGTACAATTTTTAGTGAATTTATAAAATTAGAATAGGGGATTCAAAAATCGCTCTGACCCTGTCTCACTAAAATTCAAATATATCTTAATATACACTTCTTTTGCTTACTCTGTTTCTTTAATATGAAAATAGACTCAATAATCTTTAATTCTATATCTCATTCATCACCTAATTACATTTCTACTATTCTTGGTAATTTTTCAAGATCAAGTCACTGCTGCTGTTCAATACTGTTTTAATGCTAATTTCACTTTTTCATGATTTCTTTGTATTAACTACCATTTAGGCATACATAACACCGAAACATGTTCTTCATTAGCCATTTCAATAGCTAATCATTATCAAATATTTACATACCATTCTTTAGCCATATCATAAGGACATACACATAAAATGGCTAAGTCCCTATACATGCCATAAACTAGAATGTTTGTAAATGAAGATACCCATTTGGTAACTTGATAGTCGATTGTGTGAAGTGATCTCCGAAGCCTCTAACCGGAGCTTGCTTTTAAGTACTCTGAAACATGGGAAATTGAAAGAAGTTCACATGTAAAATAATAAGCATTAGCAATCAATTTAGCTTACTACTATGCTGTCATAATTTGCTTAAATAATGTTTACTTCTTACTTTCCCATCTTACTTATCGGTAACCTTACTAAAGGCTCAGAATACAAAAGGCACCTTACTTAATAGCTTGCTTACATACCTGTACTCTTTCTTAATGTTCTCACCTTGTCGTTTCTTTAACTTACTCTTTGGATTACTCGGGAACCTTTTCCTTTTTGAACTTACCATTGCCATGTCTTGACATGGTCTTACATGGTATCCTTGCCTTATGAACTCACCAATGCCATGCCTTGGCATGGTCTTACATGGGACCTTTGCCTTATAGTAACTCATTAATGCCATGTCTTGACATGGTCTTACATAATTTCCTTGCCTTATAGAACTTATCAATGCCATGCCTTGGCATGGTCTTACATGATATCCTTATCTTACCAAATGCCATGTTCCAAACATGGTCTTACATGGTATCATTGTCTTACCAGATGCCATGTTCCAAACAGGGTCTTACATGGTATCCTTATCTTAGTGCCAACGCCATATCTTGATGTGGTCTTACATGGAGTCCTTAATCAATGCCGATGCCATGTCTTGACATGGTCTTACATGGTATCCTTAATCGTCAATTCCTCCTTAAATGCCATGTTATGAACATGGATTTTTCCGTCAATTCTTCCTTAATTGCCATGGTACAACCATGGACTTTGAGATATCAATGCCTTGTCAAGTCATAGCTGAAACATACTTGCTCAAATTCTCAAGGTTAGTTGCATAACTCAATAATAACAATATTAATAACAATAATTGCATACTAATAAAATGCTACTCAACTTACAAACTTATATTCTCAATCTCGTCGTATCATCAACTTAACTTATTCTCATCAAACTATGCTATTCAATACTTTCTTATTATCATACAAAGCCATAATACAAAATATGGTGTTATATATAAATTATACAAGTTCTCTTTCCAATATCGAATTATTATCGAACATTAATCATTATCTCTGAAACTCAATACTAAAGTATTTATGGCCAAAATATCAATTTATCATTCAAATATGCATAATTAAATGCTTATTAAACATATGAACTTACCTCGATACCAAAACGACCATTTTACCAACTTTCTCGATTTTCAGTTTTTCTCCCGTTCTAGGTCCAAATCTCACTTTCCAGGATCTAAAACATCATATTTCACTTATTTAATTAATTTACTATTCAAAACATTCCCTAACTCAAACTTTGGCAAAATTATAATTTTGCCCCTAGGCTTAGAAATTAAAATTTATCCATTTTTCTTATGTTTTATGACGTTTTAAACATTTTTCCCTTCTATGGAAACATCAAATTCCTACTCTATCATGTACTTATGAACATTAGGTATTTTTACTGATTATGTTGTTTTACTCGTTTTCACTTAAAATCACTTAGCAAAAGTTGTTTAACATAATTTAAAGCTTCATATTCTACCATAAAACATCAAAATAAACACATTTAGCCTATGGGTATTTTTCCAAATATGAACCCTAGCATGAATTATTGCTAGAATAAGCTAAATCAAGTTACCAGGATTCTAAAAACGTAAAGAACATTAAAAACGAGGCTGGAATGGACTTACTATTGATCTTGGAAAGGTTGGAAACCCTAACCATGGCTTCCCCCATGCTATATTTGGCCTCCATGAAGAAGATGGACCAATTTTGGCTTTATTTTCCCTTTTTAATTCTTTTAATACTAAATGACCAAAATGCCCTTAAAGGATTTTCTTTCAAATTTGTCCTATTCTTGCCCATTTTTGTCCAAACTTAAATATAATGGTCTAATTACTAAATAAGGACCTCCACTTTAAGAACCCATTTCAATTAAATCCCCTTTATTATCTAGAATACACATTTTGCTAATTTTACAATTTAGTCCTAATTATCAAATTAGGCACTTATACATAAAATGTCTTCACGAAATTTTCACAAAATTATTCAATCAATGAATAAACCTTAAAACTTAATCGGAATAAATTTTTTTTGACCTCAGATTCATGGTTTCACAACCACTATTCTGTTTAGGCCCTATTTCAGGATGTTACATATCACATGGCATTATATATACACATTACAAAACATATTCAAAGTACTTCTAGCCTATACATGCCATACTTCAATATATACATTTTCAAAAGGTACCAAAATACAATTCGATAGTGTGGTGACAATCCTCGACGATCCCTGAGCTCCTAGTAGCTTCGATATCTATAAAATAGTTGAAAAACACACAAAGTAAGCTTTCAAAAGCTTAGTAAGCCATATACAAATAAACTTAACAATATAATCATATAAACATCATAATATACATATAATCTTTAACCATATACTATCACAAAACACATAGCTCAAATACCACCACAAACCTCTTGTTCATATACATTTCACATATTCTAAAGTCATTTGCTCATATAGCATATATTCACATACTTAGATCATAAATCATCCTTTTCACATATTATTACCTTTCATTCTCAAACATAATATACAATACAAATGTACCTAAATTGGATACATATTCACTTAGTCATTCATTTTCTCGAAATGCCAATTTGAACCTTTCGGAAACATAAGGATACGCGGATAGCTTGGAAAGTACATACAATGCCAACGTCCCAAACATGGTCTTACATGTAATCAACATCGACGCCACTGTTCTAGATAGGGTCTTACATGAAATCAAATACGATGCCAACATTCTAGACGTGGTCTTATACGTAAATCAAAAGTCGATGCCAACATCCCAGATGTGGTCTTACACGATAACACATATCAAAAATCCTATGTCATGACATATGTATCCTAACTATTCCTAAGGTTCGTACGGGGTTTTTCCACCATGAGTGTACTTGCAACATTTGTACAGCTCCCACCATCAATGACCAAGCTGCATACCTTACCTTGAACATGACATCGAGTATGGAACAGATTTTCCCGTTGCGGTTCACTTCTGGTGCTTTGTGCACTTAAGCTCCTTTTTACAACGAGCATCTCGCCTTTAACTGCATACTCTAATTCTTCCTCATCATCAGTGGGTGTATCAGCCTTATTTTCATTATTTTCATCTTCTTCTTCCGATTCAATGTCACCATCGGGTCGAAGCACCATTGCACTCTGGTTTGGACATTGGCTCGCTATATGGCCCCTTTTGAAACACTTAAAACATTTAATGTCTCTCGATCGATTTTGAAAATTTTCAACGGCCTTACCTTTGCTGGATTCAGCCACGGGCTTAATTGTCTTTACCGGCACCATTGGCTCTTTAGTTTGGCTTGCTGAAGCATTCTTACTCGCACCTTGGCTCCATTTGGAAATGTTGGAAGTGGAGTAACCTCGATCAGAGCCCTTTCTCTTGATTTGCTTCTCGACCTTAATGGCCATATGCACCATATCAACAATTTCTACATAGTGCTGAAGCTCTACGATATTGGCTATGTCGCAATTAAGTCTGGCCAAAAATCGTGCCATGGTTGCCTCGTGATCTTCTTGCACATCCGCACTGATCATGGTAACTTCCATCTCCTTATAATAATCTTCTACGCTCCTCGTCCCTTAGGTAAGGTTTTGGAGCTTTTGGTGGAGCTCACGGTGATAGTACGAGGGAATGAACCTTTGGCACATCATCGACTTCATTTCAGCCCACGTGCTAATGGGTCGTTCACCATTTTGCCTCCGACTCGTGGTAAGTTGGTCCCACCATATCATAGCATAATCAGAGAACTCGATTGCGGCCAACTTGACTTTCTTAGCTTCGGAGTAGTTGTGGCACTCGAACACGAGTTCTATCTTTTTTTCGACTCAAGATATGCCTCCAAGTTTAAACGGCCTTGGAAAGAAGGAATCTTCAATTTTATGCTTTTAAGATCATTGTCGTGTCTCTCTCATTCTCTTTGGTCTCAGTGACATTGGCCTCTCTGTCAGTCACTTATGTTTGAGCCTTGATCACTTCTGGCCTCACTAGGTTCGAATAACTCATCATCTTAGACTTGTCGTTGGCCTCGGATTCTCAGTGGACTTAGGGGAGTCCTTTCTCGTTGGGCTCTTCCTTCCACATGGTTGAGCCTCTCTTGAATTGGTTCAAGTTTTCGATCAAATAAATGTTCAACCTTACGCAATAAGGCTTGAAGATTCACGTCTGATACATTCTGAATAGGTTGTCTCTTGGTTCTATCCACCATATTCACCTCTGGGCTTCTTGACATAGAAATTTGAAAACCTCACCACAAAAATCTCACTAATCACTCGAAAAGGAAATAAATGACTTATCACTCTTGCCTTTTACCACTCATTTCTTTCTCTTGTGATTTTGTAATTCGTCTCTTTATGACTCATTTACTATCTAGGGGGTCGGTTTTAAAGTGGTTATAAAGGTTATAATCTATAAGGTGAAAGTAGGCTAAAAGAAATTGAATTTCAATTTTAATGTGGCGTTTAGGGTGGTAGATGAAAGTCGAAGAGAATTTTGCTTGATCGGGAATACAAGAGAATGATTGAACTAAAACTTTAACACTTTTTTTCTTTTTTTTTTGTTTGAAACTTTTTTTTCACGAACCTACTTCGAGATGAATACAAACGTCAGTATTCCTTATTTTAATGGCTCTGATACCAAATGATACGATTCGACTCTGTGTTGAGAGTCGAGTCATAGTTGTGCCCGATTGTCAACGAGAAATATCGCTCCAAATTCTTCAAAATGTTTGAATTGGCTAAGTATGGAAAATAATAATGAAATATGGGTTCAGAAAGTTGGTTAAGTGTTTATGGATGGGTTCGACTAATAAAAGAATAAAAGGATAGTTGATAGATTGGGTGGAATGGAAAATAGAACTCAAGCTTCAAGAACGATTCAATACTATAAAGAGTATTGCCCCAGGACTTATATTGCTTAAGGTGAAATATGATGAAGGTAGATGGACCTTGACCCGTTACCTAAAGAGGTAGGAACCGAAGGTATATTGAGATGGATGAACGCCACACCAAGGATGCTGATAAGTTTAGGAAATAGTCGGATTGACGCCACTAGCAAGCTAGATAAGTCTAATCGAGACTCAAATGAAATAGAGAGGAAGAACCCTCACAAAAGAACACTTTTTTATAAAATTTGGCATAAAAGTTCCTATATCAAGCTGGAAACAAGGTATTTATAGGCATGAGACAAGCCCCAGCCGAATAGACACACACATTCAATTAAGTTTAATTCAGCTAATTAAAACTATGTGACCTTTGATGAACTTTAACATATGTAACGGCTATGGCAACTTGTTTAATCTTCCAAATGAGCTAATAATGAGCTCCAATGAGTTGAACAAATTTAGTTTTAATGCTTGATCATCTAAAAGATCATAACAGCCCTTTTAATTCCCCTTTGGACAGTCGAATGGTCACCAGCCTAAAATGAGTATCTTTTGGCACACGAACAGTCCTCCTTGTGTAAATGCTGAATTTAACCAACCAAAAGTGTAAATGAACAGCCACCATTATGAAGAAAACGTTTGGAAACTTATTGGCTTGTGAAATTAACTCCTTGTAACTCTTTGTCCATTAAATTCAGCTGATGGCCTTCAATTCATCTTCATAACAGCTAAAGTCATCTCTTTCTTTAATGCCAATCCATTAAACTTCTTGTAACTCCATGTAACAGCTAGTTCAAATAATTAATTCACCTATAAGCACAATTAAACAAATTAAATGGCTATAGCAAATTAATTAAGCTGGAACATATTAAATGCCAAAATTATTTAAGCAACTAAAGAAAGTTCAAAATAACTTAAGTAGTTAAACTAAGTATTAACGCAACTAAAAACAATTAAAACAACTGAATTAATTAAACTAAATATATTAAAAGTTCAATCCAACAATAATTAATTTAGCTTGTAAAAAACCGTATGGAACGCATGGTGTTCGAGCTTGGTGACCTCCGGGCGTGCTCACATCATGGAAGAAATGCTTATCTTAGTTTATTTAATTGCTGGAATAACTTATTGTTAAATATGTTTATTTACAGTTTATTAAATTTGTTAAATGTGTTTATTTACAGTTTATTAATTAAGTTTATTAAGTTTAGTGTGTTTAAATGTGTTTGTTAATAAATGTTTGTGGGTGACTATTTAGTTGGAATCAATTATGTACAAGGGTTATTATAAAGTGATAAATGCGACTATTCAGCTGGAATCGGTTACATACAAGGGGTTGTTACAACAATAAAAGGAGAGCAATATGCATCATTAAAATTCGGCAGCCTCTCTATCTTCTCCAGGTAGCTATTCAAGAATAGCAATGGACAAAGGAGTGATTACAAATTCCATAATCGATTGCCTCTTTAAGAACACTCCATGTCTATTTGTGTGCCTAAAAATATCACGAATATTGCTGGTGTCTATTCTACTGTCCAAGGGAGAATTTAAAGCTTATCGAATAAACACTCCTTGTACATAAGTACTAACACGGGCTGTCACATCAATAGGGACTTTCGAATTTCTTTCTCCCTTACAAATATGCTCATTTTTCCACTCTCATTTTCTTTTGGACTCTCTTCTTCCTCTCGTATTTTTACCTCCTCTCTCTCACTTTTTTTCAATTTTTTTGTCTTTCTCTTTTTCATTTTTTTCTTGTACTTTTTCTTTCAACTTCAATAGATCTTGATACACTTGTTGTGGAGTCAACGGGGCTAAAGTAACATTTTTGCCTCGATGCTTGAACGTGTACTGATTTGTGTAACCATCATGGATCAAGCGCCTATCAAACTGCCATGGACATCCCAAAAGTAGATGTCCCGCGTGCATAGGAGCTATATCACACACCACTTCATCTTGGTACTTCCCAATGGAAAATGCCACCACAGCTTGCATTGTGACTTTAAGCTCTCCTCTATCATTTAACCATTGTAACTTGTATGGAGTTGGATGTTTGGTTGTGGCCAAACCGAGCTTTTCCACCAGCATGTTGCTAGCTACATTTGTACAACTTCCACCGTCAATAATTAAACTACATACCTTGCCATGAATGTAGCATTGGGTGTGAAAAATATTCTCCCTTTGTTGATCAGAATCAACACTTTGAACGCTAAGACTTCGCTTTACCACAAGAATTTCTCCTTCAACCGACAATTCTACTTTTTCTCCTTCATCACCGGATGGTACTTCTGATTCATTTTCTTTCTCTTCTTTGGACTCAATTTCACTGTCAGCCCTCACCACCATAATTCGTAGATTAGGACATTGGCTTGCTATGTGTCCTCAGCCTTGACACTTGAAACAAATTATGTCTCTCGTGCGATTTGGAATTTCTTCGCTTTTGTTCCGACTTGACTCACCAATGGGTTGGTTGGATTTAGTTGCTGCAGCCGGCTCTCTCATTTGAATAGGGGGTTTGTTCACTCATTGACTCCATTTGTTAGAAGAAGGATTGGCATAGGATCTACTTACTCCTTTCCGCTTGAGTTGCTTTTCAACCTTAATCGCCATATGGACCATGCCCATCACTTTAACATAGTGTTGTAGTTTAACTATGTTGGCAATGTCACAGTTTAAACCTGCAAGGAACCTCGCCATTCTTGCTCCTCGGTCCTCCTCGATGTCAGCTCAGATCATCGCTATCTCCATCTCCTTGTAATAATCTTCAACGCTTCTATTACCTGCATGACCGATTTCATTTCAGCCCAAGTAGAAATAGGTCTTTCACCTTTTCTCCTTCGACTCATTACAAGCTGGTCCCACCACACAATTACATAATCAAAAAATTCAATAGCTGCGAGTTTTACCTTTTTACTCTTCAAATAATTGTGGCACTCGAAGACAAGCTCGATCTTCCTTTCCCACTCCAAATAAGCTTCAGGATCATTCTTACCTTGGAATGGTGGAATTGTCATCTTTATATTTTTAAGCCTATCATTTGGACGATCACGATCTCTAGGACCCCGATGTCGTTGGCGTCCTCATTGTATTACACTTCGAACAGATGAATCACTTTCTTGCTCACTCACTTCATTACGCCCTCGTCTTGTACCTTCTAGAGTTGCTTCTCGTTGCTCACGTGTCTCCACTCGAAATAAACAATCTTCGATTGGTTCAAGTTTTCGATCAAACAACCGTTCTATCTCTCGCATCAGTGCTTGAAGAGTATGATCTGGCACACCTCCTCCAACATTTCTTACAGGATGTAAACCAATTCCCTCATTTGGATTTCTCACCGGACTTTGTGACATTTTTTTTGAACTCACAACAAATACCTCACTATTCACTCAAAAAGAAATCACACACAAACTTGGCTTTTATACCTCTCAAATAGTCTCACTACTCTCTTGCCTTTTTCCATTCATTCCACTTCTCTAAGTTCTTAAGAAATTACTTGAACTTCAAAGCTGTTGTTGTGGGTCGACTTACAAACTTGATGTTCGGGTTACAAAGGATAATTTTGTAGGAAAATGGTAGGCTAGAAACAAAGGAAATGGAAAAAAAAATTAAGTGTGGCTGAATGGTAAGAAGATTGATTGGGTGTCTTTAAGCAGCAAATGGATAAATCAAAACAAAGCACTTGAAATTTTTTTTTTCACGATTTAAAAAAAACAATTTAATATTCACTCGTTGAATATATATAATTCTTTTTTTTGAACATTCTTTTTCAAATTTTTTTCGAATGTAAAATACTATACGAGGACGCCGAACACGTCGATTCTCACTCCAAATTTACTAGCTCTGATACCAATTTGATACGAACTCACCTCTGGATGATTCGAGTCGTAATATTGCCCAATCGTGGATTTGAGTAAGAGTTGAATGTTTCAAAACAAACAAGGTTTAAACAAACAAAAGGCTTGAAGAAATAAGGGAAAAGGTTTTAAAATAAACAGCAAAGAAAAGACCTCGACCCACTATCAAGAATGATAGGAACCTTGGTATATGATGAACCTCGACCCACTATCAAGGATGATAGGAACCTCGGTATAAATGAACGCCACACTTTGAAAGTGATAAGTTCAATAACAAGGGAAAGATAGATGCCACAAGCTAAGCTTAATAAGTCAAATTAATTCCGTAAGAAAAAGGAGAATTGGATAACTCACAATTCAAATATTTCATATATATTCAGCAAAAGTCTCTTTACAAAGGCTGATTTCACCTACTTATAGTGATAGAATAGGCAAGCCGAATAGTCACAAACATTCAACTTAATGTGCCAATTAAAAGCTGAAATTAAACTTAAGTCTTTATACATTCTTGAGCCAAATAACTCCATCCTTGAATTCACTTCAAATCAGCTGTGATAAGATCGCGTCCTGGAGTGCACCAAGTTCAAGCAAGGATTCAACAGTGTTGCCCCAAGGACCAATTACGCGAGCTCGAGCTAAGCAATTCAAAGAAGCCATTTTGGCCTTAGTTAACCAATTGTGGGGCGAGGCTTTGGTTGGAGAAATAGAACGAGTTGGGACCAGTTCAATAAAGTTTCCTTGCAACATATTGCAAATTAATTTCAGCTCAATTCCAGCTCTTTGAACCCATTCCAACTAAATTAAACTTTTTATTTATTTTTTAGTTTTGCATTTAGTTGCATTTTAATCTTTGCATTTAAGCATCTTAGTTTAATAATGAGTTGTTGGTCATTAATTCAACTCGTCTTAGTTTAATTAATTGAGTTTTTTTTATGAATTTGATTTAATAGTTGCTTCTTTAAATAATCTAGTTACTAGGAAAATTTTATTGATGCATGAGTTAAAGTTCATTTAATAATGCTTCTCTTAATTAAACTAGTTGCTAGAATAAATGATGCATAAGTGTTAGTTCATTTATTTAAGTTAGTTGTTAAATTGTTTTAAGCTTAATAATTGAATAAATGTGTCGGTTACAGTGTTAATTGCAGATGACTTTTCAGCTCACATCCATTACATTTAAAGGCTGTTATGCATTCAATAAGGTGACTTTTCAAGAGATTTTGGTTACAAAAGAGGGGGCTGTTACAAAGAGGCTTAATACAACATTAAGAAGTTGTTTTATCAATTAAAGGAGAGCATTATTCTTCTTTAAATTCAGCAGCATCTTTGTTTCATCTTCTATAATCGTTTGCTTCATGAGTAATCACTACATGCATTCAATTTTCCATCAAAGAAGCTGGTATCTTTTCGGTTGGTCATGGAGACTTCAAAAGACTTTAAAAGCAACTTAATTGAAGAAGTAAATCACATTGAAGGTTGGAGTTACTTGGGTTAGAATTTCAAAAGTTGTGTCTTTTCATTTGAGCTCATTATTAGCTTCATTAAAAGTGACCATTCAGCTAGCCTCTTCTGACACTATAAATACATGTAATCAGCCTATTGAAAGGAAGACTTTGGACATTTTGTTAATGTTAAGTTGTCAAATTTGTAAGGGAAACTTTTCTCTATTTTCGTTCAAGGATTCGTTTGCTACCTAGTGTTCTAGTTGTGTCATCCGTTTTCTTTGTCGAAAACCGAACTTATCACTACTTGTAGTGTGGCGTTCAAACATACCGAGGTTCCTATCTTGCTAGATAGTGGGTCGACGTCACTTAACCACTCTTAAACTGAACTAAAGGGCTTATAAGCAACGGGTCGATACCAAATCAGTATTGGTTCTTGTTTGCACTTTTGTTCAATCCATTTTTCACATCTTACCATTTCATTCCAAAATCAATTCTTTCTTTTCACATATTACCATTTCAAACCATAAACTTCTTTAACCTATTCAGTACTTCTTAAACTCCTTTACCAATTTCATTAAATTAAATTATCATTGCTTCTCGTAGACGATCGGGCATTTTACATACAACTCGACTCATCACGAAGTCTGATCGTATCAAGCTGAATGAATGACTTTAATTGCTTGAAAAAATGACTCTTAAGGTCAGCTGAATGGACACCAACTTTTAACCAGCTTCTTAATTGGTGTTTGAATGCTTAAAATGACCTTTGAAGTGGCAAAAACGACTGGTAGTGGATAATGGTTGCTGCTAAAATTAATTTGGAGGATATAATGCTCCTTAAAACTCTTTTAAATGATGTACAACCCTTCTTATAATAGCTCCCTTGCTTTGTAACAGAAAATGACTTGAAAAGCCAGTTTATTTAATTTGTAACAGCCTTGAATTGTAACGGTTATGACTTGAAAAGACTCCTGCAATAAACACATTAAAATGAGCTTATTAAACACATGTAAACACTTATTAAACATAGCACACATTAATACTTAACTTAGGTAAATGAACTATGCATCAATTATTCCAGCAACTAGTTAATTAAAGAAGCATCATTAAATAAACTTAACTCATGCATCAATAAATAATCCTAGGAACTAGATTAATTAAGAGCAACACTTATTAAATGAAGTTCAACAAAAACACTTAATTAATTAAACTAAGACGAGTTGAAGAAAGTCCTTAATTAATTAAACTAAGATGAGTTGAATAAAGTCCAGCAACTCATTTATTAAAGTAAGATGAGTTTATTAAAAATTAAGTTCAACCTGCAATAAATTGCAAGTAACATCAATTGGACCATCCCATGCATGAATGTTGAATTTGGCCTCTTGCTTTCCCCAAGCTTGATTCACATAGCTTGCTAATGCATCTTGAAATCTCTTAGCTCGTGATCGAGTTGTAGGCCCTCGTGGCAGCTCAATGGATTCGAAAGTGATCTCCTGAGCTATGGTCGCATCAAGCCGAATTGAAACAAAGTAATCAGCTCAATTAAGCTTTTGATGAGCTGAAATGACTATTAAAATGAATCAACATGTCTTTTGACAAGTCTTAGACCTAGGTGACGCCAACAGCTTGGATATTAGCATTCCCAATTAGCTAATCAATTGGATTTAATGAGGTGAGCTGAATTCAGCAAGTATTTGATTAGCCAAGTCAATATGAATGTGATTAATTCCTCTCTTGGGAAGCCAAAAGTGCAGCAGCCATTTTTAATGGAATTGTGGCACATGAACAGCCCTTATGGTGTGAACAGCCAAATTTGATGAGCCTTAAGGTGTGAACTTGGCTTGAAGCTTCATTGAACGTCCCTTGTAGTTTCCTAAGTCATTTAGCTTAATTGGAATAAATAATGAGCTGAATGGACCTGATTAAATTCGGCCAAGAGGTGTGAACTTGCTTTAATGTGCTGCTTTGATTAACTGAATAGTCTTGAGCTATGAAAATTAGCTTGGGCACTTCAATAGGCTTTGGGTGTGAAAGCTCAAAACCGAATAACCATAACTGTGAAAGGAACCTCCATCAAGTGTGAAAACACTTAAGGGCTATTGGAGAACACAATGGGCAGCTTGGGGAAGAGAAATCAACAGCTCAATGGCTCTTAGACTAAACGAAGAGGTTCTTAGAGCATCTCAACCATCAGCACACCACATGTAAGCCGTCCATGCATGTACCTAAAATAATTAAATTCAGCAAATTAATTCAGCTAGGACATATGAAATTCGGCTAAGAAAATTTAATTCAAACATGAATTTAATTTGTCTCAAACTTAGACACATTAAAAACAATTATTAAACATGTATTAAACCTTAATTATAATATCCATATTATGACACATTTAAACACAACATTAATTATTTGAGCTAAATAAATTAATTTAACTAAAAACCAAATTAAAAGTTTATTCCAGCAACGAAATAATGCTAAGTTAAAAATGAGCTGGAATTGAGCTCAATGAGCTATGAATGAGCTAGATTAGCTTGTAGGAGGTTGCAAGGCCTGCTCAGGTGACTTGTCCATGATATTCGATCAATTAATTCTTGTAGAAAAATTAATAGCTTTATTTTTGCACTTGGGCCCCTCGTGTCTAGGCCATTCCCGGTGTCGTCGAATTGTGTCGAGACATGATGCGATTGGGATCGCATCAGTGGCCATTCTCGAATCGCTTTAAACTTGTCTTGATCAACTTTGAGCCCCTTCAAGCTGACCAAAAATCCTAAAAAGACAACTTTGTTAGTACAAAATGTACATTTCTTAAGATTGGCGTACAAGGTCTCTTTTCGTAAAACTTCCAGAACAGATTTCAAATGAAACAAATGGTCTTCTAAGGACTTACTATAAATTAAGATATCATCAAAATAAACTACACAGAATTTATCAATAAAAGCACTCAACACATAGTTCATTGAACGCATGAAGGTGCTGGGTGCGTTTGTTAAGCCAAAAGGCATAACGAACCACTCATACAAACCATGTTTCGTCGTCAAGGCGCGGTATGGGATGTTGATACTTGATTGTAATCTTATTGACCACTCGGCAATCTACACACATGCACCAAGTTCCATCTTTCTTTGGCACCAAAAGCACAGGCACGGTGCAAGGGCTAAGGCTCTCTCAAATATATCCCTTCTCCATTAACTCGGATACTTGCCTTTGAAGCTCTTTGGTCTCTTCAGGATTAATTTGGTAAGCCAGTCAGTTTAGAATAGTATCTTCAGGTATGAAGTCGATTTTGATGCTCGATCCCCTGAATAGGTGGTAACCCACTAGGGACTTCCTCTAGAAATATGTTGTCAAAATCCTGTAGCAAAGAAACAATTGAAGAAGGAAGGTTGACATCTAATTCGTTAGTATTGAGAAAATTCTCCTTGTACATGAGTGCAAGAATCAACTGTTTCAGCAAATATGATTTTTGAATCTCTCTCTTTTGCATAAACACTTAGTTTTTCAACCTCCTTTTCATCTTTGCTTTCCTTTTCTTCTCTTATTTTTTTCCACTTTCCTTACTCTTGTCTCTCGTCTTTGACTCTTGTTTTCCTTTCTTTTTTTTCTTCAGATTTCTTTTCTTTTTCTTTTTCACTCTTTTCTTTTTGTTCTTTTTCTTTCAATTGCTCCACAGAGTTTTTCAATCTCAATTGATCCTCATACACTTGTTTTGGTGTTAAAGAAGACAACTTCACATTCTTTCCAAGATGCTTGAACATGTAACGATTTGTGAAGCCATCGTGAATTAACCCTTCAGTCAAATTTCCACAACCTTGTCAAAAGTAAGTGGCCGGCATGCATTGGCACTACGTCACACAAAACTTCATCGCTATATTTGCCTATTGAAAAGGCAACAATAGCTTGTTTGGTGACTTTTAACTCGCCTCCATCTTTAATCCATTGAAGCTTATAAGGGTGCAAATGTTTGGTCGTCGGCAAGCGTAACTTCTCCACCAACATGCTGCTTACAACGTTTGTGCAGCTTCTACTATTGATGATCACACTACACATTTTGCCTTGAACATGGAAATGTGTGTGAAAGATATTCTCGCATTGCTGTTCATTTTTTGTACTTTGAAGACTTAAGCTACGCTTGATGACAAGGATCTCACCATCAACAGTATACTCAAGATCTTCATCCTCTTCAGAGGGTTCATCGAATTCATCTTCTTTCTCTTCCTCTGACTCAATCTCGCCATTTGGTCTTATAACCATGATGCTTCTATTTGGGCATTGGCTCACAATGTGACCCCTCCCAAGGCACTTGAAGCACTTTATATCCCTTGAGCAGTTAGACACAGATTCATTTTTACCTTTACTAGGTTCTCCACTCAGCTTGTTAGGCTTTGTGGACACCACAAGTTCTTTTGTGTGAAAAGAAGCGTCTTTCTTGCTGGTACCTTGACCCCATTTTGAAATGGAAGTTGGGTTGGAATAGGCTCGAATGGCACCTTTTCTTTTGAGTTGCTTCTCCACTTTAATAGCCATATGCACCATATCTACAACTTCAATGTAGTGTTGTAGTTCCAAAACATTAGCAATATCACTGTTTAACCCTGCTAAGAATCTCGCCATGGTAGCCTCTCGATCCTCTTTGACATCGACTCGGATCATGGCAATTTCCAGCTCCTTGTAATAGTCCTCCAAGCTCTGGTTGCCTTGCGTAAGATTTTGAAGCTTTTGATACAACTCTCGATGATAATATGTGAGAATGAATCTTTACGCATAATGGCTTTCATCTCGACCCATGTGGACACAGGTCATTCTCCGTTTCTTCTCCCGTTCATGGTAAGTTGATCCCACCATATAATTGTGTAGTCAGAGAACTCGATAGCTGCGAGCTTGACGTTTTTGCTTTCTGAGTAATTGTGGCACTTGAAGACAAGTTCGATCTTATTTTCCCATTCTAGGTATGCCTCTGGATTAGTCTTTCCTTGAAATGAGGTATAGCCATCTTGATGTTCTTTAAATCGTCATCTACTTATTCTCGTTCCCTAGGCCCTCAATTTCTATGGCCTCATTGTCTTTCACTCTGGTTAGATGCGTGATCACTCTCCACATCACTAGGATCGTAGAGATCGTCTTGGTTGAGACTCGATCGGCCTTGCTCCCTTCTCAGACTTTGGGGAGTTCTTTCTCGCTGGACCCATTCTTCCAATTGATCTATTCATTCTTGCACGGGTTCTAGTTGTCTTTGGAGCATCTGTTCCATCTCACGAATAAGTGCTTGGTGCGTCAAATCGGGTACTCCTCGGGTACTCCTCCACTGACAACAATATTTCTTACAGGATGTAAACCACCACCTTCCACAGTATTTCTTTCAGGACTTCTAAACATAATTTTTCCTCATAGCAAACCTCACGAATTTACTAAAAAAGAAAGTATACACTCTATTCATGTTTCTCTCAATTTTTGGCTTTTAACACTCTAATGGCCTCATGCTCTCTTGCCTTTTTCCACTCTAGTTCGCTTCTCTAAGTTCTTTAATGTGATACGACCCAGGCCGTATCATGTCATGATACAATTCGACGACATCAAAATTGGCCCAAGCACAGGGGCCCTAGTGCAAAATGAAGCTTTTAATTTCAGTTTGCTAATTTGGCTACTGGAAAATAAGGACTTTGATCCTTTAATTTTTAGTTATTTTAGTTTGTGGCTTTAATTATGTCATAGTTTGAACATCATTAATATGATTCTTTAATTATGTCATAGTTTGCACATCATTAATATGTGTTCTGCATTTAATAAAGTCATGCATTATGTAACTTTCATGTTAGTTAAGTTTGCATCATTAAATTAAGTCATGTTAGTTTAATTATGGAACTTTCATGTTAGTTAACTTTGCATCATTAAATTAAGTCATGCATTAAGTAACTCATCTGTTCATTTAGTTTATATCTTAATTAAATTATGCATTTAAACATCTTAGTTGTTTGAATTAGAGTGTTATTTAATTTGGCTGTTACTTTTTAATGCATAAGTTATAGTGTGTTTAATTTTTTTCTTAAATAAATTAATTGTGTGTTTATTAGTTTGTTGTAGGAAAGTTCAAAAGGCTGGACACATATTTTCAAGCTACTGATACGAACTCGTCTCAGTGATGATTCTAGTGGTTTAGTTGCCCGGTTGTAAAATTAAGAAGTATGTTTTGAAGTTTTTGAATTGGGTTGAAAAGAGAACAAATTGGCTGGAATCAAGAAATAGATTTTAAGTTGTTTAAAGATGTAACGATAGGCTCGGTTTCAAGGCTAAAGATAGAACCAATATTATAGAGAATATTGACCCAAATCTTATATTAGCTCGAAAACTAAAAATGATTGCTGATCGTGACCCACTATCCATGAAAGATAGGAACCAACGATATAAGGTTGAACGCCACACTTTGGAAAAGTGATAAGTTCATAAATGACAAGATTGATGCCACAAGGATGTCTTGATAAGTCAATAGAGTCAAGAGAGAACAAAGGGAGTGGAACACTCACCAAATATGATAAAATTCATAAAATGATCAAAAGTTTTTTTACAATCAGCTGGAAGTAAGTATTTATAGCAAAAAACAAAGGCTAGCTGAATAATCAATGAGTAACTAAATGGACATTTGATTTTAGCTTTTAATGAGCTAAAAATTTCCAGAATAATTCATGAAGGTGCCATGAAACTTTTCCATCCTTGAGAACGTCATTGGACAGCTTCTAAGGTGTTCACATGCAGCTGGAATTAATTGGAATGAATGGGAGCTGATTAGCCACATAGGAAACTGAATGGGCAGCTTGTGATTCAGCTAGAAGAGCTGAAACTTCCTTGAAGGTTCTTAGCAACTTCTTGGAAGGTTCTCCAGCATTGGTGACGCCAAGAGACAAGTCTTTGATGATCCTAATCAGCTGGAATTAAACAAAGTTAATTAAGAGGCTGAATGGAGATGAATGGTTATGCTAAATTCAGCCAAAGGGGTGAATGGCTTTAAATAAGCTGCCTTGATCAGCTGAATGGGCTAGAAGAATTTATTGGCAGTTGGAGCACTTCAATGGTCAGCTTGGGAGAAAGAAAAAACATAATTCTTGGCTCTTGGTGTTTCACGAAAAGGCACATAGAAGAACTAAAAACAACAACTGGAAGATTAATTCAGCTCAAGGCCATTGAGCTCCACGAACAGCCACAATAAAGATAAGTAAGTTCAGCTTCTTTAATGCCGATCCATGCATATAAGCTGCAACAAATTAAAGCATATTAAATTGGCAACAGCTTAAGACAAACTAAATAAGCTTCAATTCGGCTGGACAAATTAATTAGCAATCAAGACCATTTCAACTGGACAAATTAATTATCAACAAGAATTAAATTTGTCCTAAACTTAACACATTAAAAATATGCACTAACTAAGACATATTTAAGCTAATTAAAATGACCAGAATTTAGACACATTAAAATTTCTATTTAATTTATTCTACCTGAAATTAACTAAATTAACTAACTTAATAATTTATTCCAACTACTAAAACATGTATGAAATTTAAATATCATTAAGCTCAACGAGTTAGCATGAAGCTAAATTGAGCTCCATTGAGCTGGATAAAAACCAAAATTGAACTGAAATTAAGCCTCATTTTGCACTTGGGCCCCTTGAGTTTAGGCCATTCCCGGTGTCGTCGATTTGAGTCACAACATGATGCGGCCAGGATCGCATCAGCTACAATAAGGCTGTTCATTTGCCAAGAAGAATCTAATGCTGTCACATTCAATTGGCTGTTTAGTTTTGCATAAAAGAGTGTGCATTTGGTCACTTAAATTGCTAGTGCTTAAAGGGAACGTTTTTGGTGGATATTGAAGCACTCAAAGCTCATTATGGTGGCTGTTCAAATGGACCAAAAGTGACTCTTCAATTCTGATTAGTTTCATGCACTCAAAGCTAGTTATTGTACCAATTTAAGAGATGCATGCACAAGTCTTTTGACAGTCGATTTAAGGGAGATGATAGGACACCAAACAGCACATTAAGGGTTCATTAAGTCAACAATAAAGTGAAGAGACATGACTATTGGCTTCTCTACATGACTTAAAAATGAAATTAAAGCTTGTTAAAAACCTTAGTTAATTGTTGGAAGTGAAAGGTCACAAATAGGCATTTGAATAGTCATAATAGTGCCTATAAATAGATTGTAAGAAGACATTATTTTGGTTAGAAGACTTTTTTGCTCATTTGATAAATGTTTATAACATTTGTGAGTTATTCAACCGATGCGAGCTCGCCCATGAAGACCATGGAATTGCCATCGGGGCCAATTACTTGAGCCCGTGCCAAGAGGTTCCAAGAAGCCGTAGCAAGTTACATTGCTTGAGTTTGGATGGAAGGCGTGGCCGAACATCAAGTGACCACCCCAAGTAGCTCCATTTGCAACGTTGTTCACGTTGATTTAGCTTGTACCAGCTCCAAGGAGTTCATGACGCCTTAAGCAATCTCATTGAGCTGATTTAATTTATTTTTATGCATTTAGTTTCTGGAATAAAGTCTAATTAGTTAAATTAGTTAGTTTTAGTTTGCTTATTTAATTAAAATCTGGACATTTTAATTTTTACAAATTAAATGAGTTTAAATTAGGACATCCTTTAAATATGTCTAGCTTGAGACAACTTTTAAATGTCTTGTTTAGGACAAATTAAATTGCTGTTGAATTAATTTAGGTCCAGCCGAATATTTAATTTATCTTTAAACTTGTCCAGTCGAATTTAATGTGTCTTGTTCAATTAATTACTGCCGAATTAATGTGTCTTAACCTTTTAATTGCTGCTTTATTTTGCCGAAAATGCAAGCATGTTTCAGCCTAGGGAAGAGCTGAATCAACATCACTTTGCTGCTGCCTTTTCGTGCACACCAATGGCCATGAGGATTAAATTTAGCAGCAGCCTTTTTCCTCTCTTCAAGGTGACGCATGGGACACTCCAACAGCCGTGTTTCTTCCTTAAGAAAATCAGCTAAATAATGTTGACCATTGAAGTCTCCCAAGTTGAAATTAAGAGCTCTCATGACTGTTCAGCTCACTGAAGCATCACCAGTAGCATGCATTCATTCAGCCAAATTTTCCAAAAGGCATATTGAGTTCATTTATTCCTTCAGCTGATGAGGAAACTTCAGAGAAACTTCCTTGGCACTTTCCAGCATTTTCCAGCTCATTTTGAGCTGCTTTAAAGTGACCAATGTTGAACCCTTCCAGCCTAAGAAAACAGCTCATTAATTAGCTGAGTTGGCACATTAAATAGTTGCCATTGCCGCCCCCAAGAAGGTTGATCAGTTCATATTTAATGTAAAGGTTTTTAGCTGCATGGAGATACCTAAAAGCTGTCCAAATTCGTCCTTAAGGCTGGAGAAACATCCTAGAATTTTCTTGAAACGTTTTGGAATTTTCAGCACATTTAAAGGCTGAATTAAGTGACCATTCAGCTAGCTTTTGAGCCCATTCGGCTACTCCTAGCTTAGGCTATAAATATGTGCTCATTTTTTTTTACTTTAGAGGCTAATGAACATTTTATGAACTTTGTTAATTTAGTGAGTTTGTTTTCAACTCTCATTATTCTCCAAAGACTAGTCTGGCTTATCAAGAATCCTTGTGGCGTCATTCTATCTTTGTTTTGAACCTATCACTTTGTTCCAAGGTGTGGCGTTCTAAGATATACCGAGGTTCCTATCAACTTTGATAGTGGGTTGAGGTCCTACACCAATATCCAACCTTATTTCCATACCATTATTTTGAATTAAGTGTTCATATAAGTAACGGGTTAACACACTCATATTGTGTTAGTTCTTGCTTGAACCTTAACCGAATTCCAATTTCCATTCCTTAAAATTTTTCCAATCCATTGTTAACCCATTTGAGCCAAAATTTCTTTCTTTTTCCAACACCCCTTTGAAACACCCTAACTTACTTAATTTACGATCGGGCAAATTCTTACGTCACGAATCTCATCCGAGACGAGTGCGTATCATCATCTCTCCTATTTCGTTTAAGACTCAAGCTGACTTATCTAGCATCGCTAGTGGCGTCTACCTTGTTTATTTTTGAACTTATCACTCAATTCCAAGTGTGGCATTCACCCCATTAATACCTTTGGTTCCTATCTTCCTAGATAGTGGATCAAGGTCCTATCTACATTATCAGTCCACCTGAAGTGTCTTATAAGTCTCGAGTCAATACTCACTCATAGTACTGTTCATTCTTGACCCTTAAACCCTATTTCCATTCCACCCACAACTATCAACTTAATCATTTTGTTTCCTTGTTAGTCTAATCTTCATCATCCTTTCACTTAGCCATTACAATTATCATCCTTGGTTTACTTTGTTTCAAAACCTAGCCAAACCTATCCTTAATCCATCTTAAAACTCTTTAAAACCTTCCATTTAAGCCTACATTTAGCTAAATTCCCTTAAACTCTGAATTGAATGAAACTTTCCATTTTTACGATCAGGCAAATAAACCAATCGAATCAAGTCACTGAGGCAAGTTCATATCATAATGACTATTTAAACTTCACAGCAATATTTGAGGGTCGGCTTCAAAAATAACGTAAGGGTGAGAGTAATGTTGGGAAAAAAAGGGTAGGCTAGAAACAAAAAAGAATTTACTTGAAGTGTGGCCGAATTTGGTTATAGTGATGGGAATGGACTGGAATCGGACAGTACGAACACTTCCAAGCTAGCTTCCTCTTTTTCTTTTTTCTTTTTTATAACAAACTTAGGAACTCCCTTTTGGTAATAGCTCGGTTTAGACCCTAGTCAGAATAGTGGTTTCAGGACCACAAATTCGAGTCTAAAAAATATTTTAATATTATTTTCCATGTTTACAGTATGTGTTTAAGCATGTGTGAAAGTTTCGTATGAAAAATTTTATCATTTGTGTGCTTAATTTGTAAAAAGGACCTAATCGCGTAAATTGTAAAAGTTGCATGCTAAATGTTAAGTGTGCCTAATTGTTATGGCTTATTAAAGAAAAGGTCCTTATATTGATATTTGACCATTGGAAGTAAAGTGGACATTAATGCCTTAATTAATATGAACTATATGTTTAATTATAAAGGGTAAATAAGTAAATGATGAAATAAACTTATTATATAATTAAAACAAAAACATAAAATTAGGCCATTCATGTTTGTATTTGCCGAAAATTGAAGAAGAAAAGAAAAGAAAAAGAGTTCTAGGGTTCGGTTAAGAGAATTTGTGATTAAGGTATGTGTTTTGCTCATTTTTTGATAATTTCTACGTTTTTATGATCGTTGCTTTGTGTTCTATCAAACCCGTGCCTCAATTTGTAAAATTGATTATGATTTTAAGATATGTAATTGTTGATAATATGAGTTTTATGAAGTTTGATGATAGTAAATGAAAGATATGTGTTAGATTACTATGTTTTGTATTGATATTTTTGATGAATTTGAGTAATTTGGGCTAAATTGTGAAAATGGGAAATTGAGGGATTAAAATGTGAAATAAATGAAATATGTGGACTTATATGAACACTATGAATATTCGGCCAAGCATGTGAAAAAGGAAAATTTGTGTATTTTGTGATTTTATGAATTAGGGACTAAAGTGCTAAAATGTGAAAATATGAGGGCTAATTTGTAAAATGCCCTAAACATGTATTCATGGATTGAATTGAATTATTTGTTAAATAAACGAGTTAAATTTGAACTTATATAGATCAAGAACCAAAGAAAATAGATTTGGATTGGGGAAAGTCGAAAGTCGTCGAGTAGTCGATTTCGTTCGTTTGAATTTGTACGAGGTAAGTCGATATACAAATAAATGTGTTGAATTGAATTATTAATTGCTTATGTGATATTTAAATTGTGTTGAATGGATTTTGAGAACTCAAAATGTGGAATCTGAGAAAGTTTCGATATTGTAGTGACGTCCGAAAAGCCCCGTACGAACCATAGGAATAGTTAGGATACATATGTCATGACATAGGATCCGATATGTGCTTTCGTGTATGACCACGTCTGGGACGTTGCCATCGATCTGTGATTTACGTGTAAGACCATGTTTGGGATATTGGCATCGTATTTGATTTTATGTAAGACCCTGTCTGGGATAGTGGCACCGATATTTGATACATGTAAGACCACGTCTGGGACGTTGGCACTATATGAGGTTTTCGAGTTATCCATATTGATTCCAAATGGTTCAACGGGCATTTCGAGAAATGAATGGTTATGTGAGTAAGTACTCAATTCAGGTACATTTGTAATATACATTACGATTAAGAATGAAAGCTAAGTATATGTTTATATGGGAACATATGAAATGTGTTAAGTGTAAGTGACTTATGAACAATTGAGTTTTATAAGAATTATGGATATGTGATTATGTTTTGCCATCAGCTATATAAATGAAATGGTTTGGAAACATCTTATGTGATGAGTTTATTTGTGTATGGCTTACTAAGCTTTGGAAAGCTTACTTTGTTTGTGTGTGTTTTCAATTGTTTTATAGATTATCGAAGCTACCGGAAGCTCAGGGATTGATGCGATCGTGCCCCATGGCTCAGCTAGCTCGAGCAAGGATTCTATGGTGCTACCACAAGGTCCTGTTACTCGAGCTCGAGCCAAGAAGTTTAAGGAGTCTATCACAGCTTTTGTAGCTCAAACTTGGAATGAAACGCTATTAGGACACTCCGAGAAAGCTGATTCCATCTCTTTGAACTCACCATGCAACTACCTGCAAGTCCAGCTCAGCTCATCGAGCTCACTACCAGCTCAAGCAAGTTCCCATTCAACTCAAAACCAGCTCACTAGCTTGGAATCAGCTCACTTCCAGTTCATGAGTTGAATTCTAGCTCATGAAGACTACTCTGACTTCATTTGACTACTATTAAATTTTCCTTTAATAAGTTCATTAATTAGTTAATTAATAAAACACATATTAAATTTAGTTCACATTAGTTTTATTAAATATGTCTTAAAAGTGTTTATTGATGTTAATTAATTTGTCATAACCGAATTTAATGTTTACATTTGTGATCACATTAGCTTGAATTAATTCTGTTCACATTTTCTTGTAGAAACTCAATGGACGTATGGAGCATGAAGCAACATGTCTTTTTGGAGGTGCATGGACGGTTAAGGGTTTTGAATCTCCTAGGTGTATGATCGGCTAAGTACATGTATGGCCACATTCAATGTGTTCAAGGTTCATGAATGTTTCCATTAATGCATGGTGTGCTACTCTTCATTTTTCAAGTGACTATTCGGCTAAAAGGAGGCTTCCCATTACTTCATACATGTGGCCGAACATCTCCCTCCATGAACCTTAAAATCCCATTCACATTATGTTCACATGGCATGGCCTTTCAATTCAAAGTGTTCACACCTATGGACTCTTCAAGAATCGGCATTCACACTTAATTTGGCTCATGAAGTCTCCTCAATTAATTTCTAACTTTTCACCAAACAATATGAATTGATTGCCTCAATTACTCAAGTTGGCCGAACCTAGCTAATGTCCAAGGGAGTCTCTCATTCATGATTCATTTCCTTAAGCATGAAGAACTTTCAAGACATCTCCACCATAGTCGAATCTGGTCATAAACATCAAAGGACTTCCTTCTAGAATTTTCAAAATGCATTCATGAGACTTTTACTTAATCATTAAGTATGTAAAGTTTCCATTCAGTTAGCTAGTCTTTAGGCTATAAATACTTGTTATTTTTCTTTGAAAAAAAAATTTTGGACTTTGTTAATGTTATGCTACCAAAATTGTGAGGCAAAACTTTTCTCAAATTTCATTCAAAGATTCGATTGGCTTCCTAGCGTTCTAGTTGTGTCAACCATTGTTCTTTGTCGAAACTGAACTTATCACTACTCGTAGTGTGGCGTTCAAACATACTGAGATTCCTATCTTGTTAGATAGTGGGTCGAGGTTTTCCTTTACCAAAACCAAATCGAACTAAAAGAGCCTATAAACAATGGGTCGATACCAAATCGGTATTGGTTCTTGTTTGCACTTTTTTGTTCAACCCCATTTCTCTGCTTACTAAATTGTACCTAAACCGGCCATTCCATTCGTACCATTTCATAATACCATTACGACCATTACTTCAATCCCCTTTACCTAATTGAACCAATTCATTCATCTATACCTAATCAGACCCTAAACCCGAACTTTCAATTCTTCTTACCTATCCTAATTCGAACCAAAACCAATATCCTTCTTTCTCTTATCTGACCTTTCAATTAAACCTAACGTAACTTCTTGTCGACGATCGGGCACACTAATACGACTCGACTCCTCCGAGACAATTCGTATCATCTGGTATCAGAGCTACTAAAACGAGAAGTTCGTGCGATGAAATCAATCCCGGGCTAGTCCAATTGTACGCGAGTAAGTAGGATCCAAAAAAAAGTATAGAAATTTTTTTCGTATACCGAAGTTTTCTCATTTTGATTAGTTTGTTATTGTTACTATAAAAACAAAATTCTACGCAGCCGAAGAAAAAAAATCGTGTACAAAAGTGTTTCTATTGTATTTAGTTTGTCGATATAGCACAAAAAAAAGTTATACAAGTTAAAAAAAATCTGAAAAAAAATCTGAAAAAAATCGAACAAAAAAAAGTGATTTATGCAATTCAATTGTTATTTGATCGTCAAGATTTGATCTGATATAGTTCTCGATCCTTCTTTTATTCTACTCTCCCTAGTTCGCCACACTTTTAACCCAATTCCCTAATCTTTCAGCCTACCCTAAACCAAATACATCAATCACTTGTTATCCCTCTTGAACCGACCACCTAGACTAAGGACTAAGCCTTAACGAATCTGCTTACGAAATTACGAGAAAAGTTAAGGGAGGTAAAAGGCAAGAGGGCGTGAGCTCATTCGAGGGGAGGTAAAAGCTGAAGTAAGAGTGTAAACACGAGTGTGAGTGTTATCAAACTTCTTTCTTTCTGAGCGAATCGAGAGGATTTGTTTGTGAGGCTATTTTAAACAAATAGATGTCCCAAAATAGTGGACAAAACATGGAAGAACAACAAGGACGACAACCAGTCAGAAACATTTTGGATTTGCAAATGCAAGCCCTTTTGCGCGAGATGGAACGATTACTTGACCGAAGGCTTAATCCTCTTGAAGATCAACTCTACCAAGTCGAGGCCCAAAGACAATGCGATGAATATCCTGAAGTTGCTAGGCAAAGACGTGAAGGGCCCAACCAACGATCAAGACAACCAAGGGCTTAAGATGATGATGTTAACGAACATAGTGAGGATGAAAGTGATCACGGGTCTAACATGAGCCTAGAAAGGAGAGGTCCCCGAAACCGTGGACGAGTAGAATGAAGGCAAGAAGATGATGACTTGAAGAATATTAAACTTTCCATTCCTCCTTTCCAAGGAAAATCTGATCCCGAGGCCTATCTTGAATGGGAGAAAAAGATAGAGTTGGTGTTCGAGTGTCACAACTATTCTGAGAACAAGAAGGTGAAACTAGCGACGATAGAGTTCTCAGACTACGCCATGATTTGGTGGGATCAATTAACTACTAGCCGAAGGCGTAACTGAGAATGCCCTATTTCCACATGGGCCGAAATGAAGGCGACCATGAGGCGACGCTTTATTCCCACATATTACCACCGGGAGTTGCACCAAAAACTCTAAAATCTAACGCAAGGGACCAAAAGTGTCGAGGACTACTTTAAAGAGATGGAAATCGTGATGATCCACGCGGACGTGCAAGAAGACCCTGAAGCAATGATGGCGTGATTCTTGGCTGGTTTAAACCGCAATATTGCCAATGTTGTTGAATTACAACACTACCTTGAAGTGGTTGACATGGTCCATATGGCCATCAAGGTAGAAAAGCAACTCAAACGAAAGGGACCGAGTCGAGGATTTACCACTTCCAATACTCTCAAATGGGGCCAAGGAATGAGTAAAGGTATTTCCAATTCCTGAGGAAAGGAGTTCACGGCTCCTCCGAAAACAACAAGCCTACCACCGAAGTGAACAAAGACAAGGCACCAGAATCGTCCTTCAATCGAAATTGGGACATCAAGTGCTTTAAGTGCCTCGGAAGGGGCCATATAGCAAGTCAATGTCCTAACCGAAGGACCATGGTGTTGAGGGCTGATGGCGAGATCGAGACGGAGGACGAGGAAGAGAAAGAGTGCAGATCGACTCACGAAGTCCGGAGGACTTAGAACAACCTATGGAAGGAGAACTACTAGTGGTAAAGCGAAGTCTAAGTCTCCAAGGCGCGGACAATGATTTCCAATGAGAGAACATCTTCCACACCCGATGTCAAGTCGGAGGCAAAGTATGTAGTGTTATCATCGATGGAGGCAGTTGTACCAATGTAGCAAGTACGATGATGGTTGAAAAGCTTGGTCTACCTACAACTAAGCATCCGAGTCCTTACAAACTTCAATGGCTCAATGACAGAGGAGAGCTTAAGGTAACGAAGCAAGTACTTGTCTCTTTCAACATTGGCAAGTATTCGGATGAAGTTCTTTATGACGTCGTACCGATGCATGCGGGGCATTTGTTACTTGGTCGACCGTGGCAATTTGATAGACGAGTTCAACACGACGGGTATACCAACCGATATATATTCAAATTTATGGGAAAAAAAATGTGACGTTGGTGCCGTTGACTCTCAAACAAGTGTATGAAGACCAAATCAAACTAAAAGCTTCTGTTGAGCAAATGAGAGAAAAAGAAAAAGAAAGTTGTAAAAAAAATAAAAGAAGAGAAAAATAAGAAAAAGAAAACAATAGAGAGTGACAAGAAAAATATACAAGAAAAAGAAGAAAAAGAAAAGAAAATTGAGAAAATTAGTGTTTTTGCAAGAGTTAGTGATGTGAGGAAGGCTTTGGTGATGAATTGAACTGTTCTTGTACTTTTGTACAAGGAAGCATTAATTTCTACTAACGATTTACCCGATACCCTACCCCCTCCTATTTTGTCTTTGTTGCAAGATTTCCAAGACGTTTTTCCGTAAGAAGCCCCGAGTGGTCTTCCACCACTTCGTGGAATCGAGCATCAAATTGATTTCGTACCGGGAGCGGTTATTCCAAATCGACCTGCTTACCGAGCCAATCCGAAGGAGACCAAAGAGTTGCAAAGACAAGTCACTGAACTGATGGAAAAAGGCTACATTCGGGAGAGCCTATGTCCTTGTGCTGTTCCCGTATTATTGGTACCGAAAAAGGATGAAACATGGCGCATGTGCGTGGATTGCCGAGCCATTAACAAGATAACAATCAAATACCGTCATCCCATTCCTCGCTTAGATGACATGTTAGATGAGCTTAGTGGGGCCAAAGTGTTCTCAAAAATCGATTTGAAGAGTGGCTACCACCAAATTCGGATGCGAGAAGGAGACGAATGGAAAACGGCATTCAAGACCAAGCACGGACTATACGAATGGTTGGTTATGCCTTTTGGCCTTACCAACGCTCCAAGTACGTTCATGAGACTAGTGAACCATGTCTTAAGGCCTTTCATCGGTAAGTTTTGTGTGGTATATTTTGACGATATATTGATTTACAGCAAATTTATGGAAGAACATGTAAGTCATCTCAAATCTGTTTTAGAAGTTTTGCGAAAAGAGACATTATATGCTAATTTAAAGAAATGTTCTTTTTGTTCTAACAAAACTATTTTTCTAGGATTTGTAGTTAATGCGGATGGTCTCGAGGTAGACCAAGAGAAGATTAAGGCCATACAAGATTGGCCAAGGCCTACGAGCGTTACGCAAGTTCGAAGTTTCATGGCCTAGCAAGTTTCTACCGACGATTCGTTTCAAATTTTAGCACTATTACTGCTCCACTTACGAGTGTTATTAAGAAAAATTCTTCTTTTATTTGGAACGATGAACAAGAGAAATCATTTATAAAAATCAAAGATTGTCTCACTAACGCTCCTTTTCTTGCCCTTCCAGATTTCTCAAAGACTTTTGAGATCGAGTGCGATGCTTCGGGCATTGGAATCGGGGCTGTGTTGACACAAGACGGACGTCCTGTGGCTTACTTTAGTGAAAATGGAGCCGTACTCAACTATCCGGTGTATGATAAAGAGATGTACGCGCTCATACGAGCCCTTGAGATATGGCAACATTACTTGTGGCCTAAGGAATTCGTTATTCACTTCGATCACGAAGCCTTGAAGCACATCAAAGGCCAACATAAGTTGAACCAACGCCACGCGAAGTGGGTTGAATACCTTGAGTCATTTTCGTATGTCATCAAATATAAGAAAGGTAAACATAATATCGTGGCTGATGCGCTCTCGAGAAGGTATACCTTGTTATCATATTTGGATTCCAAAATTCTTGGTTTTGCGTTATTAAAAGATGCTTATGTTAACGATTCTGATTTTGGTGAGATATTTGCTGCTTGTGAGAAAGGTTCTTTTGAAAATTTTTATAGGTACGAGGGCTATCTATTTCGAGAAGGCAAACTTTGCATTCCCTGTGGATCTGTTTGAGACCTCTTAGTGTACGAAGCACATAGCGGTGGTCTTATGGGACACTTCGGGGTCAATAAGATGCTTGCCACTCTCCATGAACATTTTTATTGGCCACGGATGCGAAAAGACGTGGAGCGAGTTTGCGAAAGGTGTATAGCCTGCAAAAAGGCTAAATCAAAGGTGCAACCCCATGGCTTGTACACACCATTGCCCATTCCTGAAGCACTGTGGATTGACATCTCCATGGACTTTGTTCTCGGGCTTCCGCGCACAAAAATGGGGAAGGATTCTATTTTCATTGTTGTTGATAGATTTTCAAAAATGTCTTATTTTATTGCCTGTACTAAGACTGACGATGCTGTTCATGTTGCGAACTTGTTTTTCAGGGATATCGTTAGACTACATGGCATTCCTCGTACGATCGTGTCAGACTGAGATGCAAAATTTTTAAGTCACTTTTGGAGGTCTTTGTGGGGTAAATTAGGGACCAAACTTACATTTTTCGACCACTGCCCACCCCAAAACTGATGGCCAAACGGAAGTTGTCAATAGAGTTCTATCTACTTTGCTTCGGGCCATCGTTCGGAAGAATTTGAAGATGTGGGAGGATTGTCTACCCCATATTGAGTTTGTGTATAATCGTTCTGTCCATTCTGCGACTAAATTCTCCCCATTTGAAATTGTTTACGATTTTAATCCCTTGGCTCCTTTAGATTTATTACCTTTACCTATTGATCAGTTTGTCCATGCAGATGCGAAGAAAAAGGCAGATTTTGTCAAGGATTTACATAGCAAGGTGTGGGCCAATATCGAGGCTAGGACTAAGTCCTATGTGCGTAATGCGAACAAAGGCCGAAAACGAGTAGTATTTGAACCCGGAGAATGGGTTTGGATTCATATGCGCAAGGAGCATTTTCTGACCCAACGGAAATCTAAACTACTGCCTCGCGGAGACGGTCCGTTTCAAGTTTTAGAGTGAATAAATGAAAATTCTTATAAAATTGACTTGCCAGGAGATTATAATGTCAGTGCTACTTTTAATGTGTCGGATTTAACCCCTTTTAATGCAGATTTCGACTTGAGGACAAGTCATTTTGAAGAGAGGGGGAATGATGCGATCGCGCCCCATGGTTCAGCTAGCTCGAGCAAGGATTCTATGGTGCTACCACAAGGTCCTGTTACTCGAGCTCGAGCCAAGAAGTTTAAGGAGTCTATCACAGCTTTTGTAGCTCAAACTTGGAATAAAATGCTATTAGGACACTCCGATAAAACTGATTCTAGCTCTTTGAACTCCCCATGCAACTACCTGCAAGTCCAACTCAGCTCATCGAGCTCACTACCAGCTCAAGCAAGTTCCCATTCAACTCAAAACCAGCTCACTAGCTTGGAATCAGCTCACTTCCAGTTCCCCAGCTCGGGTCTAGCTCACTACTGACTCATGAGTCCAAGTCGGCTCGGTTTTAGCTCATGAGTTGAATTCTAGCTCATGAAGACTACTCTGACTTCATTTGACTACTATTAAATTTTTATTTAATAAGTTCATTAATTAGTTAATTAATAAACCACATATTAAATTTAGTTCACATTAGTTTTATTAAATATGTCTTAAAAGTGTTTATTGATGTTAATTAATTTGTCATAACCGAATTTAATGTTTACATCTGTGTTCACATTAGCTTGAATTAATTCTGTTCACATTTTCTTGTAGAAACTCAATGGACGTATTGAGCATGAAGCAACATGTCTTTTTGGAGGTGCATGGACGGTTAAGGGTTTTGAATCTCCTAGGTGCATGATCGGCTAAGTACATGTATGGCCATATTCAATGTGTTCAAGGCTCATGAATATTTCCATTCATGTATAGTGTGCCACTCTTCATTTTTCAAGTGACTATTCCGCTAAAAGGAGGCTTCCCATTACTTCATACATGTGGCTGAACATCTCCCTCCATGAACCTTAAAATCCCGTTCACATTATGTTCACATGGCATGGCCTTTCAATTCAAAGTGTTCACACCTATGGACTCTTCAAGAATCGGCATTCACACTTAATTTGGCTCATGAAGTCTCCTCAATTAATTTCTAACTTTTCACCAAACAATATGAATTGATTGCCTCAATTACTCAAGTTGGCCGAACCTAGCTAATGTCCAAGGGAGTCTCTCATTCATGATTCATTTCCTTAAGCATGAAGAACTTTCAAGACATCTCCACCATAGCCGAATCTAGTCATGAACATCAAAGGACTTCCTTCTAGAATTTTCAAGATGCATTCATGAGACTTTTACTTAATCATTAAGTATGTAAAGTGTCCATTCGGTTAGCTAGTCTTTAGGCTATAAATACTTGTTATTTTTCTTTGTAAAAAAAAACTTTTGGACTTTGTTAATGTTATGCTGCCAAAATTGTGAGGCAAAGCTTTTCTCAAATTTCGTTCAAAGATTCGAGTGGCTTCCTAGCGTTCTAGTTGTGTCAACCGTTGTTCTTTGTCGAAACTGAACTTATCACTACTCGTAGTGTGGCGTTCAAACATACCGAGATTCCTATCTTGTTAGATAGTGGGTCAAGGTTTTCCTTTACCAAAACCAAACCGAACTAAAAGAGCCTATAAACAATGGGTCGATACCAAATCAGTATTGGTTCTTATTTGCACTTTTTTGTTCAACCCCATTTCTCCACTTACTAAATTGTACCTAAACCGGCCATTCTATTCGTACCATTTCATAATACCATTACGACCATTACTTCAATCCCCTTTACCTAATTGAACCAATTCATTCATCTATACCTAATCGGACCCTAAACCTGAACTTTCAATTCTTCTTACCTATCCTAATTCGAACCAAGACCAATATCCTTCTTTCTCTTATCCGACCTTTCAATTAAACCTAATGTAACTTCTTGTCGACGATCGGGCACACTAATACGACTCGACTCCTCCGAGGCGATTCGTATCAGGGATCATCGAGGATCATCACTACACTATCGAACTCTATTTTAGTACCTTTTGAAAATGTGATTATTGAAGTATGGCATGTATAGGCTAGAAGTATTAGAATATGTTTTGTAATGTGTATATCTAGCCATGTGATATGGCTTGGTTATGGATGTGATTATGAATGAATTTTGGTATATGTTTTGTGTTAAAAAAATGGTATGTTTTGATGTGCTTAAATGGCTTAGTAAGAAATGCTCAATTTGGTAAGTTGGTTATGTGAATTAGTCATGGAAATGGTATGATTTTGAGATGAAAATGGATGTGAAAAATTGGAATAATGACATGTATGACTGAATGAGTATGATATGTGATTTAGGTATGTTTTGGTTTGGATGATAAGGATGATATTGATTGATAATAATATGACATGAATGATGTATGTTGTGGGAATGAAATTGGTTGGAAATGTAGCATATATATGATGTTTGAATTTGGCTTGTAGAAATGACCTAATTGGGCGACAAATTAGCCTTGCCAATAACCTATATTTGCCCACACGGTTGAGCACACGAGCATGTGTCTTGACCATGTCCTTCAATGTTTCTTTTAGAAGTAAGTCAGTCTTGAGCACGGCCTAGACACACGGGCGTGTCTAGTGGCTCTGTAAGGCACACAACCTTGACACATAGGCGTGTATGGCCATTTCGAATGGTACATGGGCTTGACACATGGGCGTGTGGTCAGTCGTGTAACGTCCCCACGCCCGAGACCGACGTCGGAATCGAGCTTGAGGTGTTACCGAACATAATTTATCAATTTAAGTACTTCGAATCATTTGTTTCTACATTCAAAGCTTTCTAGCTATCTGCATCACAGTTACAAGAAAAATCATATCTCGAGTTACGAAACTCAAAATCAAGATCCGTAAATTTTTCCTAAATCTAGACTCATATATCTATTTACTAATTTTTTTTCTAGAATTTTTGGTTGGGCCAATTAGTACAGTTTATTAGTTAAAGTCTCCCCTATTTCAGGGTTCGACTGCTCTGACCTCTGTGTTTTACGAATCTGATATCTCTCTATAAAAAATTTCAATGACTATGAGGTTTATTTCTATTAAGACTAGACTCAATAAGGAATCTGTACATGTAAAGAACAACTTATAATTATTTTTTTAAAATTTATTATAAATTTTTAAAGTCAGAACAGGGGATCCAGAAATCATTCTGGCCCTATTTCACAAAAGTTTAAATATATCATAAAATATAATTTATATGCCTGTTTTGTTCAATCCACATGAAAATAGACTCATTAAGCTTAAATTTCATAACTTACTCATCATTTAGTTCCACTTATACTATTTTTAGTGATTTTTCAAATTCATGCTATTGCTACAGCAATATTCTGTTTTAAGGCAAGTTTCATCTTTCCATGAATTTTTTTATGAACTAGATAACCTATTAAACTTCCATGATATCAAACATGATCTAATTAGCCATCACCATGACTTATCAATATCAAACATTTTCTCAACCAAACATGGCCATATCATAAAATTATTTACACAAAATAGGTACATTGCTATACATGCCATACTTAAGTTTTACAAGCCATTTACCAATAGAAATCCTTCGGATAGTGTGATCGAAACTTCGACCTGTCCCGATTCTCGAGCTGACTTGTTCAAAACTAAAATGAATGAAAAGGAAGGAGTAAGCATAAATGCTTAGTAAGTTCATATGCAAATAACAAGTAACATAACAATACAATTATAACAAACAACCTTAGCATGGTATCACCAAAACATATTTCACATTTCTAAACACCATTCATCATCTTATCATCTTATCGTTGTTGTATCTAACTTCAACCCGAGGGTTAAGTACATACCTGTCCAAAGTGTCCATTTCGCAACACTTACCAAAACGTCACTTGCATCTATGTGTTCTTCCATTTCACTAGAAATTTTTCCCGTTGAACACATCAGAATATAACTCGGATACATGGATAATTTGCACATAAGTGCCACATAACATATGTAATCAATCAATCATGTAACCCGCCCATAAGTGAACTCGGACTCAACTCAACGAGCTCGGGTGTTTGCATCCAAAGTGAACTCGGACTCAACTCAACGAGCTCGGATGCTCAACTATCCTAGTGACATGTCACTTGTATCCTAATCTATTCCTAAGGTTCAAACGGGATTTTCCTCGAACACATATCCTTGCCATCTTCCGTAAAATACCGAAACCAATACTCGGTAGCACTTTATATTTAACAAATAATACAAATAATTTGCATTTTATTCAAAAATAACCACAAAGCATATATTTCATGATAAAAATCAGCATATCATATAATTAACATCAATAACTTAAAAATAACAATTATGCTACATTGTTTACACATGAACTTACCTTGGTACCAAAATATAAAGATTTTGCAATTTTGTCCACAATCTTTTCTTTTCCTCGATCGCGACTTGATTCTCGTTTCTCTTGATCTATAATACCAAATTAATCTTATTTAATAAATACATTCATCAAAATAGCATTTAATACGAAGATGGATATGGAAAAAAAAAGGATTCTTAAAAGCAAGCACGAACCAATATTAGAAAATATCAACCCTAATGCTTATAGGCTTTCAAGGTGGAGAATGAAAGTGATAAACCTTGACCCGTTACTTAGCAAAGCAGGAACCTCGGTATAGGGGTGAACGCCACACTCGGTTGAGTGATAAGTTCAAAAAAAGAACAAGGTTGACACCAACTAAGAGCTAGATAGGCCAACAAGTCTTCAACAAAATATGGGAGAAAGATTCTCTCCAAATAGTTTCATTAACAAAGAAACAATAAACAAAGTTCAACAACATCCTCTACAAATGAAAGAAAACAAATATTTATAGGCACATAGATGACCATTCAAATTCGGCATCTAGGAGTTCACACAATAATAAAAACGTTCACACTAATGTATTAAAATAATTCATAAATTCGGCAGATTCATGCACTAGTTGAATGGACACTTTCTTCCCCCTAAGTGTGTGCATGAATGCTTAGTCGTAAAGAAAGGCTTCAAGTGACTTGTATGTGCACCAAAGGTTGCATTCATCTCCTTGGGACATTCATGCACTTGTATGGAACATGTATCTTCATAATTAAACACTTTAATGTCATGTAGGTTCATAAATGGCAGCATGAACCTAGTAAATTCGTTCTCCCCTTTGTGCATGCACTTAATTCAATCAATGTGTTGAATTATTTAATTAATTCCTTCCCTTGGATGTTCTTGAACCCCTCCATGCATGTGTAGTAGCTTATAGGTCAATTCAAAGTGTGAACATGTTCAAGGAGCTCTATGGTCAACATAGAATTAGTTGGCAGCTACTTCTTGGCCGAATAAGTGCCTTGGAAAGTTAAGAGACAGCCACCATACATGCACTTAAGCCATTCATGCATTCTATCATTCCATGCATTTGATCCATTCATGGACTAGCCTTTAATGTTCATACATGCATTCGACACGTGCATGAATTTGTAGAAACCTTGCATCTAGTCGTACATGCACCAGCATTTAATACTTCTTCATTCATGAGTATGGAATGCCCAAAAGAGATGTTTCTTCATCCATACATTGTGCCATCCTTGATCACTGTATCTACAAAAAAATAAGACAAGTCATTAAGACATCTCATGAACACTCATAAATTTGGCATGATGTGATCACATTAATGTCATGCATTAATTCGGCTATGTGAACATAATCAATTTATGTAATGACTATGACATATTAATAACAAATATTAATATAAGACAAGTTTAATGCTTAAATAAATATGTGCAAATTTTATTTAATACATTAAAGATAAAATCGAGTTTAAACTAAAATGAGCTAAGCTTTAGCCCTTAAGCTAAAGTTGAGTTGAGATCAAACTCCTAAGCTAAAGTTGACCTAAGGTTTAGCTCGTGAGCTGAATATGAGCTAGGAGTGAGCTCGGTTTAGCTCAGGCAAGTTGGATTGAGCTCGAATAAGTTGGATTTGAGCTGGACGGAGCTCATGGAGCTAGAAACGAGCTGGGATCAGCTTGCTAACATGTCAATGCTCGGCTTAACAGACTTGTTCGACAAAGTTTACGGGGCGTGCTCGTATCAATGTAGTACATCTCAAGTCTGTTCTTGAAACATTATGTAAGAAAACTCTTTTTGCTAATCTTAAGAAATGTACTTTCTATTCTGATAAAGTAATTTTTCTTGGTTTTGTGGTTAGTGCACAAGGTTTGGAAGTCGACCAAGAGAAAATAAAGGCAATTCAAGAGTGGCCGAGGCCTACATCCATTAGCCAAGTTCGAAGCTTCCATGGATTGGCAAGCTTCTATCGGCGTTTTGTGCCCAACTTCAGCACATTGGCTGCACCCTTAACAAGCGTGATAAAAAAGAACTCCGCATTCCATTGAGGATATGAGCAAGAGAGGTCTTTTATTGAGATGAAAAATTGTCTTACCAACGCAGCTTTATTTGCTTTGCCAGATTTTTCGAAGACCTTTGAACTTGAGTTTGATGCATCCAGCATGGGAATTGGAGCTGTTTTAACCCAAGACGGATGACCCATTGCCTATTTTAGTGAGAAGCTTAGCAGAGCCCCACTCAATTATTCGGTCTATGATAAAGAAATGTACATGCTAGTTCGGGCTCTTGAAATGTGGCAACACTATTTGTGGCCAAAAGAGTTTGTGATTCATTCTGACCACGAAGCTCTGAAACATATAAAAGGTCAAAACAAGTTGAACAAGAGGCACGCTAAGTGGGTCGAGTACCTTGAATCATTTCCCTATGTAATTAAGTACAAGAAAGGTAAAGACAACGTGGTAGCTGATGCTCTGTCGCGGAGGTACATGTTACTTTCTACTCTTGAATCAAAACTGCTTGGTTTTTCTTTCTTAAAAGAATTGTATGCTAACGATGCTGATTTTGGAGATATCTATCCTGCTTGTGAGCATGTTGCATTTGAGAAATTTTATAGGTTTGATGGATTTCTATTCAAGGAAGGTAAGCTCTGTGTTCCACAAAGTTCTGTTCGAGACTTGCTTGTGCAAGAAGCACATAGTGGAGGACTCATGGGACATTTTGGAGTTAGCAAGATGTTAGCCACCCTTAACGAACATTTTTATTGGCCTAGGATGAGGCGAGATGTGGAGCGGGTTTGCGAGCGATGTGTGGCGTGCAAACGAGCAAAATCCAAGATTCAACCTCATGGGCTTTACACGCCATTGCCTATACCTGAAACTCCTTGGACGGATATATTCATAGATTTCATCCTCGGTTTGCCCTGAACAAAAAGGGAAAGGATTCCATCTTTGTAGTTGTAGATCATTTTTCTAAGATGTCACATTTTATTGCCTGTGCAAAAACTGACGATGCTGTACACATTTCTAATCTTTTCTTTAGGGACATTGTTCATTTACATGGAGTGCCGCGGACTATCATGTCAGATCGAGACGTGAAATTCCTTAGCCATTTTTGGAGGTCTCTATGGGGTAAACTTGGAACCAAATTACTGTTTTCAACTACTTCTCATCCTCAAACGAATGGACAAACTGAAGTGGTCAACCGAGTACTTTCTACTTTTCTGCGGGCTATCATTCGTAAGAATTTGAAATCATGGGAAGATTGTTTGCCCCATATTGAGTTTACCTATAATAGATCGGTCCATACAACAATCAAACATTCACCTTTTGAAGTGGTCTATGGGTTTAATCTGATAGCTCCTTTAGACTTAGTACCTCTACCTAATAATCAATTGATTCATTCTGATGCTAGGAAAAAGGCTGATTTCATGAAGAAACTACATCAACAAGTGCAAGCTAATATAGAGGCTAGGACTAGGTCTTATGTGTAGCAGGCAAACAAGGGATGAAAGAGAGTCATATTTGAACCCGGTGATTGGGTTTGGGCTCATATGCACAAGGAACGATTTCTAGCCCAGCGACGTTCTAAGCTACTTCCCCGAGGAGATGGACCCTTCCAAGTGCTTGAACGCATTAATGAGAACTCATATAAACTTGACTTACTGGGTGAATACAATATAAGTGCTAGTTTTAACGTTTCAGATTTATCCCCTTTTGATGCAGATTCTGACTTGAGGACAAGTCACTTTGAAGATGGGGGGAATGATGTAAGCACACCCAGGGCATCCTCGAATGCAAACCAAGATCTAAATGAGCTTCCAAAAGGCTCCATGACTCGAGCTCGAACTAAACAATTTCAAGACACTTTATCAGCTTTGGTGAAGCACATTTGGGAAGGGAACAAGACCCTAGACGTTGGAGAAGCTATGGACAGCTCCTTGAAGGCTCATTGCACTCTTTTGCAATCCAATTTCTGCTCCTCTCCAGCTGCCCAAGCTCCCTTCAGCTCCAATCAGCTCACTTGAGCTCGTTTCAGCTCGTTTGAGCTTGATCTTAGCTCGTTTCAGCTCATTTCTTTTTCATTTCAATAAATCAAGTTTTAACTTTGTTTATAATTTAATTTCCTATAGCTCATGCTGATTTCCCTAGCTCAAATTAGTTCATTAAATGTTTTCATTTAGTTTGAGCTAGCTGAATTAATAAGCTAGTTAATTTTAAATTTAATTTGTCCTAATTAGTTAAGTTGTTAGTTGCTGTTTAATTATGATTAGATGATATAATTAAATGTGTTCATGTCTTTGTAGGTTCAGTCGATTAAGGAGGTACATTAAAAGCTAGGTGCATGTACGAACAATTTCAATGCATTGGGAAATTCATGCATGTTTCGGTTCAATGTTTGGAGGAATTAAGTTCATGTTCATGGACGGCTTGGATACATGTATATGGATTAATGCTATTCATTCCCACTTGGATGATACAACGAATACATGAAGATACACTCACCTTGGACGTCACACATGCATGAATGGAAAGCATTTAATGAATGTTCATGTACGGCCAGATTCAAGGCCCCCTTATAGTTACATGCATGGCCGAATGTATGTAGATGAACCATTGGCGTTCCTAAGTGTTTATTCGGCCAAAGGGTAGCTGCCAATTAATTTCTAAATTCAATTCATGAATGAAGCCTAAGAGAAGATGCATGGACAGCAAGCTACAACGAATGGGAGAATGCATTTAGTTCTTGATACATGAATCGTTTGCTGCCCAAATGACTTCCCTAGGTGTCTATTCGACCAAAAGACAGTTTTTTAATGCACCAATCAATCCATGGACGAATTTAGACAAGCTATTGAGCTGCCATTCATTCACATTCATCCAAGTCAATTTTGCTTAACCATGAAGCTGCCCATTGAAGTTCCAATCAGCCGAATGTGGACTTAACCCTTTAATGATTTATTCTAGAATATTCTAGTGCATTCTTAGCTAAATTACTTAGCCTTTAAGCTAGCTAATTTGTCCATTCGGCTATCACTTGTTAGACTATAAATAGTTTGTTTATTTCATTGTAAAAGAACTTTTGCCAAATTATTGAATGAACATTGTTCTTGTGAGGTTGCTTCCTCTCATATCTCGTACAAGTTTCAAAGACTTATCTAGTTTGTGCTAGTGGCATCTACCGATCTTGTTTGAACTTATCGCCAATCTTGGTGTGGCGTTCACCTATCCTTCTATCCATCTTTCCACCTTAATAATATAGGAACCGTGGTGACACTTTTTAGTGTTGAATCATTCCTGACGTTAAGTTCACTATTCCATCCCCACCTTACATCATTTCTTTCTTATTGTTTCAAAACCGAACCATCCTTTCAACATCCTTTCTTGTTTTCTTAGCCGAACCTATCACTACCATTTTGAAAACCTTCCACTAATTCAACCTAATCTTTCAATTCTATTTTCCAAAACTGAGGCACGAACAACCCTTCTCGTCTACGATCGGGCAACTATGTGAATTCGACTCAATCACCTGAGTTAGATCACATCATATTCACACACATAGCGTTAAAATTCAGTGCATGCCTAAAGATGGTGCATGAATTAGCCGAATAATCATGTTGCTTCACTTGGTGCATTCATGCATGCTTAACCTTGAAAGAAAGTCATAATTCCATGAATGTGCAGCTTTTAATTCTCCTACACTTCCCTTGGCTAAATGTATATAGCATGGAATTTGTACCAACTTAAATTAAGGTTTTAATATGTCTTGAATACTTGAATGGACAACTTGAGTGTTTAGAAATTAATCTTCCATGTTGCCAAATGTCCATGAATCTTCAAGTACATGAACAATCAGCAACTCCTTCATGCATAAACATCCCAATGCATGCTCCCCCTTTAATGTCGTCCATTGAATCCTCAAATGCATGAACAATCAGTAGCCAATGTTTAATTGGTCTGAATTAAAACATGTTTAATTGGTCTGAATTAAAACATGTTTTAAAGATGTCTAAATTAAGAAATATTTAAAACATACTAAGACATATTTAAAACATGCATTTAAAATGTTTAGATTATGACATAATTAAACTCATATTAAAGTCGTCTAAATTATGACTTAATTAATAACTTAAATTAATTAAACTAAATTAACCAAAATCGACTTAATTGTTTATTCCAGCAAATAAAATGCACAAGATTAAAAATAGCTAAAGTTGAGCTAAATGAGCTTGAAACAGGATGCAAGGCATGCATGGATTGCTTGTCCATGATCATTTGATAAATCCCGCAATGGTTTCACCCCAAACTCGATCAATTAAACCCACAATAGCTACTTTAAACCTTCTAGCTCGAGCTCGGGTAATTAGCCCCGTTGGTAGCTCTATAGGTTCCACAGCAGCTTTGAGTTGGTCTTGGGCTGTGGTCGCATCATTTTTGTAATTAGTTAAAATTTTTGGGTTATTTTTATAAAAAAAAGCCATAAATAAGAGAATAAAAAGTAATAAAAATTTTATTCATCAATGAGGATGTTTACAATACTTCTTCAAAGTCTATATATATTTATTGGTAGAGAAAAATAACACTCCTATTAGCTAGGAATGAATAGAAACAACAGCCGTATAATATATTATGGTGGAACTGGGAAAAGAACTACTTGGTTTAGCTTTCCTATTTCTGCCTTTGCCAAACAATCAGCTACCTTGTTACTTCCTCGCAAGACATGCCTAAAACTTCACTTTCCAATCCTTATTACACCATTCATAATTAATCAGACTTCTGCAATGTTACTAATTGATGCAAACCCATTACAGATAGTATCTATAAGCATCACATTGTCACAATTAATCTCAACCTATTTATAACCCTTCAACCAAGCCAATTTCATCCCTTCAACAATCGCTCGTGCTTCAATCTTGAATATCTCATCCATCCTTGTTACCATGTTAAAACTCGTCAACCACTCCCCATCTAAGTTCCACACAGCTCCTTTGATCGCTACTTTGGTGTTGTTTTTTGAAATAGGACCATCAACATTAATCTTGACCCAACCTGAATTGGGACACTACCATATTTGTTCAGTTTTAGAAGAGCAAGCAAAATGATCCATTTTGGCACTATACCCACAAGACTTTGTCCAAGCAACAGCCGATGCAATGAGTTCATGACTGCTGCTACTAGCATTTTTAAAAATGAAAGTATTGTGATTTTTCCAAATGGACCAAGTCACTATTAAAAAGAGGGTAGACCATTCACCATCATCAACATTAAACATCCCTTTTATTCATGATATTTTAGTGTATCCATTCCCTAATATAAAAGTTGGAAAAAACATTCTAGGCATTCCTAGGTAATAAGGACTAAAATCAGTATAAATGAAATAAAACTCTACTTATCCAAAGCCTTAAAATACATCAAGTTTATTTTGATCTTGATGGACAACTTAATAATAAAATATTCATAACACTCCACATTGAATCCATTGAATGTCCATTGGTAGATAATGTGTCTCATTAAAACCTTACAAAGATAAAAACCCTGTGAAAAAAAATCTAGTGAAGGAAACTCAATAGGACAAAACCTCAGTTAACGGAAAAAAAGTACAATGCGTATTTACTCCCACTCATGACATCATCAAATTATATCTCGAATTATATGTGCTCAACCTTGAATGCTAGCTTTTCCAATAATCATTTGAATGAAATGAAAGATTATATCATCATTCTTTTGGAAGTCATAAGTGAGGAAGAATGTTGGGGAAATATATTTTAATCTCGTCAGGAGTTTCAACAATAAATCATAATAAACTTTGATCATGATTCTTTTCATAAAAATAATATAGGTATTTTGGATCATTTTATAATCTTCCTTCAAATACTATTCATTGAGTCAAATTTACCACTTATGTTCAAGTTATTTCAATTCATATAAATATTTATGCAAACGTATTGAACAATTTTTGGGGATTTCTATATGCTTCCAACATTCTAAATCTTTCAAGGATCTTAATATAAACTTCCACTATATAATGATTCATATAAATGTTGTAACAACAAATATTAGACGCATGTCAAATCTTTCATGAACTGCGAGACTAACAAAATATCTAAAGGTTATTGCATTCATCATAAAAGAATATTATAATCAATGTTAGAAATTAGCAAAAAAAATATATTTTATTTTCTAAAAACTGCTCAGTTGTACCTCACTAACTGTCACATTCCAAAAATCGGATTAGTAAAATCAGGTTAGTAAATCGAGGGTTAGCGAACCAAAAACCTTAATTATGTTAGATAATTAGATAATTATGAATAATTTAAATAAAATATTAAAATAATTAGACTTAAAAATTTTAGGTTAAGAAATTAAAATTAAGTGTCCAAGAATTAATTTGGTTAAAATAGATTTTAAAACAAGATCGATTTTGAAAATAATTTAGAAATGGCTTTAAATGAAAAATAATAACCAAATTGGAAAAGGAAGGAAACTATAGGTGGTCAAAGGGAAAACTGCCCAATTTTTAAAATTTCGTTGGTTATTTAAACCACCCACCGTGATAAAGAATGAGGCGGATGAATGTGGAAGCAGATCATAAAGTTTGTCAAAGTCGCGGATTTGACTTGGAGCTCTAGACATTGGAAAGAAACTTGGATTTTTTACACAACTTGAAATGCAATCAAATCCAAGTTAGATAAAATAATTAAAATAGAATAATAAATATATGGTTAGAATAATATGAAATAAAATAAAGAAGATAGCTGGAAGGATAGAACATGGTATGTAGAAGTCCTAAGAAGCCTTGGAAACACGAATAATCCATAGCCCCCTTTAGGCGGCTCTAATTTCCCCTCCAAGAAAGGAAACTTGGCAAGAAAAAAGTTTGAAGATGATCCCCACAATCTGAAAAGATTGTTAAAACTCCTTTAAAAGAAACCCAAGAGAAATTCTTGAAAAGAAAACTCAAAAAGAATTTATTAACTCAAAAGAGAAATAGAACAATAATGAATTGAATAAATTGTGTACTATGCAAAGGCCTAAAAATAGGCTAGCTAAATAAATCTAAATAAAACTCTTAAGTATAGTAGAACTCTAATTTAATCTAAATAAGAAGTAGTTTTAAACTAAACTTTCTTGTTAATATAAAACTCCTAAATAACTTAAAATACTTAATAATTATAAAAAATTCGGAATAAAATAATAATAAATTAATAAAAGCTAATAAATACAATATTGGGCTCATATATAATAAAAATTAAGCCTAAAACCTAAACCCAATATGCTGGAAACTCCTAATTCCTGTCATAATCCCATTTAGAAATTTTGCTTGCGTAGTCTTCACTAAAATGGTCATAACTTAAGCTCTCAAACTCAAAATCAAGTGATTCAAAATCTATTTCAAAGCTAAAAGATAGATATTCAAATGCCATGAAGATATCTCAACCAAGAAATGCCAAGATCCCATCCAAAAAATCATGCATGTATATTCCCCCTTTTCTTGAAAAGATTCATCCTTGAATCTTGTATTTGATCGAATCCTGATTTGATTTGCTTAGCTGATGTAAGCACACCCGGGGCATCCTCGAATGCAAACCAAGATCTAAATGAGCTTCCAAAAGGCCCTATGACTCGAGCTCGAACTAAACAATTTCAAGACGCTTTATCAGCTTTGGTGAAGCGCATTTGGGAAGAGAACAAGACCCTAGACGTTGGAGAAGCTATGGACAGCTCCTTGAAGGCTCATTGCACTCTTTTGCAATCCGATTTCAGCTCCTCTCCAGCTGCCCAAGCTCCCTTCAGCTCCAATCAGCTCGTTTGAGCTTGATCTTAGCTCGTTTCAGCTCATTTATTTTTCATTTCAATAAATTAAACTAAGTTTTAGTTTTATACTAATTAGTTTGCTATAGCTCATTAACAAAAATCCTAGCTCAAATAAGTTCATTAAATGTTTTCACTTAGTTTGAGCTAGCCGAACTTAATGCTACTAGCTAGTCTTTAATTAATGTGTTTAGTTTAACTTAACATAATATTTATGATGTCTAGTTCATGCTCTTAACATGTTCAGCTGAATATACATTGGGATTTAATGTGTTCATGTTTCTTGTAGGTTCAACCGAATGTATTGAGTACATTAAATGAGATTCATACACGACCAGGTACATGGATTATGAGAGTTCATGCATGAACGATTTTATGCATGGTGGGCTAGCTATTGGTGATCCCTAAGCAACCTTTTGGCCAAGAGTTAAGTTCCAAAAAGTGACCGAATACATGAAGGAGCCAGTAATGCAAGTACATGCATGGCTTAAATACATCGTATGGAAGGATGCATGCACAACTAGTGTTCAATGGATGGCATTTGAAGGAATCCATGTATTGGGGACGTTCATGCAAGTGGGGGCTATTTTATGTACATGTATTTGAAGATTCATGGACCGTAATTAAGGAAGAACATGCATTGGGACGTTTCATGCATGTATCATGCATATCCAAGATGTCCATTTAAGTATTCAAGGTACATTCAAGCCTTATTCGGCCAAGGGAGATGTAGGAGTATTAAAGGGTTGCACATTCATGAACTATCGTTTTTCTTCTAGGCTAAGTATGCATGAATGCATCAAGTGAAGCAACATGATGGATCGGCCAATTCATGCACCATCTTCAAGCATGAACCTAATTTTAATGCTTTTTTGTGAACATGTTAAATACAAATGTGAATAGAATTTAAGTTAGTGTGAACATCATAGATGGCGAATATCAATAGACATCTTAGGCTTATAAATAGTTTACTCATTTCTTTGTAAAAGGACTTTTGCCAAATTATTGAATGAACATTGTTCTTGAGAGGTTGCTTCCTCTCATATCTCGTACAAGTTTTGAAGACTTATCTAGTTTATACTAGTGGCGTCTACCGATCTTGTTTGAACTTATCACCAATCTTGGTGTGGTGTTCACCTATCCTTCTATCCATCTTTCCACCTTAACAATATAGGAACCGGGGTGACACTTTCTAGTATTGAATCATTCCTGACGTTAAGTTCACTATTCCATCCCCACCTTACATCATTTCTTTCTTATTGTTTCAAAACCGAACCATCCCTTCAATATCCTTTCTTGTTTCCTTAGCCGAACCTATCACTACCCTTTTGCATATCTTTTGAAAACCTTCCACTAATTCAACCTAATCTTTCAATTCTATTTTCCAAAATTGAGGTACGAATGACCCTTCTCGTCTATGATCGGGCAACTACGTGAATTCGACTCAATCACCTGAGCTGGATCACATCATTTGGTATCAGAGCTTGTAAAATGAGAGGCACCGATGTTCGTATCAAGATTGAAATAGGTTCGTTGTAAAAAAAATTTAAATTAAAAAAAGGAAAAATTCAAGTTGTATTTTCATTTTACTATTGTAATAGTGCTAATTTGAAGCATAAAAAAAGTTAAAAAATATACAAAATTATAAAAAAAAAGTGAAGCGCTCAAATTATTCTTTACTGTTTACACCATTGACCCGATCGAAAAAATAGTCATTTCATCAATTTTAACCCCCATTCCACAACGCCACACTACATTAAAAGAAAAAAAAATTTAGCCTACCCATACACCCATACATCTTATCCCTTGTAACCAATTTTGAAGCCGACCCCAAAGCACCAAGACGAGTCAAGAGAAACAAAATACGAAGTTACGAGAGTAAGTGTGAGTGGTAAAAGGCTAGAGATTGTGAGAGCATTCGAGAGTTGAAAAAGCCTAAAACGAGTGCAAACACGAGTGGAGTGTTCATCAATTATTTTCTTTCTGAGTGAATCGTGAGATTTTGTGGTGAGGTGTTTATTTATTTTTTGTTTTAACAATCTTCTTTTCAGCAACTAATCATGTCTTGAGAAGAGATTTTAGATTTTGAACTTCTAGACTTCGTGAAGGAAATGGATCGCTTGTTCGATGGAAACTAAAACCCCTCCAAGAACAATTGGTCCGTATCGAAGAGCGAGCTCATCGAGCAAGAGCCCAACGAGAGCAAGGTAGAGGGATAGATTCAAGACTATCAAGAAAACAATCATCCAATGACTATTTTGGAAAAGACTTATATCATGATTCTTTTTCATCAAGGAATTTGAGACGAAATCAAACAAATTTCGAGTTTGAAGCCTATTATGGTGGAAAATAAGAAAGCACAAGTCGATCTTTGTGTACACCAAGTTATTCATCCATGAAGAATCAATCTCGAAGAGATGATCATCGTTTGTATGAAGACCCCTCTTCTCATTCTCAACGAAAATCTCTCATTCTAATTCCTTCTTGTATTCTTCCTCTTGTAATAAAATTGAAAAAGCAAATGAGAAAGAATTTGAAAAAAAAAAGAAACAAAAGAAAAGGAGTGTGAAAGAAAGCAAAAAAAGAATAAGAAAAAGAAAAATGAAATTGAAAAAGAAAGTGAAAAAGAAAAAGAGAAGGAAAAAGAGATCGAGATCGAGAGTGAAAAAGAATGTGAGAAGAAAAAGAAAATTAAAAAAAAAAGCGAGTGAAAATGAAGAACGAGAGTAAGAAAAAGCGAGGAGTGTTTCAACTAAACGAACTACAAGTTTTCCTTGTATTGCTTCCTCTTTTCAGGTTTCTGAAGAATCGATTAATAAGTTCCATCTACATTACCTCCCAAAGGAGAGACGGTTCGCATTGGTTGGTAAAGGTAATCCTATCCCACCCATGCCACAAGGTAAGGAAGGTAAGTGTTATAAAGTGTTTCAGTCTCCAACTACCTATTTGAATGTCTGTGATTATATTGATGATATGGCCAACTGCCATTCTTTGATTAATGGAGACGTGTTTATTTTAAATGATGGCAAGGAGACCATTACTCATGAAAATTGTGGTGTTGACAAGCATGTTGGTGAAGTAAGTATAAATCAGCATAAACAATTTTTGAATTTGTGTGTTAAAAAGTTGCCATGTAAAACTCCTAGTCTGATTGTTTGTGATGGTGGTGTAATGTTGCTGCCTTGTTGTGTAAATTTTGCATGCTTGTGTAGGTTTGATCGAGTGAGACTTGAGTTTAATGATTATTGGAATGATTGCTTGATCCCATCTTCTTTGATTAACATTTGTGGGACATTGGAAATCAAGAAACTCTTAATGCATATTGAATCAAGTGACCAAGCTCATGTGTTTAAACCCGAAATTTGTAATTTTGGTTCGATATGTGGGAAACTCAAGCATCCTAAATTTTGTATGAATAATTAATGTTTACTTGATGCTTGGACTATGACTAAGGAAATGAAAATTAAAGATTCTGCTTATAACTTAAAATTGTTCCTTGTTCATTCTATATTGCTGGTTATGAAATTCTTGTTTCACGTCAAAAGGGTAAGATCAACTCATGCTTTTGATCCTGGTATCGATTCATACACTCAATTGGTGAATATCATTTTAGTACGTCCCTTCAAGTTCACCAACCATGGAGACACTGATACGAACTCGCCTCAACTTGAGTTGAGTCGTATGTAGATTGCCCAATCATCAACGAGAAGGTGTTGGTGAGAATTGGAATGGAGAAGTGATTTCAGGTTTGAAAGAGACTTGAATGTCAAAGTTTAGGTTCGATAAAGGTGATTAGTTTAGGTTTAAGAAAGAAGGAAGTTAGGATAGCTGGTAGGTGGTTTATGGTTCGGGAAAGAAACGAAAGTCGGTTAAATTTAGAATATTTGGGAAATAGACGAAATAAGGTAAGGTTGGTCCTAAGAACAAGTTGAACCGATATTAGCAAATATCGACCCGAGACTTATGAATTCTTAAGAAGGAATGGTTGAAACGAAATGGACCTCGACCCACTATCTAAGCAGATAGGAACCTCGGTATAAAGGGTTTTGAACGCCACACTAAAACTAGTGATAAGTTCAGTTTCGTAAAAGAAATAGGTTGACGCCACTACTAGGTAGATAAGCTAACGAAAATCTTAAACGAGACTTAGAGAAGAAATTCTTACAAGAACAAACGTTCGGCTATATAAAATTTGGCAAAAAGTCCATTTACAAGAAATAAACAAACTATTTATAGCTGTTGCAAAGGCTAGCCAAATAGCCATTTTAGGTAGCTAAATAGCCTTTTGTTTTCTTTCTAATTAAGCTAGAAAATTCCAGATTCATTTAGGAAGTTTCCTTGAAGCTTCTTGGCTTTGGAGAACTCATTGGATAGCATTCTAGAAGCATTTGTCAGCTAGAATTAATGGCACGTTTTGGGAGCTGAAATGCATATTTAAATTCGGCATTGGAACTTGGGAGCTTAATTAAGCTGATGCTTGGAAGAGTTGAATGGTCTTAGCATTTAAATGAGCTCCTTGAGTAGTTGGCCAGCCATAAAATGTGAAAGCAAATCAATGGACAGCCCCTCAATGTGAACGCATGGTTGTTGGTGTGAAAATCTTGAATGCCAGCTTCGAAAATTGAGTAGCCACGTTGGGGAGAGTAACCATCAGCTAATGGTGATTGTTGCATTGACCGAACCATCATGGCTTTTGGGAAAACTAATTCAGCCACTTTAATTTGATTAAATGTCGTCCCATGCTTTGCACCTGCACACACAAATTAATTCAGCACATTAATTAATTTAGACACATTAATTTCGTGTGCTCAAGACACATTTAAAACTTGTAGTAGCTAAGTCAAATTAATCATGCAATGTTAAGACATGTATTAAATCCGCTGGAACTTAGACAAATTTAATAGCAAAAATCGGCTGGGCAAATTTAATGAGTAGCACATTTAAAATCGGTCTTAAACTTGACAAATTAATTAGCTAATAAATTAAGCTAGTTTTAGACACCATTATACCTATTTATAAAGTCCAGATTTTGACAAATTAATTATTAAGACCTAATTAACTAATTTAACTAACAGCAAATTAAATGATTATATTCCAGCAAATTAAACGTAAAAATAAAATGAGTAGAAAATAGGCTCTTAAGCTAAGTTGAGCTGATTTGAGCTTGAAGGAGAATGCATGGATCGCACGGCTTGCTGATCCAAAAGCTTTCGATAAGTCCAGCAACGGTTTCACCCCAAACTCTATCAACTAAGGCTGTTGTTGTGTCTTTGAATCTCTTTGCTCGAGCTCGGGTGATCGATCCTACAGGCAACTTGAGAGGATCTACATTGGTAGCTGGCAAGTCGGGAGGTGTGGTCGTATCATTCCCCCTCTCTTCGAAGCGATTTGCCCCCAAATCGTCTCCTATATCCTAAAAAGAAAGATCAGCTACATTAAAGGTAGCACTTATATTGTACTCACCTGGGAGATCAAGTTTATAAGAATTATCGTTTATTCGTTCCAAAACTTGAAACGGCCCGTCTCCTCTCGGCAACAACTTTGACTTTCGCTGAGCCGGAAATCTTTCCTTTCGCTTATGAACCCACACCCAATCTCTGGGTTCAAATATCACTTGTTTTCGCCCTTTGTTGGCTTTGGGCACATACTGCTCCATCCTAGCCTCGATATTAGCTTTGATCTTTTGATGCAATTGTTTCACATAGTCCGCTTTCTTCTTGGCATCTGCATTAACAATTTGATCGTTAGGTAATGGAATTAAATCAAGAGGATATAAAGGATTAAAACCGTAAACTATTTCAAATGGAGAGAACTTAGTAGTAGAGTGAACGGTTCGATTATAAGCAAACTCTATATGAGGCAGGCATTCCTCCCACGATTTGAGATTTTTGCGAATGATGGCCCGTAGTAGAGTGGATATTACACGGTCCACCACCTCGGTTTGTCCATCTGTTTGAGGATGACATGTCATGGAGAATAAGAGCTTCTTGCCTAGCTTGCTCCAAAGTGTCCTCTAAAAATGGCTAAGAAATTTTGCATCGCGGTCTGACACTATCATCTTCAGAATTCCATGCAACCTGACAACTTCTTTAAAGAAAAGGTTAGCAATATTAACAGCATCATCAGTTTTCGAACAAGCAATAAAATGTGACATTTTTTACAATCGATCTACTACAAAAAAAATAGAATCTTTTCCGATTCGAGTTCATGGTAAACCTAAGATAAAATCCATTGATAGATCAACCCAAGGGCCTTCGGGAATAGGCAAAGGCATGTACAGCCCATGTGGGTTAACTTTTGATTTTGCCTTCTTACAAACCAAATATCGCGAACATATTTTCTCGACATCCCGTTTCATCCGTGGCCAAAAGAAGTGTTCTTGCAGCATGGCCAAAGTCTTTGCAATGCCAAAATGGCCCATGAGACCACCACCATGTGCCTTGAGTACTAGCAACTCTCGCACGGAACTTTGTGGGATACAAAGCTTGTGATGCGAACCTGGTCGCATCATGTTACGACCCAACTCCACAACACCTAGAATGGCCCAAGCTCGAGGGCCCCAAGTGCAAGATGAAGTTTAATTTCAGCTTAACGGGCTCAATTTTAGTTTTACCCAGCTCAATGGAGCTCAACTCAGCTTGTTTGAGCTCGTTTGAACTAGTTTGAGTTCAATTTAATGTTTTAGTTCATTTGATTTTAGTTGCTGGAATAAATTAAATAAATTAGTTAATTTAGCTAAAGTCAGCTCAAATAATTAGTTTATTTTAATGTGACAAAAATCTGGACATAATTAATTAAAGTTTTAATGTGTCTTTAGTTGAGGACATAATTTTTAATGTGTCTAGTTTTTAGCTACTGCTAATTAATTTGTCTTAGCCGAATTAATGTGCAGGTATTAATGTGTTTGCTGCTATTTAATTTGTCTTTGTTTTAGCCGAATTAATGTGCAGGTGTTAGTGTGTTCCAGCTCAAGCATGATGATAATATGTCTTAAGTTTGCTGTTGGTTTAATGTGCCGAATTAATGATGTCTTGTTTTAATTAAATGCTGCCGATTTTGAGATGTCTTAAACTCCATTAATTTGTTGGTTTTAATTGTGCAGCTACATACATTGGACGGCATTTATATGGGGCTGCTGGTGTAGTTTTCCAAACACCTTTTTCGTGAACAGCAAAGGACACATGAAGAGCTGCTATTCTTCTTTCTCCCAAGCTGACCATTGAAGTGTTTCAAGCTGCCAATAAATTCTTCCAGCCCATTCAGCTTATCAAAGCAGCTCATTAAAGGCCATTCACCTCTTTGGCCGAATTTAGCATGGCTAATCAGCTCCATTCAGCCTCTTAATTAACTTTGTTTAATTTTAGCTGATTGGAATCAGCAAAGTGCTACCCATTGGCGTTCCCAAAGCTGCTAAGAACCTTCAAGGAAGTTTCAGCCCTTCTAGCTGAATCACAAGCTGCCCATTTTGTTTCCTATGTGGCCAATCAGCTCCCATCCATTCCAATTAATTCCAGCTGCATGTAGACACCTTAGAAGCTGTCCAAAGACGTTTTCAAGGCTGGAGAAGTTTCTTGGAATTTTCCTGAATTTTTTCTGGAAATTTCAGCTCATTTAAAGGCTGAATTAAGCGACTATTCAGCTAGTTTTGAGACCATTCGGCTGACCATGTTTTAGGCTATAAATATTGTTAAATTTCATTTGTAAAGGTTACACAATTGGATACTTTGTCATTTTATGAACTTCATTGTTCTAGTGAGAATTCAATTCTCTTTATTCACTTTTGGACTGATTTGACTTATCGGGATTTCATCTCGTGGCGTCAATCTCTCCTTTATTTTTTTCCGAACTTATCACCAACCTGGTGTGGCGTTCATCCCTTCAATTATACCTTTGGTTCTTACTTTTCTAAGTAACGGGTCAAGGTCCATCCATCTACCAACCTTCTTTTAATTTCTTGTTAGCCAAATTTATCCTATCTTTCCATTAACCATTTTAAATCCCTTGTTTAAGTCTATTTTCAACCCATTTTCAACCTTCTTTTCAAACGAGCCAAAACTTACCCAATTTACGATCGGGCAACTATTATGATCAAATCATTCTGAGGCGAGTTCGTATTATTTGGTATCAGAGCTAGTTAAATTGAGGTAAGTATCAACATTTTTAGAAGTTTCGGTATCGTATCTTTAGAAAAAAATTTGAAAAAAAATTCGTGAAGAAAAAAAATATATATATTTAGTTAAAAAATAAAAAATAGTGAAAAAAAATTCTCAACAAAAAAAGGGAGAAAAAAATTGAAATAAAAAAAAATGTTCAGTTCCTTTGTCATTTGATTTTCAAAAAAAAAAAAGAGTTTCTTGATGGTGCTGAAAGTTGTATTCATCTTTTGTAAATCCCGATCGTCAATTTCCTGCTACTATCACCATCTACCTAAACGGCCACACCTTCACCTTTTATTATTATTATTATTTTTTCTTCTAGCCCTCCCTTGTCCCAACATCATTTCCAACCCAAACCGATTATCATTTTTGTAAGCCGACTCCACACCGACGAGACTGCTAAGCCTAAGTAGTCCATTGTGAATTTAGAGAAGAGAATAGAGTGGAAAGAGGCACGAGTGTCTGGTGAGACTATTCGAGTGCGTAAAAGCCAAACGTGTGCGATTTTTTTTTTCTTTTTTGAGAGAATTTGTGAGGTTTTTATTGACAAAATTTTTTCGTTTTTGTTTTTAATCACTTTCCTTTGCCCTCACTAAAATCATGAACCAAGAAGTGTTTTCAGAATTTGATTATCAATATTTGATGAAAGAATGCATAGAATTGTGAAATCCAAGTTTAACAAGCTACATGAGTGTTTGGATCGAATCAAGGAAAGAGAACGACGAGAACAACTTTCTTTGAGTCAAAAGGTGGAATCAAGTTCGGCACAGAGACCTACATCCAATGATCATTCGAGGAGAGACTCATACCGAGATTCTTATCCAACAAGAAAGCTGAGACGGTATGAAGTAATCCCCGAATCTGAAATCTTTCAAGATGACAAACGAGAATGTAGGAAATCCTCTTCAAGTCACTTAAAGTTTTCATGTGTGGAGAAATCTTCACGAAAAAGAAAACATGTTACGTCTAAGTATTCGCCTGCGGATAGTTATTCCCGAAGAGATTCATACCATGATTTCTATTCTACTAGGAATTCAAGACGAAGCAAAGTAAACTTCGAGTTTGAAGCCTATTATGGTGACGAACGAGAAGGTCCGAGAAAGTATTCATATGCGAGAAGATACTCATCCACGGGGGAACGCTTGCGAAGAGATGATCGTATTTCGTACACGAATCTTTCATATTCTTTTCAACAAAAAAATTCTCATCTTGATTCTTCTATGTTATCTTCCTATTGTAATGAGATCGAAAAATCATGTGAAAAAGAAAAAGAGTGTGAAAGAAAGCAAAAAGAGAATGAGAAAAAGGAAAGCGAAATTGAAAAAGAAAGTGAGAGTGAAGAAAGAAAGAAAAATGAACAAGAATCGAGTGTAGCTGAAAAAGGAAAAGAAAAAGAAAAAGAAAGAGAGTTAAAAAAAGAAACAAGTGAAAATGTTGAAAGTGAACAAGAAAAAGCGAGGAGTATTTTAACTAACCGTTCTATAAGTTCTCTTTGCAATGTTTCTTCTCAGGTTTCTCATGATTCCATTGGCCAGCTACAACTTCATTATCTTTCTGATGTGAGAAGATTTCGAATGTTCTGAAAGGTAAGATCGTAGATGACCCTAGTTTCCCAACGTTTAAAGGTGAGCTAGGTAAGGGTTCTATGTTAATCGAGTCTCAACCATCTCACTTGTGCGATAGTGGTAAGTTCATCGAAGACTTAGTTAATAAAAGAACTCCTCATCTTGATTTGTCCAAATGTTGCTTTCCAATTATTGAAGATTTAGTTTTAAATCATGGTTTGGAAAATTTTTCTATTGATGAGAAAGGCGTTGGAAAATTTGTTGTTGAAGAAAGAATAATTTTGCACAAACAACATTTGATTTCGTGTACTAAAAAGTTGAGACACAAAATGCCTAATATGTTTGTTTGTGACATTATTGAATATTCTCCAAGTTGTGCGACACACATATGTCTATGCAAGTTTGTTCACATGAAATTTAAAAAGGTCTAATTATTTGAGTATGAGTATGCGTAGATTCGGGTTGCCTAACGTGTATGAAGTATTGGTGCCAAATAAATTTATGCTACATTCTGAAAGTGGTGATCAAAATCATGTGTTCAAACCCGGATCATGTCCTCTTAAGATATTGCCAAGTAAAGGTGGGCTTCGCAATTGTACTTTGAAAAGCACAAATTATCTTTGTGTTTACCTTCCATTTCAGGTTTATCAAGGTTTGTGTAATAAGCTTCGACTTCAATACCTTCCCAAGGAGAGAAGGTTCACGTTCACCACGATTCTAAATCACATTTTCCAAAAGGTACACAGGGTATGAGGTTTGAAGTTGTTAGTACACAACAACCCTATTCGATTAATGATGGAAACTTTGCTTTTGATCCCGGAGATTATTGTTTTATATCATTTGGTAATAAGTTGTTCAAAGGGGTTGAGTCAAGTATTTTTGTTGTCCAAAGTCATAATTCTCGAACTCATGAGGGTTCAATGCTGACATCTATGCTTGACGCTTGTACCCATTGTGAAACGGTAAGGTTGAATTACAATTTTGATCCCGGTATTGGTTTATTTGTTCAAGTTATGAATAAAAAATTGAAAATTTCCTTTGTGGACCTTCATCATTTCAATAACTTATTTTATTCTTTTGTAGGTAACGATGTGAGGTGGTACCCTCCTAAAGAGGAAGGGCATGGAAATAACCCATTTCTTTCTCGAACCATTCGTGGTTCCACGGGTTTTAGAAATAACTTTGCTCTAATCATTAACAAATTGGTTTGTGATTTTGAAAGAATTTTCTCGAGAAAATGTCCTGATTTGAGGACAAATCATCTTCAAGAGGGAGGGAATGATGCAAACCTGGTCGCATCATGTTACGACCCAACTCCACAACACCGAGAATGGCCCAAGCTCGAGGGCCCCAAGTGCAAGATGAAGTTTAATTTCAGAAGAAGGTAGGGTGTCGGGTAATTCGTTAGTAGAAAACAAGATTTCCTTGTACATGAGTACAAGAACAGGGCGATTCATTACTACCGCTTTTCGAATATCACTAACTTTTGCAAAGACACTCATTTTTTCAATTTCCTTCTCTTTTTCTTCTTTTTCTTTGCTGATTTTCTTTTCGCTCTCTTTTGCTTTCTTTTTCTTATTTTTTTCTTTTTTTCTTTTTTTACAATCTTCTTTTTCTTTCTCTCTCATTTGTTCAACGGATGCCTTCAACTTCAATTGGTCATCGTAAACTTGTTTGGGAGTTAACGGCGCCAATGTAACATTCTTTCCCATAAACTTGAAAGTATACTGATTGGTATACTCGTCATGTAGCACTCGTCGATCAAACTGCGATGGACGACCAAGGAGTAGATGGCCTGCATGCATCATAACAACGTCACATAATACTTCGTCCGAGTATTTTCCAATGGTGAAAGAAATGAGCACTTACTTGGTCACTTTAAGTTCTCCACCGTCATTGAGCCACTGAAGTTTATAAGGGCTCGGATGCTTGGTAGTTGGCAAACCAAGCTTTTCAACCATCATCGTACTTGCTATGTTTGTACAACTGCCGCCGTCGATGATGACATAACAAACTTTTCCTCCTACTTGACATCGGGTATGAAATATGTTCTCCCGTTGTATCTCGTTATCCATGCTTTGGAGACTAAGACTCCTTTTAACAACGAGTAGTTCACCTTCTACGGGTTGTTCCAAGTCCTCCTCAGCTTCAGAAGCCGATTTAGACTCCTTTTCTTCTTCATCTTCCGTCTCAATTTCACCATCGGCTCGAATCACCATGGTCCTTCGATTTGGGCACTGGCTGGCTATGTGACCTCTCCCGAGACATTTGAAACATTTGACGTCTCGATTTTGATTGAAAGAAACCTCAGGTGCCTTGCCTTTGTTTACTTCGGTGTTAGGCTTGTTGGTTTTCGAAGGTGCTATGGTATCCTTTCCCCGAAATGTTGGAGAACCTTTACTCGAGCTTTGGCCCCACTTGGATGTGTTAGAAGTGGAAAAACCTCAGCTTGGACCTTTACGCTTGAGTTGCTTTTCTACCTTGATGGCCATATGAACCATGTCCACCACTTCAAGGTATTGTTGAAGCTCAACGACATTCGCTATGTCTCGGCTTAATCTAGCTAGAAATCGTGCCATTGTTGCTTCAGGATCATCTTGGACATCCGCCCGAATCATCGCAATTTCCATCTCCTTGTAGTAGTCTTCGACGCTTTTGGTCCCTTGTGTAAGATTTTGAAGTTTTTGGTGCAACTCCCAATGATAGTAAGAAGGGATAAATCGTCGCCTCCAAACTGCCTTCATCTCAGTCCATGTAGAGATTGGTCGTTCTCCGTTGCGTCTTCGACTAGTAGTTAGTTGATCCCACCAGATCATGGCGTAATTTGAGAATTCGATTACTGCTAATTTCACCTTTTTGTTTTCGGAGTAGTTGTGACAATTAAACACCAACTCGATCTTCTTTTCCCACTCAAGATAGGCTTCCGATTCTGATCTACCTTGGAACGGTGGTATTGAAAGCTTGATGTTCTTAAGATCATCATCTTCACGTCTTCGATCTCGATGTCGTGGTTCCCTCCGGTGATTACTTGCATTTGACTCTTGATCGCTTTCAAGATCACTATGATCGTTTACATCATCATCTTGAGCTCTTTGTCTTTCTCGTTGTTGGTTTGGTCTCTCCCATCTAAGTTGGACTACTTCAGGAGGTCTTTAACGTTGCTCTCTCGCTTCAACTTGGAATAGGCGATCTTTGAGAGGATTTAATCTTCGGTCTAAGAGTCTTTCCATCTCTCGTAATAGAGCTTGCATGTTCAAATCAGGAACGTTGTGAACAGGTTGTCGTGCGGGGCGATCTTCCATGTTAGGATCAACTTCTTGTGACATTGAATTTAGTAAGGAACCTCACACAAAACCTCACGATCACTCGAAAAGAAAGAGGAATTTCACTCACGCTCGTGTTTACGCTTGAGAATAGGCTTTTATTTCCACTCTATTGCGCTCACAACTCTCGTGCCTTTTACCTCTCTTTACCTTTCTTGTGATTTTGTAAGCAGATTCGCCAAGGCTTAACCTTAGTCTAGGTGGTCGGTTTCAAATGGGTAATAAGGGATGATGTGATTTAAAACTGGGTAGGCTTACAAGAAAGAAAATAATTTGGGTATAGTGTGGCGAAAAAGTCAAGGATGGAAGCGGATGAGAGGGTAAAAGTTTCAGGATCGAAAAATGGAGAAGAAGTAAGACAATGTTCAAATTTCAAAAAAAAAAAAATTTCAAATTTTTTTTGAATTTTTTTGACTTTTTTTTCAAATTTTTTTAACTTTTTTTTTGAATTTTTTTCAATTTTTTTTTGGAATTTTTTTTCAAACTTACTTGATGAGTCACAGACTATCCCGGGAGTAATTTTGAATGCTCGTACTCCTCGTTTTTGTAGCTCTGATACCAAATGTTACGATCCACCTCGGGATGAGTCGAATCGTATGAAAAATGCCTGATCGTCTACGAGAAGCAATTGACAATTTAGTTTAGTGAAATTGGTTTGGAATGAAGTTGTTTAACAATTTAGTAGTTGGTTTAAGAATATGGTATGAAAAGGGTAGGATGTGAAAGAAGGAATTTATTTTAGTTCGAAATGGTAAGAAAAAAAATGGATTGAACCAAAAGTGCAAACAAGAACCAATACTGATTTGGTAATGACCCATTGCTTATAAGCCCTTTAGTTCGGTTTAAGAGTGGTTAAGGTGACCTTGACCCACTATCTAGCAAGATAGGAACCTCGGTATGTTTGAACGCCACACTACGAGTAGTGATAAGTTCGGTTTTCAACAAAGAAAATGGATGGCACAACTAGAACACTAGGTAGCCAACAAATTTTTGAACGAAAACAGAGAAAAGTTTGCCTCACAAATTTGGCAATATATCATTCACAAAAATATTTCTCAAAAGTATCTTCAAAAGGCTGGTTACACACATATTTATAAGGCTAGGAAAAGGATAGCTGAATGGTCACAAGTATTCATCTTAAAAGCTGAAATAAAGCTCAAGTCTCTTGGAATTCTTGAACCAAATAACTCCACCATTTAATTCACTTCAATTCAGCTACATAATTGACCTTGAATGCTTGAAAAGTGACTCTTGAAGTGTCCTTTGGTTAACCGAATAGTCACCAGCACCTTAATGGTGTTTTGAATGCTTGAATTAATTCTTTTGAAGTAGCAAAATGGTTAGAAGTTGAAAAGCTTGCTGCCAAATTTAAAGAAGCAATAATCCACTCTTTAAACTCCTTTAAATGATGTGTTAAATCTTCTTTGTAACAGCCCTCTCTTTTGTAACAAAAATTTCTTGAAAGGTCACTTTATTGAATGCATAACAGCCTTTAATAATAATAGATGGGAGCTGAAAAGTCACCTGCACACATGTAACCGTCACATTTATTCATTTATTAAGCTTAAAACAAATTAACAACTAACTTAAATAAATGAACTAACACTAATGCATCATTTAATCTAGCAACTAGTTTAATTAATAGAAGCATTATTAAATGAAATTTAACTCATGCATCAATAAATTATCCTAGTAACTAGTTATTTAAAGAAGCATCTATTAAATCAAGTTCTTAAAAAACTCAATTAATTAAACTAAGATGAATTGAATTAATGACCAACAACTCATTATTAAACTAAGATGCTTAAATGTAAGGATTTAAATGCAACTAAATGCAATGCTGAGGAAAAAAAAGTTCAATTTAGTTGGAGCGGTTTAAAGAGTTGGAATTGAGCTGAAATCAGTTTGCAATATATTGCAAGGAAACTTTATTGAGCTGGTCCCAACTCGTTCTCTTCCTCCAACCAAAGTCTCATCCCACAACTGGATAATTAAGGCTGAAATGGCCTCTTTGAATTGTTTAGCTCGAGCTCGCGTGATTGGTCCTTGGGGCAGCACCATTGAAACCTTGCTCGAACTTGGTGCACTCCGGGACGCGATCATATCATAAACTCGAGCAATGTAACTTGCTACAGCTTCTTGGAATCTCTTGGCACGGGCTCTAGTGATTGGCCCTGATGGCAATTCCATGGTCTTCATGGGCGAGCTCGCATCACTACCTTGCACCCTTTACATCGACTACCTTTGTAAACCCTTTTGAAGCCGACCCCTAGATTAGCTTGTAAGTCTAAATGAGTCTTCTGTGAACTTTAAGAGGAGAATTGAGTGGAAAAAGGCAAGAGTGAGGTGAGACTAATCGAGAGAGTAAAAGCCAAATTGTGTAAAAATTTCTTTGCGAGAGAAGTTGCGAGATTTGTTGTGTGATTAAAAAAATGTTAAGAAGTTTTTAAAGGATTGCTAGTGATGGTGATGTTCTGTCTGATCCAACATATCAAGCATTCTTTCACGAGAAAGAAAATTAGAACATGTGATACGAACTGTCTCGGGAAGAGTCGAGTCGTATGTAGATTGCCCGATCGTCTACAAGAAGTTACGTTAGGTTTTAGATTGAGTTGAAGGTATGGTCAAGGTAGAAAGAGGGGTACGAACGAATTGGTAGGAACGAAAGGGTAGGAACAAAAGGACATGAACAAATTGGTCGGTTTAGGTTCGATTAGGTAAAGAAAAGAAACGGGTTTGAACTGCTAAAGGTACTTTCAAGAACCAATACCGAAATGGTATCGACCCGTTGATTAAACCTTTTGAGTTCAGTTATAGGTTTGGTAAGGGAAACCTCGACCCACTATCTAACAAGATAGGAACCTTGGTATGTTGAACACCACACTATGAATAGTGATAAGTTCAGGTACGACAAAGAACACGGTTGACACAACTAGAACGCTAGGAACGCCAAACGAATCTTTGAACGAAATATAAGAAAAAGTATGCCTTACAATTTCGGCAGCATAACATTAACAAAAGTTTCAAAACATCCCTTTTACAATGAAAGTGAACAACTATTTATAGTAGTATCCTATGCTAACCGAATAGTCAAGTTCATAGGCTTAACAACTAAGCAATGTAACTATTAATGGCTATGAAAATTCTAGAAATGATCTTTCAATGTACATGTCCATGTTCGGCCGAATGGGAGGTGGATGGAAGACTTCATGAATATGCATTGATGTACTTGGATAAATGTTCTTCATGCATGCATGGCTAGATTCGGCTAACTCCTTTAATGGGGCCTTTAATTCATGTTGTTTCACCATGAGTGGCTTAATTAAATGAGGCTTTATGAAGGGTCAAACTTGGTGTGAACAAGGAACTTGAGTAGACTCTTGTGTATGAACATCCAACTGAATGGTCATCATGGTGTGAACACAAGGTGTGAACACATGATCAATGCATGAACCGTCCAATGCATGTTCCATCATTAATTTGATCCATGAATCTTCAAAATGCATGAGTGACCATCATGAACATACATATGCCTCTTTGATTGCTGTCCATTGAACCTTTCTATGCATGCACCTTGCATTAATTCCTTACATGCATGCGCCGTCCAAAGGGATGTACCTGCAACATTAAAATCAAGCATTAATCACCAATGTAGACACATTAAGGTAGCAGCAAATATGAACATATTAAACACAATCATAAATTCGGCTAACACAATAAATAATTGTAGTAATTTGAACACATTAAATCCTAGTTCAACCAAGACACATTAATAACATGTAATAACCTAATTAAATTAGGCACACCTATTTAAAATGTCCAGAATTAAACAAATTAATTATTTAAGTAAATATGTTCAAATTTATTTAATGCATCAATCTTATTTAATAGCTAAGAATGAGTAGACTTATTGAGCTCATTATAGGTGCGTGAACTAGTGATGAGCTGAGGGTAAGCTCGAGAGCTAATAATGAGCTGGTTCCGAGCTAATGAGCTGGTGTGGAGCAACATGGGAGCTAACTTGAGCTGAAGATGAGCTCGGCGAGCTGATTTGAACTTGTAGAAAAGTTCAGCATGGATTTCCAAAATGGCCACCAACTGGTTCGATAGGTCTAGCATTGACATCTTCCCACACATGCTGAACTAAAGCTATAACAGCTTCTTTAAATTGTTTTGCACGAGCCCTTGTGATCGGCCCTTGAGGTAGCACCATCGGATCTCGGCTCGAACTCGACTTATGGAATGGCGGGATCGTATCATCCTCCCCCTCTTAAAATTGACTTGTCCTCAAGTCAGTATCTACATCGAAGGGAGTCAAGTCAGAGACATTAAAACTAGCACTAATATTATACTCACCCGGTAAATCAAGCTTATACGAATTTTCATTGATTCACTCAATGACTTGGAAGGGGCCGTCTCGTCGCAGTAAAAACTTAGATCTTCGTTGAACCGGAAACCTTTCTTTTCTCATGTGTACCCAGACCCAATCTCTGGGTTCAAACACAACTCTTTTTTGTCCTTTGTTGGCTCGTTGGACGTATTGCTCGGTTCGAGATTCAATATTCTCTCGAACTTTCCTATGTAGTTCCTTGACAAATTCAGCCTTTTTCGTTGCATCTGTATGGACAAATTGATCAACAGGAAAAGGTAATAAATCAAGGGGAGTAAGGGGATTAAATCCATAGACAGTCTCAAAAGGAGAAAATTTGGTGGCTGAATGAACAGAGCGATTATAAGCGAACTCGATGTGGGATAAGCATTCCTCCCACGACTTGAGGTTCTTTCGTACCAACGTTCGCAACAAAGTTGACAAAACTCGATTTACCACCTCAGTTTGGCCGTCCGTTTGGGGATGACAAGTAGTTGAAAACAATAACTTCGTCCCAAGTTTTCCCCATAATGTCTGCCAAAAGTGACTCAAGAACTTTGCATCTCGATCAGAAATGATCGCTCTTGGTAATCCATGCAGTCACACAATTTCCCTAAAAAATAAATTAGCAATATGCACAGTGTCATCAGTTTTAGCACAAGAAATAAAATGTGACATTTTAGAGAATCTATCGACTACAACAAAGATTGAGTCCTTCCCTGTTTTAGTTTTTGGCAATCCAAGAATAAAATCCATAGAGACATCGGTCCACGGGGTGTCGGGAATGGGAAGTGGTGTGTAAAGTCCATGAGGTTGGACCTTCGACTTAGCCCCGTTTACAAATTAGGCAGTGTTCACAGATTCGATCCACGTCTCTCTGCATTCGTGGCCAATAAAAATGTTCATGGAGGGTCGACAATGTCTTGCTTATTCCAAAGTGTCCCATCAGGCCACCACTATGCGCCTCCAACACAAGTAACTCTCGAATAGAGCCTTCTGGTATACACAACCTATTTTCTTTAAAAAGAAGCCCTTCGTACCTGAAAAATTTCTCAAAAGACCCATTTTCACAAGCAGCATATATATTTCCAAAATCCTCATCATTAGCATACAACTCTTTCATATGATAAAAACCAAGTAACTTAGAATCAAGAGTGGTCAATAAGGTATATCTTCATGACAAGGCATCAGCCACTACATTTTCTTTACCTTTCTTGTATTTGATGACGTAGGGAAATAATTCTAAATACTCGACCCATTTCGCATGTCGTTTGTTGAGTTTATGCTGACCTTTAATAAACTTAAGTGCTTCGTGATCGGAATGAATCACGAACTCCTTCGGTCTTAGATAGTGCTGCCAAGTTTCAACTGATCGAATCAAGGCATACATCTCTTTGTCGTACATCGGATAATTGAGGGAAGCGCCACTTAATTTCTCACTAAAGTACGCCACCGGTCTTCCGTCTTGGGTCAACACAGCTCCGATCCCTAAACCTGAGGCGTCACACTCAATTTCAAATGTTTTAGAAAAATCTGGAAGGGACAATAAAGGAGCTTTCACAAGACATTCTTTAATCAAATTAAATGAACGTTCTTGATCTTCAGACCAGTGAAATACAGAGTTTTTCTTAATTACGCTTGTTAAGGGTGCTGCAATGGTACTAAAGTTGGGCACAAATGAAAGGTAGAAGCTAGCCAATCCATGGAAGCTTCGAACTTGGCTAATGTTTGCCAGACGCGGCCATTCCTGAATCGCTCAAACTTTTTCTTGATCCACCTCCAAACCATTGGCACTCACGACATAACCTAAAAACACAGCTTTATCAGTGCAAAATGAACACTTTTTGATATTAACATACAATACCTCTTTTCGTAAAGTTTCCAACACTGCTCGTAAATGTGGTATGTGCTCCTCTAAAGTTTTACTGTAGACCAAGATATCGTCAAAGTATACAACACAAAATTTACCAATAATTGCACGTAATACATGGTTTATCAATCTCATAAAAGTGCTTTGGGAGCATTTGTAGGGCGAATGGCATTACCAACCATTCGCATAAACCCATTTTCGTTTTGAAAGCCGTCTTCCATTCATCGCCTTCTCGCATTCATATTTGATGATAGCCACTTTTAAGATCGATTTTCGTGAAAATTTGGGCTCCACTTAATTCATCAAGCATGTCGTCAAGACGGGGTATCGGGTGTCGATACTTGATAGTGATTTTGTTGATGGCGTGACAATCCACGCACATCCGCCACGACCCATCTTTCTTGGGTACGAGCAGCACCGGCACCACACAGGGACTTAAGCTCTCTCGGATGTATCCTTTGTCTAGGAGTTCAATAATTTGCTTTTGCAATTCCTTCGTTTCTTTGGGATTACTCCGATAAGCAGGACGGTTGGGCAGTGCAGCTCCAGGTACTAAGTCTAATTGATGTTCGATGCCTCGGATAGGGGGCAGCCCACTTGGTATTTCGTCTGGAAATATGTCTTCAAATTCCTGAATCAAAGACAATACAGAAGCAGGCAAGTTTTCAGGTAATTCGTTAGTATTCAACAATGCCTCTTTGTACATAAAAACATACATAGGCTGTCTCAAAAACATCGCTCGCCGAATATCACTAACCTTCGCAAACACACTCATTTTCCCACTGTCTTTTTCCTCTCCACTTTTTACTTGTTTTTGTTTATTTTCATTTTCTCTCACATTTTTAGCCTTTTCTCTCTCTTTTTCCTTAATTTTCTCTTTTGCACTCTTTTCTCTTTCTCTCGCTTGTTCCACTGAAAGTTTAAGTTTTTGTTGATCCTCGTACACTTGCTTCGGAGTGAGAGGTGCAAGTGCCACGTTCTTGCCAAGGTGTTTGAAGGAGTATCTATTAGTGTATCCGTCATGCATCACTAGTCAGTCGAACTGCCATGGTCGTCATAGAAGTAAGTGACCTGCGTGCATCGGCACTACATCGCATAATACTTCATCGAAATATTTCCCGATGCTAAAGGACACTAAGACTTGTTTTGTCACTTTGAGTTCCCCGCAATCGTTAAGCCACTGAAGCTTGTATGGATTCGGGTGCTTAGTGGTTGACAACCCCAACTTTTCTACCATGAGGGTGCTTGCCATGTTTGTGCAACTCCCTCCATCGATTATGATGCTACACACTTTTCCTTACACTTTACATCTCGAATGAAAGATGTTCTCGCGTTGTTGTTCGTTTTCCACACTTTGGAGACTTAGGCTTCACTTGACAACGAGTAACTCGCCTTCAACGGGTTGTTCTAAGTCCTCCTCGACTTTAGGAGTCGATTCAGTCTCGTTCTCCTCCTCGTCCTTCGTTTCAATCTCGCCTTCGGCCCTTATCACCATGGTACGTCTATTCGGGCACTGACTTGCTATATGTCCACGTCTAAGACACTTGAAGCACTTTATGCCCCTTGAATGGGCGGTGGAATTTTCAGGAGCCTTACCTTTACTTGACTCGGCAATAGGCTTATTCGCCTTAGATATGGTTGAAGAATCTTTCGTTCGATTTGTTGGAAAACCCTTGCTTGTGCTTTGGCCCCACTTAGAAGGATTGATACTAGGATAGGCTCGGGTGGTACCTTTTCGCTTCAATTGCTTCTCCACTTTAATAGCCATGTGGACAATGTCCACAACCTCAATGTAATGTTGTAGTTCTACAACATTTGCAATCTCTCGATTAAGTCCCGCTAGAAAACGAGCCGTTGTGGCTTCTCGATCTTCTTGTATATCGGCACGGATCATAGCCACTTCCATTTCTTTATAATAATCTTCCACACTCTTCATCCCTTGGATGAGATTTTGGAGCTTTTGATGTAACTCCCGATGATAGTAGGATGGAATGAATCGTCGTCGCATAACCGCCTTCATTTCGGTCCAAGTGGAAATGGGATGCTCTCCGTTACGCCTCCGACTAGTGGTCAACTGATCCCACAATATCATTGCGTAGTCCGAGAACTCTATCGCCGCTAGTTTCACCTTCTTGTTCTCAGAATAGTTGTGACACTCGAACACCAACTCTATCTTTTTCTCCCATTCAAGATAGGCCTCGGGGTCAGATTTTCCTTAGAAAGGAGGAATGGAAAGTTTGATATTCTTCAAGTCATCATCTTCCCGCCTTCGATCTACTTGTCCACGGTTTCGGGGACGTCTCCTTTCTAGGCTTATGTTAGACCCTTGATCACTTTCATCTCTACTATTTTCATTAACATCATCATCTTGAGCCCTTGGTTGTCTTCGTCGTTGGTTGGCCCCTTCACGTCTTTGCCTAGCAACTTCAGGATATTCATCGCGTTGTCTTTGGGCCTCAACTTGGTAGAGTGTAACACCCTAAACCCGGCCCAGACGTTATGGCTGAATTCAGCATGCCACACGAAAAAGTTGCGATTCGTTTTATTAAAAATCTCTTTCTTAGGGTTTTAAAACGTTAATGTTATACGTTTAAGTGAATGAAAGTCGTGCACGTGTAGGAAGCGAGAGAAGAGGAGGTGAGTCCGTTGGATCGCTTAAGTACCAAGCTCCTCCCGGATCCAATCCTAGACATGCACACATCCATTGCCACACTTAAAATATGTTATGTGTCTACGAAAAATAAGTCATGTTTAAGTCTGTTTAGGTTTTTATTTCCTTTGAAAACGTTTATATTGCGGAAGCTTTATACATCATCGAGATATTTTCAAAACATAGAGTTTTTATAAAACGCGTCCTAGTGCTAACCAGTTCGATAATTCATAGATGAAATAATTTAATGAGCGGCCTTATTACAACCTTAATATAAAATAATTAGAAATAAAAGAAGTACGATCTAAAATTTAAAAAAAACCAGAATTTTTCTTCATGGCCACTCTGAATCCCGCCCAGCTCCAAGTCTACCATTTAGGGCTCACCTGCAAGGATGGAAAGAAAAAGGGTGAGTTTTGGGGAAACTCAGTGTATCTGAGAACCCATCCAAAGCCCAAACCAGCTCGAGCCCATTGGGCCTAAGCCCTATTCAGATAATAGATTCATAGTGGGTGAAGCCCTTTTAGAATCACTGATAACAAGGCCTTAGCCCTTTTTCAGAACAGTGTGGCCCATCGGCCCAATTCAGTAATACATGTAACAGTAATAACAATGAATGCAATCCCGTTTGGGGAGACTACTCAACCCACCAACCGCTACACTTCCCGCACTCAGCCCTACACTCCATGTGGGGAATATCTCAACCCATCCAACCCTACACTCCACAGATTGCAAAGACATTCTGCTGCTCGCTTATCGATAAAGTGAGGCAAAGCCTCTATCAGTAAAGTGAGGCATAGCCTCCAGTACGTGGATGTACCACTTTTAGCACTTCCTCCATCAATATTCCCAAACCCATGCAACATACATCAGTGAAAATATATCATGCAGAACACAGTATTTTTCAATCATGCATATAAGTCCATACAAACCCTAGGGGTATATCAGTAATTGTGCTCATTAGGGGTAAATCCGTAAACTTACACATCTACACAAGTTATTTAAGTAATTTTCAACAGTTATAAGCAATTCGAGTCTACCAACTAACTAACAGGCCGATTTGCCCATTTCTTATCCATATTGGTCCGTAAGCCCATTGGGCCCAGTTTTGGCCCATCGAGGCCCACTTACCGACGTTCACGTAATTTCGCCCACAACCAGCTTACCACTTTGCGATGTCAAATCTAACCATTAGTCTATGACTTGAAAGCATTCGCATACTCACAAGCCCATGAAATGCCGAAATTTGGCTTTTCGACTTTTTGCCGATTTGAACAGAGAAAGGGTGTTCGGTACACACCTGTTTTGCGACGACTGCTACCGAGATCCCTTACGATGTCCTACAATCGTTTAGCACGGTTTTTATTTACAACCCTCCATCAATAACCCTCAAAAATTGCTTAACCAAAAATCGAGCTATATCCCTAGAAAGCCTTTAAATCTTACCTTCCTGCCAAAACCAATAGCTTGCACCAATCCGATTCCTCCAATGATTTACGCCTTTGATCCAACGCTTAAGAAGACTCTAATCACCGAAAGAAAACGTTAACAACAACTCCTAGAGCCTTATGCTCAAATCGACAGCCTCCCTATTTTTAGGGATTTCGGCTTTTCCTAACATCGTATAATAAAACCATGTCTGAGATGAAAGCACTTACCCACTTACCCCTCTTCGATTTCTACATAATCTGATGCAGATTTAACTTCTAAGCAGCGGCAGAGTCGAATCCAAGAGTCTTTTTGAAGATTCGGCTATAAGCTCCTACACCAATGCTATTTTCGGCTTTTGGGTGATGAAGAAAATAATGCTGTATGACGATGCCCTTGAAGTAAAATTACCGTTAGGTATTTAGAATTAAGAAAAGCTGATTGTAGATTAAATAACACAAAAGAACATAGAAGAAAACCTGACTTGAAGAAATCGACACAAGCAGTGATCACAGGATTTCGGCTTTTTGTGTTTTCGGCAAATGTATTGATGAGAAACAAATTTGGTGAACAGTTTTGGAGAAGAAAGTGGAGAAAAGAATAGAAGAGAGGAGGGTTTCGGTTAGGGAGGCAAAAAGAAAGAAAAATAAAATCTTTTGTGGAGACTGAGTAGAAGAAAACGGCACCCCAAAAAGCCCTAAGTGCCGAATATATCCACCTAAACCCCTTTGCCGAATTTTCCCTCTTCACTTCCCTAGATTCGGCCAACTCTAATCTCTCACCCAATCCCTTAAATCTCTCCCCTTATCACTCCTTAATTCAAGCATTTGAACTGATCAGACACTCCTTTGGCAGAATCCCCTTGGACTCCAACACTTACCCTTTCTGCACCCAAAAATAGTTGCACTTATTTGCCAAAGCATGGGAATCGATCCCATGCCTTCCCCCACTGCTCCACACGCCACATTTTTAGGAGCTTAGTGGCGTCACCCTTGCCACTTTACTACAGCTCTTTTTGTGATGCAAATTACCCATCACCCTATATAAGGGCCACCTAGCCAGAACCCCTAACTCTTAAATCCAAACTTTAAAAATCTAACCGGGTTTTGGCCAACACATGGGCCTTCCATAAGCCCACTTCCATACTTAGAATATTAATTTCTCATTCAAATACAAAAATTTCAAAACTTAACCAAAATATTGAAACCCACCAATAAATCCGAAAATCGGGATGTTACAACTCTACCCTCCTTAAAGAAATTTTACCTTACTAGAACTGTAACGCCCCTAACTCGAATTCGTTACCGAAATAGAGTTATGGAGCATTACTGGAGTTACCGATTTATTTATCAGATATTTCATTTTATCTAACGTTCATATTTGGAACCAATTAAAATCAAACATATTGTCCCTTAACGTACTTATTTTTCTCGATATGTTTTACTTGAATTTATTACTCGTCTCAATTTAATTAATTTCCTTGTATCAACGTATCAAAAATAATCACCTATTTACATGTCATGATAAATATCATTCTCTTGCCATTTCTTCGTAAACATAAAATCAGAGAATTCATTATATCGATATTTCATGCATTTAAAAATACAATTCAAGTTATACTAACTTACCTCGTTACTTGTACATGTTTATAATTTCATTAATCTGATATCTTTTCTTTCCACGTTCAAGTCTCGTATTCGAGTTATCAGGATCTTTATAAAGAAATTTGATCGTCGTTTTCATTTATTTCATGTTGTAATACATTCAACTAATACTCTAAACAAAATTACCATTTTACCCCTAAACTTTTAATTAATGACGATTTCATCCTTAGGTTAAAATAAAATAAAATTATTGAAATTTAATCCTTATTTCCAGCCGTTATTCTCAAACAAATTGATAACGACCCATGAATTCTATAAAATACCAGAATTTTCGATAATTTCAACACTTTTCAATTTAATCCTTAAAACATGTTTTTCCCTGATCTTGAGCTAAATTAATAATTTCATTCAATTTTGTAATTTTAAATAATAAAATAATTCATTTCATGCAATTTGGTTATTTTCGACATTTTTACAAAATTGCCCATAAATTTTTACTTTTATTCAATTTAGTCCATGAGCCTAAAACATGCAAATTAGCCATGCTAGCTGAATATTCATACATATTTTCCTCCTTCTCCTCTCCATTCCACATCCTTTATTTATATAACATGCAACAAGTAACATTATCAATAATTTCACTATTTACTTATATGTGTATTCAAAACTGTCCATTTGCGTCATAGTTACTAAATTATTCATATCTTAAGGTACAGAACTCAAAATTAAGATCCGCTAATTTTCCTGAAACTAGACTTACATATCTTATTACCATAAAATTTTCACAATTTTTGGTTTAGCCAATAAGTACAGTTTATTCTTTAAAGTTACCCTGTTCTGCTGTCTGACAGTTCCGACCCTTCTTCACTAAGAATTAATTATCTCATCGTACGAGATTTGGATGATGTTCCGCTTATTTCTATTGAAAATAGACTCATTAAGGATTCTAAACATATAAATTTAAGCCCATAATTATTTTTATCCAATTTTTGATGATTTTCCAAATTTAGAACAGGGGAACCCGAAATCATTCTGACCTTGTCTCACAAAAGTTATTGTAGCTCATGATTTACAATTCCATTGCTTACATAATTTCTTTTATAAGAAACTAGACTCAATAAGCTTTAATTTCATATTTTATTCATCCTATAATTCGATTTCTACAATTTTTGGTGATTTTTCAAAGTTAGGATACTGCTGCTGCCCAAAACAGTTTTAGTGAAAAATATTGATTTCCATTTAGCCCCAAATTTCATAGTTCATACAATTCAATCCTTGTTCAATTAACTCCTCAATTGAGATAATTTTTCTCATTTAATACTTTATTCCATCATTTTAAACTACTTCATAACCCTTGAAAACCAGAACTTTAACACTAGACCTTAATTCCAAACTCTTTCACAATTAGGTCCTAAACCAATTTTCATCAATTTTACTTGATAAAATCACCATATGTCAAAATTAAAACTTCAATTATATGTTTATTCATCATATTCTTCCAGTACTCATCCATAAAAACTTCAAAAATTAGCCATGGAATCAAAAACTAATGAAATAGTAAGTTGGACCCAATTGTAAAAGTCCAAAAACATAAAAATTTCAAGGAGAAAGCAAGAATTAAACTTACATGAAGCTAGAGCATGAAAACCAGCTTGAACCCTCATCCATGACTGTTTTTCAGCTGATGAATATGAAGAGAAATGAAGAGAATTCTAGATATTCCAATTTAGTCCCATTTTTATTTAGTTAATTTTGGCAATTTTCCAATTTTGCCCTTATTTCACCCATTTTCTGATTTTTCTCAGCTATTGCCGCCCAAAATATCTCCTTTGGGCTTATTTTCACTTTAGGTCCTTCCTCATTTGACAATTAAGCTATTTAATCATTTTAGCAACTTTTACACCTTTTTCAATTTAGTCCTTTTTATTTAATTAGCTATCAAGATACTTTAAAATTTCTTGATGAAACTTTAATACTAACTTATTAACACTCCATAAATATTTATGGCTCGATTTAAAATTTTTGAGGTCTCGATACCTCGTTTTCGATTCTAATTATTTTAATATATATAAATTTTTGTACACTATTCATTATTTCAAAATTTTTCCTAACTTAACATTTAACTTATACTCACTAAATTAATAATATTTCCTACTCATTTGTCGGATTTAGTGATCTCGAATTATTGTTCCGACACCACTGAAATTAGGCTGTTACAAGAACAGTTGAGGGTACTGTTGGCACATTGCCTCCTCGGTCTCCCAAGTAGCTTCTTCCCTGCCATGATTCCTCCAAAGCACTTTCACCAGTGGAACTGACTTCCTTCTCAACACCTTGACGTCACGATCAAGTATTTGTACAGGTTCCTCTTCGAAAGTCAAATCTGACTGTACCTCGATTTCTGCGACTGGTATGACATGCGTTGGGTCAGATCGATACCGCCTCAGCATGGACACGTGAAAAACATCGTGGATACGGTGCAGTTTCGGTGGTAGCTCTAGCTAATAAGCCACTGGTCCAACTCGTTTAACAACTCGATAAGGCCCAATAAATCGTGGGCTTAGCTTACCCTTCCTACCAAATCTCAGTATCTTCTTCCAAGGCAAAACTTTCAAAAACACCATGTCCCCAACGGCGAACTCAATCTCCTTGCGCTTCAGATCCGCATACGACTTCTGTCTGTCGGATGCCTCCTTTAATCGATCCCTTATCAGTCTAACCTTGCTTTCAGTGTCTGCCACCAATTCTGGTCCAAGCACTCGTCGTTCCCCCAATTCCGTCCAACACGTTGGCGTACGACATCTTCGCCCATAGAGCGCTTCATATGGAGCCATCTGAATACTTGCTTGATAGCTGTTATTGTACGCAAACTCTGCCAATGGCAAGTAGTCCTCCCAACTACCACGAAAATCGATGATACACCCTCTCAACATATCCTCTAGAACTTGAATAACCCTTTCTGATTGTCCATCATGCGTGGGTGAAAAGATTGCTAAAATCCAATCGTGTCCCCAACGCTTCTTGCAACTTCCGCCAAAACTGAGATGTAAACCTAGGGTCTCGATCAGAAATTATCGACACTGGTACCCCATGTAGTCGCACTATCTCTGCCACATATAGCTTCGCCAACTTTTGCAGTGAGTCATCGGTGCGAACAGGTATGAAGTGAGCAGATTTTGCTAACCTATCCACAACCACCCACACCGAATCTTTCTTGGTGGGTGTCAAAGGTAACCCACTCACAAAATCCATTGTTACTCTTTCCCACTTCCATAGCGGGATCTTTACCGGTTGCAGTAACCCAGAAGGCAATTGATGCTCAGCTTTAACCTGCTGGCACGTCAGACATTTCCCAACAAATTCAGTCACCTCTCGTTTTAATCCAGGCCACCAGTACACCTCTCGCAAGTCTCGATATAACTTATTTCCTCCAGGATGCATGGCACAGAGTCCACCATGAGCCTCTTTTAGAATTGACTGCCTCAATTCAGAGTCCTTAGGAATACAAACTCTTCCACGAAAGCACAGAACTCCCTCAGTGTTCAGTCCAAAATCCTCGTTTTCACCATCCCTAACTTGCTGGAATCGAAGAGCCAATGAGTCGTCTTTTAACTATTTTTCTTTAACCTGCTCAGTCCAAGTAGGCCTTACTTGCAGTTCGGCCAACAAGCTTCCATCGTCATACAGACTTAAACGTGCGAATAAGGCTCTCAAATCAGTAACAACCCTTCGACTCAACGCATCCGCTACCACATTAGCCTTTCCTGGGTGGTACTCAATCGAACAATCGTAATCCTTAAGCAACTCCACCCATCTTCGTTGCCTAAGGTTCAACTCTTTCTGAGTCAACAAATACTTTAGGCTCTTATGATCTGTATATATGATACACTTTTCCCCATACAAGTAATGCCTCTAAATCTTCAACGCAAAAATTACATTGCTAGCTCCAAATCATGCGTAGGGTAATTCACCTCATGAGTCTTAAGTCGTCTCGACGCGCAAGCGACCACCTTACCCTCTTGCATCAAGTACACAACCTAACCCCACATGCGGCGATCATCGTATACCGTAAAGTCCTTTCGGACACCGGTTGAATCAAGATCGCATCGCAGATCAATACCCTTTTAAGCGGTCAAAAGCTTCTTGCTGTTTCTCGGTCCAGACAAACGGCACTCCTTTCCTTATGAGTTTGGTCAAAGGTGCTGCCAACACTGAGAAACCCTCCACAAACCTTCGGTAGTAACCTGCCAATCCAAGAAAACTCTGAATTTCTGATACCGACCTAGGTGGCTTCCATGCCAACACCGCTTCAATCTTACGAGGGTCCACCTTAATCCCCTCGGCAGAGACCACATGCCCTAAAAAAGTTACCTCCCTCAACTAGAATTCACACTTACTGAATTTTGCATAGAGTTCCTTCTCCCTCAACACTTGCAACACAATACGGAGATGCTCATCATGTTTCATCTCCGTTTCAGAGTATACCAGGATATCATCAATAAATACGACCACGAACCAATCTAAGTAAGGTTGGAATACTCAATTCATTAGATCCATAAAAGCTGCAGGTGCATTCGTCAGTCCAAACGGCATGACCAAGAACTCATAATGTCCATATTGAGTTTGAAATGCTGTCTTATGAATATCCCCTTCTTTTACCCTTAGTTGATGGTATCCAGAACGAAGATCGATTTTGGAGAATACTGAAGCCCCTCTAAGCTGATCGAACAGATCATCAATCCTGGGCAGTGGATACTTATTCTTAATCGTCAGTTTGTTCAACTGGCGATAATCTATGCACATGCGCATTGTTCCATCCTTTTTCTTCACGAGCAGACCGGTGCTCTCCCAAGGAGACACACTAGGTCTAATGAAGCCTCTATCCAACAACTCTTGGATTTGAGCTTTCAGTTCCACCAACTCCTTGATGCCATTCTATAAGGTGCAATGGATCTGGAGCTATTCGAGCAATAAATCAATTCCAAACTCGACTTCTCGATTTGGGGTAGTCCAGAAGCTCTTAGGAAAGACATCCCCAAATTCTTAATGATTCGATGGCATCCACAATCGAATCCTCGGTCCCGACTTGGCTCACCAAAGCCAAATATGCCTCGCACCCCTTGCGTATCCACTTTTCAGCCCTTAAGGCCAATACTATATTGGACAAGTAATCCCTACGTTCTCCGATAATCATTACCTCCTCATCGTCTACAGTCCTTAACACCATCCTCTTAGCTGCGCAATCCAAAGTTGCCTTATGCTTGGTCAACCAATCCATCCCTAAAATCAGATCGAACTCTTCAAACGGTAACTCCATCAAATCTCCGCAGAAAACCCTACCTTGAATCTCCAACGGCACTTCCCTGAAGAGTTTCTCTACCATAACCGAATGACCTAAAGGACTTACCACAGACACCCCACATACAGTCTCTTCGAACTGTACACCCAATGCCCGAGAAATGCTATATGCCACATATGAGTGAGTTGATCCCACATCAATCAGAGCAGTATAAGGCTCACCATAGATCAGGAACGTACCAGTTATGACATCAGGTGCGTCTCCTTCCTCACGACGACGAGCAGTATACACCAAAGCTGGCTGACAAGCATCAGCGTTGCCATTACCCCTGCCAGGTGCGCCACGTCCACGACCATTACCACCGCGACCTTGTCCACGACCTCTTGGCAGCGGCGGTCCATCCCTTACTGGTTGAGCCGGTCGCACAGCCCTTTGTTCACCCTCTTGAGCCTGAGCGGTCCTCTTAGGACAATCCTTAATCCTGTGCTCCTTAGACCCACAACGAAGACAAGCCCCAGTTCGTTTCCAGCACTCTCCTTGATGCATTCTACCATAATCTCCACAAGCTTGCGGTCTAGCTGTGTTCACCGGAACTGTTCGAACCGGTTCCTCCATCCTAGCTGTGATAGCCCTAAAGTGACCCTAGTCGAAAAGCGGTTTCGGGACCGCTAAACCGAGTCACTGAATTATTTGAATATAATATTTACTATCTAAAATATGTGAATTTTGAATGTGTAAAAAAGTTTAAGTTTTGATTTAGTCAATTGAATGTGAATTTAGTTAATAGGACTATTGAGTGACACTTTTGAAATATGCTAGGTTAATCTAAAAGGACCTATTAGTTCAAGTTATAAAAACCAAGGATTTGCATGTCAAATTTTCCACTATTGAAAATAGTGGCTAGGCCATGATGGATTATATGCATAAGATATGTATTTATTTATTAGTTAGTGGTTTTCTATATATTATTATAATAAAAAGAAAAAGAGATATTGGGTAATAAGAAATTGAAGGTGATAAAAACAAAGCTTAGAATTTTCTTTCTCCTTGGCCGAATGTAAAGAGGAAGAAGGGGGAGGAATTTCGGCTATCTTAAGCTATCATTAAGGTAAGAAAGTATATTAATTCTTGAAATTTTACTTAATCTTGAGTGAGATACTAAGTTATATTAGTAACCCATGTTAAATTTTTGATTTGTGGGATGGATTAAAGCTTTTTGGCTATGATAATTAAAATGGGTGATAGTGTTGGTTCATGTTAATTTTGGATAAACAAAGGTGGATGATTGCTTGAACTAACTAGAATTTATATAGATGTATGGCTTTAAAGAGTGAAGAATCGGCTAGTATATTTGATGTTAAGGCCGAATATGAAATGTGGTATTTGAGTGATTTGGGTAGTTGAGTTTATAAAAATCAAATGAATGCCCAAATGTGTTAAAATTGATTTGATTTAGTATTAAATTGAGTATTTCTAAAGACTTCTATTGTTCTAGTCGATTAGGTGTGATTAAAAAAAAAATATATTGAACATGTGCTTTTAAATACATGTAAGGATATAAAGAATTCATAGTTTCGGTCATAGGTGTTGATCTATTGAGTTGGAATATTGAGCTATTGTGGTACTAAAATTTATCCTAAATATTCAGCCAAGGTAAGCTAATTGAGTAGAGCATATTTTGATAGTACCATTCGGCTAGTATAAGGTGTACTAAAGCTATAAGTATAATTGTTTAATGTAACTTACCAAGTATACAATTATGAAAACGAAATGATGATAGACTTAGGTGAACAATTAATTCATGTGAATTGGTTCTAAAAATGTATATGAATGCCATATAATTGTGCTTGATTGGGAAGTAAATTGTTTGATTTAGCTCAAGAGCTTAGAGGATCAAACTTGGATAGGGAAAAAAAAAGTGGTCGAATAGCCGTTGAGATCGTTCGACAACATCTGAGGTAAGTTTTCGAGTAACGAGACTTAGTTTACGATTTGATTAAATCATGATGTATGAGCATAACAATTATAGGGCGATATGATGATTATACTTGAATTATATGATGAGTTACTTAGTCTATACGTATGAAGGGTAGCCGTATGTGTATAGAGATCGTGTCGTAAAGCAAACGAAACCATGTTGTTTGTATGTGGCTAGTGAGCCGAAAATTGGATTGCTTAATACGTGAATTGTGTTTGAAACTTATTATGAAAATGAAAAATAGATGTGTCATGATTTATTTATATGTACATGAATATTTGGATGTTAACGGGCTAAGTCCGAGAAGGCTTTTGTGCGAGTTGTTAGTTCCGGGCTAAGTCCCGAAGGCATTTGTGCGAGTTACTATATCCGGGCTATGTCCCGAAGGCTTTAGTGCGAGTTGCTATATCCGGGCTACGTCCCGAAGGCCTTTGTGCAAATTGCTACATCCGGCTATGTCCCGAAGGCATTCGAGCGAGAAACTATATCCGGTTAAACCCCGAAGGTACTTGTCTTGAGGATGAGTGATCATGCTGCCATAGTTAAATTAAAATGCTCGTGAAATCCCAAATGATGAGGTATGTTTCAGTATATGTATTGATTTAGATGATCCTCGCAAATAGTACTCACTCATCGATAAATGAGCTACCGGTCTTTGGTTAAATTAATCTTTTGTGTATGAATACAAAGGTTGGTAATATGGAATAAGTAGGATATTGAGAATTTGTGCATATGAAATTACCCGCTTAGCTATACAATGTTACATTATAGTTGTGTCTAATTTCATAGCTCAAAACTTACTAAGCATTAAATGCTTACTCTCGCTTTCCTTGAATCTCATTTTATAGATTTTGGTTCGTCACCTATCGGACTCTGGATTGTCGGTTGAAGTCGCCCACACTATCAAAGCCCCTTTCGGTACTCTTTTGGTTGAACTTTGAAATGGCATGTATAGGACTACCCCTTTTGTTAATGGTCATGCACCTTTTGGAATTGTATAAATTTGGTTAGCCATGCGAAAATGGCTTGTGTTCATATTTGAATCATAATATTATAATCATCGAGTATGTATATGGTTATCGTGAAGTACGGATATGTTTGTCAATGATTGACCATTGGGATGGTTAATCACATTTATAAATTGTGCTATGTATGCTATCGGATTAGTTAAATTATGGAAACTAGGCAATAGGTAAAGTCTACCCTAAAGTCAGATGTTGACAGCATCAATGGGGTAAATTGGAAAAATCGCTAAAATTTGTAATAATGGAGTTAATTAGTGAATAAATTATGTAATCGAACCTTGATGAATATACTTTCATATGGAAGAAACGAAATGGCCAAATGAGTCACATGTTAAGAGATATTTAGGTTTTCATGAAACAGGGCCAGAGCGATTTCTGGATCCCCTGTTCTGACTTTGAAAATTTACTAGAAATAATTAGAAGTCATGCCCCATATGTATAGATTCCTTGTTGAGTCTAGTTTCTTTAGAAACAAACGGCATAAGATTTGAAGCCCTGTATAGGAAGATACTTGAGTTGAAATGCATGAAGGTCTGTGTAGTCGAACCCTGTAATAGGGGAGACTTAATCAAATAAACTGTACCATTTGGCCTGATCAAAAATTCTAGAAAAAAAATGCGTAGATAGATACATGAGTCTAGTTTCGGGGAAAATTTACGGATTAAGTTTTCGAGTTTCGGAACTCGAGATATGATTTTTAAAGTGGTCATGATGCAGTTAGCCAGCATGTCTGGAATTATAAAATTGAACCGTGTAAGCCAATGAAGTAAGTCCGTTAATACCTCGTTTTCAACCCCGGTAACGGTCTCGGGCTTGGGTTGTTACAATTTCATTGGTATCAGAGCTATGGTTTAGCCGATTCTAGGACTATCGTGATACGTTTGGGTCTGACTATACATGCCATTAGGTGATTATTTGATAGTGTGGTGATTTCTGACAGTTTAAATGTGTGTTTATGTCAATAATGGATCCCGATCCCAATCGAGCGGTAGCTGACGATGTGGAGAGTGTAGCGCCTGCTCTCGCGCACGGGACAGCGCCGATGGACTCTCAACCTGTTGCGAGCAATCAAAACGATGAGGCTAGACAAGCCTTTTATAATGTGATGAATGATTGGTTTAACCAATACATTCGAACTAATACGGCTGTTCCACAACCCCCACTCCCGACTAATACCTCTCCTGCACCCGCGGTACCTCTCCGTAAATCGACAGATGAGGTTAAACAAGCCCCCTGTTGACAGAATTCAAAAGCACGGGGCTACTGAATTTAAAGCTACGGACAGCGATGATGCCGAGCAAGCTGAATTTTGGTTGGACAACACTATTCGGGTACTTGATGAGCTATCTTGCACACCTGAGGAATGCTTGAAGTGTACTATCTCTTTGTTACGTGATTCCGCCTACTATTGGTGGAATACGTTAATTTCTGTTGTGCCTAAAGAGCGGGTAACTTGGGAGTTTTTTCAAACCGAGTTTCAGAAAAAGTATATCAGCCAGAGATTTATTGATCAAAAACGAAAGGAATTTCTTGAACTTAAACAAGGTTCCATGACGGTTACTGATTATGAACGAAAGTTTGTGAGGCTTAGCCGGTACGCTCGAGAATGCATTTCTTCAGAAGCTATAATGTGTAAACGTTTTGAAGATGGTTTGAATGAAGATATAAAATTGTATGTTGGCATTTTAGAGATCAGAGAGTTTGTAGTGCTTGTCGAGCGGGCTTGCAAGGCCGAAGAGCTCGGTAAGGAGAAAAGAAAAGCTGAAATGGGAGCCAAAGAGTCTCGTAAGAGATCATCGGGAAAGCCCTTTCAACCGTCATTGAAGAAATTTAGAGATGATTCTGGCCGATCCAAAGACACTTCGGGTTTTTCAAGACGAGATCGCGATCGACCTCCTGTGAGTACACGAGTCACTTCGGTTGCCAGTGTGGGAAATGATCGTCGAGACAGGTCAGAGTGTCAGCATTGTGGTAAATGGCATTCGGGCTCCTGCTATAAGTGTGGATCAGCTGACCACTTTATCAAGGATTGTCCGAGACTGTCTGAACAGAATGTAAATCAGAGTGGGAAACCGGGTGCTACTACTGCTCGAGGTAGACCATCTAGAAATGCGGGGAATGCTAGCGGAGGTCAGAGAGGATCTAGAGATGTTACAACCAGATCTGAGGCTCGTGCTCCAGCTAGAGCTTATGCTATACGCGCACGCGAGGATGCCTCTTCGCCAGATGTTATTACGGGTACTTTTACTCTCTTTGATACTAATGTGATTGCTTTGATAGACCCCGGTTCTACTCATTCATATGTATGTGAAACTTTAGCATCTAGTAAGACTCTACCTGTCGAGTCTACTGAGTTTGTAATTCGGGTGTCAAATCCCTTGGGTCGTTACGTGCTTGTTGACAAAGTGTGCAAGAAATGTCCTCTAGTAATCCGAGGTTTCTGTTTTCTGGCTGATTTGATGCTTTTACCATTTGACGAATTCGATGTTATCCTCGGTATGGATTGGTTGACCGTACATGATGCAATTGTAAATTGCAAAAGAAAAACCATCGATTTGAGATGTGTAAATAACGAGATAATCCGAGTCGAGTCTACCGACTCGAATAGGTTGCCAGCGGTAATATCGTCGATGCTGGCTCAGAAATATGTAAGAAAGGGGTGTGAAACATACCTTGCGTATGTACTGGATGACAAAGAGTTAGAAAAGAAGCCTGAATCTGTACCAGTGGTTTGTGAATACCCTGATGTTTTTCCCGAAGAATTATCGGGTTTACCACCTGTTTGGGAGGTAGAGTTTGGCATCGAGCTTGTACCTGGGACTACCCCGATTTCGATAGCTCCGTATCGTATGGCCCCAACAGAATTAAAGGAATTGAAAGCTCAGTTGCAAGAGTTGACGAATAAGGGTTTCGCTCGACCAAGTTTCTCACCATGGGGTGCGCCAGTTTTGTTTGTGAAAAAGAAGGACGGAACCATGAGGTTGTGCATTGACTATCGTCAGTTGAATAAAGTGACGATAAAGAATAAATATCCGTTACCGCGTATTGATGATTTGTTTGATCAACTGAAGGGAGCCTCGGTGTTTTCAAAGATAGATTTACGATCAGGTTATTATCAGCTGCGAGTCCGAGATTCGGATATACCTAAAACTACTTTCAGAATGAGATACGGCCACTACGAGTTCTTAGTGATGCCATTTGGGCTCACTAATGCCCCTGCGGTATTTATGGATTTGATGAATCGAATCTTCAGACAATATTTGGACCGGTTTGTAGTTGTGTTTATTGATGACATCTTGGTCTATTCAAGAGATGAGACCGAACATGCTGAGCACCTGAGACTAGTGTTGCGAATTTTACGGGATAAGCAGTTATATGCTAAGTTCAGTAAGTGTGAGTTCTGGTTAAGAGAGGTTAGCTTTTTGGGTCATGTGGTATCCGCATCGGGTATTCGAGTTGATCCGAACAAAATTTCAGCCATACTTAACTAGAAACCTCCGAGAAATATTACTGAAGTTCGGAGCTTTTTGGGACTTGCCGGTTACTACCGAAGATTTGTAAAAGGTTTCTCGATGATAGCCATGCCAATGACGAAGCTACTTCAAAAGGATGTTAAGTTCGAATGGACGGAAAAATGTCAGAAAAGTTTTGATCAATCAAAACTTATTTGATCAAGCTCCAATTTTAGTGCAAAATTTAATCAGGCAAAGAATTTGTCATTTATAGTGATGCCTCCCTACTTGGGTTGGGTTGTGTATTGATGCAAGAAGGCCGAGTTGTAGCGTATGCATCGAGACAATTAAAGCCACATGAGAAAAATTATCCAACCCACGATCTCGAATTAGCTGCCATCGTATTTTCTTTGAAAATATGGCGACATTACTTATTTGGTAAGAAGTGCCATGTGTTTTCGGATCATAAAAGTCTCAAATATTTGATGACCCAAAGAGATTTAAATTTACGACAAAGACGTTGGCTCGAGTTGTTAAAAGATTATGAACTTGTCATTGACTATCACCCGGGAAAGGCTAATGTGGTTGCGGATGCTTTAAGTCGTAAATCACTATTTGCTTTACGAGCAATGAATGTACATTTGTCTATTTTATCCGACAATGTATTAGTGGCGGAATTAAAGGCCAAACCATTGTTGATTCATCAAATTCGTGAAGCTCAGAAAATCGATGAAGAATTGGTTGCAAAACGTGCTGAATGTGTCCCGAATATGGAATCAGAGTTTCAACTTGATGAGGACGATTGTTTGAGGTTCAGAAGTCGGTTGTGTGTTCCAAGAAATGCAGAACTCATTTCGGTGATTTTGAACGAAGCTCATTGTAGTCGAATGTCACTTCACCCGGGGAGTACGAAAATGTACAACGATCTGAGACGTCAGTTTTGGTGGCATGGTATGAAACGAGACATTTCCAAATTTGTTTCGAAGTGTTTAATATGTCAGCAAGTGAAGGCGGAGCATCAAGTGCCTACGGGTTTACTTCAGCCGATCATGATACCTGAATGGAAATGGGATCGAGTCACGATGGATTTTGTATCTGGGTTGCCATTGTCGACAAGTAAGAAAGATGCGATTTGGGTTGTTATTGATAGACTGACTAAGTCGGCTCATTTTATCCCCGTACGTACGGATTTTTCATTGGATAAATTAGCTGAATTGTATGTTTCTCAGATTGTGAGATTACACGGGGTACCGATTTCTATTGTGTCGGATAGAGATCCGAGATTTACCTCGCTATTTTGGAAGAAATTGCAAGAAGCTTTGGGTACCAAGTTGCATTTCAGCACCGCTTTTCATCCACAAACCGATGGTCAATCAGAACGGATAATTCAGATACTTGAGGATATGTTGAGATGTTGCATCCTCGAGTTCAGTGGTTCATGGGAACGGTACTTACCTTTGATTAAATTCGCTTACAACAATAGTTTTCAATCAAGTATTAAGATGGCACCTTACGAGGCTTTGTACGGGCGTAAATGCCGTACGCCATTGTTTTGGACTGAGCTCGGTGAAAGAAAAATTTTCGGAGTTGACTTGATTAAAGATGCTGAACAGAAAGTAAAAGTAATCCGTGAAAGTCTGAAGGCAGCCTCAGATCGCCAAAAGTCGTTCGCGGATTTGAAACGAAAACACATTGAGTATCAGGTGGGAGACAAAGTGTTTCTTAAAGTTTCACCTTGGAAAAAGATACTTAGATTTGAACGTAAAGGCAAACTGAGTCCGAGGTTCATAGGGCCATATGAAGTATCCGAACGAATTGGCCCAGTTGCGTATAGATTGGTTTTGCCCCCTGAACTTGAAAAGATTCACAACGTCTTTCATGTTTCAATGCTTCGACGTTATAGATCTGATCCATCACATGTAATTAATCCATCAGAGGTTGAAATTCAATCCGATATGAGTTATGAAGAAGAACCGATTCGTATCCTAGCTCGTGAAGTGAAAGAGTTGCGAAACAAAAGGGTTCCGTTAGTAAAAGTGTTATGGCTCAAACACGGGATGGAAGAAGCTACTTGGGAACCAGAGAACTCTATGAAAGAGCGATACCCAAACCTATTTTCCGGTAAGATTTTCGGGGACGAAAATTTCTTAAGTGGGGAAGAATTGTGACAGCCCTAAAGTGACCCTAGTCGGAAAGCGGTTTCGGGACCGCTAAACCGAGTCGCCGAATTATTTGAATATAATATTTACTATCTAAAATATGTGAATTTTGAATGTGTAAAAAAGTTTAAGTTTTGATTTAGTCAATTGAATGTGAATTTAGTTAATAGGACTATTGAGTGACACTTTTGAAATATGCTAGGTTAATCTAAAAGGACCTATTAGTTCAAGTTATAAAAACCAAGGATTTGCATGTCAAATTTTCCACTATTGAAAATAGTGGCCGGCCATGATGGATTATATGCATAAGATATGTATTTATTTATTAGTTAGTGGTTTTCAATATATTATTATAATAAAAAGAAAAAGAGATATTGGGTAATAAGAAATTGAAGGTGATAAAAACAAAGCTTAGAATTTTCTTTCTCCTTGGCCGAATGTAAAGAGGAAGAAGGGGAGGAATTTGGCTATCTTAAGCTATCATTAAGGTAAGAAAGTATATTAATTCTTGAAATTTTACTTAATCTTGAGTGAGATACTAAGTTATATTAGTAACCCATGTTAAATTTTTGATTTGTGGGATGGATTAAAGCTTTTTGGCTATGATAATTAAAATGGGTGATAGTGTTGGTTCATGTTAATTTTGGATAAACAAAGGTGGATGATTGCTTGAACTAACTAGAATTTATATAGATGTATGGCTTTAAAGAGTGAAGAATCGGCTAGTATATTTGATGTTAAGGCCGAATATGAAATGTGGTATTTGAGTGATTTGGGTAGTTGAGTTTATAAAAATCAAATGAATGCCCAAATGTGTTAAAATTGATTTGATTTAGTATTAAATTGAGTATTGCTAAAGACTTCTATTGTTCTAGTCGATTAGGTGTGATTAAAAAAAATTTATATTGAACATGTGCTTTTAAATACATGTAAGGATATAAAGAATTCATAGTTTCGGTCATAGGTGTTGATCTATTGAGTTGGAATATTGAGCTATTGTGGTACTAAAATTTATCCTAAATATTCAGCCAAGGTAAGCTAATTGAGTAGAGCATATTTTGATAGTACCATTCGGCTAGTATAAGGTGTACTAAAGCTATAAGTATAATTGTTTAATGTAACTTACCAAGTATACAATTATGAAAACGAAATGATGATAGACTTAGGTGAACAATTAATTCATGTGAATTGGTTCTAAAAATGTATATGAATGCCATATAATTGTGCTTGATTGGGAAGTAAATTGTTTGATTTAGCTCAAGAGCTTAGAGGATCAAACTTGGATAGGGGAAAAGAAAAAGTGGTCGAATAGCCGTTGAGATCGTTCGACAACATCTGAGGTAAGTTTTCGAGTAACGAGACTTAGTTTACGATTTGATTAAATCATGATATATGAGCATAACAATTATAGGGCGATATGATGATTATACTTGAATTATATGATGAGTTACTTAGTCTATACGTATGAAGGGTAGCCGTATGTGTATAGAGATCGTGTCGTAAAGCAAACGAAACCATGCTATTTGTATGTGGCTAGTGAGCCGAAAATTGTATTGCTTAATACGTGAATTGTGTTTGAAACTTATTATGAAAATGAAAAATAGATGTGTCATGATTTATTTATATGTACATGAATATTTGGATGTTAACCGGGCTAAGTCAGAAGGCTTTTGTGCGAGTTGTTAGTTAGGGCTAAGTCCCAAGGCATTTGTGCGAGTTACTATATCCGGGCTATGTCCCGAAGGCTTTAGTGCGAGTTGCTATATCCGAGCTACGTCCCGAAGGCCTTTGTGCAAATTGCTACATCCGGCTATGTCCCGAAGGCATTCGAGCGAGAAACTATATCCGGTTAAACCCCGAAGGTACTTGTCTTGAGGATGAGTGATCATGCTGCCATAGTTAAATTAAAATGCTCATGAAATCCCAGCGATGAGGTATGTTTCGTATATGTATTGATTTAGATGATCCCTCGCAAATAGTACTCACTCAGTCGATAAATGAGCTACCAGTCTTTGGTTAAATTAATCTTTTGTGTATGAATATAAAGGTTGGTAATATGGAATAAGTAGAATATTGAGAATTTGTGCATATGAAATTACCCGTTTAGCTATACAATGTTACATTATAGTTGTGTCTAATTTCATAGCTCAAAACTTACTAAGCATTAAATGCTTACTCCGTTTTCCTTGAATCTCTGTTTTATAGATTTTGGTTCATCAGCTATCGGACTCGGGATTGTCAAAGTTGAAGTCGTCCACACTATCAAAGCCCCTTTCGGTACTCTTTTGGTTGAACTTTGAAATGGCATGTATAGGACTACCCCTTTTTGTTAATGGTCATGCACCTTTTGGAATTGTATAAATTTGGTTGGCCATGCGAAAATGGCTTGTGTTCATATTTGAATCATAATATTATAATCATCGAGTATGTATATGGTTATCGTGAAGTACGGATATGTTTGTCCATGATTGACCATTGGGATGGTTAATCACATTTATAAATTGTGCTATGTATGCTATCGGATTAGTTAAATTATGGAAACTAGGCAATAGGTAAAGTCTACCCTAAAGTCAGATGTTGACAGCATCAATGGGGTAAATTGGAAAAATTGCTAAAATTTGTAAGAATGGAGTTAATTAGTGAATAAATTATGTAATCGAACCTTGATGAATCTACTTTCATATGGAAGAAACGAAACGGCCAAATGAGTCACATGTTAAGAGATATTTAGGTTTTCATGAAATAGGGCCAGAGCGATTTCTGGATCCCCTGTTCTAACTTTGAAAATTTACTATAAATTAACAAGAAATAATTAGAAGTCATGCCCCATATGTATAGATTCCTTGTTGAGTCTAGTTTCTTTAGAAACAAACGGCATAAGATTTGAAGCCCTGTATAGGAAGATACTTAAGTTGCAATGCATGAAGGTCTGTGTAGTCAAACCCTGTAACAGGGGAGACTTAATCAAATAAACTGTACCATTTGGCCTGATCAAAAATTCTAGGAAAAAAATGTGTAGATAGATACATGAGTCTAGTTTCGGGAAAAATTTACGGATTAAGTTTTCGAGTTTCGGAACTCGAGATATGATTTTTAAAGTGGTCATGATGCAGTTAGCCAGCATGTCTGGAATTATAAAATTGAACCGTGTAAGCCAATAAAGTAAGTCCGTTAATACCTCGTTTTCAACCTCGGTAACAGTCTCGGGCTTGGGGTGTTACACTAGCTCTCTTAACATTACGATTTGTAGCACCAGCTGGTCCAGCATCTCTTCTGAACCGATTTCGGTCCCTATCGCGATTTCTCCGTTCAGCTTGTTTCACCTCCTCAGCTATCTTTGCCTTCTCCACCAGTGCAGCAAAATCCCGTTCTCTCTGTGGAGCTATGAGTACCCTTAGCTCATCCCTAAGGCCATCCTCAAATCGAACACTGCGCTCATACTCAGTGGAAACGATGCCCCAGCATACCGGCTTAATCGTAGAAACTCTGCCTCATATTCCGCAACAGTCTTATTTCCCTGGGTCAGATTCAAGAACTCTTTTCGGCGTGCATCCACATAGCTAGCTCCAACATATTTTGCCTTAAATGTCTGCTTGAATAGCTCCCATGATACTCTTTCAGCTGGGATACCCTCTCTTACGGTAATCCACCACTGATACGCTTCATCCCGCAGCAAGGACACCACCACCTTTCGCACTGCTCCACCGAAAGCGATCCAGTCATCCATAATCCGCTCTGTGGCTTCCAACTCAGACTCGGCCACATTTGGGGCTACCCCAGATACGCCTAAAAACCTCGCTCAGTTAGCCTCAAGTCGTCGGAAATGGACCCCTATTCATGTGCCCAACATTAGCTCGGCTACCCTTTCCAAAATCCTCAACATGACTGCGAAAGCGTCGTCCCTCGCGGCCCGATCATACGACCAGCCTCGGCTTATCCGTGGCACAAATGTCTCTCACCGGCCTATGCCCCGAGGAGGAAGATTCAGCAGACACTCTTCCACGACCACGACCACGCCCACGCCCGCGCCTCGCCACGCATTCCCCTTGCGCTCATATCGAATTATCTAATTACGAATTTTATGACATTACTTTACTGTTTCCACTGTTTATTACAGAGTATCTTATGAACAGATAGAGTTTCAGAGTGATTTTCGTGCAATCGCGGTTTAGCTACGGTCTCAGTTTTTGTAGCCTTAATACTATATTATCTATAGTACTATCCCTAAGGCTCAGTACTATCTACAGTGTTATTTTCAGTTCATACAAATATTTAAAATAGAAAAAGAACACTTACAGACTTGGTGCCAGGGATTCAGTGTGCCCCCTTATAAATTTTTAGACAAGTTAAAAGATTTAGGCCTTTTTAAAACTTATTTCTCAAACATTTGATTTAAAGGAACTAAGTTCAGAGATTATCTCCTTTAAATAGAAAATTTATTTTTAAAAGTCAAATTTTTCCAAAAATACCCTCTCTGAACTTAAAGTTTGAAAATCGTTTTGGACCCGATCCACGTACCGAAGTTGTTGCAACGGGCTCGATATACACTAAATGTAACACCCTAAACCCGCCGCAGCACGTTATGGCCGAATTCAAAGCATGCCACACGAAAAAGTTGCGATTCGTTTTATTAAAAATCTCTTTCTTAGGGTTTTAAAACGTTAATGTTATACGTTTAAGTGAATGAAAGCTGTGCACCAGGTAGGAAGCCAGAGAAGAGGAGGTGAGCTCGTTGGATCGCTTAAGTACCAAGCTCCTCCGGATCCAATCCTAGACATGCACACATCCATTGCCACACTTAAAGTATGTTATGTGTCTACGAAAAATAAGTCATGTTTAAGTCTGTTTTAGGTTTTATTTCCTTTGAAAACGTTTATATTATGGAAGCTTTATACATCATCGAGATATTTTCAAAACATAGAGTTTTTATAAAGCGCGTCCTAGTGCTAACCAAGATTCGATAATTCATAGATGAAATAATTTAATGAGCGCCTTATTACAACCTTAATATAAAATAATTAGAAATAAAAGAAGTACGATCTAAAATTTAAAAAAACCAGTAATTGTTCTTCATGGCCACTCTCAATCCCGCCCCACTCCAAGTCCACCATTTAGGGCTCACCCGCAAGGATGGAAAGAAAAGGGGTGAGTTTTTGGGAAACTCGGTGTATCTGAGAAACCCATCCAAAGCCCAAACCAGCTCGAGCCCATTGGGCCTAAGCCCTATTCGAGATATAATTCATAGTGGACCGAAGCCCTTTCGAATCATGAGAACAAGGCCTTAGCCCTTTTTCGAGCAGTGTGGCCCATCGGCCCAATTCAATAATACATGTAATGATAATAACAATGAATGCAATCCCGTTTGGGAGACTACTCAACCCACCAACCGCTACACTTCCCCGTACCAGCCCTACACTCCATGTGGGGAATATCTCAACCCACCCAACCCTACACTCCACAGTTGCAGCATTGCTGCTCAGTTATCAGTAAAGTGAGGCAAAGCCTCTATCAGTAAAGTGAGGCATAGCCTCCAGTACGTGGATGTACCACTTTTAGCACTTCCTCCATCAATATTCCCAAACCCATGCAACATACATCAGTGAAAATATATCATGCAGAACACAGTATTTTTCAATCATGCATATAAGTCCATACAAACCCTAGGGGTATATCAGTAATTGTGCTCATTAGGGGTAAATCCGTAAACTTACACATCTACACAAGTTATTTAAGTAATTTTCAACAGTTATAAGCAATTCGAGTCTACCAACTAACTAACAGGCCGATTTGCCCATTTCTTATCCATATTGGTCCGTAAGCCCATTGGGCCCAGTTTTGGCCCATCGAGGCCCACTTACCGACGTTCACGTAATTTCGCCCACAACCAGCTTACCACTTTGCGATGTCAAATCTAACCATTAGTCTATGACTTGAAAGCATTCGCATACTCACAAGCCCATGAAATGCCGAAATTTAGCTTTTCGGCTTTTTGCCAATTTGAACAGAGAAAGGGTGTTCGGTACACACCTGTTTTGCGACGACTACTACCGAGATCCCTTACGATGTCCTACAATCATTTAGCACGGTTTTTATTTACAACCCTCCATCAATAACCCTCAAAAATTGCTTAACCAAAAATCGAGCTATATCCCTAGAAAGCCTTTAAATCTTACCTTCCTGCCAAAACCAATAGCTTGCACCAATCCGATTGCTCCAATGATTTACGCCTTTGATCCAACGCTTAAGAAGACTCTAATCACCGAAAGAAAACGTTAACAACAACTCCTAGAGCCTTATGCTCAAATCGACAGCCTCCCTATTTTTAGGGATTTCGGCTTTTCCTAACATCGTATAATAAAACCATGTCTGAGATGAAAGCACTTACCCACTTACCCCTCTTCAATTTCTACGTAATCTGATGCAGATTTAACTTCTAAGCAGCGGCAGAGTCGAATCCAAGAGTCTTTTTGAAGATTCGGCTATAAGCTCCTACACCAATGCTATTTTTGACTTTTGGGTGATGAAGAAAATAATGCTGTATGACGATGCCCTTGAAGTAGAATTACTGTTAGGTATTTAGAATTAAGAAAAGCTGATTGTAGATTAAATAACACAAAAGAACATAGAAGAAAACCTGACTTGAAGAAATCGACACAAGCAGTGATCACAGGATTTCGGCTTTTTGTGTTTTCGGTAAATGTATTGATGAGAAACAAATTTGGTGAACAGTTTTGGAGAAGAAAGTGGAGAAAAGAATAGAAGAGAGGAGGGTTTCGGTTGGGGAGGCAAAAAGAAAGAAAAAGAAAATCTTTTGTAGGGACTGAGTAGAAGAAAACGGCACCCCAAAAAGCCCTAAGTGCCGAATATATCCACCTAAACCCCTTTGCCGAATTTTCCCTCTTCACTTCCCTAGATTCGGCCAACTCTAATCTCTCACCCAATCCCTTAAATCTGTCCCCTTATCACTCCTTAATTCAAGCATTTGAACTGATCAGACACTCCTTTGGCAGAATCCCCTTGGACTCCAACACTTACCCTTTCTGCCCCCAAAAATAGTTGCACTTATTTGCCAGCATGGGGAATCAATCCCATGCCTTCCCCCACTGCTCCACACGCCACATTTTTAGGAGCTTAGTGGCGTCACCCTTGCCACTTTACTACAGCTCTTTTTGTGATGCAAATTACCCATCACCCTATATAAGGGCCACCTAGCCAGAACCCCTAACTCTTAAATCCAAACTTTAAAAATCTAACCGGGTTTTGGCCAACACATGGGCCTTCCATAAGCCCACTTCCATACTTAGAATATTAATTTCTCATTCAAATACAAAAATTTCAAAACTTAACCAAAATATTGAAACCCACCAATAAATCCAAAAATCGGGATGTTACATAGAGTCGATCTTCAAGAGGATTAAGCCTTCGATCAAGTAAGCATTCCATCTCGCGCAAAAGGGCTTGCATTGGCAAATCTGGAACGTTTCTGACTGGTTGCTGCCCTTGTTGTTCCTCCATGTTTTGTCCACTATTTTGGGACATCTATTCGTTTCAAATATCCTCACAAACAAATCCTCTCAATCCGCTCAGAAAGAAAGAATTTTGATGACACTCACACTCGTGTTTACACTCTTAGTTCGGCTTTTACCTCCCCTCGAATGAGCTCACGCCCTCTTGCCTTTTACCTCTCTTAACTTTTCTCGTAATTCAGAAGAAGGCATTCGCTAAGGCTTAGTCCTTAGTCTAGGTGGTCGGTTCAAAAGGGATAACAAGTGATTGATGTATTTGGCTTAGGGTAGGCTAAAAGAATAGGGAATTGGGTTAAAAGTGTGGCGAATTAGGGAGAGTAGAATAAAAGAAGGATCGGGAATTATATCAGATCAAATCTTGAAGATCAAATAACAACTGAATTGCATAAATCACTTTTTTTTTCGAATTTTTTTTCAAATTTTTTTTCAAATTTTTTTTTAACTTGTATAACTTTTTCTTTGTGCTATATCAACAACTAAATACAATAGGATCACTTTTGTCACGATTTTTTTTCTTCGGCTGCGTAAATTTTTGTTTTTATAATAACAGTAACAAACTAATCAAAATGAGAAAATTTCTATACTCTTTTTTTTTCCGGATCCTACTTACTCGCCTACACTTGGACTAACCCGGAATTGATTTCTTTGCACAAACTTCTCGTTTTAGTAGCTCTGATACCAAATGATACGAACTATCTCGGGAAGAGTCGAGTCGTATGTAGATTGCCCGATCGTCTACGAGAAGTTACGTTAGGTTTTAGATTGAGTTGAAGGTATGGTCAAGGTAGAAAGAGGGGTACGAACGGATTGGTAGGAACGAAAGGGTAGGAACAAAAGGATATGAACAAATTGGTCGGTTTAGGTTCGATTAGGTAAAGAAAAGAAATGAGTTTGAACTGCTAAGGGTACTTTCAAGAACCAATACCGAAATGGTATCGACCCGTTGATTAAGCCTTTTGAATTCGGTTATAGGTTTGGTAAGGGAAACCTCGACCCACTATCTAACAAGATAGGAACCTCGATATGTTGAATGCCACACTACGAATAGTGATAAGTTCGGGTACGACAAAGAACACGGTTGACACAACTAGAACGCTAGGAACGCCAAACGAATCTTTGAACGAAATATAAGAAAAAGTATGCCTCACAATTTCGGCAGCATAACATTAACAAAAGTTTCAAAACGTCCCTTTTACAATGAAAGTGAACAACTATTTATAGTAGTACTATGCTAACCAAATAGTCAAGTTCATAGGCTTAACAACTAAGCAATGTAACTATTAATGGCTATGAAAATTCTAGAAATGATCTTTCAATGTACATGTCCATGTTCGGCCGAATGGGAGGTGGATGGAAGACTTCATGAATATGCATTGATGTACTTGGATAAATGTTCTTCATGCATGCATGGCTAGATTCGGCTAACTCCTTTAATGGGGCCTTTAATTCATGTTGTTTCACCATGAGTGGCTTAATTAAATGAGGCTTCATGAAGGGTCAAACTTGGTGTGAACAAGGAACTTGAGTAGACTCTTGTGTATGAACATCCAACTGAATGGTCATCATGGTGTGAACACAAGGTGTGAACACATGATCAATACATGAACTGTCCAATGCATGTTCCATCATTAATTTGATCCATGAATCTTCAAAATGCATGAGTGACCATCATGAACATGCATATGCCTCTTTGATTGCCGTCCATTGAACCTTTCTATGCATGCACCTTGCATTAATTCCTTACATGCATGTGCCGTCCAAAGGGATGTACCTGCAACATTAAAATCAAGCATTAATAACCAATGTGGACACATTAAGGTAGCAGCAAATATGAACATATTAAACACAATCATAAATTCAGCTAACACAATAAATAATTGTAGTAATTTGAACACATTAAATCCTAGTTCAACCAAGACACATTAATAACATGTAATAACCTAATTAAATTTGGCACACCTATTTAAAATGTCCAGAATTAAACAAATTAATTATTTAAGTAAATATGTTCAAATTTATTTAATGCATCAATCTTATTTAATAGCTAAGAATGAGTAGACTTATTAGCTCATTATAGGTGCGTGAACTAGTGATGAGCTGGGGGTAAGCTCGAGAGCTAATAATGAGCTGGTTTCGAGCTAATGAGCTGGTGTGGAGCAACATGGGAGCTAACTTGAGCTGAAGGTGAGCTCGGCGAGCTGATTTGAACTTGTAGAAAAGTTCGGCATGGATTTCCAAAATGGCCATCAACTGGTTCGATAGGTCTAGCATTGACATCTTCACATACATGCTGAACTAAAGCTATAACAGCTTCTTTAAATTGTTTTGCACGAGCCCTTGTGATCGGCCCTTGAGGTAGCACCATCGGATCTCGGCTCGGACTCGACTTATGGAATAGCGGGATCGTATCAACATGTAAAAGAATGATTGAAGCAATTGAATGAATGAGTCCAACGTGAGCAAATTTCACCAAGTTGAGAGACGGAGACAAGATCATCACGGAGACACGCATCCAATGATTATTCGAGAAGAGACCCATACCGTGATTCATATATGATGAGGAATTCAAGACGAAGCAAAGTCATTTTCGAGTTTGAAGCCTATGAAGTGATACGATCACGCCCAAGCGCCCTACAAGACCAACTCCCTAGCGTTCCTTGCAAACCTTTGCGAGCTAAATTAGTTCAAATTCCAGTCCAACGAGCTCAAATCAACTCATTTCCAGCTCAATGAGCTCATTTGATCATTCCATGAGATTGAGTCAGCTCAACTAAGCTCATTTTGAGCTCATCTTTACCTTTTTAATTCTTGCGTTTTGTTGCTGGAATAAATTACCTATTTTAGCTAAATTAGTTTAATTAGTTTAAGTTGTTTAAATAATTTAGCTAAGTGTTAAATATGTCTTTTAACAGCTAATTAATTTGTCTAAAATATTTTAGCATTAATAGGTCTAAATTACTACAGTAATTTAAGTTGTTTTTAACTCATTTAATTTGTCTTAGTTAGTGCATTTGTGTCATAGTTACTACATGATTTTTAATGTGTGTTAGCTGAATTAATGTGCAGGTATTATTGTCTTAGCTTAAACATGTTTTAAATGTGTCAGTCGAATTTAATTGATTTAAATGTGTCATAAGTTTCTGCCAATTTAATATGCTATAAGCTGAACTAATTTTTTGATTTTTAAAGTGAGCTCCTATACATGAACAGTAATAAAAGAGAGCTGAAAATTATTCATTTTCAAGAAGGTTGTTCGTGCAACTCAATGGGCAAGTGCTAAAATTAAAGGCCAGCTGCTGTTTATGTTTTTCTAGGGGCCTTTTCGTGGATAATAAGGGACATGGCTGATTACAATTAATTTCATTCAGCTGATAAGTGTTTTCACACTTTAGAGGCTGCTCACTTCTAGCCATCCACACCTATGGAGCTGCTTATTCTTCCCCAAAAGTCTGCTCATGTATTTAAACAACCAAGATGTTGTTCACACAATGTTTTCACACAAGGGAGCTGATCATTTTCGTCCTTTCACATTGGGAGGCTGTTGGGAGCCAATTATTCATACCTATAGGACTGTTCATGCGCCTAAATGCCCATTAAGTTTGCTGGAGCTCATTCGGCTACCTAAGGGTGAATTAATGAAGCCTAGAGTTCACCAAAGGACTTGTAAACATTAAGTAACTTAGTCCAGCCCATTTAAGCTGATTGAAGGCTTCTAGAATCTGCCCATTGATGTCTCCCATGCTAGGAAGCTTCAAGGAACCTTCAAAGGACGTTCTAGGAAGGAGCCAAGAAGTTTCAGCTCATTAAGTTGCTGCATGCTGTCCATTAGGCTACCCAAAGTGTCTATTCAGCTAGCTATGTTGTTTAGCTATAAATTTTAGCTCATTTCATTTTGAAAAAGGTTACTCAATTTTTAGACTTTGTCATTTTATGAACTTTATTGTTCTAGTGAGAATTCAATTCTCTTTATTCACATTAGGACTAATCTGACTTATTGGGCATTCGCCTCGTAGCATCAATCTTTCCTTGTTATCCCGAACTTATCACCTTTGTTGGTGTGGCGTTCAAACTATACCAAGGTTCCTATCTTCCATAGATAGTGTGATGCGAGCGCGCCCAGCGAACCCCGTCAGTCAAGTCTCCTCAGTCGAGCCTTGCATAGCTGGCAAGCTGATCCCAGTTCGTTTCCAGCTCCACGAGCTCTAACCAGTTCAAATTTAGCTCATTTGAGCTCGAATCAGCTCAATACTTTAGTCTTTAATTATGCATTGTTTAATTAAATGCATCTTTAGTTAATGTCATGCATTATTGATCTACATATTTTAATTATGACATGCATTATGTGTTTTGCATTTAATAAAGCCATGCATTATGTAACTCCCATGTTAGTTTAAGTCAGCTTCATTAAATTAAGTCTTGCATTAAGTAACTTATCAGTTCATTTAGTTTGCATTTTAAAACTAAGCATTTAAGCATCTTAGTTTAATAAATGAGTTGCTGGACTTTTATTCAACTCATCTTAGTTTAATTAATAAGTGCTTTTGTTGAACTTTATTTAATAAGTGATGCTCTTAATTAATCTAGTTCCTAGGATTATTTATTGATGCATGAGTTAAAGTTCATTTAATAATGTTTCTCTTAATTAAACTAGTTGCTGGAATAAATGATGCATAAGTGTTAGTTCATTTATTTAAGTTAGTTGTTAATTTGTTTTAAGGTTAATAATTGAATAAATGTGTCAGTTACATTGTTAATTGCAGGTGACTTTTCAGCTCACATCCATTACATTTAAAGGCTGTTATGCATTCAATAAGGTGACTTTTCAAGAGATTTCAGTTACAAAGCAAGAGGGCTGTTATAAAGAAGGTTTATACATCATTTAAAGGAGGTTTAAGGAGCATTTTATCATCCAAATTGATTTTGGCAGCAACCTTTCCACTACCAGCCGTTTTTGCCTTTTCAAAGGTTATTTCAAGCATTCAAACATCATTAAGAAGCTGATTAAGAAGATGGTGCCCATTCAGCTGACCTAGGGCTAACTCAAGAGTCATTTTTCAAGCACTTAAAGTCATTCGTTCAGCTGAATTAAAGTGAATTCAAGGATGGAGTTATTTGGCTCAAGAATGTGAAAAGACTTGAGTTAAATTTCAGCTTTTAATTGGCACATTAAGTTGAATGTTTGTGACCATTCAGCTAGCCTATTTTAGCACTATAAATAGGTGAAATCAGCCTTTGTAAAGAGATCTTTTTGCTTAGTTTAAAAACACTATTGAACTTATATGAAATTTATGAGATTTCTTTCTTTCATATTTCGTTGAAGAACTCGTTGGCTTATCTAGGTCACTAGTGGCATCAACCAACCTTCTTTTTTATCTTGAACTTATCACTATCAAATAGTGTGGTGTTTACCCTTATACCAAGGTTCCTACTTTGCTAAGTAGTGGGTCGAGGTTCTCCTATTCTCCATCCGACCATCTTGAAAACTTATAAGCATTTGGATCAATATTTTCTAATATTGGTTTGTGTTTGTTTTTGAGATCATTTTCATTCCATTCTATCCCATCTTTTCATTTTATCATAATCGAACCATCAATTCATTTCACATCTGTTATTTGTTATCCAATTACTATATTTATCTCCATCTTTTATTATTTTTCTATAACCGAACCTACATAAACTTCATATCCATAAACCTATTTTTGAACCCTTTTTACATAGCTTCCGCCATTATTCACTTAAAACATCCTTTGAACAAATTGAATGATACTTCCTCGTAGACGATCGGGCAAACTCGCATACGACTTGACTCACCCCGAGGCGGATCGTATCATAGTAGGTCAAGGTTTATTTTCAATTTATCCTTCCATTTCGACTATTCCATCACTTCTACCATCATCTACAACCTAAATGCCATTTTTGAGACTCGGGTCAACAATCTTAATATTGTTGGTTCATTCTCCAGCCTTAGCCGTTTCTCCCTATCTATCATCCAACTATCCTAATCCTTTCTTTGAAACCCTTTTGAGCCTATTCCATACTTGATTTCCACCTTCTTTTCAATTGAACCAAGACTTACCCAATTTACGATCGGGCAACTAATACGACTCAAATTACTCCCGAGGTGAGTTCTATCATCAAGGTAACGAACGAGGAAGCACAAGTCATTCTTTGTATGCATCAAAGTACTCATCCATGGAGGATCAATCACGAAGATTTGATCGTGACCTTTATGAAGATCCTTCCACTCCTTACCGATGGAAAGCTTGTCATTCTAAATCTTTCATGTTGTCTTCTTCTTGTAACGAAAGTACGAGAAAAAAAGAAATTAGACGAAAAGAAAGGCAAGAAACGTTAATGTGAGAAAATGAACAAATCCTAAATGAAATTGAGAGAAGAGAAAAAGAAATTGAAAAAGAAAAAGAGAATTAATGAAAGCAAAAAGAGCTTGAGGTCAAAAAAGAGAGTATGCAAGAAACGAGTGTTGTTGAAAAAGAAACGAGAGTCATTGTGTTTTCAAAAATAAAAGAAACTATGGAAAAAGAAAGAGAGCTTGAAGAAATGAGTAAGATACAAGTGGACAAAATAAAGCGAGGAATGTTTCTACTAACCAATGTGCAAGTTGCCCTCATATTACTTCTTCTTTTCAGGTTTCTGAAGATCCCATTGACAAATTTCAACTTCAATACCTTCCTGATGAGAGACGATTTCAATTGATCAAGAAAGGTAAGGTTGAAGGTGAAATTATTCTTCAATTTCTTAAAGGTAAGCAAGGTAAGGGTTCTTTGTTATGCGAGTCTCAACAAATTCACTCGTATGTTATTGATGAGAAGGCCAAAAACTTAGTTTTTGAAAGAACTCCTCACCATAATTTGGTTGAAAATCATAACTGATTATTGATGATTTTGTTTTACATAGTGATACGAAGCGTTTTTTTTGCTCATGAGTCTAACATTGGCAAGATTGTTCAAGAAGTAAGTTCAGATCAGCCCAAACAAAATTTGGGTTTTATGATAAAAGGTTAACATATCATACGCCTAATCTACTTGTGTGTGATGATAATTTGAATTTGCTGATTCGTTGTGTAAATTTCGCATATTCGTGTAAGTTTGTTCGAATGAAATTTGAGATATATGACTATTTGAATGTTTGTATGGTCACATCTTCTTTGACTAGCATATGTGGTAAAGAGTTTTTACGTAAGACGTTTAATCTATTTGATTGTGATGTTCATGAGAAATCGCTAAACCCTTATGTGAAATTTTTATGCCTTTGTCTGCCTATTCGACTAAGATTTGAGAAGCTTGAATGTTTGCATGTTTGCCTGCCTAAATATGGTTTGCTTGGCATGTGTGATTTCCTTGTGAAAACAAAATTCTTAATGCATTGTGGAACGAGTGACCAAAACTATGTTTTTAAGCCTGGAGTATGCGATCCTATGTTGTTGCTAAGTAAAGTTTGGAATAAATGTGTTGAACTTTCTCATCTTCTTCGAATTTTATCACTATGTGTGAAGACAAAGCATGTGAATATTGTGGTTTAAGGGATTCAAACATGAATTGCATACTTATAACTGTAGTTCGCTTCATGTTCCTACCAAGCTGCCAGCTAAAAAATATTCAAGTCAATGTGAAATGGTAAGCAAAAACTTCGTTTTTGATCCCGGTGATTATTATTCTTTATTATTGATCAAGGGATTTGAACCAATGGATTTTGATTTTCGAGACTACCACTATCAAAAGCTTTGTTATTTTGGATCATTACTGAGAGCAATCAAGCAATCTGAATTTCATGTAAATAAATGTGTAAACCATTTGTGCTTGCTTGATGTTATGACTTTAAATCTGAGAATGAAGTTGTTGAACTATGACAACTTGCAAATGCTAAATCAAAGCTTTATTTCTACATCGTTTGTTTAAAGGATTTGAGTCATGGACTTTTATTGTCCAAAATTATAATTCCCGAATGCTTCTTGATTCTGGTATATTACTAACGAAGAAATTTTTAACTCATTATGGAAAGGTAAAATCAACTTCTATTTTTGATCCCGTCATTGGTTCATATGTTCAATTTTTGAATAAGATCTCAGGAAGTCCTTTTGAACCTATAAACCATGGTGATACGAGCTCACCTCAGCTTGAATTGAGCCGTATGATAGATGCCCGATCGTCTACAAGAAAGTGTCATAAAAAATAGAAGGAAATAGATAATTCGGGTTGAAGATAATTTGGTTGTTTAAGTTTGGGTTCAAAGATGGTTAGTTAATCTTAAGTTTAAGAAAGAAAAAGAGTTAGGATATTGGTAATTTGGTTTTGATTTGAAAAAGGAACGAAATATGGTTGATTGGAATATTTGGGAAATAGACGAAAGTATGGTAAGGTTGGTCCTAAGAACAAGTTGAACCGATATTAGCCAATATCGACCCGAGACGTATTCATTCTTAAGAAAGAATGGTTGAGACAAAATGGACCTCGACCCACTATCTAAGCAGATAGGAAGCTCGGTATAAAGTGTTTTGAATGCCACATTAAAACTAGTGATAAGTTCAATTTCGTGAAAGAATTAGGTTGACGCCACTGCTAGGTAGATAAGCCAACAAAAATATTAAACGAGACTTTGAGAAGAAAATTCTCACAAGAACAAAAGTTCAGTTACAAATTTGGAAAAAGTCTTTTACAAAGTAACACAAGCCAACATTTATAATGAATACAAGGGATAGCCGAATAGGCTCTTGAGGTAGCTAAATGGATGGCTGAAAATTCCAGAATTTTTGATGAAGCTTCCTTGAAGTTTCTTGTGCATGGAGAATGGCAAGGGGCAGCTTCTAGATGCCTTGATTCAATAGGAAAATTGAATGGATTTTTTGGGAGCTGAAATGCAATCAATATGTTCAGCCAAATGCTTGAATTTGATTTATTGCTGCCGCTTGGTTCAGCCAAATGTTCATGTGATTAAGGAGCTGTCTAGAGCACTTCAATAGACTTAGAATGTGAACAAACTGATTTGAACAGCCACACATGTGTGAACAAACAAAACTGAACAGCCCTTGGTATGAAAGGAATAATCAGGTGGTTGTGAACAGCCTTAATTTGTCTTGGGCAGCCAATCGGCCTTCTTGAAGAGTTGCAAGGGTTGGCCGAATGGTCACTTAGGGGACACCAAAGATCAGCACACCATCTTTAAATCATCCATGCACCTATGCCGTCCAAGGGGCAATGTACCTACAACAATTGATGTGATCCAGCCCAGAAAGTAGAGTCGAATTCACGTAGTTGCCCGATCGTAGACGAGAGAATTGTTGGTGCCTCGAATTTTAGTAATAGAAGTAAAAGAATAGGTTAGGATAAGCGGAAGGTTTCAAGAAGTGTAGAATTAGCAATATGTTCAGTTAAGGGTAGCAAAGATGGATGATGGATAAATGGCTCGATTTGGTTAACAAAAAGAAATTTGAAAGATGGGGATGGAAATCAAACTTAACATCAGGAATGATTCAACACTAAAAAGTGTCACCCCGATTCCTATATTGTTAAGGTGAAAAGGATGGATAGCAGGATAGGTGAACGCCACACCAAGATTGGTGATAAGTTCAAACAAGGACGATTGACGCCACTAGCACAAGCTAGATAAGTCTTTCGAAACTTGTACGAGATATGAGAGGAAGCAACCTCACAAGAACAATGTTCATTAATAATTTGGCAAAAAGTTCCTTCACAATGAAATCAACAAACTATTTAAAGGCAATCATGTAGTAACCGAATGGACAACTAGCTAGCTTAAAGGCTAAGCAAATTCGGTCATGAACTAGCTAGAATATTCTAGAATGAACACATTAATTGTCTAGTCTTGATTCGGCTAATGGGAGTATGTTTAGGCAGCTTCATGCATGAGCTTAAGTCACTTGATGGATGTATACCTTTGGGAGCTCAACGGGTTGTCTAGGTTCAGCCAAGGTGTGCATGATACTTCCAAGAGGTGTCTCTTGGCCAAATAGGTGCTTAGGAAACACCAAGAGTCCTCCCACATGCATTGGCTATACATGGAACTTGGTAGGAGGCTTGAATCTAGCCATACATGTACTTGTATTTAAGGTCCCTCATACATGCATGTGTGCCGTCCATGTGATACGAGCACGCCCCGCGAAATCGGACAAGTCTGTCAAGTCGAGCATTGACATGTTGGCAAGCTGATCCCAGCTCTTTTCCAGCTCCACAGCTCCGTCCAGCTCAAATCCAGCTTATTCAAGCTCAATCCAACTTGCCTGAGCTAAACCGAGCTCACTCCTAACTCATATTCAGCTCACGAGCTAAACCTTAGCTCAACTACAGCTTAGGAGTTTAATCTCAGCTCAACTTTAACTTAAGGGCTAAAGCTTAGCTCATTTTAGCTCAAACCCGGTTTTAGACTTTAATGCATTAAATAAAATCTGAACATGATTATTTAAGCATCAAATTTGACTTATATTAATATTTGTTTTAATATGTCATAGTTATTACATATTTTAATTATGTTCACATTTTAGCCGATTTAATGCATGACATAAATGTGTTCACATTGTGCTGAATTTATGTGTGTTCACATGATGTCTTATGAATTGTTTTATTTCTTGTAGGTGCAATGCTCATGGACAGCGCAATGAATGCTTGAAGAAACATCTCTTTTGGACATCCCACATGCATGAATGAACAACATTTAATTAGGTGCATGCATGACCAGATTCAAGGTGTTTACAAGTTCATGTATTTGTCAAATACATGAATGCACAAAATACATGAATGTTTGGGTTCAAATGCACATTCGCCATACATGAATGATGAAGATTCAAGCATGAATGTATCTAGAAGATCCAATCCCTTTGGACGGTACACATTCATGCATGGAAGGAAATTAATACAAGTTCATGTAGGACTTGGAGCAATGTATGAAGAGGTGCATGTAGAATTGGGGTTCAATGGATGGCATTTAAGGAAGTACATGTATTGGAGACGTTCATGCAAGTAGGGGATATTTAATGTTCATGTTTTTGAAGGTTCATGGACCGAATTTATGGAGGAACATACATTGGGACGTTTCATGCATGATCCATGCATTTTCAAGCTAACTATTCAAGTATCCAAGGTGTATTAAAGCTTCATTCGGCCAAGGGGGATGACGGAACATTAAAGGGCTGCATATTCATGGATATTCATGATTTTTCTTCTAGAATTATCTAGATGTTTATGGCCGAATTTCTTAGCCTCTAAGCTTGTCCATTCGGCTACTTTTATTTAGGCTATAAATATATGTTATTTCATTTGTAAGAGGCAGACATTTTTTTTTCAGACTTTTCAATTAATGAAACTATTTGGAGAGGATCTTTCTCCCATATTTTGTTGAAGACTTGTTGGCCTATCTAGTTCTTAGTTGGTGTCAGCCTTGTTCTTCTTTTGAACTTATCACTCAATCGAGTGTGGCGTTCACCCCTACACCGAGGTTCCTGCTTTGCTAAGTAGCGGGTCAAGGTTTATCACTTTCATTCTCCACCTTGAAAGCCTATAAGCATTTGGGTCGATATTATCTAATATTGGTTCGTGCTTGCTTTTAAGAACCCTTTCTTCCATATCCATCATCTATTAACTTTTTTTTTCACTTTCCCTTCCAATTTAACCGAGCCTATACATATTATTCTTATCCATAAACCATTATTGAACCTTTATACATAGCTTCCGTCCTATTTTACTATCAACTTCATTCCAAAAGTGAATTGAACGATACTTTCTCGTAGACGATCGGGCAACTCGCATACGACTCGACTCATCACCGGGCCGATTCGTATCATTTGGTATCAGAGCTACTAAAATGAGAAGTACGTACGACAAAATCATCCCGAGAATAGTACAAGTGAACAAAAGAAAGTAGGATCCGTAAAAAAAAAGAGTATAAAAAATTTGTATATCAAAGTTTTCTCATTTTGATTAGTTTGTTACTGTTGTAGTAAAAACAAAAAAAATCTACGCAGCCAAAGAAAAAAAATCGCGTACAAAAGTGTTCCTATTGTATTTAGTCTGTTGATATAGTATAAAAAAAAGTGTATAAAAAAATTTGAAAAAAAATTCGAAAAAAATTCGAAAAAAAATTGAAGTGAAAACTTGTTCTATTGTAATTCAGCCCCGAACTTGAAGTCATTCTTCCATTTTCTCTTTCACTTCTTATCCCATCGCCACACTTAAACCTGAGATTTTTTTTTCAGCCAACCCGTAACCCCTCATATTTTATCCTTTGTTACCCAATTTTGAAACCGACCCCTAAGCCTACGAAAGGCCTTGGTAAGTCTGACTACGAAGTTGTGAGAGAAAATATTGAGAGGTAAAAGGCACGAGCGAGTGAGATCATTCGAGTGGAGGTAAAAGCCAAATGAGTGTAAACACGAGCAGGAGTGACACCTTTTCCTTCTTCTTTCCAAGCGAAATTGTGAGGTTTGTGGTGAGGTATTTATTTTTTTATTTTGTTTTGTGATCTAACATTTTCTTTTCAGCAACAAAAAAAAAATCATGTCACGCGAAGAGTTCACCAAATCGGAATACCAATACTTGATTCAAGAAATGCGAAAAATGATGGAGTCCAACACTTAAGAACATACACGAGAGATTAGATCATTTGGAAAAACAAGGTCAAAGTGATAAAGTTTCTTTGAGTCGAAAAATGGAGACAAGAACCCCCACAGAGATATACCCCCGACTACTACTTGAAAAAAAGTTCCTATCGTGATTCCTTTTCGCCATCTACTTCGAGACAAAGAGATTCATACTATGACTCAGATTCATCAGCGAATTCGAGAAGTGACTTTGATCGAAAGTCCTTTTCATCAAGAAATTCGAGAAGACAAAAAGCCGATTACGATTTTGACTCGTTCTAAGATGGCGTTCGAAGAGAAAGACATACTCCTACTAGATCTTCAAAGAAATCTTACTCGGAGTATTCTTCACAAAGTTTTGATTGTGAATCATATGCAAATAGTTCTTCATATTTCGAACAAGATTTGTATTCTCATCGTTCTTTTGTACATTCCTGTAAAGAGAAAACAAAGAAAAGAAAAGAAAAGGTGAAAGAAGAAAAAGAAAGCGAAATAAAAAGAAGAGAGAGGCAAGAGGCAAGTAAGAGAGAAAATGAGCGAATCTTAAGAGAACTTGAAAAAGCCTTTAAAAAACAAAAAAAGGAAATAAAAAAGAGTTTGAGAATGAAAAAGAAGATGAAAAAGAAATTGAAACAAAAGAAACGAGTGATTTAGAAGAAAAAGAATCGAGTGAGAAAACAATTGAGCAAGTGAGGATTATTTCTACTAACCCACCTGTTCGATCTTTTTGTGATCTTTCTTTTCAGGTTCCTAAAAGTCTGTGCGACAAAATCCAACTTCGATACCTTCAAAACGAGAGGCGTTTACAGTTGTTTGAAAAAGGTAAGTTCATGGATGACCGCCACCCATTGGAAATCAAAGGTAAAGAAGGTAAGGAATCTTTGTTTATCAAATCAAGGCTGCCCAATTTAAAAATTACTCATAAAGATTTTGATGGCATAACTTCTAAAAATCTTCCATCTTTTGATTTGGTTAATTACTGTTCACATATAGTCAACGATGTTGTTTCAAAGGATGCCATGAAGATTCCATCTAATGACATGTTTTATAACGACAATTCTATTGATTCTGTTGGATTGGTTCATCCTGTGCAAATTGTGATTGTGTGTGATAGCAGTTTTTCACATTTTGATTTGTTTGATTATAAAAATGCTTTGAATTCATCTTTCTATTTAAACGTGCCTATTCAAATGATTTGTGATGGATTTGAATTTCTGAAAGGTTGCATGATCACAACTTCTTTGCTCGATATATGCATTAATAGATTTTTGCATGAAATAATTGATCTGTTCGAGTTTGTTCTTCAAGATAAATCTCTAAAATTTTATGCGAGATTTCCATGCTTTGATCTATTTGTTCGAGTAGAAATGCAAGATTGTTCGAGGATTTGCATGTTTAAGTTTCCTTTGATTTATTTGCATGATAACATGTTGCATCGTTTCTTTGGTGATAAAATGAATATGCTTGGTTGTGCCAATTTTTCAAGTCTAATTGAGAATCATGCGATGAGTTGATTATATTTTCCTTATTTAACATGTTGCCTGCTAAATCAAATGACCAAGTTCGTGTGTTCAAGCCTTGTATTTGCTACACGAATTCATTTTATGGAAACATTAAGCACTTTGCATCATTTGCATACAAATTATGTTTGCTTGATGTTCGAACTTTTGATAAGAAGGTGAAATTCAATGATTTGGGTTTCAATTTTGATTCGTTTACTAATCACCTTGTTTGGCCACATTTGAAATTTTCGTTCCATTTTGAGAAGGTAAGATCGACTTATGCTTTGGGACTTGAATCAAATTTCAACAATGATTTATTTTCTTCTTTTTAGTCCATACCTCTTATTGAAACTAACCTTTTACATTTCTGTGAATGTCACCCTTTAAAAAGCACGAGCTGTCATGGTGCTTCGTCACCCACCCAAGTTGATCGAGATAAAAGGTTTGTTTTACATTACCTGTCCGAAGAGAGAATATTCATCTTGTTTGAAAAGGTAAAACCGATCATAAATTTTCTTCTCTTCAAGATCGACAAGGTAAAGTTTACAAAAATTTTCAAATACCTTTACTTTATTTGAATATTGTTGAAAATCTTTTTGATGGTTTGATGTTTGGAAATTGTTTGTACCTTGTTGTGATTGATTGTTGTCTTTGGCCTAGTAGTGATCCGTTTGTGTTGGAAAATGATTACACAAATCATGTTGTTAATAAGCAAAAGAGTGAGTTAGTTTTCAATTGGCCATGGTACACTTTGCGTGTACATTCCCCATGAATGTTATTTTTGAATAAACATATTGAAAAGTTTTGGTTGTGGATTAACGTATTTGAATCTTTACAAATGTTCATGACTAATTACCCCTTGATTCAGATAAGTTCACATGTTTGTAAAGATGGCTTATCAAGACTTTTTGATAAATTTATGTATGCCTGTTTTGCACAATTAAGATTCTGGGCATGTGATCAGTTGAATGCGTTTTCCTTGAATTTTGATTATCTTGTGTCTCTAACTTCTTTGAGTTTCTCTTTTCCAAAATTGGTGAGACTTTTCCAGGTTTGTGTGACATCTTCCATCCCATTTGACCGAGGAAAACCATGCACGAGTCGAAGCTCTCCCATAGACAAACAGCTCGACTTGAGGACAAGTCGCCTAAAAGAGGGGGGATGATATGAGCACGCCCCGTGAACTTTATCAGACAAGTCTATCAAGCCGAGCATTGACATGTTGGCAAGCTGATCCCAGCTCGTTTCCAGCTCCACGAGCTCCGTCCAGCTCAAATCAAATTTTATTCAAGCTCAATCCAACTTGCCTGAGCTAAACCGAGCTCACTCCTAACTCATATTCAGCTCACGAGCTAAACCTTAGCTCAACTACAGCTTAAGAGTTTAATCTCAGCTCAACTTTAGCTTAAGGGCTAAAGCTTAGCTCATTTTAGCTCAAACCCTGTTTTAGACTTTAATGCATTAAATAAAATCTGAACATGATTATTTAAGCATCAAATTTGACTTATATTAATATTTGTTTTAATATGTCATAGTTATTACATATTTTAATTATGTTCATATTTTAGCCGATTTAATGCATGACATAAATGTGTTCATATTGTGCGGAATTTATGTGTGTTCACATGATGTCTTATGAATTGTTTTATTTCTTGTAGGTGCAATGCTCATGGACGGCGCAATGAATGCTTGAAGAAACATCTCTTTTGGACATCCCACATGCATGACTGAACAACATTTAATTAGGTGCATGCATGACCAGATTCAAGGTGTTTACAAGTTCATATATTTGTCAAATACATGAATGCACAAAATACATGAATGTTTGGGTTCAAATGCATATTCAGTTACATGAATGATGAAGATTCAAGCATGAATGTATCTAGAAGATCCAATCCCTTTGGACGGTACACATTCATGCATGGAAGGAAATTAATGCAAGTTCATGTAGGACTTGGAGCAACGTATGAAGAGATGCATGTAGAATTGGGGTTCAATGGACGGCATTTAACGAAGTACATGTATTGGAGACGTTCATGCAAGTAGGGGATATTTAATGTTCATGTTTTTGAAGGTTCATGGACCGAATTTATGGAGGAACATACATTGGGACGTTTCATGCATGATCCATGCATTTTCAAGCTAACTATTCAAGTATTCAAGGTGTATTAAAGCTTCATTCGGCCAAGGGGGATGATGGAACATTAAAGGGCTGCACATTCATGGATATTCATGATTTTTCTTCTAGAATTATCTAGGTGTTTATGGCCGAATTTCTTAGCCTCTAAGCTTGTCCATTCGGCTACTTTTATTTAGGCTATAAATATATATTATTTCATTTGTAAGAGGCAGACATTTTTTTTTCAGACTTTTCAATTAATGAAACTATTTGGAGAGGATCTTTCTCCCATATTTCGTTGAAGACTTGTTGGCCTATCTAGTTCTTAGTTAGTGTCAGCCTTGTTCTTCTTTTGAACTTATCACTCAACCGAGTGTGGCGTTCACCCCTATACCGAGGTTCCTACTTTGCTAAGTAGCGGGTCTAGGTTTATCACTTTCATTCTCCACCTTGAAAGCCTATAAGCATTTGGGTCGATATTATCTAATATTGGTTCGTGCTTGCTTTTAAGAACCCTTTCTTCCATTCCATCATCTATTAACTTTTTTTTTCACTTTCCCTTTCAATTTAACCGAGCCTATACATATTATTCTTATCCATAAACCATTATTGAACCTTTATACATAGCTTCCATCCTATTTTCCTATCAACTTCATTCCAAAAGTGAATTGAATGATACTTTCTCGTAGACGATCGGGCAACTCGCATATGACTTGACTCATCACCGGGCCGGTTCGTATCACCATGGGAGATGCATCTTCAATATTCATTAACCCTCCATGTTCATGAATGTATGGCCTCCAAACATTGAACTGATCCATGCATGTATCTTCCCATCCAATGTACTTTCCCGTTCATGCATCTTGTCATGAATGAATCTTCAACATTCGGCTAACCTACATGAATTAATCACATAATTAAATAAAATATAACTATTCATGTAGTTATAATTTAAATTAATAACTAAATAACTTAATGACATTAACTAATTCAAACATAATAATTATAAGTCAACTATCAAGTAAATTCGGCTAGCTCAAAATAGTCAAAATCACTTAGTGAGCTAAGTTGAGCTAGGGGTTTCGGCATGGGCTGTAGCAAACTTGATTAAAAACTAAATTTGAACTTAGTTTATTGGAATGAAAAAGAAATAAGCTCAAACGAGCTAAAATCAAGCTCAAACGAGCTAAAACGAGCTCAAGTAAGCTGATTGGAGCTGAATGGCGCATGGGGAGCTGGAGAGGAGCTGAGATCAGACTGCAAAAGAATGCATTGAGTCTTCAAGGAGTTGTCCTTAGCTCCTCCAACATCATGGACCTTGTTAACATCCCAAATACGCAACACCAAGGCCGATAAAGCGTCTTGAATTTGCTTAGTTCGAGTTCAAGTCATGGGTCCTTTTGGAAGCTCAATTAAAACATGATTTGCATTCGAAGATGCCTCGGGTGTGCTTACATCAACAATTAAATCAGCAAATTAAATCCCTTTTAGACACATTAATCCTGCACCATAAATTAGGCTGGACATAATTAATCTTTGTAATAGTTAAGACATATTTAATTGGTCCTAATTAATTAAGTACTTAATTTAGAACATAATTAAAACATGTCTAGATTATGACAAATTAATTATTAAAACTAAATAACTAATTTAACTAACAACAACTTAAATGATTTATTCCAGCATAATAAACGCAATAATGAAATGAGCTGAAACGAGCTCGTTGAACTAAGTTAGGTTGAAGTTGAGCTGATTTGAGCTTGAAGGAGTATGCATGGTTTGCTTGGCTTGCTGGTCCAAGAGCTTTCAAGAAGTCCTACAACGGTTTCACCCCAAACTCTATCAACTAAGGCTGTTGTTGCATCTTTGAATCTCTTTGCTCGAGCTCGGGTGATCGTTCCTATGGGCAACTCGAGAGGATCTATATTGGCAGCCGATAACTCAGGAGGTGTGTCCGTATCACATGGTGTCACAGATCTATTTAATTTTTGTATAGGTGACACTTTGAAGTGGTTCCCTCCTAAAGAGGGAGGGCATGAACATAACTTGTTTTCTTCTCAAGGTATGTGTGATTTTCAGGTTCTTGGGAGCCACTATGCCAATTTTATCTGATACGAACTTGTTTCGATGATGATTCGAGTCATTTGTTTCCTAATCGTTAAAATGGAGAAGTATCATTCTTGAACAGAGTATTGGTCGAATTCAACTAAGTAAGGCTTTAAACAGAAGGGGTATGTGATAGTTTAAGATAATTAAGGGATATGGTTTGGTTTAACAAAGGAACTTAGGTGGTTTGAAAAATGGTAATGTGGATGGTTTGAATGGCTTTAAGGTCAAGAAAGAACTAGTACTAAAATAGAGTACTAACCCAAATCTTATAGGACACTTAAAGGTGGATAGAAAGATAGATAAACCATGACCCACTATCTATATGGAGATAGGATTCTATGTTTATCGAATCAAGGTCGTCTGATTTAAAAATTGCTCATAAAGATTTTGATGGGTCAATTTCTGACATGCCTCCATCATTTGATTTGATTATTCCTTGTTCATCTCTTGATGACCCTGCTTCAAAAAGTGCCATGAAAAGCATTTCCTATGACATGTCTTATAATGGCAACTATGTTGATTCTTTTGGATCTGATCAGTTGATTTGCGAAAGGTTTCTGTATGAAACATTTCATCCAATTGATTTTTATCTTCAAGATAATTCCTTAAATTTTTGTGCGAATTCTCCATGTCTTGATTTGCATTCCCGATTGAGATTCTTGAAGCACAATTCTTTGTTTATTGGTCTACCTGGTTATGCCAACTCTACGTTCCTGATTGATCGAGTAAGGTTTGAATCATGTGATGGACTCTGACGTTTGAAAATTTGTCTGTTTACCACTTCTTTGATTGCTCGAGTGGAATTTCAATCATCTGGTGAGTTGATTATATTTTCTTCTAACTTGTTGCCTGTTGAAATTCATGATCAAGTACGTGTGTTCAAGCCTGGCATATGTTACGTAGATTTGTTTTATGGAACATTTAAGTATTTTGCATCTTTTGCATTCAACTTATGTTTGCGTGATGTTTGAACTTTTGTTAAGGAAATGAAATTCGATGATTTGGTTTCCAATTTTGATTTATTCTCTAATCATTTTGTTTGGCCACACATAAAGATTTTATTTCATTTTGACAAGGTAAGGTCGACTTATGCTATGGGACTTGAATTAAATTCCAATTATGATTTATTTTTTTCATTTAAGCCCATTATTTTTGCTAATACTAACCCCTCTCATTCTTGTGAAGTCCACCCTTCGAGAAGCATGATATGTTGTGGTGCCTCATTGTCCATTCAAATTGATCGAAGTAAAAGGTTTGTTTTACATTACCTTTCCAAGGAGAGAAGATTTGTTTTGATTGAAAATGGTAAAACTGTTCATGAGATTTCTTCTCCTAAAGACCGTCAAGGTAAAGTCTCTAAAAATTTTCAAATACCTTTGCTTCATTCAAATAAAGATGAAAATTTTGTTGATGGGATGTTTGGAAATTATTTGAATCATGATGTGTTTGATTGTAGTTTTTGGCCTAGTATTGATTCGTTTGTGTTGGATTGTGACAATGGACATAATGTTAACACAAATTATGATAATAAGCAAATGATTGAAAGATGTTGTCCATGGTACACTTTGCATGTACAATCACATGAATTTCTATTTTTGAATAAACATATTGAAAAGTTTTGGATGTGGATTAGTATGCTTAACTTTTTGCAAATATTCATGACTAAGTACCCTTTTATCCAATTGAATCCACATGTTTGCATTAATGGAATAAAGAAACTTTTCAATAAATTGAAGTATGTTTGTTTTGCCCAATTGAGATTATTACCATATGATATTTGGACTACATTCTATAAGAGCTATTTGGATTTGAATACTTTGCACTTGTTATTGTCGAAATTGATAAGTCATTTTGGCAAAATAAAATCAGTTTTTTGCTTAGCATTTGGATTATCTTTAGGTTTTGTTGCCTTAACCCTCTGTTACTTATCTATGATGGCGATGTGCTTTCTTGTCCATTGATAAACCATTTCCAGGTTTGTGTGATATCTTCCATCCCATTTGATCGAGGAAAGCTGAACAAGAATAAATATTTTCCAATAGATGAACAGCCCGACTTGAGGATAAGTCGTCTAAAAGAGGGGGGAATGATGCAAGCGCGCCCAGCGAACCCCGTCAGTCAAGTCTCTTCAGTCAAGCCTTGCATAGCTGGCAAGCTGATCCTAGTTCGTTTCTAGCTCCACGAGCTCTGACCAGTTCAAATTCAACTCATTTGAGCTCGAATTAGCTCAATACTTTAGTCTTTAATTATGCCTTGTTTAATTAAATGCATCTTTAGTTAATGTCATGCATTATTGATCTAGATATTTTAATTATGACATGCATTATGTGTTCTACATTTAATAAAGCCATGCATTATGTAACTCCCATGTTTGTTTAAGTCAGTTTCATTAAATTAAGTCTTGCATTAAGTAACTCATTTGTTCATTTAGTTTGCATTTTAAAACCATGCATTTAAGTATCTTAGTTTAATAAATGAGTTGCTGGGCATTTATTCAACACATCTTAGTTTAATTAATAAGTGTTTTTGTTGAACTTTATTTAATAAGTGTTGCTCTTAATTAATCTAGTTCCTAGGATTATTTATTGATGCATGAGTTAAAGTTCATTTAATAATGCTTCTCTTAATTAAACTAGTTGCTGGAATAAATGATGCATAAGTGTTAGTTCATTCATTTAAGTTAGTTGTTAATTTGTTTTAACCTTAATAATTGAATAAATGTGTCGGTTACATGTGTTAATTGCAGGTGACTTTTCAGCTCACATCCATTACATTTAAAGGCTGATAAGCATTCAATAAGGTGACTTTTCAAGAGATTTCAGTTACAAAGCAAGAGGGCTGTTATAAAGAAGGTTTATACAGCATTTAAAGGAGGTTTAAGGAGCATTTTATCATCCAAATTAATTTTTCCAGCAACCTTTCCACTACCAGCCGTTTTTGCCTTTTCAAAGGTTATTTCAAGCATTCAAACATCATTAAGAAGCTGATTAAGAAGATGGTGTCCATTCAGCTGACCTAGGGCTAACTCAAGAGCCATTTTTCAAGCACTTAAAGTCATTCATTCAGCTAAATTAAAGTGAATTCAAGGATGGAGTTATTTGGCTCAAAATGTGAAAAGACTTGAGTTAAATTTTAGCTTTTAATTGGCACATTAAGTTGAATGTTTGTGACCATTTAGCTAGCCTATTTTAGCACTATAAATAGGTGAAATCAGCCTTTGTAAGGAAATCTTTTTGCTTAGTTTAAAACATTATTGAACTTATATGAAATTTGGGAGATTTCTTTCTTTCATATTTCGTTGAAGAACTCGTTGGCTTATCTAGGTCACTAGTGGCGTCAACCTGCCTTTTTCTTTATCCAGAACATATCATTATCAAATAGGGTGGCATTCACCCTTATACCAAAGTTCCTACTTTGCTAAGTGGCGGGTCGAGGTTCTCCTATTCTCCATCCGACCACCTTGAAAACTTATAAGCATTTGGGTCAATATTTTCTAATATTGGTTCGTGTTTGTTTTTGAGATCATTTTCATTCCACTGCATTCCATCCTTTCGTTTCATCATAATCAAACCATCAATTCACTTCACATCTATTGTTTGTTATCCAATTACTATATTTATCTCCATCTTTTATTATTTTTCTATAACCAAACCTATATAAACTTCATATCCATAAACCCATCTTTGAACCCTTCTTACATAGCTTCCACCATCATTCACTTAAAACATCTTTTGAACAAACTGAATGAAACTTCTTTGTAGACGATTGGGCAAACTCACATACGACTCAACTCACCCCGAGGTGAATCGTATCACATAGACTAATTGAGCTAAACCAAATTAACTAATTTAGCTAAGCAAGTAATTATTGCAGCACCTAAAATGAAATAAATTCAAAAAAAATTCAAAATGAGCAAACAAACTTATTGAGCTAGAAATGAGCTGAACTGAGCTCAACAAGCTGAGATTAAGCTTCATTTTGCACTTGGGCCCCTCAAGCTTAGGCCACTCTCGATAACGTCGAGTTGTGTCAAAACATGATGCAACCAGGTTCGCATCATTCCCTCCCTCTTGAAGACGATTTGTCCTCAAATCGGGCCATTTGCTCGAATTTTTTTTCAAGATTACAAACCTTTTTGTTCATGATCCAGACAAAATCATTTTCAACAGTCTGAGAGCCACAAATGGCTCAGAAAGAAAGAAGGTCATTTGCATGCCCTCTCTCTTTAGGAGGGTACCACCTAACCTCATCACCTACAAAAGAACAAAACAAATTAGTGACACGATGAAGGTTAAACACAAAGGAACTTTCTGAGATTTTATTCACATATAAACCAATACCAGGATCAAAAATAGTAGTTGATCTCACCTTCTCATAATGAATCAAAATGTTCTTCAATGGAAACAAACCAGAACCACAAAGAATTTGAAAGATATAATCTTGGAAAACTAAATTTCATGGCTCAAGTCCCTTGAACAATAATATAGAACTATAATCACCGGGATCAAAAATATAGTTTTTCCTTACCATTTTAATCTGAATTAAACATTTCATTGCCGATAACATGGTAGGAACACGAATTAATAGAAAGTCATAACCATGCAAAACACGCTCAAATCCTTCAAACCACAATTTAGAACATCATCCTCTGGAATCAAAGATTTGATTTTGACTTTGCAAACCATCAAAATTCACATCTTTTATTTTCAGGAATAAAGATAAAACTTGGAGGAAATGGAAGGGTTCAACATATTTATTCAAAATAAAATTAAGATGCTCAGCTTCACTTGACAACAACTTAGGAATACATGCTCTGGGTTTAAAAACATAGTTTTGATCACTCGTTCCAGCATGCAACAAGAATTTCTTTATCTCCAATGATCCACACATGTTAAACAAAGAAGGTGTGAACTTGCAAACATTCAAACAATCATATATATTAAGTCTCATTCGAATAGACTTACTCAAACATGTGGGATTTACACAACAAATCAGAAAGTTCAAATTATCGTTACACACAAACAGATTAGACATTTCACATATCAACTCTTTATCGCAAAAGACCAAATTTTGTGTGGGATGATTTAGTCATACTTCATTAATAATTTCAGCAATTTCATGTTCAATTGGATTATGGATATCAGCCAAATCTAGTTGAATAGCACTTTCACAAACTAAGTCTCCGGCTTTCTTATCAATACCTTTCAAATGAAATTGTTGAGACTCAGATAACATGAAACCCTTACCTTGCTTATCTTTAGACGCTGGTGGACTAGGGTCATTTTTGTTCTTACCTTTCTCGAGCAATTGAAATCTCCTCTCATCGAATAGGTAATGAGGCTGGAATTTATTAATGGAATTTTGAGAACCCTGAAAAGAAGAAACAATACAAGGTGATGCGATCCGGCCCGGGTAGATGAGTCGAATTCACGTAGTTGCCCGATCGTAGTTCGAGAGAGTCGTTCATGTCTTTGATTTTAGTAATAAAAGTAAAAATAATGGATTAGAATAAGCGGAAGGTTTCAAGCAGGGTAAGTTTAGTAATAGGTTCAGTTATGTGTAGCAAAGATGGGTGATGGATAAATGGGTCGGTTTGGTTACAAGAAGGAAAGTTAAAAGATGGGGAATGGAAAAACGAACTTAACGTCAGGAATGATTCAACACTAAGAAGTGTCACCCCAGTTCCTATAGTGTTAAGGTGAAAAGATGGATGGACCTTGACCCGTTACTTAGAAAAGTAAGAACCAAAGGTATAATGGAAGGGATGAACGCCACACCAGGTTGGTGATAAGTTCAAATAAGACGATTGACGCCACTAGCACAAGCGGATAAGTCTTTGAAACTTGTACGAGATATGAGAGGAAGCAACCTCACAAGAACAAATGTTCATTAACAATTTTGGCAAAAGTCCCCTTACAAATGAAAGAAAACAAATATTTATAGGCACATAGATGACCATTCAAATTCGGCATCTAGGTGTTCACACAATAATAAAAACGTTCACACTAATGTATTAAAATAGTTCATAAATTTACAGATTCATGCACTATTTGAATGGACACTTTCTTCCCCCTTGGTTTGTGCATGAATGCTTAGTCATAAAGAAAGGCTTCAAGTGACTTGTATGTGCACCAAAAGGTTGCATTCATCTTCTTGGGACGTTCATGCACTTGTATGGAACATGTATCTTCATAATTAAACACTTTAATGGCATGTAAGTTCATAAATGGCAGCATGAACCTAGTAAATTCGTTCTCCCCTTTGTGCATGCACTTAATTCAATCAATGTGTTGAATTATTGAGTTAATTCCTTCCTTTGGACGTTCTTGAACCCATCCATGCATGTGTAGTAGCTTATAGGTTAATTCAAAGTGTGAACAGCTACTTCTTGGCCGAATAAGTGCCTTGGAAAGTTAGGAGACAGCCACCATACATGCACTTAAGCCATTCATGCATTCTGTCATCCCATGCATTTGATCCATTCATGGACTAGCCTTTAATGTCCATACATGCATTAGACACATGCATGAATTTGTAGAAACATTGCATCTAACCGTACATGCACCAGCATTTAATACTTCTTCATTCATGAGTGTGGAATGCCCATAAGAGATGTTTCTTCATCCATTCATTGTACCGTCCAGAGACATGTACCTACATGAAATAAACAAGTCATTAAGATATCTCATGAACACTCATAAATTCGGCATGATGTGAACACATTAATGTCATGCATTAATTCAGCTATGTGAACATAATCAATTTATATAATGACAATGACATATTAATAACAAATATTAATATAAAACAAGTTTAATGCTTAAATGAATATGTGCAAATTTTTATTTAATGTATTAAAGACAAAACCGAGTTTAAACTAAAATGAGCTAAGCTTTAGCTCGTGAGCTAAAGTTGAGTGAGGCTAAACTCCTAAGTGAAGTTGAGCTAAGGTTTAGCTCGAGAGCTGAATATGAGCTAGGAGTGAGCTCGGTTTAGCTCAGCCAAGTTGGATCGAGCCGAATAAATTTGGATTTGAGCTGGACAGAGCTCGTGGAGCTGGAAACGAGCTGGGATCAGCTTGCCAACATGTCAATGCTCGGTTTGACAGACTTGTTCGATGAAGCTCACGGGGCGTGCTCGTATCATTCCCCCCCTCTTTTAGGCGACTTGTCCTCAAGTCGAGCTGTTTGTCCATGGGAGAACTTTGCCTCGAGCATGGTTTTCCTCGGTCAAATGGGATAGAAGATGTCACACAAACCTGAAAAAGTCTCACCACTTTTGGAAAAGAGTAACTCAAAGAAGTTAGAGACACACGACAATCAAAATTCAAGGAAAACGCATTCAACTGATCATATGCCCAGAATCTTAATTGTGCAAAACAGGCATACGTAAATTTATCAAAAAGTCTTGATAAGCCATCTTTACAAACATGTGAACTTAGCTGAATCAAGGGGTAATTAGTCATGAACATTTGTAAAGATTCAAATACGTTAATCCACAACCAAAACTTTTTAATATGTTTATTCAAAAATAACAATTCATGGGAATGTACATAAAGTGTACCATGGCCAATTGAAAACTAACTCACTCTTTTGCTTATTAACAACATGATTTGTGTAATCATTTTCCAACACAAACTGATCATTACTAGGCCAAAAACAACAATCAATCACAACAAGGTACAAACAATTTCCAAACATCAAACCATCAAAAAGATTTTCAACAATATTCAAATAGAGTAAAGTTATTTGAAAATTTTTGTAAACTTTACCTTGTCGATCTTGAAGAGAAGAACATTTATGATCGGTTTTACCTTTTTCAAACAAGATGAATCTTCTCTCTTCGGACAGGTAATGTAAAACAAACCTTTTATCTCAATCAACTTGGGTGGGTGACGAAGCACCATGACAGCTCGTGCTTTTTAAAGGGTTACATTCACAAAAATGTAAAAGGTTAGTTTCAATAGGAGGTATGGACTGAAAAGAAGAAAATAAATCATCGTTGAAATTTGATTCAAGTCCCAAAGCATAAGTCGATCTTACCTTCTCAAAATGGAACGAAAATTTCAAATGTGGCGGACAAGGTGATTAGTAAATGAATCAAAATTGAAACCCAAATCATTGAATTTCACCTTCTTATCAAAAGTTTGAACATCAAGCAAACATAATTTTAATGCAAATGATGCAAAGTGCTTAATGTTTCCATAAAATGAACTCATGTAGCAAATACTGTGCTTGAACACACGAACTTGATTAGGAATCCCAACAAGCAACATATTAGAAGAAGATATAATCAACTCACCACACGAATTATATTTCACTAGTTTAAACACACATGTTGAATTGACAAAACTGAGCATACCAATATGCAATGGTTCATACTTCAAGAGTATTAATCGGGAATGCAAATCACTACATGGAAATTTTGCACAAAAACTCAAAGATTGTTCATGAAGAACACAATTGCACATATCATGTGAAGATCTTTTAACATGGATGCCAAACAAAGAATTTTTTGACGAACATGCAACTTTTCAAACAGTGGGTTTATCACAAATCAATTGAGCGAGCATATTTAAACATAAAGATTTAACACACACAGTTCAAAGCGTTTTATGTGGTCAAACACATTAGAATTTTTACGTGACAGACTTTGATCAAACATGTTCAAAATTCGCTTAGAGAAAACTAATCGAATGTTGTCAACAAATTTGCCAAAGTAGTAATCGTCATAAGAAAAGTTGTATATGGCACCTTTTAAATTATCCAAATCAAGTGACTTTGATTCGATAAACAAAGAATCCTTACCTTCCTTACCTTTGATCGCAAGTGGGTGGTAGTCATTCGCGAACTTACCTTTTTCGAACAACCTAAAGCACCTCTCGTTTGGAAGGTAATGTAGATGGAATTGGTCGCACAAACTTCTAGGAACCTGAAAAGTTAATTCACAAGAAGATCGAACAGGTGGGTTAGTAGAAATAATCCTCACTTGCTCACTTGTTTTCTCACTCGATTCTTTTTCTTCCGAATCACTCGTTTCTTTTGTTTCAATTTCTTTTTCCACTTTTTTTTCTTGTTCACATTCTTTTTCTCTCTCAAACTCTTTTTCATTCTCATTTTCTTTTTCTTTTTCTTTTTGTTTTTCAAAGGCTTTTTCAAAGGCTTTTTCAAGTTCCCTCAAGATTCGCTCATTTTCTCTCTTACTTGCCTCTTGCCTCTCTTTCCTTTTTATTTCTTTTTCTTTTTCTTCTTTACAAGAATGTACAAAAGAACAATGAGAACACAAATCTTGTTCGAAAGATGAAGAATTATTTGCATATGATTCACAATCAAAACTTCGTGAAGAATACTCCGAGTAAGATTTCGTCGACGATCCAGTAGGAGTATGTCTTTCTCTCCGAACGCCATCTTGGAATGAATCAAAATCGTAATCGACTTCTCATCTTCTCGAATTCGCTGATGAATATGAGTCATAGTATGAATCTCTTTGTCTCGAAGTAGATGGCGAAAAGGAATCACGATAGGAACTTTTCTTAAGTAGTAGTCTGGGGTATATCTCTGTGGGGTTCTTGGTTCCGTTTTACGACTTGAAGAAACTCGATCACCTTGGTCTCGTTTAGTCACCATTCTTCGCATTTCTTGAACCAAGTATTGGTATTCCGATTTGGTAAACTCTTCGCGTGACATGATTTTTATTGCTGAAAAGAAAATGTTAGATCACAAAAAAAAAAAAAAATCAAGTACCTCACCACAAATCTCACTATTTCACTCGCAAAGAAATATTGATGAACACTCCACTCATGTTTGTATTCATTTTTAGGCTTTTTCAATCTCTCAAATGTTCTCACACACTCTAGCCTTTTACCACTCAAGCTTACTCTCGTAACCTTGTATTTTGTTTCTCTTGACTCGTCTTGGTGCTTTGGGGTCGGCTTCAAAATCGGTTACAAGGGATAAGATGTATAGGTTATGGGTAAGCTAAAAGAAAATTTTTTTTTCTTTGGTGTAGTGTGGCGTTTTAGAAATGGGTTGCAAAGTTGATGAAAAGAACACTTTGTCGATCGGGTCAAAATATAAACAAAAGAAGAACTTGATCACTTCACTTTTTTTTTATAATTTCGTTTTTTTTTGTCTCTTTTTTTTTAATACTTCACAATATCACCATTACAAGAGAGAACGAAAATTTACAACTTGAATTTTTTTTTTAATTCGAATTCTTTTTCACAACGAACCTAGTTCGATCTTGATACGAACGTCGGTGCCTCTCGATTTATAAGCTCTGATACCAAATGATGCGATCCGGCCCGGGTAGATGAGTCGAATTCACGTAGTTACCCGATCGTAGTTCGAGAGAGTCGTTCGTGTCTCTGATTTTAGTAATAAAAGTAAAAATAATGGATTAGAATAAGCGGAAGGTTTCAAGCGGGGTAAGTTTAGTAATAGGTTCGATTATGTGTAGCAAAGATGGGTGATGGATAAATGGGGTGGTTTGGTTACAAGAAGGAAAGTTAAAAGATGGGGAATGGAAAAATGAACTTAACGTCAGGAATGATTCAACACTAAGAAGTGTCACCCCAGTTCCTATAGTGTTAAGGTGAAAAGATGGATGGACCTTGACCCGTTACTTAGAAAAGTAAGAACCAAAGGTATAATGGAAGGGATGAACGCCACACCAGGTTGGTGATAAGTTCAAACAAGACGATTGACGCCACTAGCACAAGCCAGATAAGTCTTTGAAACTTGTACGAGATATGAGAGGAAGCAACCTCACAAGAACAAATGTTCATTAACAATTTTGGCAAAAGTCCCCTTACAAATGAAAGAAAACAAATATTTATAGGCACATAGATGACCATTCAAATTCGGCATCTAGGTGTTCACACAATAATAAAAACGTTCACACTAATGTATTAAAATAGTTCATAAATTAATAGATTCATGCATGCACTATTTGAATGGACACTTTCTTCCCCTTGGTTTGTGCATGAATGCTTAGTCATAAAGAAAGGCTTCAAGTGACTTGTATGTGCACCAAAAGGTTGCATTCATCTTCTTGGGACGTTCATGCACTCGTATGGAACATGTATCTTCATAATTAAACACTTTAATGGCATGTAAGTCCATAAATGGCAGCATGAACCTAGTAAATTCGTTCTCCCCTTTGTGCATGCACTTAATTCAGTCAATTTGTTGAATTATTTAGTTAATTCCTTCCTTTGGACGTTCTTGAACCCATCCATGCATGTGTAGTAGCTTATAGGTCAATTCAAAGTGTGAACAGCTACTTCTTGGCCGAATAAGTGCCTTGGAAAGTTAGGAGACAGCCACCATACATGCACTTAAGCCATTCATGCATTCTATCATCCCATGCATTTGATCCATTCATGGACTAGCCTTTAATGTCCATACATGCATTAGACACATGCATGAATTTGTAGAAACATTGCATCTAACCGTACATGCACCAGCATTTAATACTTCTTCATTCATGAGTGTGGAATGCCCAAAAGAGATGTTTCTTCATCCATTCATTGTACCGTCCAGAGACATGTACCTACATGAAATAAACAAGTCATTAAGATATCTCATGAACACTCATAAATTCGGCATGATGTGAACACATTAATGTCATGCATTAATTCAGCTATGTGAACATAATCAATTTATATAATGACAATGACATATTAATAACAAATATTAATATAAAACAAGTTTAATGCTTAAATGAATATGTGCAAATTTTTATTTAATGTATTAAAGACAAAACCGAGTTTAAACTAAAATGAGCTAAGCTTTAGCTCCTGAGCTAAAGTTGAGCTGAGGCTAAACTCCTAAGCTGAAGTTGAGCTAAGGTTTAGCTCGAGAGCTGAATATGAGCTAGGAGTGAGCTCGGTTTAGCTCAGCCAAGTTGGATCGAGCTCGAATAAGCTGGATTTGAGCTGGACGGAGCTCGTGGAGCTGGAAACGAGCTGGGATCAGCTTGCCAACATGTCAATGCTTGGTTTGACAGACTTGTTCGATGAAGCTCACGGGGCGTGCTCGTATCACAAGGAGAACTCACAGGATGGTTAGTAAAAACACTCCTTGCTTTTTCTAGTTCATTTTCTTCCTTTTCACTCGTTTCTTTTTCACTAAAACTCGTTTCTTGCATACTCTTTTTTTTTTCTCTTCAATCTCAATCTCTTTGTCAACTTTCTTTTCTTTCTCACATTTTTTTCACTTTCAATCTCTTTTTGCTCTCTTTTCTTCTCTTTTTCTTTTTCACATGCTTTTTCAATTTCATTACAAAAAGAAAAAAACAAGAAAGAATCAAAATGAGAAACTTGTCGTTGAGCATAAGAGGAGGGGTCTTCATACAAAAGACGATCATCTCTTCAAGATTGATTATTCATGGATGAGTATCTTGGAGTATACATAGAATTGCTTAAACCTTCTCGTTTGCCACCATAATAGGCTTCAAACTCGTAGCTTGAGTTATTTCGGCTTGAATTCCTTGTTGAGTAGGAATCTCAATAGGAGTCTTTTCTCACATAGTCGTTGGACATTAAACTCTTTGACGATCTCGTTTTCATCCTTTGGCTTGAAGAAATTCACTCTCGATGGTAGGAATATGGAAGGAAACGTTTGCGCATCACATCTTTCTTTTTGGACTAGGTTGATATTGGGCACTCTCCATTTCGTCTTCAACTCGTGGTGAATTGATCCCACCAATTCATGGAATAATTGGAGAAACCGTTCACTGCAAGCCTCACTTTCTTGCTTTTCGAGTAGTCTTGGTGCTCAAAAACCAATTCTACCTTCTTTTCCCATTCAAGGTATACTTCCGAATCGGATCGACCTTGAAACAGTGGAAACTTGTGATTCTTCAAATCACCATCAATAAGTTCATGCTCTCTAAAGCCTCAATTGATGCTTGGTATGATGGATTGAACCAACCACCAACAACAGTAACTCTTCTTTCGAAACTTAGAGACATTTTTATTGAACCTCACTTCAAACCTCACTATTCGCTCACAAAGAAAAATAATATGGCACTCCACTCGTGTTTGCACTCTTTTATGAATTTTTTCTACACTCGAATGCTTTCACTAACTCTCGTGCCTCTTACCACTCGTTTCGCCTCTCGAAGTTCATAGAAGACTCAATTAGGCTTATAAGCAAGCCTAGGGGTCAGCTTCAAAAAGGTTATGATTATTGATTATATTGGTTTTGGTAGGCTGAAAAAAATAAAAAAGGGGTACTAAGAGTGGCGTTTGGGTTTGAATTTGATGGAGAAACAATTTTGAAGATCGGGTAACTAATGAACACTTTTCAAGCACTTTTTTTTATCTTCAAAATTTCTCTTTTTTTTCAATACAAATACATTCAACACTTGTACAATCACATTCACAAATAATTTTTTTTAATTTTTTTTCAAATACTTACTCTGACAACATCATGAACGTCCGTACTCCTCGATTTTAGCTAGCTCTAATACCAAATAATAAGAACTCATTTCGATGATGATTCAAGTCATTTGTTGCCCAATCATTAAAATGGAGAAGTATCATTCTTGAACAGAGTATGGTCGAATTCGACTAAGTAAGTGATATAATCCTGACCTCGTGATTGATTTTGAGTTGTATTTGCATTACCCAATTGTCGACGAAGATGTATCGTTTGATTCTAACAAAGGGGTGTTTTGGATAAATTTGGGCGGAAGTAGACAAAGGGTTCAAAGATAGATTAAAGGTGGATATTATAGGTTCGATTAACAAAGAATAATAAGGATAGTTGGGAGTTTGGATAGATAAGCTTGGTGAAACAAGAAAGAAATAAAAATATAGTTGATAATTTGGATGGAATGGATGATAGGATTCAAGCTTTAAGAACGAACCAACATTAAAGAAATGCTGACCCGAGACTTATATGGCTTAAGGGGGATTCGGTTATGGAATAGAGGACCTTGACCTATTGCCTAGCAAGACAAGAACCAGAGGTATCAAATTGGGTGAACGCCACACTCGTTTGGGAGTGATAAGTTCGAAAGACAAGGATTGACACCACTGAACTAACATATAAGCCAATCAAGTCTAAAAACAAAATTTGAGAGCAGAAATTCTCACAAGATAAACTGGTTTTATATAAAATGTTTATTAGCCCATGTTTAAGTTAAGAAACTGGAGCGAGATTTTAAGTTTGTATCATTTGGTATCAGAGCTATCGAAATAAGAAGTACGGACATTCGACACTATTCCAAAAGTAGGTTCGTGAAGTGAAAAAAAATCAAAAAAAGAAGGAAAAAAATTGAAAAAAATTTCGTGCATCAAATTGTTCATTTCAATTAGTATTTTGTAATTGAAAAAAAAGTGAAGTTGTCGTACAAGTTCTTCTGCCTGAAAGTTTTTCTTTTCATTTCTTCCTACTACCCAGATGGCCACACCTGAACTCCCATCTGTTGTTTTTGTAGCCTATCCTTTGTCCCAACATCATATCCTACCCAAATCGACATCACTTTTGTAAGTCGACTCCCAACCGACGATCGCTAAGTCTAAGTAGTCCATTGCGAATCGAGAGAAGCAAATAGAGCAGAAAAAGGCACGAGTGTGTGGTGAGATTATTCGAGTGTGTAAAAGCCAAATTGTGAGAATTTTTCTTTTTGAGAGAAATTGTGAGGTTTGTGTGAGTTAAACACCATGTTTCGAAATACCGTAAGTATTGATGATTATGGTGATGACCTGTCTGACCCAACATATCAAGTATTTATTCACGAGGTGGGTCAAATGCTCCAAAGATGATTAAAACCAATACGAGAATGTTTGGAACATATCGAAAAAAGTGCCCAAATGAATCAAAGTTCTACACATCAAAAGACAGAGACAAGATCATCAAGAAGACACGTATCCAAAGATTATTCAAGGAAAGACTCATACCGAGACTATTATTCATCGAGGAAGTCGAGTCGATATGAAACAAACCACGAATTTGAAACCTTTCGAGGCTACCAACCAGAAGGTAGAAATTCTTCTTCAAACACTTCAAAGTATTCATCTGGGGAGAAGTCAAAACAAAGAAGTGAACGTGGTTCATATGCATCCAAGTCTTCGCTCACGGAAAGTCATTCCCGAAGAGATTCATATCATGATTTCTATTCAACGATGATTCAAGACGAAGCAAAGCAAACTTCGAGTTTGAACCCTATTACGATGACGAACGAGAAGGTCCAAGTAATTCTTCGTGTGCGTAAAGGTATTCATGCATGAAGATTCAATCTCGAAAAGATGATCATATCTCATATATGGATCCTTCATGTCTTTCCCAACAAAAAGTTTCTCATTTTGATTCTCTTAAGTTATTTCCCTCTTGTAATAACATCAAAAAAACATGTGAGAAAGAATTTGAGAGAAAAAAAGAAAGGAAAGAAAAAGAGTGTGAAAGAAAGCAAAAAGAGAATGAGAAAAGGAAAAAGCAAAATTGAAAAAAAGAGTGAGTGTGAAGAAAGAAGGAAAAATGAACAAGAATCGAGTTTAGCTGAAAAAGAAAGAGAAAATAAAAAAGAAAAAGAAAGTGAGTTAGAAAAAGAAACTAGTGAAAATGACGAAAGTGAGCAAGAAAAAGCGAGGAGTGTTTTAACTAACCATTCTATGAGTTCTCCTTGCAATGTTTCTTCTCAGGTTTCTCAAGATTCCATTGACCAGCTACAACTTCATTATCTTTCTGATGTGAGAAGATTCTGAATGTTCAAGAAAGGTAAGATCGTAGATGACCTTAGTTTCCCAACTCTTAAAGGTGAGCTAGGTAAGGGTTCTATGTTAATCGAGTCTCGACCATCTCACTTGCGCGATAGTGGTAAGTTCTTCGAAGACTTAGTTAATAAAAGAACTCCTCCTCTTAATTTGTCCAAATGTCACTTTCTAATTATTGAAGATTTTGTTTTGAATCATGGTTTGGGAAATTTTTCTGTTGATGAGAATGGCATTGGTAAATTTGTTGTTGAAGAAATATTAATTCCGTACAAACAACATCTGATTTCGTGTACTAAAAAGTTGAGACATAAAACGCCTAATATGTTTGCTTGTGACATTATTGAATATTCTCCAAGTTGTGCGACATGCATATGTCTGTGAAAGTTTGTTCACATGAAATCTAAGAGGTCTGATTATTTGAGTATGAGTGTGCTTATATTCTAGTTACCTAACGTGTATGAAGTATTGGTGCCAAAGAAATTTATGCTACATTCTGAAAGGGGTGATCAAAATCATGTGTTCAAACCCGGAGCATGTTATCTTAAGTTATTACCAAGTAAAGGTGGGCATCGCAATTGTACTTTGAAAAGCGTAAATTATCTTTGTGTTTACCTTTTATTTCAGGTTTCTCAAGGATCGTGTAATAAGCTTTGACTTCAATACCTTCCCAAGGATAGAAGGTTCACGTTGCTTGAAAAAGATAACGTTCACCACGATTCTAGTTCACATTTGCCAAAAGGTAAGCAAGGTATGAGTGTTGATGTTTTTAAAACTCAACAGCCTTATTTGATTAATGATGAAAACTTTGTTGATGAATTGTCTTTAAGTTTGGAAACTGATACGAACCGTCTCGGGAAGAGTCGAGTCGTATGTAGATTGCCCGATCATCTACGAGAAGTTATGTTAGGTTTTAGATTGAGTTGAAGGTATGATCAAGGTAAAAGAGGGGTATGAACGGATTGGTAGGAACGAAAGGGTAGGAACAAAAGGATATGAACAAATTGGTCGGTTTAGGTTCAATTAGGTAAAGAAAAGAAACGGGTTTGAACTACTAAAGGTACTTTCAAGAACCAATACCGAAATGGTATCGACCCGTTGATTAAGCCTTTTGAGTTCGGTTATAGGTTTGGTAAGGGAAACCTCGACCCACTATCTAACAAGATAGGAACCTTGGTATGTTGAACACCACACTACAAATAGTGATAAGTTCGGGTACGACAAAGAACACGGTTGACACAACTAGAACGCTAGGAACGCCAAACGAATCTTTGAACGAAATATAAGAAAAAGTATGCCTCACAATTTCGGCAGCATAACATTAACAAAAGTTTCAAAACGTCCCTTTTACAATGAAAGTGAACAACTATTTATACTAGTAGCCTATGCTAACCGAATAGTCAAGTTCATAAGCTTAACAACTAAGCAATGTAACTATTAATGGCTATGAAAATTCTAGAAATGATCTTTCAAAGTACATGTCCATGTTCGGCCAAATGGGAGGTGGATGGAAGACTTCATGAATATGCATTGATGTACTTGGATAAATGTTCTTCATGCATGCATGGCTAGATTCGGCTAACTCCTTTAATGGGGCCTTTAATTCATGTTGTTTCACCATGAGTGGCTTAATTAAATGAGGCTTCATGAAGGGTCAAACTTGGTGTGAACAAGGAACTTGAGTAGACTCTTGTGTATGAACATCCAACTGAATGGTCATCATGGTGTGAACACAAGGTGTGAACACATGATCAATACATGAACCGTCCAATGCATGTTCCATCATTAATTTGATCCATGAATCTTCAAAATGCATGAGTGACCATCATGAACATGCATATGCCTCTTTGATTGCCGTCCATTGAACCTTTCTATGCATGCACCTTGCATTAATTCCTTACATGCATGTGCCGTCCAAAGGGATGTACCTGCAACATTAAAATCAAGCATTAATCACCAATGTGGACACATTAAGGTAGCAGCAAATATGAACATATTTAACACAATAAATAATTGTAGTAATTTGAACACATTAAATCCTAGTTCAACCAAGACACATTAATAACATGTAATTACCTAATTAAATTCGGCACACCTATTTAAAATGTCCAGAATTAAACAAATTAATTATTTAAGTAAATATGTTCAAATTTATTTAATGCATCAATCTTATTTAATAGCTAAGAATGAGTAGACTTATTGAGCTCATTATAGGTGCGTGAACTAGTGATGAGCTGGGAGTAAGCTCGAGAGCTAATAATGAGCTGGTTCCGAGCTAATGAGCTGGTGTGGAGCAACATGGGAGCTAACTTGAGCTGAAGGTGAGCTCGGCGAGCTGATTTGAACTTGTAGAAAAGTTCGGCATGGATTTCCAAAAAGGCCACCAACTGGTTCGATAGGTCTAGCATTGACATCTTCCCACACATGCTGAACTAAAGCTATAACAGCTTCTTTAAATTATTTTACACGAGCCCTTGTGATCGGCCCTTGAGGTAGCACCATCGGATCTCGGCTCGGACTCGACTTATGGAATAGCGGGATCGTATCATCCTCCCCCTCTTGAAATTGACTTGTCCTCAAGTCAGTATCTACATCGAAGGGAGTCAAGTCAGAGACATTAAAACTAGCACTAACATTATACTCACCCGGTAAATCAAGCTTATACGAATTTTTATTGATTCACTCAATGACTTGGAAGGGGCCGTCTCCTCGCGGCAACAACTTAGATCTTCGTTGAGTCGAAAACCTTTCTTTTCTCATGTGTACCCAGACCCAATCTCCGGGTTCAAACATAACTCTTTTTCGTCCTTTGTTGGCTCGTTGGACGTATTGCTCGGTTCGAGATTCAATATTCTCTCGAACTTTCCTATGTAGTTCCTTGACAAATTCAGCCTTTTTCGTTGCATCTGTATGGACAAATTGATCAACAGGAAAAGGTAATAAATCAAGGGGAGTAAGGGGATTAAATCCATAGACAGTCTCAAAAGGAGAAAATTTGGTGGCCGAATGAACAGAGCGATTATAAGCGAACTCAATGTGGGGTAAGCATTCCTCCCACGACTTGAGGTTCTTTCGTACCAACACTCGCAACAAAGTTGACAAAAGTCGGTTTACCACCTCGGTTTGGCCGTCCGTTTGGGGATGACAAGTAGTTGAAAACAATAACTTCGTCCCAAGTTTTCCCCATAATGTTTGCCAAAAGTGACTCAAGAACTTTGCATCTCGATCGAAAACGATCGTTCTTGGTAATCCATGCAGTCGCACAATTTCCCTAAAAAACAAATTAGCAATATGCACAGCGTCATCAGTTTTAGCAGAAGAAATAAAATGTGACATTTTAGAGAATCTATCGACTACAACAAAGATTGAGTCCTTCCCTATTTTAGTTTTTGGCAATCCAAGAATAAAATCCATAGAGACATCGGTCCACAGGGTGTCAGGAATGGGAAGTGGTGTGTAAAGTCCATGAGGTTGGACCTTCGACTTAGCCCATTTACAAATTAGGCAGCGTTCACAGATTCGCTCCACGTCTCTCTGCATTCGTGGCCAATAAAAATATTCATGGAGGGTCGACAATGTCTTGCTTATTCCAAAGTGTCCCATCAGGCCACCACTATGCGCCTCCAACACAAGTAACTCTCGAATAGAGCCTTGTGGTATACACAACCTATTTTCTTTAAAAAGAAACCCTTCGTAGCTGAAAAATTTCTCAAAAGACCCATTTTCACAAGCAGCATATATATATATCCAAAATCCTCATCATTAGCATACAACTCTTTCATATGATAAAAACCAAGTAACTTAGAATCAAGAGTGGTCAATAAGGTATATCTCCGTGACAAGGCATCAGCCACTACATTTTCTTTACCTTTCTTGTATTTGATGACGTAGGGAAATGATTCTAAATACTCGACACATTTCGCATGTCGTTTGTTGAGTTTATGCTGACCTTTAATAAACTTAAGTGCTTCGTGATCAGAATGAATCACGAACTCCTTCGGTCTTAGATAGTGCTGCCAAGTTTCAAGTGATCAAATCAAGGTATACATCTCTTTGTCGTACACCAGATAATTAAGGGAAGCGCCACTTAATTTCTCACTGAAGTACGCCACCGGTCTTCCGTCTTGGGTCAACACAACTCCAATCCCTACACCTGAGGTGTCACACTCAATTTCAAATGTTTTAGAAAAATCTGGAAGGGACAATAAAGGAGCTTTCATAAGACATTCTTTAATCAAATTAAATAAATGTTCTTGATCTTCAGACCAGTGAAATGCAGAGTTTTTCTTAATTACGCTTGTTAAGGGTGCTGCAATGGTACTAAAGTTGGGCACAAATCGACGGTAGAAGCTAGCCAATCCATGGAAGCTTCGAACTTGGCTAATGTTTGTCAGACGCAGCCATTCCTAAATCGCTCAAACTTTTTCTTGATCCACCTCCAAACCGTTGGCACTCACGACATAACCTAAAAACACAACTTTATCAGTGCAAAATGAACACTTTTTGAGATTAACATACAATACCTCTTTTCGTAAAGTTTCCAACACCGCTCGTAAATGTGGTACGTGCTCCTCTAAAGTTTTGCTGTAGACCAAGGTATCGTCAAAGTATACAACACAAAATTTACCAATAAATGCACGTAATACATGGTTCATCAATCTCATAAAAGCGCTGGGAGCATTTGTAAGGCCGAATGGCATTACCAACCATTCGTACAAACCCATTTTCGTTTTGAAAGCCGTTTTCCATTCATCGCCTTCTCGCATTTGTATTTGATGATAGCCACTTTTAAGATCGATTTTCGTGAAAATCTGGGCTCCACTTAATTCGTCAAGCATGTCGTCAAGACGGGGTATCTGGTGTCGATACTTGATAGTGATTTTGTTGATGGCGCGACAATCCACGCACATCCGCCACGACCCATCTTTCTTGGGTACGAGCAGCACCGGCACTACACAAGGACTTAAGCTCTCTTGGATGTATCCTTTGTCTAGGAGTTCAGTAATTTGCTTTTGCAATTCCTTCGTTTCTTCAGGATTACTCCTATAAGCAGGACGGTTGGGTAGTGCAGCTCCGGATACTAAGTCTATTTGATGTTCGATGCCTCAGATAGGGGGCAGCCCACTTGGTATTTCGTCCGGAAATATGTCTTCAAATTCCTGAATCAAAGACAATACAGAAGTAGGCAAGTTTTCAAGTAATTCGTTAGTATTCAATAATGCCTCTTTGTACATAAAAACATACATAGGCTATCTCAAAAACATCGCTCGCCGAATATCACTAACCCTCGCAAACACACTCATTTTCCCACTTTCTTTTTCCTCTCCACTTTTTACTTGTTTTTGTTTCTTTTCATTTTCTCTCACATTTTTAGCCTTTTCTCTCTCTTTTTGCTTAATTTTCTCTTTTGCACTCTTTTCTCTTTCTCTCGCTTATTCCACTGAAATTTTAAGTTTTTGTTGATCCTCGTACACTTGCTTCGGAGTGAGAGGTGCAAGTGTCATGTTCTTGCCAAGGTGTTTGAAGGAGTATCTATTAGTGTATCCGTCATGCATCACTCGTCGGTCGAACTACCATGGTCGTCCTAGAAGTAAGTGACTCGCGTGCATCGGCACTACATCGCATAATACTTCATCAAAATATTTCCCGATGCTAAAGGACACTAAGACTTGTTTCGTCACTTTGAGTTCCCCGCCATCGTTAAGCCACTGAAGCTTGTATGGATTCGGGTGCTTGGTGGTTGACAACCCCAACTTTTCTACCATGAGGGTGCTTGCCGCGTTTGTGCAACTCCCTCTATCGATTATGATGCTACACACTTTTCCTTGCACTTGACATCTCGAATGAAAGATGTTCCCGCGTTGTTTTCGTTTTCCACACTTTGGAGACTTAGGCTTCGCTTGATGACGAGTAACTCGCCTTCAACGGGTTGTTCTAAGTCCTCCTCGACTTCAGGAGTCGATTCAGTCTCGTTCTCCTCCTCGTCCTCCATTTCAATCTCGCCATTGGCCCTTATCACCATGGTATGTCTATTCAGGCACTGACTCGCTATATGTCCATGTCCAAGACACTTGAAGCACTTTATGTCCCTTGAACAGGCAGTGGAATTTTCAGGAGTCTTACCTTTACTTGACTCAGCAATAGGCTTATTCGCCTTAGATATGGTTGAAGAATCTTTCGTTCGATTTGTTGGAAAACCCGTGCTTGTGCTTTGGCCCCACTTAGAAGGATTGATACTAGGATAGGCTCAGGTGGTACCTTTTCGCTTCAATTGCTTCTCCACTTTAATAGCCATGTGGACCATGTCCACAACCTCAATGTAATGTTGCAGTTCTACGACATTTGCAATCTCTCAATTAAGTCCCGCTAGAAAATGAGCCGTTGTGGCTTCTCGATCTTCTTGTATATCAGCACGGATCATAGCCACTTCCATTTCTTTATAATAATCTTCCACACTCTTCGTCCCTTGGATGAGATTTTGGAGCTTTTGATGTAACTCCCGATGCTAGTAGGATAGAATGAATCATTGTCGCATAATCGCCTTCATTTCGGTCCAAGTGGAAATGGGATGCTCTCCGTTACGCCTCCGACTAGTGGTCAACTGATCCCACCATATCATTGCATAGTCCGAGAACTTTATCGCTGCTAGTTTCACCTTTTTGTTCTCAGAATAGTTGTGACACTCGAACACCAACTCTATCTTTTTCTCCCATTCAAGATAGGCCTCGGGGTCAGATTTTCCTTGGAAAGGAGGAATGGAAAGTTTGATATTCTTCAAGTCATCATCTTCCCGCCTTCGATCTACTTGTCCACGGTTTCGGGGACGTCTCCTTTCTAGGCTTATGTTAGACCCTTGATCACTTTCATCTCCACTATTTTCATTAACATCATCATCTTGAGCCCTTGGTTGTCTTCGTCGTTGGTTGGCCCCTTCACGTCTTTGCCTAGCAACTTCAGGATATTCATCGCGTTGTCTTTGGGCCTCGACTTGGTAGAGTCGATCTTCAAGAGGATTAAACCTTCGTTCAAGTAAGTGTTCCATCTCGCGCAAAAGGGCTTGCATTGGCAAATCCGGAACGTTTCTGACTGGTTGCCGCCCTTGTTATTCCTCCATGTTTTGTCCACTATTTTGGGACATCTATTCGTTTAAAATATCCTCACAAACAAATCCTCTCAATCCGCTCAGAAAGAAAGAATTTTGATGACATTCACACTCGTGTTTACACTCTTAGTTCGGCTTTTACCTCCCCTCGAATGAGCTCACGCCCTCTTGCCTTTTACCTCTCTTAACTTTTTTCGTAATTTCATAAGCAGATTCGTTAAGGCTTAATCCTTGGTCTAGGTGGTCGGTTCAAAAGGGATAACAAGTGATTGATGTATTTCGCTTAGGGTAGGCTGAAAGAATAGGGAATTGGGTTAAAAGTGTGGCAAAATAAGGAGAGTAGAATAAAAGAAGGATCGAAAATTATATCAGATCAAATCTTGACGATCAAATAACAACTGAATTGCATAAATCACTTTTTTTTCGAATTTTTTTTCAAATTTTTTTCGAATTTTTTTTTTAACTTGTATAACTTTTTTTTTTGTGCTATATCAACAACTAAATACAATAGGATCACTTTTGTACATGATTTTGTTTTCTTCGGCTGCGTAAATTTTTGTTTTTATAATAACAGTAACAAACTAATCAAAATGAGAAAATTTCGGTATACGAAATTTTTTTCTATACTCTTTTTTTCTGGATCCTACTTACTCGCGTACACTTGGACTAGCCCGAAATTGATTTCTTCGCTCGAACTTCTTGTTTTAGTAGCTCTGATACCAAATGATACGAACCGTCTTGGGAAGAGTCGAGTAGTATGTAGATTGCCCGATCGTCTACGAGAAGTTACGTTAGGTTTTAGATTGAGTTGAAGGTATGGTCAAGGTAAAAAGAGGGGTACGAACGGATTGGTAGGAACGAAAGGGTAGGAACAAAAGGATATGAACAAATTGGTCAGTTTAGGTTCAATTAGGTAAAGAAAAGAAACGGTTTGAACTGCTAAAGGTCCTTTCAAGAACCAATACCGAAATGGTATCGACCCGTTGATTAAGCCTTTTGAGTTTGGTTATAGGTTTGGTAAGGGAAACCTCGACCCACTATCTAACAAGATAGGAACCTTGGTATGTTGAACACCACACTACGAATAGTGATAAGTTCGGGTACGACAAAGAACACGGTTGACACAACTAGAACGCTAGGAACACCAAATGAATCTTTGAACGAAATATAAGAAAAAGTATGCCTCACAATTTCGGCAACATAACATTAACAAAAGTTTCAAAACGTCCCTTTTACAATGAAAGTGAACAACTATTTATACTAGTAGCCTATGCTAACCGAATAGTCAAGTTCATAGGCTTAACAACTAAGCAATGTAACTATTAATGGCTATGAAAATTCTAGAAATGATCTTTCAATGTACATGTCCATGTTCGGCCCAATGGGAGGTGGATGGAAGACTTCATGAATATGCATTGATGTACTTGGATAAATGTTCTTCATACATGCATGGCTAGATTCGGCTAACTCCTTTAATGGGGCCTTTAATTCATGTTGTTTCACCATGAGTGGCTTAATTAAATGAGGCTTCATGAAGGGTCAAACTTGGTGTGAACAAGGAACTTGAGTAGACTCTTGTGTATGAACATCCAACTGAATGGTCATCATGGTGTGAACACAAGGTGTGAACACATGATCAATACATGAACCGTCCAATGCATGTTCCATCATTAATTGATCCATGAATCTTCAAAATGCATGAGTGACCATCATGAACATGCATATGCCTCTTTGATTGCCGTCCATTGAACCTTTCTATGCATGCACCTTGCATTAATTCCTTACATGCATGTGCCGTCCAAAGGGATGTACCTGCAACATTAAAATCAAGCATTAATCACCAATGTGGACACATTAAGGTAGCAACAAATATGAACATATTAAACACAATTATAAATTCGGCTAACACAATAAATAATTGTAGTAATTTGAACACATTAAATCCTAGTTCAACCAAGACACATTAATAACATGTAATAACCTAATTAAATTCGGCACACCTATTTAGAATGTCCAGAATTAAACAAATTAATTATTTAAGTAAATATGTTCAAATTTATTTAATGCATCAATCTTATTTAATAGCTAAGAATGAGTAGTAGACTTATTGAGCTCATTATAGGTGCGTGAACTAGTGATGAGCTGGGGGTAAGCTCGAGAGCTAATAATGAGCTGGTTCCGAGCTAATGAGCTGGTGTGGAGCAACATGGGAGCTAACTTGAGCTGAAGGTGAGCTCGGCGAGCTGATTTGAACTTGTAGAAAAGTTCGGCATGGATTTCCAAAATGGCCACCAACTGATTCGATAGGTCTAGCATTGACATCTTCCCACACATGCTGAACTAAAGCTATAATAGCTTCTTTAAATTGTTTTGCATGAGCCCTTATGATCGGCCCTTGAGGTAGCACCACCGAATCTCAGCTCGGACTCGACTTATGGAATAGCGGGATCGTATCAAAAACCATGCATTTGGATATTGTTGGCTTGCAAAATCAAAATTTGATTTGTAATTCTGGAAATTGCTCCATGTTGTGGTTTAAAAGGTTCGCACATCTGTTGCGTGATAATGATTTTGGATTGATTCGTGTTCTTTGTATAATGTTGGTCAAGGAACTTTCAAGCCAGATTGAGAAGGTAAAAGGAAATTCTGTTTTTGATCCCGTGACTATTTTTTCTTGTTATTGATCAAGGGATTATAGTTCTACAATGATGTTCTTTGAGGTTATGATTTTCGAATGACTTGTGATGCTGGTTGGTTGTCATCGATGAATTTATTGCTTCATTTTCATAAGGTGAGCCCCATTCTAATTTTTTATCCCGACATTGGTTCATTTGCCCAAGTTTGGGTTAAGAAACTGGAGCGAGATTTTAAGTTCATATCAGTAAGGCTTTAAACAAAAGGGGTATGTGATAGTTTAAGATAATTAAGGGATATGGTTTGTTTTAACAAAGGAACTCGGGTGGTTTGAAAAATGGTAATGTGGATGGTTTGAATGGCTTTAAGGTCAGGAAAGAACTAGTACTAAAATAGTGTACTAACCCAAATCTTATAGGACACTTAAAGGTGGATAGAAAGATAGATAAATCGTGACCCACTCTATTTAAGAGTGATAAGTTCGGAAAGAACAAGATGATGCCACTAGCAAACTAGATAAGTCACGCTGAGTCTAAACCTGAATAGGAGAGTTGAAAAACTCACAAAATGTTATAAACATTAATCAATGGATCAAAAGACTCTTAAATAAGCTGATTACAAAGTATTTATAGTGTGGTTATGAGCTGAAATAAAACTCAATTACTAAGCAAAAACTCTTGAAATCTCTAAGCCTAAGTAACAGCAACTAATAACATGATTTACTGTTCCAATTTAGCTGAATAAATGAGCTAAAAACTTAAACTGGAAGAGTTCAACATTTTGAGTAGCCAAATGACTTCAATTCCTTCATTAAATCAGTCTTAGGTAGCTGAATAGACACCAGAAACATGTATAATGCTCTCTTTTAATTATTGTCCATTGCTATTCTTGAACAACTCCTTGGAGAAGAGGAATAGGCTGCTAAAATTTAATGGTGCATAATGCTCTTCTTTAAATGTTGTAACAGCCCTTTGAATGTAACTGATTCCAACTGAATAGTCACATTTAACACTTTGTAACAGCTCTCTTGGACTTAACTTATTCCAGCTGAAAAGTCACCTACAAGCATTAACAAACACATTAAAAACACATTTAAACACACTATACTTAATAAACACTTTTAACTCTTAATTTAATAAACTACAAATAAACATATTTAAAACATGTAATAGGCTGGACATATTAAAATTATGTATGAACTAACACTTAATTAAAATGGCCAGAATTTATTTAGACTAAACTATATTAACTAACTTAATTAAATAGCTAGTAACTTTAGAATGCATGGACTAATTGAGCTGAACCAAATTAACTAATTTATCTAAGCAAGTAATTATTCCAGCAACTAAAATGAAATAAATTCAAAATAAATTCAAAATGAGTAAACAAACTTATTGAGTTGGAAATGAGCTGAATTGAGCTTAACCAGCTGAGATTAAGCTTCATTTTTCACTTGGGCCCCTCAAGCTTAGGCCACTCTCGATGACGTCGAGTTGTGTTGAAACATGATGCAACCAGGTTCGCATCACTATCAACCAAAGAGCTGGTGACGATGCAAAATTTTTCTCGAGCAAGTGGCTCAATTTTACAAATCGCTTCAAAGAGGGAGGGAATGATACGATCACAGGCAGGAACGCCCTTGGTTTAGCTCACCAAGCCAGGCTTGGCATCTTTCACAAGTTGACTTAGCTCAAATCCAGGTCGTTGAGCTTAATTCAGCTTGATTCTAGCTCATTGAGCTCGTTTCTATCTTTTTAACTTATGCGATTTACTTTGCTAGAATAAATTAAATTGTTTAGTTTAACTAGTTAATTTAGTTTCAGCTTATAAATGTGTTTTAATTAGAACATATTAATTATGTGTTAAATGTGTTTTATTTTTATGCATGTTTTTAATATGTCATGGTTAGTACATGTTTTTAATATGTTATAGCTACAGCCGAATTTAATATATGCATTAAGGTGTCTTAGCTAATATTTGTTTTAAATGTGTCTTAGCTTAGACAAATTAATTACATGTTCCAAATTAATTTGTCTAGTTGATGTCATATTTATCATGTCCTAAGCTAATTAATTTGCTGAATTTAATTGTTTCAGGCACATGCATGGACGGCAATGATGATGCTTCAATGAAGTTGTGATACAAACTCGTTTCGATGATGTCTCAAGTCATATTTATTGCCCAATCATGAATTTGAGTAAGACTTGGTTCGTTTCAAGATGGATGGAAAATAATAGAAAATAAGCTTCAAACAAGGTCTAAAAGAAAAATAGTAAAGTATGGGATGGATAATTCGGCTAAGGGTAGAGAATGAACCAACAATATTGAGATTGTTGACCTGAGTCTCAAAGTAGCTCTTAGATGGATTTCAGTTTAGGAAAAAATCAACAAAGAACCTTGACCCGCTATCTATGCAAGATAGGAACTAGAGGTATTAACGAACCTTGACCCACTATAAAAAATGACAAGAACTAAAGGAATATGAACGCCACACCAAAGGTGATAAGTTCAGTTTAACAAAGAATAGATTGACGTCACAAGAATACTTGATAAGTCAATTTAGTCTCGGAAGAATAAGGAGAATTGTAAATCTCAAAAGTTTTAAATTTAGCATAAAATTCAACAAAAGTCCATCACGATGAGCTGATTACAAATATTTATAGGGTTAGATAAAGGCTAGCCGAATAGTCACAAGTATTAGCTTAAATGAGCTGTTAATGGCTGAAATAAAGCTTAATCAATAAGCACAACTCTTGGCAACTCAATAGACACAACTCTTGAATTCCTCTAATCCTAAGCAACTCCAACCATCAATATGAGTTATTGCTCCAATTCAGCTAATTAAATGAATTTTAATGCTTAGGTTTCATTCTTGAGCAGCCGAATAGACACCAGCAACTTGTTGATATTTGAGCACTTGAAGAAGAAGAAAAGTCTGCTGAATTTAAAGGATGTATAATGCTCTACTTTAAATGATGTAATAGCTCCTTTAGGTGATGAATAATGCTCTTCTTTAAGTAATGTAACAGCCACATTAACACTTTATAACAGCTCCCTTGGGCATAACTTATTTCAACTGAAAAGTAACCTACAAGCATTAACAAACACATTAAAAACACATTAAACACACTATACTTAATGAGCTTAGTTAATAAACTGAAATAAACACATTTAACACTTAATTTAATAAACTTAAAAACACATGCAACAATAAATTATTCCAGCAACTAAATTAACTAAGATGAACTTAATTAACTAAGATGAGAAATTTAGTTCAGCAACTTAATTAACTAAGATGAACTCAATTAACTAAGATGAGTAATTTATTCCAGCAGCTTAAAAATGGCTTGAAGTTAAGCTAAATGTCCTTGAGTTGAGCTAGACAAGCTTGAAGAAGCTAGAATTGAGCTCATTGAGCTAAAATTAAGCTTTATTTTGCACTTGGGCCCCTCGAGCTTAGGCCAATTTTGAGATCGTCGACTTGTATCGAAACATGATGCGGCTGGGATCGCATCATACCCTCCCTCTTGAAGATGATTTGTCCTCAAATTGGGCCATTTGCTCGCGAAGAAACTCTCAAGATCACAAACCCTTTTGTTCATGTGATGTGAATCTGGTCGCATCATGTTTCGCTGCAACTCAATGCTATCAAGAATGGCCTAAGCTTGAGGCCCTAAGTGAAAATGAAGCTAGATTTCAGTTCAACGAGCTCAAACCAGCTCATTTCCCAGTTCAATGAGCTCGTGTGATCATTCCATGAGATTAATTCAGCTCAACTAAGCTCGTTTTTAGCTCAACTTTACCTTTTAATTATTGTGTTTTGTTGCTGGAATAAATTACCTGTTTTAGCTAAATTAGTTTAATTAGTTAAAGTTGTTTTAATAACTGAGCTAAGTGTTAAATCTGTCTTTTAAAAGCTAATTAATTTGTCTAAAATATTTCGACATTAATAGGTCTAAATTACTACAACAATTTAAGTTGTTTTTAGCTCATTTAATTTGTCTTAGTTAGTGCATTGTTTTAATGTGTTTAGATTAAGACAAATTTAATAGTTTCTGCCAATTTAATTTGTCTTTGTCTAGCCAAATAAGCTTAATTAGATTGTTTTGGGGCTGCCAAATTTTAATGCGTCTTAAAGCTATTAATTTGCTGATCATTAATGTGCAGCTCATATACATGAACGGCATTAAAAGAGAGCTGAAAATTATTTCTTTTCATGAAATTAAAATTCCAGCAGCAGCCATTTAAATGTCTCTTAGTGTCTCTTTGAGGATTTCACCAGCCACCACTCTTCATCAAGATTCGGTTGAATAGTTGTTGTTCATTGGAATATCCTTAGCTCCATTATTAATTTCCCAAGGCTGTTCAGCTAACCGAAGCAGCACAATAGCTCCATGCATTCACTTGGCCAAACATACCAAGGGATTTCCAGCTCATTCATTTCCCTTCAGCTGGTTAGGAAGTTACAAGGAAGTTTCAAGGAAATTTCAGCCCTTCTAGATAAACCACAAGCTATCCATTCAGTCTCCCAAGTGGCTGATCAGTTCTCATTCATTTTAAATATTTCTAGCTGCATGAAGACACCTTGGAAGCTGACCACTGACGTTCTCAAGGCTGGGTAGTTCATGGCACCTTCATGAATAATTCTGGAAACTTCCAGCTCATTAAAAACAAAGGTCCATTTAGTTGCTCATTGACCATTCGGCTACCCCTTAGTTTTTATCTATAAATATGTGTTAATTTCATTTTGTAAAGGTTACTCAATTTTAGACTTTGTCACTTTTATGGACTTTATCGTTCTAGTGAAAATTCAATTCTCTTTATTCACTTTAGGACTGATTTGACTTATCGAGAATTCATCTCGTGGCATCTATCTTTCCTTGTTATCCCAAACTTATCACCCTTTTTGGTGTGGCATTCAAAACTATACCTTTGGTTCCCATCACTCTTGATAACGGGTCAAGGTTCTTGTTATGTTCCTAAATCAAAATTCATCTAAGTGCCATTTTTTAAACTCGGGTCAACAATCTTCATATTGTTGGCTCATCTTCAGCCTTATCCGTTTTAACCCATTCACCATTCAACTATCCTAAAACCCTCTTTTGAAATTTTTGTGAGTCTATTTCCTTATTTTGTTCTAGCCTTCTTCAAACGAGCCAAGACTTACCCAATTTACGATCGGGCAACTGATATGACTCAAATCACTCCCGAGGTAAGTTCATATCATCATGAGTCTAACAAAATTATTTCCAAAAACCCAAGAACCATAAATGGTTCAAAAAGGAAGTAGGTTATTTGCATACCCTCCCTCTTTACGAGGCAACTGTTTCAATGTGTCATCTACACAAAAGAGAAATAGATTAGTTGATACGATTCGTCTCGGGGTGAGTCGAGTCGTATGCGAGTTTGCCTAATCGTCTACGAAAAAGTATCGTTCGGTTTGTTCAAAGGATGTTTTAAGTGAATAATGGCGGAAGCTATGTAAAAAGGGTTCAAAGATGGGTTTATGGATATGAAGTTTATGTAGGTTCGATTATAGAAAAATAATAAAAGATGGAAATAAATATAGTAATTGATAACAAATAACAGATGTGAAGTGAATTGATGGTTCGATTATGATGAAACGAAAGGATGGAATGGAGTAGAATGAAAATGATCTCAAAAACAACACGAACCAATATTAGAAAATATTGACCCAAATGCTTATAAGTTTTCAAGGTGGTCGGATGGAGAATAGGAGAACCTCGACCCGCTACTTAGCAAAGTAGGAACCTTGGTATAAGGGTGAACGCCACACTATTTGATAGTGATAAGTTCAGGATAAAGAAGAAGGCAGGTTGACGCCACTAGTGACTGAGATAAGCCAACGAGTTCTACAACAAAATATGAAAGAAAGAAATCTCACAAATTTCATATAAGTTCAATAGTGTTTAAAACTAAGCAAAAAGATCTCCTTACAAAGCTGATTTCACCTATTTATAGTGCTAAAATAGGTTAGCTGAATGGTCACAAACATTCAACTTAATGTGCCAATTAAAAGCTGAAATTTAACTCAAGTCTTTTCACATTCTTGAGCCAAATAACTCCATCCTTGAATTCACTTTAATTCAGCTGAATGAATGACTTTAAGTGATTGAAAAATGACTCTTGAGTTAGCCCTAGGTTAGTCGAATGGACACCATCTTCTTAATCAGCTTCTTAATGATGTTTGAATGCTTGAAATAACCTTTGAAAAGGCAAAAACGGCTGGTAGTGGAAAGGTTGCTGCCAAATTTAATTTGGATGATAAAATGCTCCTTAAACCTCCTTTAAATGATGTATAAACCTTCTTTATAACAGCCCTCTTGCTTTGTAACCGAAATCTCTTGAAAAGTCACCTTATTGAATGCATAACAGCCTTTAAATGTAATGGATGTGAGCTGAAAATTCACCTGCAATTAACACATGTAATCGACACATTTATTCAATTATTAAGGTTAAAACAAATTAACAACTAACTTTAATAAATGAACTAACACTTATGCATCATTTATTCCAGCAACTAGTTTAATTAAGAGAAGCATTATTAAATGAACTTTAACTCATGCATCAATAAATAATCCTAGGAACTAGATTAATTAAGAGCAACAGTTATTAAATAAAGTTCAACAAAAACACTTATTAATTAAACTAAGATGAGTTGAATAAATGCCCAGCAACTCATTTATTAAACTAAGATGCTTAAATGCATGTTTTAAAATGCAAACTAAATGAACAAATGAGTTACTTAATGCAAGACTTAATTTAATGAAACTGACTTAAACTAACATGGGAATTACATAATGCATGGCTTTATTAAATGCAGAACACATAATGCATGTCATAATTAAAATATCTAGATCAATAATGCATGACATTAACTAAAGATGCATTTAATTATACAAGGCATAATTAAAGACTAAAGTATTGAGCTGATTCGAGCTCAAATGAGCTGAATTTAAATTGGTCGGAGCTCGTGGAGCTGGAAACGAACTGGGATCAACTTGCCAGCTATGCAAGGCTCGACTGAGGAGACTTGACTGACGGGGTTCGCTGGGTGTGCTCGCATCATTCCCCCCTCTTTTAGATGACTTGTCCTCAAGTTGGGCTGTTCATCTATTGGAAAATATTTCTTCTCGTTCGGCTTTCCTCGATCGAATGGGATGGAAGATATCACACAAATCTGGAAATGGTTTATCATTGGACAAGAAAGCACATCACCATCATAGATAAGTAACAGAGGGTTAAGGCAACAAAAACCTAAAGATAATCCAAATGCTAAGCAAAAAACTGATTTTATTTTGCCAAAATGACTTATCAATTTTGACAATAACAAGTGCAAAGTATTCAAATCCAAATAGCTCTTATAGAATGTAGTCCAAATATCATATGGTAATAATCTCAATTGGGCAAAACAAACATACTTCAATTTATTGAAAAGTTTCTTTATTCTGTCAATGCAAACATGTGGATTCAATTGGATAAAAGGGTACTTAGTCATGAATATTTGCAAAAAGTTAAGCATACTAATCCACATCCAAAACTTTTCAATATGTTTATTCAAAAATAGAAATTCATGTGATTGTACATGCAAAGTGTACCATGGACAACATCTTTCAATCATTTGCTTATTATCATAATTTGTGTTAACATTATGTCCATTGTCACAATCCAACACAAACGAATCAATACTAAGCCAAAAACTACAATCAAACACATCATGATTCAAATAATTTCCAAACATCCCATCAACAAAATTTTCATCTTCATTTGAATGAAGCAAAGGTATTTGAAAATTTTCATAGACTTTACCTTGACGGTCTTTAGGAGAAGAAATCTCATGAACAGTTTTACATTTTTCAATCAAAACAAATCTTCTCTCCTTGAAAAGGTAATGTAAAACAAACCTTTTACTTCGATCAATTTGAATGGACAATGAGGCACCACGACATCTCATGCTTCTCGAAGGGTGGACTTCACAAGAATGAGAGGGGTTAGTATTAACAAAAATAATGGGCTTAAATGAAAAAAATAAATCATAATTGGAATTTAATTCAAGTCCCATAGCATAAGTCGACCTTACCTTGTCAAAATGAAACAAAATCTTTATGTGTGGCCAAACAAAATGATTAGAGAATAAATCAAAATTGGAAACCAAATCATCGAATTTCATTTCCTTAACAAAAGTTTGAACATCAAGCAAACATAAGTTGAATGCAAAAGATGCAAAATACTTAAATGTTCCATAAAACAAATCTACGTAACATATGCCAGGCTTGAACACTCGTACTTGATCATGAATTCCAACAGGCAACATGTTAGAAGAAAATATAATCAACTTACCACATGACTGCAATTCCACTTGAGCAATAAAAGTAGTAGTGAACATACAACTTTTCAAACGTCCGAGTCCATCACATGATTCAAACCTTACTCGATCAATCAAGTGCGTAGAGTTGGCAATACTAGGCAGACCAATAAGCAAAGAATTACACTTCAAGAATCTCAATCGAGAATACAAATCAAGACGTGGAGAGTTTGCACAAAAATTTAAGGATTTAACTTGAAGATAAAAATCAATTAGATAAAATGTTTCATGCAGAAACCTATCGCAAATCAATTGATCAAACATGTTTAAACAGAAAGGTTTAACACATGAATTCTAAGGTTTTATGCGTTCAAAGACGTTAAAACTTTTAAGTGAAAAACTTTTATCACAAATATTCGCAATTTGCAAAGGCTGAACCAATCCAAAAGAATCAACATAATTGCCATTATAAGAAATGTCATAGGAAATGCTTTTTATGGCATTTTTTGAAACAAGAGCATTAACTCCAAAAGATAGATAATGACTAGCCAAATCAAAAGATGCAAGTCTGTCAGGAAATAAAATCTTTATGAGAAACTTTGAAATCACACGGCCTTGATTCGATACACATGGAATCCTTACCTTCCTTACCTTCAATCACAAGTGGGTGGTCGTCATTTGCGTACTTACCTTTCTCGAATAACCAAAAACATCACTCGTTTGGAAGGTAGTGAAGCTGGAATTGGTCGTACAAGACTTTAGGAACCTGAAAAGTTACATCGCAAGAAGATCGAACAGTTGGGTTAGTGGAAACAATCCTTACTTGCTTACTTTCTTTTTCACTTGATTCTTTTTTCTTGAGATCTCTCGTTTCTTTTTCCTCAATCTCTTTTTCCACTCGTTGTTCTTGTTCAACTTCTTTTTCTCTCTCAAACTCTTTTTCAATTTCTTTTTCAATCTCATTTTCACTCTCTTTTTGTTCTCTTTCTTTTTTATCGGCTTTTTCAATGACTTTTTTGAATTCTTTCAAGAATCTCTCATTTTCTCTCTTATTCACTCTTGCCTCTCTTTTATTTCTTTTTCTTTTTCTTCTTTTGCTTTTCTCGTTTTCTTTTTACAAGAAGATACAAAAGAATCATGAAAACAATTATTTTATTCAAAAGAAGGAAAATTATTTACATATGGTTCACGAACAATCCTTCGTGAAGATCTCTCCGTGGATGTTTTCTTTGGAGTTCTTGAAGAGGTGTTTCATCTCGCACATCTTCTCGGAAGGATTCAAAATTAAAATGGACTTCTCTTTGTCTCGAATTCCTTGATGAAAAGGAATCTCAATTCGAGTTTATTCTTGAGTAGTTAGATATGTATCTCCGTGATGTTCTTAAATCCGCTTTTTGACTTGATGACATTCATTCCCGTTGGTCTCTTTTCTTCACACGGTCTAATCTCTCGTGCAATGTGTCAAATTTAGAATTCACCATTCTTCGCATTTCTTGCACCAAATATTGGAACTCTGATTCAGTAAATTCTTCGTTAGACATCTTTGATTGCTGAAAAGAAATTTGTTAGGTAAAACAAAAATTAAATTCCTCACAATTTCACTTGAAAAGAAAAATTAACGGTTTGCACTCTCGCTCGTGTTTACACTCGATTGGCTTTTACCTTTGCTCGAATAGTCTCACACGCTCGTACGTTTAACCTCTCAAACTTTCGTTCGTAATTTTGTATTTAGACTCGCCAAGGCCTTATCGTAGGCTTAGAGGTCAGTTGCAAATTGGGAAACAAGGGAAATAATGATGAGGGATAGGGTAGGCTGAAAGAAAGATGAAAATGGTTTGGAAATGTGGCGTTGGGGTAGGGGGTGAATGGTAGAAAATGAACGTACCTGATCGGGATGACAAGAAAAGTACCAATACAAAGAGAATAAAATTTAACACACTTTTTTTTAATTACAATTTTTTTCGAATTTTTTAATTTTTTTTCAAATTTTTTTTCTTTCGAATTTTTTTAACTTTTTTTCTGATTTTTTTTCAATTTTTTTTGGAATTTTTTTTCAAACTTACTTGATGAGTCACAAACTATACCAGGAGTAATTTCGAATGCTCATACTCCTCGTTTTTGTAGCTCTGATTCCAAATGATATGATCCGCCTCGGGGTGAGTCGAGTCGTATATGAGTTTGCCCAATCATCTACGAAGAAGTATCGTTCGGTTTGTTCAAAAGATGTTTTAAGTGAATGATGGCGGAAGCTATATAAGAAGGGTTCAAAGATGGGTTTATGGATATGAAGTTTATATAGGTTCGGTTATAAAAAAATAATAAAAGATGGAGATAAATATAGTAATCGGATAACAAACAACAGATGTGAAGTGAATTGATGGTTCGATTATGATGAAACAAAAGGATGGAATGGAGTGGAATGAAAATGATCTCAAAAACAACACGAACCAATATTAGAAAATATTGACCCAAATGCTTATAAGTTTTCAAGGTGGTCGGATGGAGAATAGGAGAACCTCAACCCGCTACTTAGCAAAGTAGGAACCTTGGTATAAGGGTGAACGCCACACTATTTGATAGTGATAAGTTCAGGATAAAGAAGAAGGCAGGTTGACGCCACTAGTGACTGAGATAAGCCAACGAGTTCTACAACAAAATATGAAAGAAAGAAATCTCACAAATTTCATATAAGTTCAATAGTGTTTAAAACTAAGCAAAAAGATCTCCTTACAAAGCTGATTTCACCTATTTATAGTGCTAAAATAGGTTAGCTGAATGGTCGCAAACATTCAACTTAATGTGCCAATTAAAAGCTGAAATTTAACTCAAGTCTTTTCACATTCTTGAGCCAAATAACTCCATCCTTGAATTAACTTTAATTCAGCTGAATGAATGACTTTAAGTGCTTGAAAAATGACTCTTGAGTTAGCCCTAGGTCAGCTGAATGGACACCATCTTCTTAATCAGCTTCTTAATGATGTTTGAATGCTTGAAATAACCTTTGAAAAGGCAAAAACGGCTAGTAGTGGAAAGGTTGCAACCAAAATTAATTTGGATGATAAAATGCTCCTTAAACCTCCTTTAAATGATGTATAAACCTTCTTTATAACAGCCTTCTTACTTTGTAACCGAAATCTCTTGAAAAGTTACCTTATTGAATGCATAACAGCCTTTAAATGTAATGGATGTGAGCTGAAAAGTCACCTGCAATTAACACATGTAACCGACACATTTATTCAATTATTAAGGTTAAAACAAATTAACAACTAACTTAAATAAACGAACTAACACTTATGCATCATTTATTCCAGCAACTAGTTTAATTAAGAGAAGCATTATTAAATGAACTTTAACTCATGCATCAATAAATAATCCTAGAAACTAGATTAATTAAGAGCAACAGTTATTAAATAAAGTTCAACAAAAACACTTATTAATTAAACTAAGATGAGTTGAATAAATGCCCTGTGACAACTCGAATCAGGGCCTAATCGGAATAGTGGTTTCGTGACCACAAATTCGAGATAGAAATAATTGTTTTATAATTATTTTATAATTATTTTGAGGTTTATGATATGATTTCATGATTTCGTGAAAATTTCGTGAAGAAATTCAATGCATAAAGTGCTTAATTTGAAGTTAGGGACTAAATTGAATAAGTTGCAAAACTTGCATTCTAGAAGTTTGTAGTATGAAATTGCTTTAAAATATTAATTAGGAGGTCTTAAATAGCAATTTGACCAATTTTAAGTTCATGGACAAAATTAGGACATGGAAGGAATTTTTGAAAGTTTAGTAGTAAGGGCATTTTGGTCATTTAGGGGTAAAATGAATTAAAATACAAAATTAAAAGCCAATTTTGCTCATCTTCTTCATGGAGGCCGAAATTAGCATGGGGGAGGCCATGTCTAGGGTTTTCAAGCTTTCCAAGCTCAATAGTAAGTGATTCCAAGCCCCGCTTTTAATGTTCTTTACGTTTTTGGAATCCGTGAGCTCGATTAAGCTTATTCTAGCAATTATTTAAGCTAGGGATCATATTTGGAAAAATACCCATAGGTGAAATGTGTTTATTTTGATGTTTTATGGTAGAATATGAAGCTTGAAATTGTGTTAAACAACTTTTGCTAAGTGATTTTTTAAAAAACGAGTAAAATGGCATAATCAATAAAAATATCTATTGTTCATAACTATGTGTTAGAGTGAGAATTTGATGTTGCCATAGAAGGGTAAAATGATCAGTATGTCATAAAACACAAGGAAATAGGATGAAGTTTAATTTTTGAGTCTTGGGGCAAAAGTGCAAATATGCAAAAGTTTAGGGTCAAAATGCAAATTTGTAAAATATGATTTTTAGACCCACATGAATAGTGTGATTAATTATTAGGCTAAATGTGATATTATAGATCAAGAAAGGCGTGGAATCGATCTCGAACTGGGAAAGGAAAATGTTTTGGACTAAATTGCAAAATTTCTATATTTTGCACCGAGGTAAGTTTGTATGTAAATAATACATTAACTTCATTTACATTTTTATATTTCAGCCTATTATATATATTTTAGCCAATTTTGAAGCATAAATTGATTATTGGAAGAATGGAAATAAGTAATAGAGAGAGAAATCCGGTTGAACATTCGGAAGAATTGAATAATATAGATGGAGTGTAGCTAGGTCACATGTATGATGCCGAGTGCACATCATGTGTACAAGAAAGCTACACGATACTATGTAGTAGCTAGGTCACATGTGTGATACGGGAAGTATCCCATGTAGACAAGAGAGCTACTGGAGAGAGATAAATGTAGCTAGGTCACATGTGTGATACGGAAGTATCCCATGTAGACAAGAGAGCTACGGGATATATGTAGCTAGGTCGCATGCGTGGTTCCAGGTGAAGGACACCATGTAGACAAGAGAGCTACGAGATAAATTGGCTAGGTCACATGGGTGGTACTAAGTGTTCACCATGTGTACAAGAGAGGCGAATTATATGAAATATGATGGTGGAGTGTGTCTTTGAAACCATCAAGTATCGGAATTGATCCGAATTGTTCAACGGGATGGCTTTATGGTGACAATGTAATTATGGACCTATACTTGTAATGTATGAAATGTAGTGAAAATGAATTGTGATATGTATGTTAAAATGAGGTTAATACAAAGAAAGTGTGAAAGAGTGAATTAGCACTAAAACTGTTGTGGGACAGTAGCAGTGGCGTGATTTTGAAAACTCACCAAAAATAGTAGGAATTTAACTAGAGGCTGAATGAGATGTGAAATTAAAGCTTGATGAGTCTATTTTCATATAAAATAAACGGAGCAAGTAAAGGAATTCTATATTTTGAGATATTTATAATTGTGTGTGACTTGCTCAGAATGACTATGTGATCCCCTGTTCCAACTTTGAAAAATCATTAAAAATTGTAAAAAACAAATTAAGAAATATAGTTAATATGCATAAATTCATTATTGCGTCTAGTTTTAAATGAAATAGGTTTCATGATTATTTGAATTGTATACTGGGAGAAATTAAATTCCTAGTGAACAGAGGTCAGATTAGTCGAGCTGTGTAACAGGGGAAATTTTAACTAATAAACTGTACTAATTGGCTTGGCCAAAAATTCTAGAAAAAAATTAGTGAATAGATATATGAGTCTATTTTCAAGGAAAATTTACAGAATTGGATTTCGAGTTTCGTAACTCGAGTTATGATTTGTTTAGTGAACATGATGCAGGAGAGACAGCTTGACCAAAGTGGAATAAATAGTGAAATTAAAAGTAGATACACTTGAGTTATTATGTAATCATACTAAATTCTTTATTCATTATTTATGTACTTGCTTACTAAGCGTAAAGCTTACTTCCTTCTTTTCATTTATTTTTAGTTTGTCAGTCACTCGGGGTTGGAGATCGTTTGAGGCAAAGATCACACTATCAAGCCATTACCCTTGGAGTATTGGCTAGTATATGTTAAATGTTTTCATGTGGGTGGCATGTATAAGAAGTTTATTTCATGTCATGTATTATTATTATGATTTGGTTTACGTATTGGCCTACATTGAGCTTTTGTACATGGCCGTGAGATGTGGTCTTTATTTATTGTGGTTTGCATGTTTTAATTTTGGGTAGAACTTTGTAACCTGATTTTTATATGTTTGTGAATGTTTAAGTCCGGTAATGCCTCGAACCTTGTTCCGGATTCGGATACGGGTGAAGGGTGTTACATTTAGTGGTATCAGAGCTATGGTTTAGTCGGTTCTCGGACTAACCTAGCATGTGTAAAAGTCCAGCTATACATGCCACTGATCTCTGATAGTGTGATGTCTCCCAACGCGTATGAACACCGTCTTGTTTAGACAGAGGTACTCTCCAACGGAGCTGCACTGACCATGTTCAATGTGATGCGAAAGTGTTTGAATAAAATTACGATTATGATGAGTCTCGATTTAGAAAAGTATGAATAAAAATTTATGATATATATATAAGTGATAACACGTGAGATGAAAAGGTCATGTTGTAATAAATACCTATACATGCTTGATGCTCCTATGATGTAGCGTATTTGATTTACTTGATAAGGTGAATGGGATAAATAGAAATTGTAGAGAGGTATGAGTAAAAGTTCCTAATATTATGATATGAATAAATATGTCATTGCCTTGATTGAACATTGAATGTTGATGAATGTGAATGATATTTTTTATGAGATAAATGATTATAATGAAATGAATTTATCTATGTTAAATTGTTTGGACTGAATTATGTGATTGTAATGATATGTATATGATGATGCATGAAATGAAAGTTGCCATTGTGATGCAAATATCTATGTTTGTTTAACCCTTATATGATGTCATGAGTATGATTTGCTCGAGTAGATGAATGGATAAGTCAAGCTATTCAAAAAAAATAAATAAATAAAATATGATGCATGCATAATTATACTTGACTAAATGAGATAACTGGAAAGTGGGCATTAAACCAATATGAATGTTAGTTACTCGAAATAAATGACATGATTGAGATATGATTGCTCTGATGAAAACCGTGTTTCATGTATATGTATATGAGAGTTGAGTCGAGGCCCTACGACCCTTCCCCTTATCAAAGTGGTGTTTTATAATGGAATTTCATGAGATTTGTACTGAATAAGTTTCCGGTTGAGAAACCAAAGAGTTCAGTGCTAGAATAATTATAAATATGATTAGAGATTGAAGAATGAGTTGATAAGTAAAGTCAAAGCTAAAAAAAAAGTATCAGATTGGCATAAGGATTATTGGAGTTATGCACTATTCCAATTAGAGAAGAAAATTATTTTGATAAATTGAATTACTAAGGTACAAGGTCAAGGAAAGTGCAAAACAAAATTTATTCAGAACTAGTCTTCTTTAGTGAAAATAATATGAAATTTGTGATGACATGTAAATAGTTGGGGAAATGATATCCGAGATGTGTAATATCCGAGTGTGACAAGCATTACTGGGATGATTTTAGCGCTTTTCTTCTAAGATGTTTTATGTGTTTATCCGCTCCAGAAATATTTCTAGGGTTGTTGATCTTTTGAATAAATTCTAGTTATATGAGGATGTTTTCTAATCTCGATGTTAGATTTAAAGCATTGGTAGCCTGACTGGTTTATAATTTGTATTGCTCTATTCTTTCGGGCATTCTATTATATTCTACCTGATTAAAAAAAAAAAAAAGAGAATATGGATAATACTATGATTTTGTTTCATCTACTTGATGCTCCATTTGATATGTATATATAGGAAGATACATTGTTCTTGTTGCATTTAATTCAAAGTGAGATTAAATGATGTTTTCTATTGGATTTCTTTTCGTTAAGGAATTATCGGGATTTTCTATATTTTCCTATGAGTTTGGTTTCTGATTTTCCGGCATAGTATCGTATCTTGGGTTTCTTTATTTCGGGGTTTCTATCTTGGATTTCTTTATTTGGTTTTCTTGTTATCTTTATTCAGTAATTTGTCAATTATGACTCATGCTTGGAGTGCATTCTTCACTCGTGATAATCATGTCAAGTATGACTATACTGATTTGATTTGAGTAATATGGTGATTTAAAGATTGGGATTTTTCTAATTTTCGTGTAAGGTTTGACAACAAAGAAAAGCATAAGTGATAAAAGTGCGAGTTTCAATCGGTATGGTGGATTACTTCTCTCAAGTAAGTCAATTATAGTTAATGTCTTCAATTGAGATGTTTTGGTTACTTGAGCTAATGCAATTGAAATAGTTTTGATTAACGTAAGGAATGAATAGTAAAGGATGGCATGATGAAATATTTTGTAACTAGAAGAAAGGATTATTTTCGAGGTTATATCGTAATTATTTCAGAGTGGAAAGAGGAAAATATGATAGTGAGTAGTAAACTAAAAGAGTATAGTGAGGATCGACTTTCGATGTTGAATTTCAGATTGATCCGATTCATGATATTATTATTCGAGGCTTATACACAGAAAGAATTGTATGAAGCTCACAAATGAAATTTGCCTATTCATTCAGAGAGTAATGACGGTAATCGTAATTTGATTCGAGATGTTATTGGATTATGATTTATTGATGATGAAAATCAGTATGATTATTTCGGAAGAGTGTAGGTCCCTTTGATCGTTGGATTTCTTGGAATTCTAGTCTCCATTAACCAAACTGAGATCTGGTTTTATGTCAAGATGACAAGGGAAACGGAGAAGGCTTGAAAATTTAAGAACAATTGAGAGATGAGTCCGTAAGCTTTCATAATATCTCAAAAAAATTAAAAAGATATATTGAGGCACCACTGAAGTGAAAGTTCTTCAGCACCGAATCTGAAATTTATGCATCTAAGTAAAGACCACTTTTTTTAGGTAAGATTTTTTGGGACGAAAATCTCTAAAGGGGGGAGAATTGTGACAACCCGAATCAGGGCCTAATCGGAATAGTGGTTTCGTGACCACAAATTCGAGATAGAAATAATTGTTTTATAATTATTTTATAATTATTTTGAGGTTTATGATATGATTTCATGATTTCGTGAAAATTTCGTGAAGAAATTCAATGCATAAAGTGCTTAATTTGAAGTTAGGGACTAAATTGAATAAGTTGCAAAACTTGCATTCTAGAAGTTTGTAGTATGAAATTGCTTTAAAATATTAATTAGGAGGTCTTAAATAGCAATTTGACCAATTTTAAGTTCATGGACAAAATTAGGACATGGAAGGAATTTTTGAAAGTTTAGTAGTAAGGGCATTTTGGTCATTTAGGGGTAAAATGAATTAAAATACAAAATTAAAAGCCAATTTTGCTCATCTTCTTCATGGAGGCCCAAATTAGCATGGGGAGGCCATGGCTAGGGTTTTCAAGCTTTCCAAGCTCAATAGTAAGTGGTTCCAAGCCCTGTTTTTAATGTTCTTTACGCTTTTGGAATCCCTGTGAGTTCGATTAAGCTTATTCTAGCAATTATTTAAGCTAGGGATCATATTTGGAAAAATACCCATAGGTGAAATGTGTTTATTTTGATGTTTTATGGTAGAATATGAAGCTTGAAATTGTGTTAAACAACTTTTGCTAAGTGATTTTTCAGAGAAAAACGAGTAAAACGGCATAATCGATAAAAATATCTATTGTTCATAACTATGTGTTAGAGTGAGAATTTGATGTTGCCATAGAAGGGAAAAATGATCAGTATGTCATAAAACACATGGAAATAGGATGAAGTTTAATTTTCGAGTCTTGGAGCAAAAGTGCAAATATGCAAAAGTTTAGGGGTCAAAATGAAAATTTGTAAAATATGATTTTTAGACCCACATGAATAGTGTGATTAATTATTAGGCTAAATGTGATATTATAGATCAAGAAAGGAGTGGAATCGATCTCGAACGGGGAAAGGAAAATGTTTTGGACTAAATTGCAAAATTTCTATATTTTGCACCGAGGTAAGTTTGTATGTAAATAATACATTAACTTCATTTACATTTTTATATTTCAGCCTATTATATATATTTTAGCCGATTTTGAAGCATAAATTGATTATTGGAAGAATGGAAATAAGTAATAGAGAGAGAAATCCCTGCTGAACATTCGGAAGAATTGAATAATATAGATGGAGTGTAGCTAGGTCACATGTATGATGCCGAAAGTACACATCATGTGTACAAGAAAGCTACACGATACTATGTAGTAGCTAGGTCACATGTGTGATACTGGGAAGTATCCCATGTAGACAAGAGAGCTACGGGATATATGTAGCTAGGTCGCATGCGTGGTTCTAGGTGAAGGACACCATGTAGACAAGAGAGCTACGAGATAAATTGGCTAGGTCACATGGGTGGTACTAAGTGTTCACCATGTGTACAAGAGAGCCGAATTATATGAAATATGATGGTGGAGCTGTGTGCTGAAACCATCAAGTATCGGGAATTGATCCGAATTGTTCAACGGGATGGCTTTATGGTGACAATGTAATTATGGACCTATACTTGTAATGTATGAAATGTAGTGAAAATGAATTGTGATATGTATGTTAAAATGAGGTTAATACAAAGAAAGTGTGAAAGAGTGAATTAGAACTAAAACTGTTGTGGGATAGGAGCAGTGACGTGATTTTGAAAACTCACTAAAAATAGTAGGAATTTAACTAGAGGCTGAATGAGATGTGAAATTAAAGCTTGATGAGTCTATTTTCATATAAAATAAACGGAGAAAGTAAAGAAATTCTATATTTTGAGATATTTATAATTGTGTGTGACTTGCTCAAAATGACTATGTGATCCCCTGTTCCAACTTTGAAAAATCATTAAAAATTGTAAAAAACAAATTAAGAAATATAGTTAATATGCATAAATTCATTATTGTGTCTAGTTTTAAATGAAATAGGTTTCATGATTATTTGAATTATATACTGGGAGAAATTAAATTCGTAGTGAACAGAGGTCAGATTAGTCGAGCTGTGTAACAGGGGAAATTTTAACTAATAAACTGTACTAATTGGCTTGACCAAAAATTCTAGAAAAAAATTAGTGAATAGATATATGAGTCTATTTTCAAGGAAAATTTACAGAATTGGATTTCGAGTTTCATAACTTGAGTTATGATTTATTTAGTGAACATGACGCAGGAGAGACAGCTTGACCAAAGTGGAATAAATAGTGAAATTAAAAGTAGATACACTTGAGTTATTATGTAATCATACTAAATTCTTTATTCATTATTTATGTACTTGCTTACTAAGCGTAAAGCTTACTTCCTTCTTTTCATTTATTTTTAGTTTGTCGTCAGCTCGTGGGTTGAGATCGTCGGAGGCAAAGATCACACTATCAAGCCATTACCCTTGGAGTATTGGCTAGTATATGTTAAATGTTTTCATGTGAGTGGCATGTATAAGAAGTTTATTTCATGTCATGTATTATTATTATGATTTGGTTTACGTATTGGCCTACATTGAGCTTTTGTACATGGCCGTGAGATGTGGTCTTTATTTATTGTGGTTTGCAAGTTTTAATTTTGGGCAGAACTTTGTGACTCGATTTTTATATGTTTGTGAATGTTTAAGTCCGGTAACGCCTCGAACCTTGTTCCGGAGTCGGATACGGGTGAAGGGTGTTACATGCCCAGCAACTCATTTATTAAACTAAGATGCTTAAATGCATGTTTTAAAAATGCAAATTAAATGAACAAATGAGTTATTTAATGCAAGACTTAATTTAATGAAACTGACTTAAACTAACATGGGAGTTACATAATGCATGGCTTTATTAAATGCAAAACACATAATGCATGTCATAATTAAAATATCTAGATCAATAATGCATGACATTAACTAAAGATGCATTTAATTAAACAAGGCATAATTAAAGACTAAAGTATTGAGCTGATTCGAGCTCAAATGAGCTGAATTTGAACTGGTCGGAGCTCGTGGAGCTGGAAACGAACTGGGATCAGCTTGCTAGCTATGCAAGGCTCAACTGAAGAGACTTGACTGACGGGGTTCGCTGGGCGCGCTCGCATCATTAGTGACACTAGAAATTAGAAGCTCAGAAGAGCTTTTCAAAATCTTACTCAAAATTGGGATGCATAACCCAATACCAGGATAAAAAACTTGAGCTGGCATTACCTTCTCATGATGGATCAAAAATTTCATTGATGGCATCAAATTAGAATCACAAAGCATTTGAAAGTTATAGTCTTGGGAAACCAAGCTCCATAACTCAAATCCCTTGAACAATATCACAGAACAATAATTTTTGAGATCAAAAACAAAGTTCTCTCTTACCATTTCAATCTAATCGAAAATTTCATGACCGGCATCATGGAAGGAACATGAAGCAAATGAAACTTGCAATCATGCAAAGAATATGCGAATCCTTTTAACCATGTCATAGAACAATCTTCGGGATCAAAGGATAGAATTTTCATTTGCATCTTATCACAATTCAACAACTTTATTTTTAGATTTAAAGACAAAACATCAGACAAGAAAAAAATATTTACACATTCATTCAAAAAAAATTTACGATGCTTGCTTTCTCTCATGGACGTTCCGTAATAACAAACTCCAAGATTCGAGTTGGTGATGATTCGAGTTGTTTGTTGCCCAATCATTAAAATGGAGAAGTATGGTTCTTGAATAGAGCATTGGTCGAATTTGGCTAAGTAAGGCTTTAAACAAAAGGGGTATGTGATAGTTTAAGATAATTAAGGGATATGGTTTAGTTTAACAAAGGAACTCAGGTGGTTTGAAAAATGGTAATGTGGATGGTTTGAATGGTTTTAAGGTCAAGAAAGAAATAGTACTAAAATAGAGTACTAACCTAAATCTTATAGGACACTTAAAGGTGGATAGAAAGATAACGATGAACGCCACACTCTATTTAAGAGTGATAAGTTTGGAAAGAACAGGATGATGCCACTAGCAAACTAGATAAGTCATGCTGAGTCTAAACCAAAATAGGAGAGTTGAAAAACTCACAAAATGTTATAAACATTAATCAATGGATCAAAAGTCTCTTAAATAAGCTGATTACAAAGTATTTATACTGCTACATGTGACCTAGCCGAAAAGTCACTTGAATTCAACTTAAATGTGTGGTTATGAGCTAAAATAAAACTCAATTACTAAGCAAAAACTCTTGAAATCTCTAAGCCTAAGTAACAGCGACTATTAACAAGATTTAATGTTCCAATTCAGCTAAATAAATGAGATGAAAACTTAAGCTGGAAGAGTTCAATGTTTTGAGCAGCCCAATGACTTCAATTCCTTCATTAAATCAGCCTTGGGCAGCTGAATAGACACTAGAAACATGTATAATGCTCTCCTTTAATTGTTGTCCATTGCTATTCTTGAACAACTCCTTGGAGAAGAGGAATAGGCTGCTGAAATTTAATGGTGCATAATGCTCTTCTTTAAATGTTGTAACTGCCCCTTGAATGTAACCGATTCCAACTGAATAGTCACATTTAATACTTTGTAACAGCTCCCTTGGACTTAACTTATTCCAGCTGAAAAGTCACCTACAAGCACTGATAAACACATTAAAAACACATTTAATCACACTATACTTAATAAACACTTTTAACTCTTAACTTAATTTAATAAACTGTAAATAAACATATTTAAAACATGTAATAGGCTGGACATATTAAAATTATGTATGAACTAACACTTAATTAAAATGGTCAGAATTTAGACACATTTATTTAGACTAAACTATATTAACTAACTTAATTAAATATCTAGCAGCTTTAGAACGCATGGACTAATTGAGCTGAACCAAATTAACCGATTTAGCTAAGCAAGTAATTATTCCAGCAACTAAAACGAAATAAATTAAAAATAAATTCAAAACGAGCAAACAAGCTTATTGAGCTGGAAATGAGCAGAATTAAGCTCAACGAGCTGAGATTAAGCTTCATTTTGCACTTGGGCCCCTCGAACTTAGGCCACTCTTGATGACGTCGAGTTGTGTTGAAACATGATGCAACCAGGTTCGCAACAATTTTGATCATTCTTCCCAAAATGCAGCAAGAATTCCTTTTTCATCAATAAACCACGCATGCTAAGCAAAGGGAAATTAAGCACAAATATACTCAAACAATCGAGCCTCTTATGTAACACCCTTCACCCGTATCCGACTCCGGAACAAGGTTCGAGGCGTTACCGGACTTAAACATTCACAAACATATAAAATCGGGTCACAAAGTTCTGCCCAAAATTAAAACTTGCAAACCACACTAAATAAAGACCACATCTCACGGCCATGTACAAAAGCTCAATGTAGGCCAATACGTAAACCAAATCATAATAATAATACATGACATGAAATAAACTTCTTATACATGCCACTCACATGAAAACATTTAACATATACTAGCCAATACTCCAAGGGTAATGGCTTGATAGTGTGATGCTGCCTCCGACGATCTCCAACCCCTGAGCTGACCTGACAAACTAAAAATAAATGAAAAGAAGGAAGTAAGCTTTACGCTTAGTAAGCAAGTACATAAATAATGAATAAAGAATTTAGTATGATTACATAATAACTCAAGTGTATCTACTTTTAATTTCACTATTTATTCCACTTTGGTCAAGCTGTCTCTCCTGCGTCATGTTCACTAAATAAATCATAACTCGAGTTACGAAACTCAAAATCCAATTTTGTAAATTTTCCTTGAAAATATACTCATATATCTATTCACTAATTTTTTTCTAGAATTTTTGGTCAAGCCAATTAGTACAGTTTATTAGTTAAAATTTCCCCTGTTACACAACTCGACTGATCTGACCTCTGTTCACTACGAATTTAATTTCTCCCAGTATACAATTCAAATAATCATGAAACTTGTTTCGTTTAAAACTAGACTCAATAATGAATTTATGCATATAAACTATATTTCTTAATTTGTTTTGTACAATTTTTAATGATTTTTCAAAGCTGGAACAGGGGATCACATAGTCATTCTGAGCAAGTCACACACAAGTATAAATATCTCAAAATATAGAATTCCTTTACTTGCTCCGTTTCTTTTATATGAAAATAGACTCATCAAGATTTAATTTCACATCTCATTCAGCCTCTAGTTAAATTCCTACTATTTTTGGTGAGTTTTCAAAATCACGTCACTGCTACTGTCCCACAACAGTTTTAGTGCTAATTCACTCTTTCACACTTTCTTTGTATTAACCTCATTTTAACATACATATCACAATTCATTTTCACTACATTTCATACATTACAAGTATAGGTCCATAATTACATTGTCACCATAAAGCCATCCCGTTGAACAATTCGGATCAATTTCGATACTTGATGGTTTCAAGACACAGCCCACCATCATATTTCATATAATTCGCCTCTCTTGTACACATGGTGAACACTTAGTACCACCCATGTGACCTAGCCAATTTATCTCGTAGCTCTCTTGTCTACATGGTGTCCTTCACCTGGAACCACGCATGCGACCTAGCTACATATATCCCGTAGCTCTCTTGTCTACATGGGATGCTTCCCGTATCACACATGTGACCTAGCTACATTTATCTCTCTCCCGTAGCTCTCTTGTCTACATGGGATACTTCCCGTATCACACATGTGACCTAGCTACTACATAATATCGTGTAGCTTTCTTGTACACATGATGTGCACTCGGCATCATACATGTGACCTAGCTACACTCCATCTATATTATTCAATTCTTCCGAATGTTCAACCGGAATTTCTCTCTCTATTACTTATTTCCATTCTTCCAATAATCAATTTATGCTTCAAAATCGGCTATAATATATATAATAGGCTGAAATATAAAAATGTAAATGAAGTTAATGTATTATTTACATACAAACTTACCTCGGTGCAAAATATAGAAATTTTGCAGTTTAGTCCAAAACATTTTCCTGTCCCCGTTCGAGATCGATTCCACGCCTTTCTTGACCTATAATATCACATTTAGCCTAATAATTAATCACACTATTCATGTGGGACTAAATATCATATTTTTACAAATTTGCATTTTGACCCCTAAACTTTTGCATATTTGCACTTTTGCCCCAAGACTCGAAAATTAAACTTCATCCTATTTCCTTGTGTTTTATGACATACTGATCATTTTTACCTTCTATGGAAACATCAAATTCTCACTCTAACACATAGTTATGAACAATAGATATTTTTATCGATTATGTCGTTTTACTCATTTTTACGAAAAATCACTTAGCAAAAGTTGTTTAACACAATTTCAAGCTTAATATTCTACCATAAAACATCAAAATAAACACATTTCACCTATGGGTATTTTTCCAAATATGAACCCTAGCTTAAATAATTGCTAGAATAAGCTTAATCGAAAGCCAAGGGATTCCAAAAACGTAAAGAACATTAAAGCGGGGCTTGGAATCACTTACTATTGAGCTTGGAAAGCTTGAAAACCCTAGCCATGGCCTCCCCATGCTAATTTCGGCCTCCATGAAGAAGATGAGCAAAATTGGCTTTTAATTTTGTATTTTAATTCATTTTACTCCTAAATGACCAAAATGCCCTTACTACTAAACTTTCAAAAATTCCTTCCATATCCTAATTTTGTCCATGAACTTAAAATTGGTCAAATTTCTATTTAAGACCTCCTAATTAATATTTTAAAGCAATTTCATACTAGAAACTTCTAGAATGCAAGTTTTGCAACTTATTCAATTTAGTCCCTAACTTCAAATTAAGCACTTTATGCATTGAATTTCTTCACGAAATTTTCACGAAATCATGAAATCATATCATAAACCTCAAAATAATTATAAAATAATTATAAAACAATTATTTCTATCTCAAATTTGTGGTCACGAAACCACTATTCCGATTAGGCCCCGATTCGGGTTGTCACAATTCTCCCCCTTTAGAGATTTTTCGTCCCCAAAATCTTACCTAAAAGTGGTCTTCACTTAGATGCATAAATTTCAGATTCGGTCTTTGAAGAACTTTCACCTGTGTGGTGCCTCCAATATATCTTTTTAATTTTTTCATATATTATGAAAGCTTACGGACTCATCTCTCAATTGTTCTTAAATTTTCAAGCCTTCTCCGTTTCCCTTGTCATCTTGACATAAAACCATATCTCAATTTGGTTAATGGAGACTAGAATTCCAAGAAATCCAACGATCAAAGGGACCTACACTCTTCCGAAATAATCATACTGATTTTCATCATCAATAAATCATAATCCAATAACATCTTAATCAAATTACTGAGACACGTCATTACTCTCTGAATGAATAGGCAAATTTCACTGTGAGCTTCATACAATTCTTTCTGTATAAGCCTCAAAATAATAATATCATGAATCAGATCCAATCTGAAATTCAACATCAGAAGTCGATCCTCACTATACTCTTTTAGTTTACTACTCACTATCATATTTTCCTCTTTCCACTACGGAAATAATTCGATATAACCTCTAAAAATAATCCTTTCTTCTAGTTACAAAATATTTCATCATGCCATCCTTTACTATTCATTCCTTGCGTTAATCAAAACTATTTCAATTGCATTAGCTCAAGTAACCAAAACATCTCAATTGAAGACATTAACTATAATTGACTTACTTGAGAGAAGTAATCCACCATACCGATTGAAACTCGCACTTTTATCACTTATGCTTTTCTTTGTTGTCAAACTTTACACGAAAATTAGAAAATCCCAACATGAAATCACCATATTACCCAAATCAAATCAGAAGTATAGTCATACTTGACATGATTATCACGAAAGTGAAGAATGCACTCCAAGCATGAGTCATAATTGACAAATTACGGAATAAAGATAACAAGAAAACCAAATAAAGAAATCCAAGATAGAGAAACCCAGAATAAAGAAACCCAAGATACGATACTATGCCGGAAAATCAAAAACCAAACTCATAGGAAAATATAGAAAATCCCGATAATTCCTTAAAGAAAAGAAATCCAATAGAAAACATCATTTAATCTCACTGGAATTAAATGCAACAAGAACAATGTATCTTCCTATATATACATATCAAATGGAGCATCAAGTAGATGAAACAAAATCATAGTATTATACATATTCTCTTATTTTTTTATTTTTTTAAATCAGGCAGAATATAATAGAATGCCCGAAAGAATAGAGCAATACAAATTATAAACCAGTCAGGCTACCAATGCTTTCGTCTAACATCAGGATTAGAAAACATCCTCATATAACTAGAATTTATTCAAAAGATCAACAACCCTAGAAATATTTCTGGGAACGGATAAACACATAAAACATCTTAGAAGAAATCGCTAAAATCATCCCACCAGAATCGCTGTCACACTCAGATTTACACATCTCAGATATCATTTCCCCAACTATTTCTATCATCACAAATTTCATATTATTTTTCACTAAAGAAGACTAGTTCTGAATAAATTTTGTTTTGCACTTTCCTTGACCTTGTACCTTAGTAATTCAATTTATCAAAATAATTTTCTTCTCTAATTGGAATAATGCATAACTCCAATAATCCTTATGCCAATCTGATTTTTTTTTTTAGCTTTGACTTTACTTATCAACTCATTCTTCAATCTCTAATCATATTTATAATTATTCTAGCATTGAACTCTTTGGTTTCTCAACCGGAAACTTATTCAGTACAAATCTCATGAAATTCCATTATAAAACACCACTTTGATAAGGGGAGGGGGTCGTAGGGCCTCGACTCAACTCTCATATACATATACATGAAACACAGCTTTTCATCAGAGCAATCATATCTCAATCATGTCATTCATTTCGAGTAACTAACATTCATATTGGTTTAATGCCCACTTTCCAGCTTATCTCATTTAGTCAAGCATAATTATGCATGCATCATATTTTATTTATTTTTTGAATAGCTTGACTTATCCATTCATCTACTCGAGCAAATCATACTCATGACATCATATAAGGGTTAAACAAACATAGATATTTGCATCACAATGGCAACTTTCATTTCATGCATCATCATATACATATCATTACAATCACATAATTCAGTCCAAACAATTTAACATAGATAAATTCATTTCATTATAATCATTTATCTCATAAAAAAATATCATTCACATTCATCAACATTCAATGTTCAATCAAGGCAATGACATATTTATTCATATCATAATATTAGGAACTTTTACTCATACCTCTACGAATTTCTTTTTATCCCATTCACCTTATCAAGTAAATCAAATACGCTACATCATAGGAGCATCAAGCATGTATAGATATTTATTACAACATAACCTTTTCATCTCACGTGTTATCACTTATATATATATCATAAATTTTTATTCATACTTTTCTAAATTGAGACTCATCATAGTCGTAATTTTATTCAAACACTTTCGCATCACATTGAACATGGTCAGTGCAGCTCGGTTAGAGAGTGCCTCTGTCTAAACAAGACGGTGTTCATACGCATCAGGAGACATCACACTATCACGGATCAGTGGCATGTATAGCTGGACTTTTACACATGCTAGGTTAGTCCGAGAACCGACTAAACCATAGCTCTGATACCACTAAATGTAACACCCTTCACCCGTATCCGACTCCGGAACAAGGTTCGAGGCGTTACCGGACTTAAACATTCACAAACATATAAAATCGGGTCACAAAGCTTTGCCCAAAATTAAAACTTGCAAACCACAATAAATAAAGACCACATCTCACGGCCATGTACAAAAGCTCAATGTAGGCCAATACGTAAACCAAATCATAATAATAATACATGACATGAAATAAACTTCTTATACATACCACTCACATGAAAACATTTAACATATACTAGCCAATACTCCAAGGGTAATGGCTTGATAGTGTGATGTTGCCTCCGACGATCTCCAACCCCGAGAGTGACTGACAAACTAAAAATAAATGAAAAGAAGGAAGTAAGCTTTACGCTTAGTAAGCAAGTACATAAATAATGAATAAAGAATTTAGTATGATTACATAATAACTCAAGTGTATCTACTTTTAATTTCACTATTTATTCCACTTTGGTCAAGCTGTCTCTCCTGCGTCATGTTCACTAAATAAATCATAACTCGAGTTAAAAAAGTCAAAATCCAATTCTATAAATTTTCCTTGAAAATATACTCATATATCTATTCACTAATTTTTTTCTAGAATTTTTGGTCAAGTCAATTAGTACAGTTTATTAGTTAAAATTTCCCCTGTTACACAACTCGACTGATCTGACCTCTGTTCACTACGAATTTAATTTCTCCCAGTATACAATTCAAATAATCATGAAACTTGTTTCGTTTAAAACTAGACTCAATAATGAATTTATGCATATAAACTATATTTCTTAATTTGTTTTGTACAATTTTTAATGATTTTTCAAAGCTGGAACAGGGGATCCCATAGTCATTCTGCGCAAGTCACACACAAGTATAAATATCTCAAAATATAGAATTCCTTTACTTGCTCCGTTTCTTTTATATGAAAATAGACTCATCAAGCTTTAATTTCACATCTCATTCAGCCTCTAGTTAAATTCCTACTATTTTTGGTGAGTTTTCAAAATCACGTCACTGCTACTGTCCCACAACAGTTTTAGTGCTAATTCACTCTTTCACACTTTCTTTGTATTAACCTCATTTTAACATACATATCACAATTCATTTTCACTACATTTCATACATTACAAGTATAGGTCCATAATTACATTGTCACCATAAAGCCATCCCGTTGAACAATTCAGATCAATTCCCGATTCTTGATGGTTTCAGCACACAGCTCCACCATCATATTTCATATAATTCGCCTCTCTTGTACACATGGTGAACACTTAGTACCACCCATGTGACCTAGCCAATTTATCTCGTAGCTCTCTTGTCTACATGGTGTCCTTCACCTGGAACCACGCATGCGACCTAGCTACATATATCCCGTAGCTCTCTTGTCTACATGGGATGCTTCCCGTATCACACATGTGACCTAGCTACATTTATCTCTCTCCCGTAGCTCTCTTGTCTACATGGGATACTTCCCGTATCACACATGTGACCTAGCTACTACATAATATCGTGTAGCTTTCTTGTACGCATGATGTGCACTCGGCATCATACATGTGACCTAGCTACACTCCATCTATATTATTGAATTCTTCCGAATGTTCAACCGGGATTTCTCTCTCTATTACTTATTTCCATTCTTCCAATAATCAATTTATGCTTCAAAATCGGCTAAAATATATATAATAGGCTGAAATATAAAAATGTAAATGAAGTTAATGTATTATTTACATACAAACTTACCTCGGTGCAAAATATAGAAATTTTGCAATTTAGTCCAAAATATTTTCCTTTCCCCGTTAGATGTTCTTAAATTTTCAAGCCTTCTCCGTTTCCCTTGTCATCTTGACAAAAAACCAGATCTCAATTTGGTTAATGGAGACTAGAATTCCAAGAAATCCAACGATCAAAGGGACCTACACTCTTCCGAAATAATCATACGCTTTTTCATCATCAATAAATCATAATCCAATAACATCTCGAATCAAATTGATTACACGTCATTACTCTCTCTGAATGAATAGGCAAATTTCATTTGTGAGCTTCATACAATTCTTTTTCAGTATAAGCCTCGAATAATAATATCATGAATCGATCCAATCTGAAATTCAACATCGTAAGTCGATCCTCACTATACTCTTTTAGTTTACTACTCACTATCATATTTTCCTCTTTCCACTACGGAAATAATTCGATATAACCTCGAAAATAATCCTTTCTTCTAGTTACAAAATATTTCATCATGCCATCTTTTACTATTCATTCCTTACGTTAATCAAAACTATTTCAATTGCATTAGCTCAAGTAACCAAAACATCTCAATTGAAGACATTAACTATAATTGACTTACTTGAGAGAAGTAATCCACCATACCGATTGAAACTCGTGACTTTTATCACTTATGCTTTTTGTTGTCAAACTTTACACTAAAATTAGAAAATCCCAATACTGAAATCACCATATTACCCAAATCAAATCAGAAGTATAGTCATACTTGACATGATTATCACGAGCTGAAGAATGCACTCCAAGCATGAGTCATAATTGACAAATTACGGAATAAAGATAACAAGAAAACCAAATAAAGAAATCCAAGATAGAGAAACCTGAATAAAGAAACCCAAGATACGATACTATGTAGGAAAATCAAAACCAAACTCATAGGAAAATATAGAAAATCCCGATAACTCCTTAAAGAAAAGAAATCCAATAGAAAACATCATTTAATCTCACTGGAATTAAATGCAACAAGAACAATGTATCTTCCTATATATACATATCAAATGGAGCATCAAGTAGATGAAACAAAATCATAGTATTATACATATTCTCTTATTTTTTTATTTTTTTAAATCAGTGAGAATATAATAGAATGCCCGAAAGAATAGAGCAATACAAATTATAAAACAGTCAAAGCTACCAATGCTTTCTGTCTAACATCGAGGATTAGAAAACATCCTCATATAACTAGAATTTATTCAAAAGATCAACAACCCTAGAAATATTTCTGGGACGGGTAAACACATAAAACATCTTAGAAGAAAACTGCTAAAATCTGTCCAGCCGTAACTGTCACACTCAGATTTACACATCTCAGATATCATTTCCCCAACTATTTCTGTCATCACAAATTTCATATTATTTTTCACTAAAGAAGACTAGTTCTGAATAAATTTTGTTTTGCACTTTCCTTGACCTTGTACCTTAGTAATTCAATTTATCAAAATAATTTTCTTCTCTAATTGGAATAATGCATAACTCCAATAATCCTTATGTCAATCTGATACTTTTTTTTTTTTTAGCTTTGACTTTACTTATCAACTCATTCTTCAATCTCTAATCATATTTGTAATTATTCTAGCATCGAACTCTTTGGTTTCTCAACCGGAAACTTATTCAAGTACAAATCTCATGAAATTCCATTATAAAACACCACTTTGATAAGGGGAAGGGGTCGTAGGGCCTCGACTCAACTCTCATAGACATATACATGAAACACAGTTTTCATCGTGAGCAATCATATCTCAATCATGTCATTCATTTCGAGTAACTAACATTCATATTGGTTTAATTGCCACTTTCCAGCTTATCTCATTTAGTCAAGTATAATTATGCATGCATCATATTTTATTTATTTTTTGAATAGCTTGACTTATCCATTCATCTACTCGAGCAAATCATACTCATGACATCATATAAGGGTTAAACAAACATAGATATTTGCATCACAATGGCAACTTTCATTTCATGCATCATCATATACATATCATTACAATCACATAATTCAGTCCAAACAATTTAACATAGATAAATTCATTTCATTATAATCATTTATCTCATAAAAAAATATCATTCACATTCATCAACATTCAATGTTCAATCAAGGCAATGACATATTTATTCATATCATAATATTAGGAACTTTTACTCATACCTCTATGAATTTCTATTTATCCCATTTACCTTATCAAGTAAATCAAATACGCTACATCATAGAAGCAACAAGCATGTATAGATATTTATTACAACATGACCTTTTCATCTCACGTGTTATCACTTATATATATATCATAAATTTTTATTCATACTTTTCTAAATCGAGACTCATCATAATTGTAATTTTATTCAAACACTTTCGCATCACATTGAACATGGTCAGTGCAGCTCCGTTGGAGAGTGCCTCTGTCTAAACAAGACTGTGTTCATACGCGTCGGGAGACATCACACTATCACGGATTAGTGGCATGTATAGCTGGACTTTTACACATGCTAGGTTAGTCCGAGAACTGACTAAACCATAGCTCTGATACCACTAAATGTAACACCCTTCACCGTATCCAACTCCAAACAAGGTTCGAGGCGCGTTAGGACTTAAACATTCACAAACATATAAAATCGGGTCACAAAGTTCTCGCCCAAAATTAAAACTTGCAAACTACAATAAATGAAGACCACATCTCACGGCCATGTACAAAAGCTCAATGTAGGCCAATACGTAAGCCAAATCATAATAATAATACATGACATGAAATAAACTTCTTATACTTGCCACTCACATGAAAATATTTAACATATACTAGCCAATACTCCAAGGGTAATGGCTTGATAGTGTGATGTCTTTGCCTCCGACGATCTCCAACCCCCGAGTGACTCGACAAACTAAAAATAAATGAAAAGAAGGAAGTAAGCTTTTACGCTTAGTAAGCAAGTACATAAATAATGAATAAAGAATTTAGTATGATTACATAATAACTCAAGTGTATCTACTTTTAATTTCACTATTTATTCCACTTTGGTCAAGCTGTCTCTCCTGCGTCATGTTCACTAAATAAATCATAACTCGAGTTACGAAACTCGAAATCCAATTCTGTAAATTTTCCTTGAAAATATACTCATATATCTATTCACTAATTTTTTTTCTAGAATTTTTGGTCAAGCCAATTAGTACAGTTTATTAGTTAAAATTTCCCCTGTTACACAACTCGACTGATCTGAACTCTGTTCACTACGAATTTAATTTCTCCCAGTATACAATTCAAATAATCATGAAACTTGTTTCGTTTAAAACAGGACTCAATAATGAATTTATGCATATAAACTATATTTCTTAATTTATTTTGTACAATTTTTAATGATTTTTCAAAGCTGGAACAGGGGATCACATAGTCATTCTGAGCAAGTCACACACAATTATAAATATCTCAAAATATAGAATTCCTTTACTTGCTCCATTTCTTTTATATGAAAATAGACTCATCAAGCTTTAATTTCACATCTCATTCAGCCTCTAGTTAAATTCCTACTATTTTCGGTGAGTTTTCAAAATCACGTCATCACTGCATCTTGTCCCACAACAGTTTTAGTGCTAATTCACTTTTTCACACTTTCTTTGTATTAACCTCATTTTAACATACATATCACAATTCATTTTCACTACATTTCATACATTACAAGTATAGGTCCATAATTACATTGTCACCATAAAGCCATCCCGTTGAACAATTCGGATCAATTTCGATACTTGATGGTTTCAAAGACACAGCTCCACCATCATATTTCATATAATTCAGACTCTCTTGTACACATGGTGAACACTTAGTACCACCCATGTGACCTAGCCAATTTATCTCGTAGCTCTCTTGTCTACATGGTGTCCTTCACCTGGAACCACGCATGCGACCTAGCTACATATATCCCGTAGCTCTCTTGTCTACATGGGATACTTCCCAGTATCACACATGTGACCTAGCTACATTTATCTCTCTCCCGTAGCTCTCTTGTCTACATGGGATACTTCCCGTATCACACATGTGACCTAGCTACTACATAATATCGTGTAGCTTTCTTGTACACATGATGTGCACTCGGCATCATACATGTGACCTAGCTACACTCCATCTATATTATTCAATTCTTCCGAATGTTCAACCGGGATTTCTCTCTCTATTACTTATTTCCATTCTTCCAATAATCAATTTATGCTTCAAAATCGGCTAAAATATATATAATAGGCTGAAATATAAAAATGTAAATGAAGTTAATGTATTATTTACATACAAACTTACCTCGGTGCAAAATATAGAAATTTTGCAATTTAGTCCAAAACATTTTCCTTTCCCCTGCTCGAGATCGATTCCACGCCTTTCTTGATCTATAATATCACATTTAGCCTAATAATTAATCACACTATTCATGTGGGTCTAAAAATCATATTTTTACAAATTTGCATTTTGACCCCTAAACTTTTGCATATTTGCACTTTTGACCCAAGACTCGAAAAATTTAACTTCATCCTATTTCCTTGTGTTTTATGACATACTGATCATTTTTCCTTCTATGGAAACATCAAATTCTCACTCTAACACATAGTTATGAACAATAGATATTTTTATCGATTATTTGTTTTACTCTGTTTTTACTTAAAAATCACTTAGCAAAAGTTGTTTAACACTATTTCAAGCTTCATATTCTACCATAAAACATCAAAATAAACACATTTTACCTATGGGTATTTTTCCAAATATGAACCCTAGCTTAAATAATTGCTAGAATAAGCTTAATCAAGCTACCAGGATTCCAAAAACGTAAAGAACATTAAAATCGGGGCTTGGAATCACTTACTATTGAGCTTGGAAAGCTTGAAAACCCTAGCCATGGCCTCCCCCATGCTAATTTCGGCCTCCATGAAGAAGATGAGCAAAATTGGCTTTTAATTTTGTATTTTAATTCATTTTACCCCTAAATGACCAAAATGCCCTTACTAATAAACTTTCAAAAATTCCTTCCATATCCTAATTTTGTCCATGAACTTAAAATTGGTCAAATTTCTATTTAAGACCTCCTAATTAATATTTTATTGCAATTTCATACTAGAAACTTCTAGAATGCAAGTTTTTCAACTTATTCAATTTAGTCCCTAACTTCAAATTAAGCACTTTATGCATTGAATTTCTTCACGAAATTTTCATGAAATCATGAAATCATATCATAAACCTCAAAATAATTATAAAATAATTATAAAACAATTATTTCTATCTCAAATTTGTGGTCACGAAACCACTATTCCGATTAGGCCCTGATTCGGGTTGTCACATCTTAGATATCATGTGAACAAACTTGCGCAAACATGTGAATTTCACACAACTTAGAGGATATTCAATAACCTCACAGACAAACATATTAGGTGTTTTATGTATCAACTTTTTATTACACGAGATCAGATGTTGTTTGCGCTGAATTAATCCTTCTTCAACAACAAGCTTGCCAACACCATTCTCAACAACAAAAAAGTTCTTCAAACCATGATTCAAAATAAAATCTTCAATAATCAGATTATGATTTTCAGCCAAATCTTCACAAGCTAAGTTTTTGGCAAGCTCATCATTAATATACCTGGGAAATTGTTGAGATTCGATTAACATAGAACTCTTACCGTGCTTACCTTTAATCGCTAGTGGACTAGGGTCGTTTTCATTCTTACCTTTCTCGATCAATCAAAATTGCCTCTCGTCGTGAAGGTAATGAAGCTGGAACTTATTAATCGAATCTTCAGAAACCTAAAAAGATGTAACAATATGAGAACAACTCGCATGTTGGTTAATAGAAACATTGCTCACATTTTCTTTCTCACTTTCATCTTTTCCACTCGTTCCTTTTTCAGGCTCTTTTTCCTTTTTTGTAGTCCCCTTTTCTTTTGAAATCTCACTCTCACTCCTTATTTCACTTTCTTTTTCAATAATATCAATCGCTCCACTTACACTTTTATTTATTTCTTCAATCTCACTCTCCTTTTCAATTTTCTTTTCTTTCTCACAATCTTTCTCTTTTTTGTTTTCTTTTTCTTTCATATTTCTTTTTCTTCTTTCAATTTCATTATAAGATGAAGGTAACATGAAAGATTCAGAATGACAAGTTTTTTGACAGAAAGAAGAGAAAGAATCTACATAGGAGTCAAGATCACTTCTTCGTGAATGTCCCTCCATGGGCGGGTACTTTAATGCTTTTGAAACATTCGTAAGCGATCCTCCTTGGATGAATGACTTGATACACTTGTAAAGATATATCTACCGTCTCGTTTGTCATCTCGAAAGGACTCAAACTCGAAGTTTACTTTACTTCGACCCAAATTCCTTGAGGAATAGGAATCTTAATAAGGATCTCTTTTCACACATTCGTTGGATGTTCATCTCCTTGGCAAACTTATTTCCGTCCCCCCGTCTTGAAGAAACTCATTCTCATTGGTCTCGTTCCTCGACTTGGTCTAATCGTTCCTTGATGGGTTTGAGCCTTCAATCAAATAGATGCTCCATTTTGCGCGTAAATGCTTGGGTGTAAAATTTGGCACACTTCCTCCAACAATTCTTATAGAACAGAATCCAACTCCCTCGTTTGGATTTTTTTCTAGACTTTGCGACATTTTAGACACTCACAACAAAAACTCACCAATTCTCTCACAAAGAAAATCACTCACTCGTGGCTTTTTCTACACTCGGATGAGCTCACAACCTTCGTGCCTTTTTTTGGTCACTCTACCTCTCTAAGTTATTAAAGGACTATTTAGTCTTAGAAGCAGTCGTTGTGGGTCGGTTGGCGAAATTGATGTTCAGTTTTGGTATGGAATATTATAGGACAAAAAGGTAGGCTTGAACAAAGAAATGGGAAGGGTTGAGTGTGGCTGAATAGTAGGATATTGAATTGATGATTTTGGGCAGCAAGCAGAATTTTTGAAACTAGCTTTTTCTCTTCTTTTTTTCACGAATTTGTTTTTTTTTTCCTTTCAACACTTGATATACACTCCTTGAATTTGAATAGATGCTAATTTTTTTTTAAATTCGAAATTTTTTTTTGATTTTTTTCAAATGAAATACAATATCATAATGCCGAGAACGTAGATTCTTACTCCAAATTTGCTAGCTCAAATACCAAATGATACGAACTTGTTTTGATGATGTCTCAAGTCATATTTGTTGCCTAATTGTGAATTTGAGTAAGACTTGGTTCATTTCCAGATGGATGAAAAATAATAGAAAATAGGCTTCAAACAAGTTCTAAAAGAAAGATAGTGAAGTATGGGATGGATAATTCGGCTAAGGGGTAGAGAATTAACTAACAAATTGAGATTGCTGACCCGAGTCTCAAAGTAGCTCTTAGATGGATTTCAGTTTAGGAAAAAATCAACAAAGAACCTTGACCTGCTATCTATGCAAGATAGGAACCAGAGGTATTAGCGAACCTTGACCCACTATCAAAAATGACAGGAACCAAAGGTATATGAACGCCACACCAAAGCTGATAAGTTCGGTTTAACAAAGAATAGATTGACACCACAAGAATACTTGATAAGTCAATTTAGTCCCGGAAGAACAAGGAGAATTGGAAATCTCACAAGTTTTAGATTTAGCATAAAATTCAACAAAAGTCCATCACAATGAGCTGATTACAAATATTTATAGGGCTAGATAAAGGCTAGCCGAATAGTCACAAGTATCAGCTTAAATGAGCTGTTAATGGCTGAAATAAAGCTTAATCAATAAGCACAACTCTTGGCAACTCAATAGACACAACTCATGAATTCCTCTAATCCTAAGCAACTCCAACCATCAATATGAGTTATTGCTCCAATTCAGCTGATTAAATGAATTTGAATTCTTAGGTTTCATTCTTGAGCAGCCGAATAGACACCAGCAACTTGTTGATATTTGAGCACTTGAAGAAGAAGAAAAGGCAGCTAAATTTAAAGGATATATAATGCTCTCCTTTAAATGATGTAACAGGTCCTTTAAGTGATGAATAATGCTCTTCTTTAAGTGATGTAACAGCCGTATTAACACTTTATAACAGCTCCTGATGCGAGCGTGCCCAGCGAACCCCGTCAGTCAAGTCTCCTCAGTCGAGCCTTGCATAGCTGGCAAGATGATCCCAGTTCGTTTCCAGCTTCACGAGCTCCGACTAGTTTAAATTCAGCTCATTTGAGCTCGAATCAGCTTAATACTTTAGTCTTTAATTATGCCTTGTTTAATTAAATGCATCTTTAGTTAATGTCATGCATTATTAATCTAGATATTTTAATTATGACTTGCATTATTTGTTCTGCATTTAATAAAGTCATGCATTATGTAACTCCCATGTTAGTTTAAGTCAGCTTCATTAAATTAAGGCTAGCATTAAGTTACTCATTTTTTCATTTTGTTTGCATTTTAAAACCATGCATTTAAGCATCTTAGTTGCTTGTAATTAATCTAGTTACTAGGATAATTTATTGATGCATGAGTTAAAGTTCATTTAATAATGCTTCTCTTAATTAAACTAGTTGCTGGAATAAATGATGCATATGTGTTAGTTCATTTATTTAAGTTAGTTGTTAATTTGTTTTAAGCTTAATAATTGAATAAATGTGTCGGTTACATGTGTTAATTGCAAGTGACTTTTCAGCTCACATCCATTACATTTAAAGGCTGTTATGCATTCAATAAGGTGACTTTTCAAGAGATTTCGGTTACAAAGCAAGAGGGCTGTTATAAAGAAGGCTTATACATCATTTAAAGGAGGTTTAAGGAGCATTTTATCATCCAAATTAATTTTGGCAGCAACCTTTCCACTACCAGCCGTTTTTGCCTTTTCAAAGGTTATTTCAAGCATTCAAACATCATTAAGAAGCTGATTAAGAAGATGGTGTCCATTTGGCTGACCTAGGGGTAACTCAAGAGTCATTTTTCAAGCACTTAAAGTCATTCATTCAGCTAAATTAAAGTGAATTCAAGGATGGAGTTATTTGGCTCAAGAATGTAAAAAGACTTGAGTTAAAATTTAGCTTTTGATTGGCACATTAAGTTGAATGTTTGTGACCATTCAGCTAGCCTATTTTAGCACTATAAATAGGTGAAATCAGCCTTTGTAAAGAGATCTTTTTGCTTAGTTTAAAACACTATTGAACTTATATGAAATTTGTGAGATTTCTTTCTTTCATATTTCGTTGAAGAACTTGTTGGCTTATCTAGGTCACTAGTGGCATCAACCTGCCTTCTTCTTTATCCTGAACTTATTACTATCAAATAGTGTGGCGTTCACCCTTATACCAAGGTTCCTACTTTGCTAAGTAGCGGGTCGAGGTTCTCCTATTCTCTATCCGACCACCTTGAAAACTTATAAGCATTTGGGTCAATATTTTCTAATATTGGTTCGTGTTTGTTTTTGAGATCATTTCCATTCCATCCTTTCGTTTCATCATAATCGAACCATCAATTCACTTCACATCTATTGTTTGTTATCCAATTACTATATTTATCTCCATCTTTTATTATTTTTCTATAACTGAACCTATATAAACTTCATATCCATAAACCCATCTTTGAACCCTTCTTATATAGCTTCCGCCATCATTCACTTAAAACATCTTTTGAATAAACCGAACGATACTTCTTCGTAGACAATTGGGCAAACTCACATAGGACTCGACTCATCCCGAGGCGGATCGTATCATTTGGTATTAGAGCTACAAAAACGAGGAGTACGAGCATTTGAAATTACTCCCGGGATAGTCTGTGATTCATCAAGTAAGTTTCAAAAAAAAAAGAAAAAAATTGAAAAAAATTCAGAAAAAAGGTTAAAAAATTCGAAAAAAATTGAAAAAAATTCAAATTTTTTTTTTTGAAATTTGAACATTATTTTACTTCTTCTCCATTTTTCAATCCTGAAACTTTTACCCTCTCATCCACTTCCACCCTTGACCTTTTCGCCACACTATACCCGAATTATTATTTTTCTTTCAGCCTACCCTATCCCTCATCATTATTTCCCTTGTTTCCCAATTTACAACCGACCCCTAAGCCTACGATAAGGCCTTGGCAAGTCTAAATATGAAATTGCGAGAGAAAGTTTGAGAGGTAAAAGGCACGAGCATTTGAGACTATTCGAGTGGAGGTAAAAGCCAATCGAGTGTAAACACAAGCGAGAGTGAAAACCATTAATTTTTCTTTCTGAGTGAAATTGTGAGGATTTTGTTGTGAGGAATTTAATTTTTGTTTTACCTAACAAATTTCTTTTCAGCAATCAAAGATGTCTCGCGAAGAATTTACTGAATCAGAGTTCCAATATTTGGTGCAAGAAATGCGAAGAATGGTGAATTCTAAATTTGACACATTGCATGAGAGATTAGACTGTGTGAAGAAAAGAGACCAATGGGAATGAATGTTATCAAGTTGAAAAGTGGAAACAAGAATATAACGAAGACATACATTCAATGATCATTCGAGAAAAGATTTCCATTGTGATTCTTATTCGTCATCGACTTCGAGACCAAGAGATTTCAATTGAGATTTCTTTTTATCAAGGAATTCAAGAAGACGAGAGTCTGACCTCGATTTTGAACCCGCCCAAGATGACATCCGAAGAGATAGACATACCTCTTTCCTATCTTCAAAGAAATCCTACTCGAAGTATTTTTCACGAAGCATTGATCAAGATTCTTACGCAAATAATTTTCCTTCTTTTAAACAAAATCATTGTTTTCATGATTCTTTTGAATCTTCTTGTAAAAAGAAAATGAGAAAAGAAAAAGAAGAAAAAGAAAAAGAAATAAAAGAGAGGCAAGACACGAGTAAGAGAGAAAATAAGAGATTCTTGAAAGAGCTCGAGAAAGTCATTGAAAAAGCCAATGAAAAAAAAGAAATTGAAAAAGAGAATGAAAAAGAGTTTGAGAGAGAAAAAAAAGTTGAACAAGAGCAACGAGTGGAAAAAGAGATTGAGGAAAAAGAAACGAGAGATCTCGAGAAAAAAGAATCAAGTGAAAAAGAAAGTGAGCAAGCAAGAATTGTTTACACTAACCCACCTGTTTGATCTTCTTGTGATGTAACTTTTCAGGTTCCTAAAGTCTTGTAGGACTAATTCCAGCTTCACTACCTTCCAAACGAGAGATGTTTTCGGTTATTCGAGAAAGATAAGTACGCAAATGATGACCACCCACTTGTGATTGAAGGTAAGGAAGGTAAGGATTCCTTGTGTATCGAATCAAGGCCATGTGATTTCAAAGTTGCTCATAAAGATTTTGATGACTTATTTCCTGAAAAACTTGCATCATTTAATTTGATTAGTCCTTGTTCATCTCTTGATCACCCTGCTTCGAAAAGTGCCATGAAAAGCATTTCCAATGACATATCTTATAATGGCAATTATGTTGATTCTTTTGGATCTGATCAGTTGATTTGTGAAAGGTTTCTGCATGAAACATTTCATCCGATTGATTTTTATTTTCAAGTTAAATCCTTAAATTTTTGTGTGAATTCTCCATGTCTTGATTTGCATTCCCGATTGAGATTTTTAAAGCGTAAGTCTTTGTTTATTGGTCTGCCTGGTTATGCCAACTCTACATTCCTGATTTATCGAGTAAGGTTTGAATCATGTGATGGACTCAGACGTTTGAAAAGTTGTATGTTCACTACTACTTTGATTGCTCGAGTGGAATTTCAATCATGTGGTGAGTTGATTATATTTTCTTCTAACATGTTGCCTATTGGAATTCATGATCAAGTACGTGTGTTCAAGCCTGGCATATGTTACGTAGATTTGTTTTATGGAACATTTAAGTATTTTGCATCTTTTGCATTATGTTTGCTTGATGTTCGAACTTTTGTTAAGGAAATGAAATTCGATGATTTGGTTTCCAATTTTGATTTGTTCTCTAATCATTTTGCTTGGCCACACATAAAGGTTTTGTTTCATTTTGACAAGGTAAGGTCGACTTATGCTATGGAACTTGAATTAAATTCCAATTATGATTTATTTTTTTCATTTATGCCCATTATTTTTGTTAATACTAACCCCTCTCATTCTTGTGAAGTCCACCCTTCGAGAAGCATGAGATGTCGTGGTGCCTCATTGTCCATTCAAATTGATCGAAGTAAAAGGTTTGTTTTACATTACCTTTCCAAGGAGAGAAGATTTGTTTTGGTTGAAAAAGGAAAAACTGTTAATGAGATTTCTTCTCCTAATGACCGTCAAGGTAAAGTCTCTGAAAATTTTCAAATACCTTTGCTTCATTCAAATGAAGATGAAATTTTTTTTGATGGGATGTTTGGAAATTATTTGAATCATGATGTGTTTGATTGTAGTTTTTGGCATAGTATTGATTCGTTTGTGTTGGATCGTGATAATTGACATAATGTTAACACAAATTATGATAATAAGCAAATGATTGAAAGATGTTGGCCATGGTACACTTTGCATGTACAATCACATGAATTTTTATTTTTGAATAAACATATTGAAAAGTTTTGGATGTGGATTAGTATGCTTAACTTTTTGCAAATATTCATGACTAAGTACCCTTTTATCCAATTGAATCCACATGTTTGCATTGATGGAGTAAAGAAACTTTTCAATAAATTGAAGTATGTTTGTTTTGCCCAATTGAGATTATTACCATATGATATTTGGACTACATTCTATAAGATCTATTTGGATTTGAATACTTTGCACTTGTTATTATCAAAATTGATAAGTCATTTTTGGCAAAATAAAATCAGTTTTTTGCTTAGCATTTGGATTATCTTTAGGTTTATGTTGCCTTAACCTCTGTTACTTATCTATGATGGTGATGTGCTTCCTTGTCCATTGATAAACCATTTCCAAGATTGGGTGATATCTTCCATTCCATTCGATTGAGGAAAGCCAAACGAGAAGAAATATTTTCCAATAGATAAATAGCCTGACTTGAGGACAAGCCGTCTAAAAGAGGGGGGAATGATGCGAGCGCGCCCAGTGAACCCCGTCAGTCAAGTCTCCTCAGTCGAGCCTTGCATAGCTGATAAGCTGATCCCAGTTCGTTTCCAGCTTCACGAGCTCTGACCAGTTCAAATTCAGCTCATTTGAGCTCGAATCAGCTTAATACTTTAGTCTTTAATTATGCCTTGTTTAATTAAATGCATCTTTAGTTAATGTCATGCATTATTGATCTAGATATTTTAATTATGACATGCATTATGTGTTCTGCATTTAATAAAGTCATGCATTATGTAACTCCCATGTTAGTTTAAGTCAGCTTCATTAAATTAAGTCTTGCATTAAGTAACTCATTTGTTCATTTAGTTTGCATTTTAAAACCATGCATTTAAGCATCTTATTTTAATAAATGAGTTGCTGGACATTTATTCAACTCATCTTAGTTTAATTAATAAGTGTTTTTGTTGAACTTTATTTAATAAGTGTTGCTCTTAATTAATCTAGTTACTAGGATTATTTATTGATGCATGAGTTAAAGTTCATTTAATAATGTTTCTCTTAATTAAACTAGTTGCTGGAATAAATGATGCATAAGTGTTAGTTCATTTATTTAACTTAGTTGTTAATTTGTTTTAAGCTTAATAATTGAATAAATCTGTCCGTTGCATGTGTTAATTGCAGGTGACTTTTTAGCTCATGTCCATTACATTTAAAGACTGTTATGCATTCAATAAGGTGACTTTTCAAGAGATTTCGGTTAGAAAGCAAGAGGGCTATTATAAAGAAGGTTTATACATCATTTAAAGGAGGTTTAAGGAGCATTTTATCATCCAAATTAATTTTGGCAGCAACCTTTCCACTACTAGCCATTTTTGCCTTTTCAAAGGTTATTTCAAGCATTCAAACATCATTAAGAAGCTGATTAAGAAGATGGTGTCCATTTGGCTGACCCAGGGCTAACTCAAGAGTCATTTTTCAAGCACTTAAAGTCATTCATTCAGCTGAATTAAAGTGAATTCAAGGATGGAGTTATTTTGCTCAAGAATGTGAAAAGACTTGAGTTAAATTTCAGCCTTTAATTGGCACATTAAGTTGAATGTTTGTGACCATTCAGCTAGCCTATTTTAGCACTATAAATAGGTGAAATCAACCTTTGTAAAGAAATCTTTTTGCTTAGTTTAAAATGCTATTGAACTTATATGAAATTTGTGAGATTTCTTTCTTTCATATTTCATTGAAGAACTCGTTGGCTTATCTAGTCCACTAGTGGCGTCAACCTGCCTTCTTCTTTATCCTGAACTTATCACTATCAAATAGAGTGGCGTTCACCTTTATACCAAGGTTCCTAGTTTGCTAAGTAGTGGGTCGAGGTTCTCCTATTCTCCATCCGACCACCTTGAAAACTTATAAGCATTTGGGTCAATATTTTCTAATATTGGTTCGTGTTTGTTTTTGAGATCATTTCTATTCCATTCCATTCCATCCTTTCGTTTCATCATAATCGAACCATCAATTCACTTCACATCTGTTGTTTGTTATCCAATTACTATATTTATCTCCATCTTTTATTATTTTTCTATAACTGAACCTATATAAACTTCATATCCATAAACCCATCTTTGAACCCTTCTTATATAGCTTCCGCCGTCATTCACTTAAAACATCTTTTGAACAAAACGAATGATACTTCTTCGTAGACGATTGGGCAAACTCACATATGACTCGACTCACCCCGAGGCGGATCGTATCAGCTCCCTTGGACATAACTTATTTCAACTAAAAAGTAACAAGCATTAACAAACACATTAAAAACACATTAAACACACTATACTTAATGAGCTTAGTTAATAAACTAAAATAAACACATTTAACACTTAACTTAATTTAATAAACTTAAAAACACATGCAACAATAAATTATTCTAGCAACTAAATTAACTAAGATGAACTTAATTAACTAAGATGAGTAATTTATTCCAGCAACTTAATTAACTAAGATGAACTCAATTAACTAAGATGAGTAATTTATTCTAGTAACTTAATTAATCAAACTAAATTGACTAAACCCATTTAATACTTAAACTAAATATTATTTAAGTTTATTCCAGCAAATTAAATACTTATTCCAGGAAATTAAAAATGGCTTGAAGTTAAGCTAAATGAGCTCGGGTTGAGCTAGACGAGCTTGAAGAAGCTAGAATTGAGCTCATTGATGATACGATCTGACTTCTTGATGAGTCGAGTTGTATGTAAAATGCCCGATCGTCTACGAGAAGCAATGATAATTTAGTTTAGTAAAATTGCCAAAGAAGGAGTTTAAGAAGAAATGATTAGGTAAAGGAAGTTTATGGCTTGAAATGGTAAGATGTGAAAAGAAAGAATTGGTTTTCGAAACGAAATGGTAAGATGTGAAAAAAAAAATGGAATTTGATTTTGGTACGAAATGGATAAGAAAGGAAAATGGATGAACAAAAGTGCAAACAAGAACCAATACCGATTTGGCATCGACCCGTTGCTTGTAAGCCCTTTAGTTCAATTTAAGAGTGGTTAAGGTGACCTCGACCCACTATCTAACAAGATAGGAACCTCGGTATGTTTGAACACCACACTACAAGTAGTGATAAGTTTTATTTTTGACAAAGAAAATGGATGACACAACTAGAACACTAGGTAGCCAACGAATCCTTGAACGAAAATAGAGAAAAGTTTGCCTCACAAATTTGACAGCATAACATTAACAAAATGTCCAAAGTCTTCCTTTCAATAGGCTGATTATATGTATTTATAGTGTCAAAAGAGGCTAGCTGAATGGTCACTTTTAATGAAGCTAATAATGAGCTCAAATGAAAAGACACAACTTTTGAAATTCTAACCCAAGTAACTCCAACCTTCAATGTGATTTACTCCTTCATTTAAGTTGGTTTCAAAGTCTTTTGAAGTCTCCATGACCAACTGAAAAGACATCGGCTTCTTTGATGGAAAATTGAATTCATGTAGTGATTACTCATGAAGCAAACGGTTATGGAAGATGAAACAAAGATGCTGCCGAATTTAAAGAATAATAATGCTCTCCTTTAATTGATAAAACAACTTCTTAATGATGTATAAAGCCTCTTTGTAATAGCCCCCTCTTTTGTAATCGAAATCTCTTGAAAAGTCACCTTATTGAATGCATAACAGCCTTTAAATGTAATGGATGTGAGCTGAAAAGTCACCTGCAATTAACACATGTAACTGACACATTTATTCAATTATTAAGCTTAAACAAATTAACAACTAACTTAAATAAATGAACTAACACTTATGCATCATTTATTCCAGCAACTAGTTTAATTAAGAGAAGCATTATTAAATGAACTTTAACTCATGCATCAATAAATTATCCTAGTAACTAGATTATTTAAAGAAGCAACTATTAAATCAAGTTCATAAAAAAAACTCAATTAATTAAACTAAGATGAGTTGAATTAATGACCAGCAACTCATTTATTAAACTAAGATGCTTAAATGCAAGGATTAAAATGCAACTAAATGCAAAGCTGAAAAATAAATAAAAAGTTCAATTTAGTTGGAACGGGTTCAAAGAGCTGGAATTGAGCTGAAATCGATTTGCAATATGTTGCAAGGAAACTTTATTGAACTGGTCCCAACTCGTTCTATTTCTCCAACCAAAGCCTCGCTCCACAATTGGTTAACTAAGGCCGAAATGGCCTCTTTGAATTGCTTAGCTCAAGCTCGCGTAATTGGTCCTTAGGGCAACACCGTTGAATCGTTGCTCAAACTTGGTGCACTCTGGGACACGATTGTATCATTTCCCCCCTTCGAAACGACTTGTCCTCAAGTCAAAATCTGTGTCAAAAGGGGTTAAATTCGACATGTTAAAAGTCACACTAACGTTAAATTCACCAGGCAAATCGAGTTTATAAGAGTTTTAATTTATGCGCTCAAGAATTTGGAAAGGACCGTCTCCGCGAGGTAATAATTTTGACTTTTGTTGAGTCAAAAAATGCTCCTTGCACATGTGAACCCAAACCCACTCTCCAGGTTCGAAGACCACTCATTTTCATCCTTTGTTAGCATTACGCACGTAAGACTCGGTTCTTGCCTCAATGTTAGCTCGCACCTTTTGATGTAATTCTTTGACAAAGTCAGCCTTTTCCTTCGCATCTGCATGAACCATTCGATCAGTAGGCAAAGGTAATAAATCTAAAGGTGTCAATGGATTGAAACCGTATAAAATTTCAAAAGGCAAATATTTGGTAGCAGAATGGACAGAGCGGTTGTAGGCAAACTCGATATGCGGTAGGCAATCTTCCCAAGACTTTAAGTTTTTACGGATGATTGCCCAGAGTAATGTGGACAATACCCTATTGACGACTTCCGTTTGGCCATCGATTTGGGGGTGGCTGGTGGTCGAGAATAATAGTTTGATTCCTAATTTTCCCCACAAGGATCTCCAAAAGTGGCTCAAAAATTTTGCATCATGATCCGATACAATGGTACGAGGAATGCCATGAAGTCGAATGATGTCTCTGGAAAACAAATTTGCAACATGAGCAGCATTATCAGTTTTTGTGCAATCAATAAAATGAGACATTTTTGAAAAATGATCGACAACCACAAAGATAGAATCCTTCCCCATTTTTGTACGTTGTAGTCCAAGAACGAAGTCCATGGAGATATCGACCCACGGAGCTTCAGGAATAGGTAATGGCGTATATAAGCCATGTGGCTAAACCTTCGATTTAGCCTTTTTACAAGCTATACACCTCTTGCAAACTTGTTCTACATATTTGCGCATTCGCGGCCAATAGAAGTGTTCTTGAAGGGTTGCAAGCGTCTTGTTGACTCCAACGTGTCCCATAAGTCTGCCACTATGGGCCTCGTGGACTAATAAGTCTCTAACAGAGCCACAAGGAATGCAAATTTTACCTTCTTTAAAAAGAAAGCCTTCATACCTATAAAAGTTTTCAAACACACCATTCTCGCACGCAACAAAGATCACACCAAAATTAGAATCGTTAGTGTAAGAGTCTTTTAAAAAAGCAAAACCAAGAATTTTGGAGTCTAAATATGACAATAGAGTGTATGATGTGAGCACGCCCAGTGGACCCCGTCAGTCAAGTCTCCCCAGTCGAGCCTTGCATAGCTGGAAAGCTGATCCCAATTCATTTCCAGCTCCACGAGCTCTGACCAGTTCAAATTCAGCTCATTTGAGCTTGAATCAGCTCAATACTTTAGTCTTTAATTATGCCTTGTTTAATTAAATGCATCTTTAGTTAATGCCATGCATTATTGATCTACATATTTTAATTATGACATGCATTATGTGTTTTGCATTTAATAAAGCCATGCATTATGTAACTCCCATGTTAGTTTAAGTCAGCTTCATTAAATTAAGTCTTGCATTAAGTAACTCATTTGTTCATTTAGTTTGCATTTTAAAACCATGCATTTAAGCATCTTATTTTAATAAATGAGTTGCTGAACATTTATTCAACTCATCTTAGTTTAATTAATAAGTGTTTTTTTTGAACTTTATTTAATAAGTGTTGCTCTTAATTAATCTAGTTACTAGGATTATTTATTGATGCATGAGTTAAAGTTCATTTAATAATGTTTCTCTTAATTAAACTAGTTGCTGGAATAAATGATGCATAAGTGTTAGTTCATTTATTTAAGTTAGTTGTTAATTTGTTTTAAGCTTAATAATTGAATAAATGTGTCAGTTACATGTGTTAATTGCAGGTGACTTTTTAGCTCACATCCATTACATTTAAAGGCTGTTATGCATTCAATAAGGTGACTTTTCAAGAGATTTCGGTTAGAAAGCAAGAGGGCTGTTATAAAGAAGGTTTATACATCATTTAAAGGAGGTTTAAGGAGCATTTTATCATCCAAATTAATTTTGGCAGCAACCTTTCCACTACCAGCCGTTTTTGCCTTTTCAAAGGTTATTTCAAGCATTCAAACATCATTAAGAAGCTGATTAAGAAGATGGTGTCCATTCGACTGACCTAGGGCTAACTCAAGAGTCATTTTTCAAGCACTTAAAGTCATTCATTCAGCTGAATTAAAGTGAATTTAAGGATGGAGTTATTTGGCTCAAGAATGTGAAAAGACTTGAGTTAAATTTCAGCTTTTAATTGGCACATTAAGTTGAATGTTTATGACCATTCAGCTAGCCTATTTTAGCACTGTAAATAGGTGAAATCAGCCTTTGTAAAGAAATCTTTTTGCTTAGTTTAAAAAACTATTGAACTTATATGAAATTTGTGAGATTTCTTTCTTTCATATTTCGTTGAAGAACTCGTTGGCTGATCTAGGTCACTAGTGGCGTCAACCTGCCTTCTTCTTTATCCTGAACTTATCACTATCAAATAGTGTGGCGTTCACCCTTATACCAAGGTTCCTACTTTACTAAGTAGCGGGTCGAGGTTCTCCTATTCTCCATCTGACCACCTTGAAAACTTATAAGCATTTGGGTCAATATTTTTTAATATTGGTTCGTGTTTGTTTTTGAGATCATTTCCATTCCATTCCATTCCATCCTTTTGTTTCATCATAATCAAACCATCAATCTACTTCACATCTGTTGTTTGTTATCCAATTACTATATTTATCTCCATCTTTTATTATTTTTCTATAACCGAACCTATATAAACTTCATATCCATAAACCCATCTTTGAACCCTTCTTACATAGCTTCCGCCATCATTCACTTAAAACATCTTTTGAACAAACCGAACGATACTTCTTCATAGACGATTGGGCAAACTCACATACGACTCGACTCATCCCGAGGTGGATCGTATCAGTTTACCTTCTCGAAAGCGCATCAACCACTATGTTCTCTTTACCTTTTTTATATTTTACAACATAGGAAAACAATTCAAGAAACTCCACCCATTTTGCGTGATGTCGGTTCAATTTGTGCTGGCCTTTAATGTGCTTTAAAGCTTCATGATCGGAGTGTATAACGAACTCCTTTGGCCTTAAATAATGTTGCCACGTCTCATGGGCTAGTATAAGCACGTACATCTCTTTATCATATACCGGATAGTTAAGTATAGCTCCACTAATCTTTTCACTAAAATAGGCCATAGGTCATCCTTCTTATGTCAAAACAGCATCGATTCCAATGCCTGAGGCATCATACTCAACCTCGAAGGTCTTCGAGAAATCTGGAAGAGTAAGTAAAGGAGCGTTAGTAAGAAAATCCTTAATTTTAACAAACGACTTTTCTTGCTCATCATTCCAATAGAAAGCAGAGTTCTTTTTAATGATGCTCGTAAGAGGGGCAGCAATGGTGCTGAAATTAGGAATGAAACGTCGATAGAAACTCGCTAGGCCATGAAAACTCTGGACTTGCATGATACTCGTTGGCCTTGGCCAATCTTGAATGGCCTTAATCTTTTCTTGGTCTACTTCAAGCCCTTTCGTACTAACTACAAACCCTAAAAAGATAGTTTTGTCAGAACAAAAAGAACACTTTTTAAGGTTAGCATATAATGTTTCTTTACGTAAAACTTCCAAAACAGATTTAAGGAGCCTTACATGGTCTTCAATAAACTTGCTATATATCAATATATCGTCGAAATAAACAACACAGAACTTACCAATAAAGGGCCTTAACACATAATTCATTAACCTCATGAAAGTGCTGGGGGCGTTGGTTAGGCCAAATGGCATGACCAACCATTCGTACAGCCCATGCTTGGTCTTGAATGCAGTTTTACACTCGTCTCCTTCTCGCATCCTAATCTGGTGGTAGCCACTTTTTAAATCGATTTTTGAAAATACTTTGGCTCTGCTGAGTTCATCAAGCATGTCGTCAAGGCGAGGAATTGGATGACGATATTTGATGGTGATCTTGTTTAGGGCTCGACAATCTACACACATTTGCCATGTTCCATCTTTTTTTAGTATTAGCAAAATAGGAATATCACAAAGACTAAGACTCTCGCAAACGTAGCCTTTTTCCAATAGATCATTGACTTGCCGTTGCAGTTCTTTAGTCTCTTTCAGATTGGCTCGATAAGCGAGATGATTTGGAATAGTAGCTCCTGGCATAAAGTCTATTTGATGTTCAATTCCACAAAGTGGTGGGAGACCATTCGGGACTTCCTCAGGGAAAACATCTTTAAAATCCTGCAACAAAGACAAAACAGAAGAAGGTAGGGTGTCGAGTAATTCGTTAGTAGAAAACAAGGTTTCCTTGTACATGAGTACAAGAATAGGGCGATTCATTACTAACGCTTTTCGAATATCACTAACTTTTGCAAAGACACTCATTTTTTCAATTTCCTTCTCTTTTTCTTTTTTTTCTTTACTGATTTTCTTTTTGCTATCTTTTGTTTTCTTTTTCTTATTTTTTTTTACGATCTTCTTTTTCTTTCTCTCTCATTTGTTCAACGGATTCCTTCAACTTCAATTGGTCATAGTAAACTTGTTTGGGAGTTAACGGCACCAAGTAACATTCTTTCCCATAAACTTGAAAGTATATCGATTGGTATACCCGTTGTGTAGCACTCGCCAATCAAATTGCCACAGACGACCAAGGAGTAGATGGCCTGCGTGCATCGGAATGTCACATAATACTTCGTCCGAGTACTTTCCAATGGTGAAGGAAATGAGTACTTGCTTGGTCCCTTTAAGTTCTCTGCCGTTATTGAGCCACTAAAGTTTATAAGGGCACGAATGCTTGGTAGTTGGCAAACCAAGGTTTTCAACCATCATCGTACTTGCTATGTTTGTACAACTACCGCCGTCGATGATGACACAACAAATGTTTCCTCCTATTTGACATTAGGTATGAAATATGTTCTCCCGTTGTAGCTCATTATCCATGCCTTGGAGAATAAGACTCCTTTTGACAACAAGTAGCTCACCTTCCATGGGTTGTACTAAGTCCTTCTCAGCTTCAGAAGCCAATTCAGATTCCTTTTCTTCTTCATCCTCTGTCTTGATTTCACCATCGACACGAATCACCATGGTCCTTTGATTTGGGCACTGGCTGGCTATGTGACCTCTTCTGAGACATTTAAAACATTTGACATCTCAATTACTATTGAAAGGAACCTCGGCTGCCTTACCTTTGTTTACTTTGGTGTTAGGCTTTTTGGTTTTCGAAGGTGCTATGGTATCATTTCCTCAAAATGTTGGAAAACCTTTACTCAAACTTTGGCCCCACTTGGATATGTTAGAAGTGGAAAAACCTTGGCTTGGGCCTTTACGCTTGAGTTGCTTTTCTACCTTGATGGCCATATGAACCATGTCCACCACTTCAAGGTATTGTTGAAGCTCGACGACATTCGCTATGTCTCGGTTTAATCCAGCTAGAAATCGTGCCATTGTTGCTTCGGGATACTCTTCGACGTCTGCTCGAATCATCGCAATTTCCATTAGTCTTCGACGCTTTTGGTCCCTTGTGTAAGATTTTGAAGTTTTTGGTGCAACTCCCGGTGGTAGTAAGAAGGGATAAATCGTCGCCTCAGAACTGCCTTTATCTTGGTCCATGTAGGGATTGGTCATTCTCTGTTACATCTTCGACTAGTAGTTAATTGATCCCACCAGATCATGGCGTAATCTGAGAATTCGACTGTAGCTAGTTTCACCTTTTTATTTTTAGAGTAGTTGTGATAATCAAACACCAACTCGATTTTCTTTTCCCACTCAAGATAGGCCTCCGGATCCAATATACCTTGGAACAGTGGTATTGAAAGCTTGATGTTCTTAATATCATCATCTTTACGTCTCTGATCTCGATGTCGTGGTTCCCTCCGGCGATTACTTGCATTCGACTCTTGATCGATGTCAAGATCACTAGGATCATTTACATCATCACCTTGAACTCTTTGTCTTTCCCGTTGTTGGTTTGGTCTCTCCCATCTAGGTTAGACTACTTTAGGAGGTCTTTCGCATTGCTCTCTCGCTTCGAATTGGAATAAGCGATCTTCGAGAGGATTTAATCTTCGATCTAAGAGTCTTTCCATCTCTTATAATAGAGCTTGCATGTTCACTTACGCTCGTGTTTACGCTCAAAAATAGGCTTTTACCTCCACTCTATTGCGCTCACAACTCTCATGCCTTTTACCTCTCTTTACCTTTCTCGTGCTTTCGTAAGTAGATTTGCCAAGGCTTAACCTTAGTCTAGGTGGTCGGTTTCAAATGGGTAACAAGGGATTATGTGATTTAAGACAGGGTAGGCTTACAAGAAAGAAAATAATTCGGGTATAGTGTGGTGAAAAGGTCAAGGATGGAAGTGGATGAGAGAGTAAGAGTTTTAGGATCGAAAAATGGAGAAGAAGTAAAACAATGTTCAAGTTTCAATTTTTTTCGAATTTTTATGAATTTTTTTCAAATTTTTTTTGAATTTTTTGAATTTTTTTTACTTACAAACTAGTTTTTGTTGCGTTCTTTGATCTTTGAAGCTTCTCAATTCTAGCTCTGATACCAAATGATACGATCTGACTTCGTGATGAATCGAGTTGTATGTAAAATGCCCGATCGTCTACGAGAAGCAATGATAATTTAGTTTAGTAAAATTGGCAAAGAAGGAGTTTAAGAAGAAATTATTAGGTTAAGGAAGTTTATGGCTTGAAATGGTAAGATGTGAAAAGAAAGAATTAGTTTTCGGAACGAAATGGTAAGATGTGAAAAAAAATGGAATTTGATTTTGGTACGAAATGGATAAGAAAAAAAATAGATTGAACAAAAGTGCAAACAAGAACCAATACCGATTTGGCAGTGACCCGTTACTTATAAGCCCTTTAGTTCTGTTTAAGAGTGGTTAAGGTGACCTCGACCCACTATCTAACACGATAGGAACCTCGGTATGTTTGAACGCCACACTACAAGTAGTGATAAGTTCGATTTTCTACAAAGAGAACGGATGACACAACTAGAACACTAGGTAGCCAACGAATCCTTGAACGAAAATAGAGAAAAGTATGCCTCACAAATTTGACAGCATAACACTAACAAAATGTCCAAAGTCTTCCTTTTAATAGGCTGATTACATGTATTTATAGTGTCAAAAGAGGCTAGATGAATGGTCACTTTTAATGAAGCTAATAATGAGCTCAAATGAAAAGACACAACTTTTAAAATTCTAACCCAAGTAACTCCAACCTTCAATGTGATTTACTTCTTCAATTAAGTTGAAGTCTCCATGACCAACCAAAAAGACACTAGCTTCTTTGATGGAAAATTGAATGCATGTAGTGATTACTCATGAAGCAAACGGTTATGGAAGATGAAAAAAAGATGCTGCTGAATTTAAAGAAGAATAATGCTCTCCTTTAATTGATAAAACAACTTCTTAATGATGTATAAAGCCTCTTTGTAATAGCCCCCTCTTTTGTAACCGAAATCTCTTGAAAAGTCACCTTATTGAATGCATAGCAGCCTTTAAATGTAATGGATGTGAGCTGAAAAGTCACCTGCAATTAACACATGTAACTGACACATTTATTCAATTATTAAGCTTAAAACAAATTAACAACTAACTTAAATAAATGAACTAACACTTATGCATCATTTATTCCAGCAACTAGTTTAATTAAGAGAAGCATTATTAAATGAACATTAATTCATGCATCAATAAATTATCCTAGTAACTAGATTATTTAAACAACCAACTATTAAATCAAGTTCATAAAAAAAAACTCAATTAATTAAACTAAGATGAGTTGAATTAATAACCAGCAACTCATTTATTAAACTAAGATGCTTAAATGCAAGGATTAAAATGCAACTAAATGCAAAGCTGAAAAATAAACAAAAAGTTCAATTTAGTTGGAATGTGTTCAAAGAGCTGGACTTGAGCTAAAATCGATTTGCAATATGTTGCAAGGAAAATTTATTGAACTGATCCCAACTCGTTCTATTTCTCCAAACAAAGCCTCGCTCCATAATTTGTTAACTAAGGCTGAAATGGCCTCTTTGAATTGCTTAGCTCGAGCTGGCGTAATTGGTCCTTGGGGAAGCACCGTTGAATCCTTGCTCGAACTTAGTGCACTCCAGGACCTGATCATATCAATTGAGCTAAAATTAAGCTTCGTTTTACACTTCGGCCCCCCGAGCTTAGGCCAATTTTGAGGTTATCGAGTTTTATCGAAACATGATGCGGCTGGGATCGCATCAAGGTGCATTGTGACCAATCACATGGAAGTTCAAATTCATTTCATTCCTTAAAGATGAAGGATGTGGCTATTCATTTAGTTCATACATGCATCGAAAGTAGGGGTTGAATCAGTTAAATGCAAACTACCCATTTATGTATTCAAAATGCCATAAAGAATCAATTAAGGACACGCATGGCATCTTCACATTTAAGAACGTCCAAAGGGGGGGAATTGACACCTAAAGTCAGCACATTGAATGAATAATATTCATGCACAAAGTTGAGGACGAATTTACAAGGTACATGCTGCCATTCATGAACTAGCCCATTATTAAAGCTTCAATTTATGGAGATGCATGTTCCATGCACCTAGCATCTGGCCAAGGGGGATTGAAAGGATCTTAAAGGTTGGACATTCATGGACTTAATAGATTCTTCATGGCTAAGCATGCTTGCACACACCAAGGGGAAAGGAAGTGTCTATTTGGCTAATGCATGAATCTACTGAATTCATGAACCATCTTTAATGTTTTAGTGTGAACCCTTTTAATTGTTGTGTGAGCACATTAGTAGCTGAATTTCAATAGGCATTTTAGAGCCTATAAATAATTGTTTTTGTAATCATTTGAAGGTTAGACTTTTTGCTACTTTTATGAATGTTTATAACATTTGTGAGTTTTTCAACTCTCTTCATTCATTTTAGACTCAGCTTGACTTATCTAGCTTGTTAGTGGTGTCATTCTGTTTCTTTAGAACTTATCACTCACCATCGAGTGTGGCATTCACCCCATTGATACATGTGGTTCCTAACTTCCTAGTTAGCGGGTCAAGGTCCTACCCTTCAACACCCATCCTTCTTAAGTGTCGTATAAGGTTCGGGTCAATACTCCCTTTAGTATTGGTTCTTCCTTGGCCTTAAGCCCATTCCATCCATTCAAACTTTTCCATTTCCAAGTTATCTTATTTTCTTTGTTAATCAAATACTTAACATCATTCATAGCATCACCAAAAGTTCGTTCGTAAGTAAAAAAAAATTGAAAAAAATTAAAATTAAAAAAAAAGTGTGTTAAATTTTATTCTCTTTGTATTGATACTTTTCTTGTCAGCCCGATCAGGTACGTTCGTTTTCTACCATTCACCCCCTACCCCAACGCCACACTTCAAAACCATTTCCATCTTCTTCTAGCCAACCTTTAATCCTTCATCATAATCCTTTTTTAAACCATTTCAAACTGACCCCTAAGCCTACGATAAAGCCTTGGTGATGCGATCGCGCCCTATGGTTTAGCTAGTTCGAGCAAGGATTCTATGGTGCTACCACAAGGTCCTGTTACTCGAACTCGAGCCAAGAAGTTTAAGGAGTCTATCACAGCTTTTGTAGCTCAAATTTGGAATGAAATGCTATTAGGACACTCCGAGAAAGCTGATTCCAGCTCCTTGAACTCACCATGCAATTACCTGCAAGTCCAGCTCAGCTCATCCAGCTCACTACCAGCTCATGAGTCCAAGTCCAGCTCGGTTTTAGCTCTTGAGTTGAATTCTAGCTCATGAAGACTACTCTAACTTCATCTGACTACTATTAAATTTTTATTTAATAAGTTCATTAATTAGTTAATTAATAAACCACATATTAAATTTAGTTCACATTAGTTTTATTAAATATATCTTAAAAGTGTTTATTAATGTTAATTAATTTGTCATAACCGAATTTAATGTCTACATTTGTGTTCACATTAGCTTGAATTAATTCTGTTCACATTTTCTTGTAGAAATTCAATGGACGTATGGAGCATGGAGCAACATGTCTTTTTGAAAGTGCATGGACGGTTAAGAGCTTGGAATCTCCTAGGTGCATGATCGGCTAAGTACATGTACGGCCACATTCAATGTGTTCAAGGTTCATGAATGTTTCCATTCATGTATGGTGTGCTACTCTTTCATTTTTCCAAGTGACTATTCGGCTAAAAGGAGGCTTCCCATTACTTCATACATGTGGCCGAACATCTCCCTCCATGAACCTTAAAATCTCGTTCACATTATGTTCACATGGCATGGCCTTTCAATTCAAAGTGTTCACACCTATGGACTCTTCAAGAATCGACATTCACACTTAATTTAGCTCATGAAGTCTCCTTAATTAATTCCCAACTTTTCACCAAACAATAAGAATTGATTACCTCAATTACTCAAGTTGGCCGAACCTAGCTAATGCCTAAGGGAGTCTCTCATTCATGATTCATTTCCTTAAGCATGAAGAACTTTCAAGACATCTCCACCATAGCCGAATTTGGTCATGACCATCAAAGGACTTCCTTCTAGAATTTTCAAGATGCATTCATGAGACTTTTACTTAATTATTAAGTATGTAAAGTGTCCATTCGGTTAGCTAGTCTTTAGGCTATAAATACTTGTTATTTTTCTTTGTAAAAAAAACTTTTTGGACTTTGTTAATGTTATGCTGCCAAAATTGTGAGGCAAAACTTTTCTCCAATTTTGTTCAAAGATTCGATTGGCTTCCTAGCGTTCTAGTTGTGTCAACCATTGTTCTTTGTCAAAACTGAACTTGTCACTTCTCGTATGGCGTTCAAACATACCGAGGTTCCTATCTTATTAGATAGTGGGTCGAGGTTTTCCTTTACCAAAACCAAACTGAACTAAAATAGCCTATAAACAACGGGTCGATACCAAATCGGTATTGGTTCTTGTTTGCACTTTTTGATCAACCCCATTTCTCCATTTATCAAATTGTACCTAAACCGACCATTCCATTTGTACCATTTCATAATACCATTTTGTTCTTACCCTTCCTACCATTACGACCATTTCTTCAATCCCCTTACCTAATTGAACCAATTCATTTATCTATACCTATTCGGACCCTAAACCCAAACTTTCAATTCTTCTTACCTATTCCAATTCAAACCAAAACCAATATCTTTCTTTCTCTTATTCGACCTGTCAATTAAACCTAATGTAACTTCTTGTCGACGATCAGGCACACTAATATGACTCGACTCTTCCGAGGCGAATCGTATCATCTAGTATCAGAGCTATTAGAATGAGAAGTTCGTGCGATGAAATCATCCCCGAGCTAGTCCAAGTGTACGCAAGTAAGTAGGATCCGAAAAAAATTTCGTATACCGAAGTTTTCTCATTTTGATTAGTTTGTTGCTGTCATTATAAAAACAAAAATCTACGCAGCCGAAGAAAAAAATCATGTACAAAAGTGTTTCTATTGTATTTAGTTTGCCGATATAGTACAAAAAAATTATTATACAAGTTTAAAAAAAATCCAAAAAAAATTCGTAAAAAAAAGTGATTTATGCAATTCAATTATTATTTGATCGTCAAGCTTTGAATTGATATAGTTCCCGATCCATCTTCTATTCTACTCTTCCTAGTATGCCACACTTTTAACCCAATTCTCTATTCTTTCAGCCTACCCAAAACTGAATACATTAAACACTTGTTACCATTTTGAGCCGACCACCTAGACCAAGGACTAAGCCTTAAAAAATCTTCTACGAAGTCATGAGAAAAGTTACGAGAGGTAAAAGGCATGAGAGTTGTGAGTGCAATAGAGCGGAGGTAAAAGCCTATCTTCGAGCATAAACACGAGCGTGAGTGAATCATCTTTCTTTTTCCTTTCCGAGTGATTGTGAGGTTTTGTGGTGAGGTTTATTTGACTATAGTTTAAATGTCACAAGAGTCAGATCACAATATGGAAGACCGTCCAGCAAGACAACCCGTTCGCAACATCCCCGACTTAAATATGCAAGCCTTATTACGAGAAATGGAGCGACTTCTAGATCGAAGGCTCAACCCAATCGAAGATCGATTATACCAAGTTGAAACAATTGGCCAACGTGAAAGAACTCCCGAGGAGGCTAGACAAAGGCGGGAAAGGCCAAATCAAAATCGGGGAAGACGAAGGTTTCAAGACGTTGAAGCAAACGACCTTAGTGAACTTGAAAGTGATCAAGAGTCTAATGCTAGTGATCGACGTAGGCAACACCGACAACGAGATCGAAGACGCGAAGATGATGATCTCAAGAACGTTAAATTATCTATTCCACTGTTTCAAGGTAGATCAGATCCGGAGGCCTATCTTGAATGGGAGAAAAAGATAAAGTCGGTGTTCGAGTGTCACAACTATTCTAAGAACAAGAAGGTGAAACTAGCAGTGATAGAGTTCTCGGACTACGCCATGATTTGGTGGGATCAATTAACTACTAGCCAAAGGCATAACGGAGAATGTCCTATCTCCACATGGGCCAAAATGAAGGCGACCATGAGGCGATGCTTTATTCCCACATATTACCACTGAGAGATATACCAAAAACTCCAAAATCTAACGCAAGGGACCAAAAGTGTCGAGGACTACTTTAAAGAGATGGAAATCGCGATGTTCCGCGCGGACGTGCAAGAAGACCCTGAAGCAACAATGGCACGATTCTTGGCTGGTTTAAACCACGATATTGCCAATGTTGTTGAATTACAACACTACCTTGAAGTGGTTGACATGGTCCATATGGCCATCAAGGTAGAAAAGGAACTCAAACGAAAGGGACCGAGTGATACGAACCGGCCCGGTGATGAGTCGAGACGTATATGAAATGCCCGATCGCCTACGAAGAAGTATCGTTAACGTAGTTTAATAACTTAGATAGAAGTCAGGTTTGAAAAGAAAAGGTGTTTGAAGGAAATGGTATAAATGGAATGGCACAAAAATGGTCAGTTTTTGGTATGTTTTAGGTAAGAAAGAAATGGGGATCGAACAAAGAATGCAAACAAGAACCAACACCAATTTGGTATCGACCGTTGTTTATATGCACTTTTTGGTTCGGTTTAGGTTTGGTAAAGGGAACCTCAACCCACTATCTAACAAGATAGGAACCTCGATTTAGTTTGGAACGCCACACTACAAGTAGTGATAAGTTCAGAATCGACAAAGAACACGGTTGACACAACTAGAACGCTAGGAATGCCAAACGAATCTTTGAACGAAATATAAGAAAAGTTTGCCTCACAATTTTGGCAGCATAACATTAACAAAAGTTTTAAAAAGTTTTTTTTACATGGAAAATGAACAAGTATTTATAGGCCTAGATCTAGGTAGCCAATTGGCCTTTCATACTTACAAATTAATTAAAATAAAATTCTAGAAAAATAACTCTTAATGTGCATGTCTAGATTCAGCTATGGAAATGGTGGATGAATGCATCTTCATGCTTAAGAAAACAAAATGAATGCATGATGTCTAATGGCCACTTGTAAGGTTCGGTCAACCTTGTTAAATGAAGCAGTGTTTGTCCAAAAATTATGAATTAATTATGGATACTCCAAGGGCCAACACATGTGTGAAAACCGAATGTTGAAGAGTCTTCTAGTGTGAACAAAGTGAACCAAAAAGTCTTGCCATGTGAACATAGGTGTGAAACGAATTAAGGAGACTCATGGGGAAGCTAATCGGCCAAGCTATCTTCATGCATGTGTGGGTGTCCTTTGGCCGAATGGTCACCTTGGAAAATGAAGAGATAGCACACCATACATGAATGGAAACATTCATGAACCTTGAAGACATTGAATGTGGCCATACATGTGACAACCCGAATTAGGGCCTAATCGGAATAGTGGTTTCGTGACCACAAATCTGAGATAGAAATAATTATTTTATAATTATTTTATAATTATTTTGAGGTTTATGATATGATTTCATGATTTCATGAAAGTTTCGTAATGAAATTCTATGCATTAAGCGCTTAAGTTGAGATTAGGGACTAAACCGAATAAATTGCAAAACTTGCATTCTAGAAATTTTTAGTATGAAATTGCATTGAAATATTAATTAGGAGGTCTTAAATAGCAATTTGACCAATTTTAGGTTCATGGAAAAAATTTGGACATGAAAGGAATTTTTGAAAGTTTAGTAGTAAGGGCATTTTGGTCATTTGTATATTAAATGAAATAAAATGGGAAAAATAACACAAAATTTGGTCATCTTCATCACTAGTTGCTGCCGAAATTTACTCTCCTCCATAGCTAGGGTTTCTTCAACTTTCAAGCTTCATAGTAAGTGATTTCAAGCCCCGTTTTTAATGTTCTTTACATTTTTGAAATCCTCGTAGCTCGATTTACCTATTTCTACTATTATTTCGAGTTAGGGTTTATGTTTAAAAATTTACCCATGAATGATAGGCATGTATTTTGATGTTTGATGGTAGAATATGAATGTTTGAAGTTAGGAGAACGATCTTTTCTAAGCGATTTTTAGCGAAAACGAGCAAAACGGCATAATCGATAAAAATACCTATTGTTCATAATTATGTGTTAGAATGAGAATTTCATGATACCATAGAAGAGAAAAATGATCAGCATGTCATTAAACATAAGAATAAGGGCTGAAATTAAATTTCCGAGCCTTGGGACAAAATCATAATTTTGTAAAAGTTAGGGGGCAAAAATGTAATTTTTGCATAATATGATTTTTGGATTGAAATAAATAGTTCGAGTGTTAATTGAACTAAATGTGTTGGTATAGATCAAGAAAGGCGTGGAATCGACCTCGAACGGGGGAAAGAAAAAGCTTTGGACTAAACTACAAAATTTCTATATTTTGCCCGAGGTAAGTTTGTACGTAAATAAATCATCGATTTCTTTTATGTTATTGTATTTTGATAACATGTGGAATATGACTGCCTATCAAATGGTTATTTGATGTAAGTTATGAATTTAAATTGATTTCGGACAATTTAGTAAAATGTTGGAAAAGTGAGAAATTTCCTGTTGAACCTTCGGAATAAAAATGATACAAATGAACTATTGTGTGGTCACGTGTGTAGTACTAAGTGCAGGCTACTACGTGTACCAGATTATTGGTCGCATGTGTAGTACTAAGTGCAGGCTACTTTGGGTACCGAAAACCGTGGTCACGTGTGTAGTACTAAGTGCCGGCTACTACGTGTACCAGATTATTGGTCGCATGTGTAGTACTAAGTTGCAGGCTACTATGCGTATCATATAGCTTCGCTACACGTGTGGAAATGGGAAAATGTTCAAGTAGTGGTGTATCTGTTGTTATTCCGATAAGTTCAACGGGAAATTGATTTAAATGAAGATACATGTGAAAGTGATTATGTGATGAATAAGTGCAAGTATATGTTTATTTGAATTTATGAGCAATATGCTCGATAAGTGAGCGAACCTCAGTAAAATGGAAAGGATTAAGAGAAATATGTAAGAGTGAATTTTTGTAGTAAAACAATGTTGGACAGCAGCAGTTGCATAATTTTGAAAATTCAGAAAAAATCATGAAAGTAGAATTAAATCTCAAATAAATTATGGAATTAAAGCTTAATGGGTCTACTTTCATATAAAAGAAACAGGGGAAACAAAAGACTTCTATATTATGTGATAATTGAATTCTTGTGAAACAGGTTCTGAATGAAATTAAGATCCCCTGCTCTGACTTTAGAAATTCACCATAAATTGTACAAAAATTATTAAGAGTCATACCATACATGCATGGATTCCTTATTGAGTCTATTTTTAAGGGAAATAAACGGCATGGTCGTTGGAATCTTGTACAGGGAGAAATTTTCTTTGCAATGCACAGGTGTCAGAGTAGTCATACCCTGAAATAGGGGAGACTTTAACTAATAAACTGTACTAATTGGCCCGACCAAAAATTTTAGAAAAAAATTTAGTAAATAGAATATGAGTCTAGTTTCAAGGAAAATTTATGGAATTGAATTTCGAGATATGGAGCTCAAGATATGATTTTTCTTTTAACCGGGACTCTAGAAAATAGCCTGTCATCAATATATGTAACCATGTACTAGTATGATTGTTTTACTTTGATAAATTATATATCAATTTAGTACTTACTTACTAAGCTATATGCTTACCATCCTTTCTTCTTCTTGTTTTATAGAATTATTAAGCCAGCTCGGGATTTCGGAGATCGTCGGAGACTCATCTACACTATCAATACTTTTTGGTATTTTGTAATCACTACTTTGGAATTATGGCATGTATAGAGAGAGACTAATCATTTTGTTATATGTCATAATTAATTTGTTTTAAAGTATCACTTTTTTTTTTAAATTTTAAAATCTACATGTATCTATGTATATCATTAATGCCATCAACTTTAGTCTAAGCTAAAGTAAGTAAATTGAGTAAGGTCGAGTTAATGTGTGAATTCATGTTTTTCGTGAATGGTAATGCTCCGTCACGTTATTTGAGTCTAGAATATGGAGTGCGGGTGTTACATTTATTGGTATCGAGCCTAGTTTAGGCGGTTCTCGGATCTACGTCATTGTGTGTAGAAGTCTATCTGTACATGCCATAATTATATTATGATAGTGGGATGACTCGACACTTTAAATCATTTTTTTATAGTAAATGGATCCCACCGAGTCTGTAAATGATGATGTAGAAAGTAATGCGCCGGCTCTCGCGCAAGGGATCGTGCGTGTGGAGAGTAGGCATGAGACACATGATCGGGAGATAGGGCCAGGAAGCCTTTCTCCGTATGATGAGTAATTGGTATCTGAGAATTTGTTCAGCAAATCCGAACGCTCGCCTCTTCCACCTCCTCCTATTCCTCAACCGGTTCCGTAGTTCCTCAAGGTGCCGAAATGGTAAGATCGAGCAAACCCCAGATTGATAAAATTTGAAAGCAAGGGGCTGAAGAATTTAGGGCTAATATAGATGATGATCGAAAAAGCGAGTTACGGCTTGAAAATTCTACGAGTATTCGATGAGCTTTCTTGTACTTAGAAGAATGTTGAAAGTGTGCCGTATCATTTCTAAGGGATTCGACATATCACTGGTGGAAGACATTGATATCAGTGGTTCTGAAAGAAAGGATTACATGGGATTTCTTTCAAGAGGAGTTTAGAAAGAAGTATATAAGCCAGCAGTTTATTGATCAAAAACGGAAAGAGTTCCTTGAACTGAAACAAGGCAAAATGTGCGTCGTGGAGAATATGAACGTGAATTTGTCGGACTTATTAGCAAGTATGCTCGTGAGTGTGTGTCCACCGAAGCTATTATGTGTAAGAGGTTCGAGGATGGGTTAAATGAAGACATCAAGCTACTAGTTGGGATTTTAGAATTGAAAGAGTTTGTGGTATTGGTTGACCGAATTTGGTAAAGTCAAGAACCGAACAACGAGAAGAGAAAAGGCGTGAGAGAAGCCGAGACGCAAGAAAGAGGCCAATTAGTAAGTCATTCCAATCTCACCAAAGAAGTCTAAAGAAATGAATCCTCGGTTGATTGTTTCAACCGAACATTCAGATCGGGATCGTGGAAGATCATATTTGATTCTAAAGCCCAAGCTACTTCAATAGCGAGTGTAGGTAATGTGAGATCTAATAGACCCGAAGTGCAAAGATTGTGGCAAACAACATTTTGGGAGTGTTGGACGATTAGTCGGGCTTGTTTCAAATGTGGTTCTCGAGAACATTATATTAAGGATTGTCCAAAAGGGTTAAAGAAGAAAAATTTGAGTACAGCATGATTAGTGTTGCTAATAGAGGTAGACCTCCAGAAATCTCGGGAGTGGAGCTAGCATTAAAAGTGTGACAAAGGAATTAAGCGGGAGACCAGGAAGCTAGAGTACTGCTAGAGCTTACGCCATACGTGTTTCGGGAAGAGGCGTCATCTCCGATGTGATCACTGGTATATTTTCTCTTTATGATACTCATGTTATTGCAATCGATTGATCCCGGATCTACTCATTCTTATGTTTGTGTGAATTTAGTATCTAGTAAGAGGTTGCCCGTAGAATCTACTGAATTTGTGATTAAAGTGTCAAACCCTTTAGGCAAATATGTATTAGTAGATAAGGTTTGCAAAAATATGTATTAGTAGATAAGGTTTTCTGGCTAATCTAATGTTGCTACCATTTGATGAGTTTGATGTCATTTTGGGTATCGATTGGTTGATATTACATGATGCTAGAGTAAATTGCAGATAGAAAACTCTTGAGTTGAAATGTGAAAATGGTGAAATTCTTCGGGTGGAAACAAATGAATCAAATAAATTGCCTATGGTGATTTCATATATATCCTTTCAATGATATATGCGAAAAGGGTGTGAAGCTTATCTTGCTTACGTATTAAATACTAAAATGTCTGAGTCGAAGCTTGAATCAGTACCGGTAGTCTGTGAGTTCTCGGATGTATTTCCAGAAGAATTGTCGGGGTTGTCTCCAATTAGAGAGGTAGAATTTTCTATTGATTTGTTACCTAGAACTGCACCAATTTCGATCTCTCCATACAGAATGGCTCCGACTGAATTAAAAGAATTGAAGGCTCAGTTGCAAGAGTTAACAGACAAGGGATTTGTGAGACCGAGTTTCTCTCCCTGGGGTGCTCCTGTATTGTTCGTAAAGAAGAAGGATGGTTCAATGAGACTTTGCATTGATTACCGTCAGCTCAATAAGGTGACTATGAAGAACAAGTACCCGTTGCTGAGGATTGATGATTTATTCGATCAGTTAAAGGGCGCCATAGTGTTTTCAAAGATCGATTTGAGGTCTGGTTATTACCATTTGAGAGTTAAGGAGTCGGATGTGCCGAAAATCGCTTTCAGAACGAGGTATGGACACTATGAATTCCTTGTGATGCCTTTCGGTCTAACAAATGCTCCGGCTATCTTTATGGATTTGATGAATCGAATCTTTCGACCATACCTGGATAGGTTTGTGGTTGTGTTCATAGATGATATCTTGATTTATTCTCGGAATGAGTCGAACATCTTTGAACATTTAAGAATGGTATTACTGATTTTAAGAGAAAAGAAATTGTTTGCAAAATTTAGTAAAACTGAATTTTGGCTTCATGAAGTTGGATTTTGGGACATGTAGTTTGGGTGATGGTATTCGAGTTGATCAAGAGCAAAATTTTGGCAATTGTTAATTGGAAACCGCCAAAGGATGTATCCGAGGTTAGAAGCTTTTTGGGCTTAATTTGGATATTATCGATGCTTTGTCGAGGATTTTCGATGATCGCCTCTCCAATGACTAAGCTATTACAAAAGAATGTTAAGTTTGATTGGATGAAGAATGTCAACTAAGTTTTGAGAAGTTAAAAGAGCGGTTGACCAAAGCACCCGTGTTAGTGCAACCCGAGTCGGGGAAAGAATTTGTGATCTATAGTGATGCGTCATCAATTGGTCTTGGTTGTGTTTTAATGCAAGAAGGTAACGTAGTAGCTTATGCCTCATGATGATTGAAACCGCATGAGAAGAATTACCCGACACATGATTTAGAGTTGGGCGCCATTGTCTTTGCTTTGAAGATTTGGCGTCATTATTTATCTGGTGAGAAGTGCCGAATCTTTTACGATCACAAAAGTTTGAAATATTTGATGGATCAAAAAGATTTGAATTTACGTCAACGGAGATGGCTTGAATTGTTAAAGGATTATGAATTAATAATTGATTATCACCCCGGGAAAGTGAATATAGTCGCAGATGCTTTAAGTAGAAAATCTTTGTTTGCTTTGAGAGCTATGGATGCAAATTTAACTATGTCTGATGATGGTTTGCTTTTGGCCGAATTAAGAGTTAAGCCGCTATTTCTTTAACAAATTCGTGAAGCTCAGAAGAATGACGATGAATTACGAACAAAGCGAGCTCGGTGTGGTGAATTGGATTGTGACTCAGATTTTGAACCGGACGGAGGATTGCTTAATGTTTCACGATCGAGTATGTGTATCGAAAGATACTGAGTTGATTCAGAAGATTTTACATGAAGCACACAGTGGTTGTTTGCAAGTTCATCCTGGTAGTACGAAGATGTACGACCTGAAGAAAATATATTGGTGGAATGGTATGAAAAGAGATATCTCTGAGTTTGTAGCCAAATGCTTGATTTGCCCGGCAAGTGAAAATTTGAACACGTGTACCTTCGAGTTTACTTCAACCGATGATGATTCCCGAGTGGAAATGGGACAGTAATTACGATGGATTTTGTGTGAGGTTGCCTCTAACTCCAAAAAAGGAGCCATCGGGTTGTGGTTGATAGATTAACAAAATCAGCTCACTTTATACCAAGACGCACTGACGACTCCCTTGATAAGTTGGCTAAAATATATATTTCTAAAATTGTGAGATTACACGAGTACCTATATCTATTATTTGGATAGAGATCGAGATTTACTTGAGGTTTTGGAAAAAGTTGCAAGAAGCTTTGGGTACAAAATTGAATTTCAGTACTGCATTTCATCCACAAACGGATGGTCAATCTAAAAGAGTAATTCAGGTACTCGAGGATATGCTCCGATGTTGTGTTTTAGAGTTTCAAGGTAGTTGGGAGAAATATTTAGCCTTGGTTGAATTTGCCTACAACAACGATTTCGATCGAGCATACAGATGGCACCGCACGAAGCATTGTATGGTCGCAAGTGTCGAACTCCTTTGTATTGGACCGAGCTTAGTGAAAAACGGATTCCCAGAGTTGACTTTATAAAAGAAACTGAAGAGAAAGTGAAAGTGATTCGTGATTATCTGAAAGCTGCTTCAGATCGACAAAAGTCATACACGAATTTGAAGAGAAAAGAGATTGAGTTCCAAGTGGGTGATAAAGTTTTTTTAAAGGTATCTCCGTGGAAGAAAATTTTAAGGTTTGGCCGAAAAGGCAAGTTAAGTCCACGTTTCATTGGGCCTTATAAGATTATTGAAAGAGTTGGACCCGGTGGCTTATCGCTAGCCTTACCAACCGAGTTGGAAAAGATTCATAACGTGTTTCATGTGTCGATGCTGCGACGTTACCGTTCTGATCCTTCACATGTAATTCCTTTGACGGAAATTGAAATTCGACCGGATATGACCTATGAGGAGGAACCAATAAAGATTTTGGCTCGGGAAATTAAACAGTTAAGAAATAAAAATATAGCCTTAGTGAAAGTATTGTGGCAAAGACATGGAATGGAAGAGGCTACGTGGGAACCTAAGGAAGCTATGAGGAAACAATATCCGAATAACTTTACTGGTAAGATTTTCGGGGACGAAAATCTCTAAAGGGGGGAGAATTGTGACAACTCGAATTAGGGCGTAATTGGAATAGTGGTTTCGTGACCACAAATCCAAGATAGAAATAATTATTTTATAATTATTTTATATTTATTTTGAGGTTTATGATATGATTTCATGATTTCGTGAAAATTTCGTAATGAAATTCTATGCATTAAGCGCTTAAGTTGAGATTAGGGACTAAACCGAATAAATTGCAAAACTTGCATTCTAGAAATTTTTTAATTAAAGCTTAATAGGTCTACTTTCATATAAAAGAAACAGGGGAAACAAAAGACTTCTATATTATGTGATAATTGAATTCTTGTGAAACAGGTTCTGAATGAAATTAAAATCCCCTATTCTGACTTTAGAAATTCACCATAAATTGTACAAAAATTATTAAGAGTCATACCATACATGCATGGATTCCTTATTGAGTCTATTTTTAAGGAAAATAAACGTCATGGTCGTTGGAATCTTGTACAGGGATAAATTTTGTTTGAAATGCACAGGTTTTAGAGTAGTCATACCCTGAAATAGGGGAGACTTTAACTAATAAACTGTACTAATTGGCCCGACCAAAAATTTTAGAAAAAAATTTAGTAAATAGGCTTATGAGTCTAGTTTCAAGAAAAATTTACGCAATTGAATTTCGAGATATGGAGCTCAAGATATGATTTTTCTTTTAACCGGGACTCTAGAAAACAGCCTGTCATCAATATATGTAACCATGTACTAGTATGATTGTTTTACTTTGATAAATTATATATCAATTTAGTACTTACTTACTAAGCTATATGCTTACCATCTTTTCTTTTTCTTGTTTTATAGAATTATTAAGCCAGCTCGGGATTTTGGAGATCGTCGGAGACTCATCTACACTATCAATACTTTTTGGTATTTTGTAATCACTACTTTAGAATTATGGCATGTATAGAGAGAGACTAATCATTTTGTTATATGTCATAATTAATTTGTTTTAAAGTATCACTTTTTTAAATTTTAAAATCTACATGTATCTATGTATATCATTAATGCTATCAACTTTAGTCTAAGCTAAAGTAAGTAAATTGAATAAGGTCGAAGTTAATGTGTGAATTCATGTTTTCGTGAATGGTAATGCTCGTGACGTTATTTCGGTCTAGAATATGGGTGCAGGGTGTTACATTTATTGGTATCGAGCTGGTTTAGGCGGTTCTCGGATCTACGCATTTGTGTGTGGAAGTCTATCTGTACATGCCATAATTATATTATGATAGTGGGATGACTCGACACTTTAAATCATTTTTTTATAGTAAATGGATCCCCACCGAGTGTAGGTGATGATGTAGAAAGTAATCGTGGCTCCGTGCAAGGGGCTGCGCTTGATGGAAATAGGCATGAGACACATGATCGGGAGATAGGGCAGGAAGCCTTTCTCCGTATGATGAGTAATTGGTATCTGAGAATTTGTTCGGGCAAATCCGAACGCTCACCTCCTCCACCTCCTCCTATTCCTCAACTAGTTCCGTAGTTCCTCAAGGTGCCGAAATGGTAAGATCGAGCAAACCCCGATTGATAAAATTAAAGCAAGGGAAATTTGAAGAATTTAGGGCTAATATAGATGATGATCCCGAAAGAGCGAGTTTCGCTTGAAAATTCTACGAGGTATTCGATGAGCTTTCTTGTACTTCCAAAGAATGTTTGAAGTGTGCCGTATCATTGCTAAGGGATTCGGCATATCACTGGTGGAAGACATTGATATCAGTGGTTTCGAAAGAAAGGATTACATGGGATTTCTTTCAAGAGGAGTTTAGAAAGAAGTATATAAGCCCGGTTTATTGATCAAAAACGGAAAGAGTTCCTTTGAATGAAACAAGGCAAAATGTCTGTGGCAGAATATGAACGTGAATTTATCAGACTTAGCAAGTATGCTCAGGAGTGTGTGTCCACCGAAGCTATTATGTGTAAGAGGTTCGAGGATGGGTTAAATGAAGACATCAAGCTACTAGTTGGGATTTTAGAATTGAAAGAGTTTGTGGTATTGGTTGACCGAGAGCTGGTAAAGTGAAGAACTGAACAACGAGAAGAGAAAAGCTGTGAGAAAGCCAGAGACGCAAGAAAGAGGCCAATTAGTAAGTCATTCCAATCTCACCAAAGAAGTCTAAAGAAATGAATCCTCGGTGATCGTTTAACCGAACATTCGTATCGGGATCGTGGAAGATCATATTGATTCTAAAGCCCAAGCTACTTCAATAGCAAGTGTAGGTAATGTGAGATCTAATAGACCCAGTGCAAGACCTTTGTGGCAAACAACATTTTGGGAGTGTTGGACGATTAGCGGGCTTGTTTTAGATGTGGTTCTCGAGAACATTATATTAAGGATTGTCCAAAAGGGTTGAAGAAGAAAAATTTGAGTGCAGATGGACTAGTGTTGCTAATAGAGGTAGACCTCCGAGAAATACTGGGAGTGGAGCTAGCAGTAGAAGTGTGACAAAGGAATTAACTGGGAGACCGGAAGCTAGAGTACCTACTAGAGCTTACGCCATACGTGCTCGGGAAGAGGCATCATCTCCTGATGTGATCACTGGTACATTTTCTCTTTATGATACTACTGTTATTGCACTGATTGATCCCGGATATACTCATTCTTATGTTTGTGTGAATTTAGTATCTAGTAAGAGGTTGCCCGTAGAATCTACTGAATTTGTGATTAAAGTGTCAAACCCTTTAGGCAAATAAGTATTAGTAGATAAGGTTTGCAAAAATATGTATTAGTAGATAAGGTTTTCTGGCTAATCTAATGTTGCTACCATTTGATGAGTTTGATGCCATTTTGGGTATCGATTGGTTGATATTACATGATGCTAGAGTAAATTGCAGACAGAAAACTCTTGAGTTGAAATGTGAAAATGGTGAAATTCTTCGGGTGGAAACAAATGAATCAAATAAATTGCCTATGGTGATTTCATATATATCCTTTCGTGATATATATGCGAAAAGGGTGTGAAGCTTATCTTGCTTACGTATTAAATACTAAAATGTCTGAGTCGAAGCTTGAATCGATCTGCGGTACTCTGTGAGTTCTCAAATGTATTTCCAGAAGAATTGCCGGGGTTGTCTCCGATTAGAGAGGTAGAATTTTCTATTGATTTGTTACCTGAGGCGCACCAATTTCGATCTCTCCATACTGAGAATGGCTCCGTCGAATTAAAAGAATTGAAGGCTCGGTTGCAGAGGTAATAGACAAGGGATTTGTGAGACCGAAGTTTCTCTCAGGGTGCTCTGTATTGTTAAGTAAATAAAAAGGATGGTTCAATGAGACTTTGCATTGATTACCGTCACTCAATAAGGTGACTATAAAGAACAAGTACCCGTTGCGAGGACCGATGATTTATTCGATCGTTAAAAGGGGGCCTGATGTTTTCAAAGATCAATTTGAGGTCCAGTTATTACCGGTTGAGAGTTAAGGAGTCGGATGTGCCAAAAACCGCTTTGAGCGAGGTATGGACACTATGAATTCCTTGTGATGCCTTTCGGTCTAACAAATGCTCCGACTATCTTTATGGATTTGATGAATCGAATCTTTCGACCATACTGGATAGGTTTGTGGTTGTGTTCATAGATGATATCTTGATTTATTCTCGGAATGAGTCCGAACATGCTGAACATTTAAGAATGGTATTACTGATTTTAAGAGAAAAAATTGTTTGCAAAATTGATAAAAGCGAATTTTGGCTTCATGAAGTTGGATTTTTGGGACATGTAGTTTGGGTGATGGTATTCGAGTTGATCCAAGAGCAAAATTTTGGCAATTGTTAATTGAAACCGCCAAAGGATGTATCTCGAGCTTAGAAGCTTTTGGGCTTAGTTGGATATTATCGATGCTTTGTCGAGGATTTTCGATGATGGCCTCTCCAATGACTAAGCTGTTACAAAAGAATGTTAAGTTTGATTGGATTGAAGAATGTCAACTAAGTTTCGAGAAGTTAAAAGAGATTGACCAAAGCACCGTGTTAGTGCAACCCGAGTCGGGGAAAGAATTTGTGATCTATAGTGATGCGTCATCAATTGGTCTTGGTTGTGTTTTAATGCAAGAAGGTAAAGTAGTAGCTTATGCCTCACGACAGTTGAAAGCGCATGAGAAGAATTACCCGACACATGATTTAGAGTTGGCGCCATTGTCTTTGCTTTGAAGATTTGGCGTCATTATTTATACTGGTGAGAAGTGCCGAATCTTTACGATCACAAAAGTTTGAAATATTTGATGGATCAAAAGATTTGAATTTACGTCAACGGAGATGGCTTGAATTGTTAAAGGATTATGAATTAATAATTGATTATCACACCTGAAAGCGAATATAGTCGCAGATGCTTTAAGTAGAAAATCTTTGTTTGCTTTGAGAGCTATGGGTGCAAATTTAACTATGCTCGATGATGGTTTGCTTTTGGCCGAATTAAGAGTTAAGCCGCTATTTCTTCAACAAATTCATGAAGCTCGAGAAGAATGATGGTGAATTACGAACAAAGCGAGCTCGGTGTGAATTGGATTGTGACTCGATTTTCGAATCGGACGGAGGATTGCTTAATGTTTCGTGATCGAGTATGTGTACGAAAGATACCGAGTTGATTCGAGAAGATTTTACATGAAGCACACACAGTGGTTGTTTGCAAGTTCATCCCGGTAAATACGAAAATGTACAACGACTTGAAGAAAATATATTGGTGGAATGGTATGAAAAGAGATATCTCTGAGTTTGTAGCCAAATGCTTGATTTGCCCGGCAAGTGAAAGTGAACACCAAGTACCTTGAGTTTACTTCAACCGGTGATGATTCCGAGTGGAAATGGGCGAATTACGATGGATTTTGTGACAGGTTGCCTCTAACTCCAAAAAGGAAAAATGCCATCTGGGTTGTGGTTGATAGATTAACAAAATCAGCTCACTTTAGACCAGTACATACCGACGACTCCCTTGATAAGTTGGCTAAAATATATATTTCTAAAATTGTGAGATTACACGGAGTACCTATATCTATTATTTTGGATAGAGATCCGAGATTTACTTCGAGGTTTTGGAAAAAGTTGCAAGAAGCTTTGGGTACAAAATTGAATTTCAGTACCGCATTTCATCCACAAACGGATGGTCAATCTGAAAGAGTAATTCAGGTACTCGAGGATATGCTCCGATGTTGTGTTTTAGAGTTTCAAGGTAGTTGGGAGAAATATTTAGCCTTGGTTGAATTTTCTACAACAACAACGATTTTCGATCGAGCATACAGATGGCACCGCACGAAGCATTGTATGGTCGCAAGTGTCGAACTCCTTTGTATTGGACCGAGCTTAGTGAAAAAACGGATTTCGGAGTTGACTTGATAAAAGAAATCAAGAGAAAGTGAAAGTGATTCGTGATTATCGAAAAAGTCGCTTGGATCGACAAAAGTCATATGCGGATTTGAAGAGAAAAGAGATTGAGTTCCAAGTGGGTGATAAAGTTTTTCTAAAGGTATCTCCGTGGAAGAAAATTTTAAGGTTTGGCCAAAAAGGCAAGTTAAGTCGACGTTTCATTGGGCCTTATAAGATTATTGAAAGAGTTGGACCAGTGGCTTATCGGCTAGCCTTACCAACTGAGTTGGAAAAGATTCATAACGTGTTTCATGTGTCGATGCTGCGACGTTACCGTTCTGATCCTTCACATGTAATTCCTCTGACGGAAATTGAAATTCGACCGGATATGACCTATGAGGAGGAACCAATAAAGATTTTGGCTCGGGAAATTAAACAGTTAAGAAATAAAAATATAGCCTTAGTGAAAGTATTGTGGCAAAGACATGGAATGGAAGAGGCTACGTGGGAACCTAAGGAAGCTATGAGGAAACAATATCTGAATCACTTTACTGGTAAGATTTTCGGGGACGAAAATCTCTAAAGGGGGGGAGAATTGTGACAACCCGAATTAGGGCCTAATTAGAATAGTGGTTTTGTGACCACAAATCTGAGATAGAAATAATTATTTTATATTTATTTTATATTTATTTTGAGGTTTATGATATGATTTCATGATTTCGTGAAAATTTCGTAATGAAATTCTATGCATTAAGCGCTTAAGTTGAGATTAGGGACTAAACTGAATAAATTGCAAAACTTGCATTCTAGAAATTTTTAGTATGAAATTGCATTGAAATATTAATTAGGAGGTCTTAAATAGCAATTTGACCAATTTTAGGTTCATGGACAAAATTTGGACATGAAAGGAATTTTTGAAAGTTTAGTAGTAAGGGCATTTTGGTCATTTGTATATTAAATGAAATAAAATGGGAAAAATAACACAAAATTTGGTCATCTTCATCACTAGTTGCTGCCGAAATTTACTCTCCTCCATAGCTAGGGTTTCTTCAACTTTCAAGCTTCATAGTAAGTGATTTCAAGCCCCGTTTTTAATGTTCTTTACATTTTTGAAATCCTCGTAGCTCGATTTACCTATTCCTACTATTATTTCGAGTTAGGGTTTATGTTTAAAAATTTACCCATGAATGATAGGCATGTATTTTGATGTTTGATGGTAGAATATGAATGTTTGAAGTTAGGAGAACGATCTTTTCTAAGCGATTTTTAGCGAAAACGAGCAAAACGACATAATCGATAAAAATACCTATTCTTCATAATTATGTTAGAATGAGAATTTGATGATTTAGAAGAGAAAAATGATCAGCATGTCATTAAACATAAGAATAAGGGCTGAAATTAAATTTCCGAGCCTTGGGGCAAAATCGTAATTTTGTAAAAGTTAGGGGGCAAAAATGTAATTTTTGTATAATGTGATTTTTGGATTGAAATAAATAGTTCGAGTGTTAATTGAACTAAATGTGTTGTTATAGATTAAGAAAGGCATGGAATCGACCTCGAACGGGGGAAAGAAAAAGCTTTGGACTAAACTGCAAAATTTCTATATTTTGCACCAAGGTAAGTTTGTACGTAAATAAATCATCGATTTCTTTTATGTTATTGTATTTTGATAACATGTGGAATATGGCTGCCTATCAAATGGTTATTTGATGTAAGTTATGAATTTAAATTGATTTGGACAATTTAGTAAAATGTTGGAAAAGTGAGAAATTTCTGTTGAACCTTGAATAAAAGCGATACAAATGAACTATTGTGCGGTCACGTGTGTAGTACTAAGTGCAGGCTACTATGTGTACCAGATTATTGGTCGCATGTGTAGTACTAAGTGCAGGCTACTATGCGTACCCGAAAACTGTGGTCACATGTGTAGTACTAAGTGCAGGCTACTACGTGTACCAGATTATTGGTCGCATGTGTAGTACTAAGTGCAGAGCTACTATGCGTATCATATAGCCGGCTACACGTGTGAAATGGGAAAATGTTCAAGTAGTGGTGTATCTCGTTGTTATTCCGATAAGTTCAACGGGAAATTGATTTAAATGAAGATACATGTGAAAGTGATTATGTGATGAATAAGTGCAAGTATATGTTTATTTGAATTTATGAGCAATATGCTCGATAAGTGAGCGAACCTCAGTAAAATGGAAAGGATTGAACGAAATATGTAAGAGTGAATTTTTGTAGTAAAACAATGTTGGACAGCAGCAGTTGCATAATTTTGAAAATTCACCAAAAATCATGGAAGTAGAATTAAATCTCAAATAAATTATGGAATTAAAGCTTAATGGGTCTACTTTCATATAAAAGAAATAGGGGAAACAAAAGACTTCTATATTATGTGATAATTGAATTCTTGTGAAACAGGTTTTGAATGAAATTAAGATCCCCTGTTCTGACTTTAGAAATTCACCATAAATTGTAAAAAAATTATTAAGAGTCATACCATACATGCATGGATTCCTTATTGAGTATATTTTTACGGGAAATAAACGGCATGGTCGTTGGAATTTGTACAGGGAGAAATTTTGTTCGCAATGCACAGGTGTCAGAGTAGTCATACCCTGAAATAGGGGAGACTTTAACTAATAAACTGTACTAATTGGACTGACCAAAAATTTTAGAAAAAAATTTAGTAAATAGACTTATGAGTCTAGTTTCAAGGAAAATTTACGGAATTGAATTTCGAGATATGTAGCTCAAGATATGATTTTTCTTTTAATCGGGACTCTAGAAAATAGCCTGTCATCAATATATGTAACCATGTACTAGTATGATTGTTTTACTTTGATAAATTATATATCAATTTAGTACTTACTTACTAAGCTATATGCTTACCATCTTTTCTTTTTCTTGTTTTATAGAATTATTAAGCCAGCTCGGGATTTTGGAGATCGTCGGAGACTCATCTACACTATCAATACTTTTTGGTATTTTGTAATCACTACTTTGGAATTATGGCATGTATAGAGAGAGACTAATCATTTTGTTATATGTCATAATTAATTTGTTTTAAAGTATCACTTTTTTTTAAATTTTAAAATCTACATGTATCTATGTATATCTGTTAATGCTATCAACTTTAGTCTAAGCTAAAGTAAGTAAATTGAGTAAGGTCAGGTTAATGTGTGAATTCATGTTTTCATGAATGGTAATGCTCCGTACCTTATTTTGGTCTAGAATATGGGTACGGGGTGTTACAATACATGCGCTTAGCCGAACATGCACCTAGGAGATTCAAATCCATTGTGTTCCTACAAGAAATGTGAACAGAATTAATTCAAGCTAATGTGAACACAAATATCAACATTAAATTCGGTTATGACCAATTTAATTATCATCAATAAACACTTTTAAGACATATTAAATAAAACTAATGTGACTAAATTTAATATGTAGGATATTAATTAACTAATTATTGAACTTATTAAATAAAAAGTCAATAGTAGTAAATGCATTCAAAGTGAGCTCCACGAGCTTATGTTTAATTTATAAGATAAACCTGAGCTGATCTTTGACTCGTAAGCTAATAATGAGCTGGTCCCGAGCTATGGAACTGAGAATGAACTGAATCCGAGCTAATAAGCTGGTGTTGGGCTGCATGGGAGCTACTTGAGCTAGAGTTGTACTCGATGAGCTAAACTGAACTTGTAGAAGAGTTCTGTGACAGCCCAAATTCGACCCTAGTCGAGAAAGTGATTTCGAGACCACAAAACCAAGTCATAAAAATAATTAACTGTTAAATTTTGTACTTATTGTATGTGTAAATGCATGTGTGAAAGTTTCATGCTTTAATTTTGTCATTTGTATGTGAAATTTTTTAATAGGACTTATGTGAGATAATTGTGAAAGATGATAGGTTAATCTCAAAATGGTTTAATAATGCATGTTAGAAAAAGGATGGGTTTGCATGTCAAATATCCATTTATGACATGTAGTGGCCGGCCATGATGAAGTTCTATATATAAAATATGTATTAATTATTAGTTAATGGTTTTATATTTTATAACATAGATGAATAAAATGAAAATAATAATAATAGAAAGAATGATGAAGAAAACAAAGTCTCATCTTTGTTCTTCTTAGCCGTACCTAAAGGAAGAAAAAAGAGGAGCAAACATTCGGCCATTTGAAACCTAAGGAAGGTTAGTAAATCATGTTAGATTTTTGAAATTTTAGTTTGTTTTAGGTTAATCATCATGGTTTTTACTTAGCCCATACTAAAACTTTGAATTTGGATGGTTGAATGGAACTTTCGGTTATGGTAGATAAGGAAGGAATTTGATTTTTACCTTTAAGTTTTGATGAAGAAATTGTTGATGAAAGAAGTTGATCTTGTTAAAACTTTAAAATTCTAATACCCATATGTGTAATAGCTGAACATAACTTTGCTTAAGGTCTTGAACAAAGGCCGATTAGGTGTTTTGAAATGGATAAGTTAGGTGTTTGATTTTTCTAAGGGTTCGGCATAGTAAATGATATTTTGTTAGTATGATTTTGAATAATTTGAGTAATGTTATGTATAAGTAAAATTATTATGTTCGGCTTTGGACGGTATATATATGTACAATTAACCTATTTAGCTAATGATATCTAGGATGATAAATAATAAAATTCTTGATGACTTGTGTTAAATGATATTCGGCCAAGGACTATATGTGCTTGCTAATTCGGTTTAAGTGAAGAAAATATGATCGAGGGATGTGATTAGTTTGTGACTTATTATTGAGCTTTCTTTGTGGTCATAAGGTTATTTTATAATGTGTCATAACATTTACTTAGTTAGTCGAATTGATGAGAAAAGAATTTGGATATGTTTTTTATATGGTATCTTAAGCATATCATCCATTTGGTAAAGTTGGTTAATGGTTCATGTACGAATGCTTGTTTAGCCATATGTTATGTTTTGTTTTACTTAGTACTAAATATATATATTTGATAATGCTATAATGATAGACTTAGTTGGACTTTGGCATTTTAAATGATGCATTTGACTTGTGTGTCGACCTGGGATGATATGTGTTACTATATGAAGTTAGGTGGTGTTTATGAAATTCGAAAATGTAAGGTGATCAACTAGTAACATGTTCGGTTGAATGAGTGGAACAAATACATGATGTTAAAATAGTAGTGAATAAGGTCATTTGTACTTTAATTGTACGATATACATGTATTAAATTGAATTGCCCAATTGAAAAATAATTAAATAAATTTAATTGTTTAAATTTAAGATCAAGAGCTAAGAGGATCAAAATCAGATAAAGGAAAGGAGAAAGCAATCGAGTAGTCTATCCGTAACTGTCCAAATATACTCGAGGTAAGTCTTTGAGTAATGGAACTTAGCTTATGATTTGATAAAGCAATGATATATATATATATGAGCATAATAAATAATTTGTGACCTAATGGTTCTACTTGAATTACATATTGAAATAAATAAGTAGTGTATTTACTTGTAGCCGAATGGTTATAGAAATCATGTGGAATAGCGAAACGGAATCGTGTTATTTGTATAGGGCTATAGAACCGAAAGTGTAATGATTGATAAGCATGTTGTGCTTGTGTTCGAATAATGTAAATGAAATGTTAATGATTATGATGTATATATATATGTATTATGCATGATAATTGAGGAATATAACCGGGTTAAGTCCTGAAGGCATTCGTGCTGGTTGTTATAATCGGGTTAAGTCCCGAAGGCATTCGTGCTGGTTGTTATAACCAGGTTAAGTCCCGAAGGCATTCGTGCTGGTTGATATAACTGGGCCAAGTTCTGAAGGCATTTATGTTTGGAAAGGTGTGATCCTGTTGTAATAATTCTGATTAATGTGCCCAGAATCCCTAAGATGATCAGGTATGTATCGTATATACATTGGAAAATTTGATCCGGTATAAGTTGTGATTATGTAATCGAATAGTACTCTCCCGGCCATTTCTTAGGGTTGTATGAAGTCTATAGCTTACTCGAGTTACATGGAATTTGATTCAAGTGAAATTTAGTTATGTTTGACTTTGAGCGTGTAACTAAATTGATAGAAGTGTAGAGTAAATTGAATATGTGATTTTGTGTATATGTATTTATTTAGCCTTATGAATGCTATGTTTTAGTTTCAAATGATTTCCTTACTTATAATCTTACTAAGCATCGAAATGCTTACTCTGTTGCTTGAATTCTTTGTTTTATAGATTTTGTTCGTTAGCTATCGGACTCGGAAGTTTCAAAGTTGGAGTCGTCCACACTATCTAAGCCCTTTCGGTACTCTTGTAATTGAACTTTGATAATGGCATGTATAGGGTTGACTTTTGATATTAATTAAGTATCTTCTTGGTAATGTATATATGTATAGCCATGCGAAAATGGCTTGTTAAGTTATTGTATGTATTCCATATAGCCAATGTGTATGTGTGGTTGATATTCGATTAATGCTTTAAATGTTTTGATGTGAATTGAACTTAGGAATTATTGGAATATTGTTAAATGAAATTTCGTGCTTGTTTTGTAATACTCCTCAATCCCTCCGGCGACGGGTACAGGTTAGGGGTGTTACAAGTTCGGCATGGATTCCTAAAGTTGCCACTAGCTAGTTCGGTAGGTCTAGCATTGGCATCATTCCACATTTGCTGAGCTAAAGCTATAACAGCTTCTTTAAACTGTTTTGCACGAGCCCTTGTGATTGGCCCTTGAGGTAGCACCATCGGATCTCGGCTCAGACTTGACTTATGGGAAAGCGTGATCGTATCATCCTTCCCCTCTTGAAATTGACTTGTCCTCAAGTCAGTATCTACATCGAAAGAGTCAGGTCAAAGACATTAAAACTAGCACTAACATTGTACTCACCTGGTAAGTTAAGCTTATTCCAAAGTGTCCCATCAGGCCACCACTATGCGCCTCCAACACAAGTAACTCTCGAATGGAGCCTTGTGGTATACACAACCTATTTTCTTTAAAAAGAAACCCTTCGTGCCTGAAAAATTTCCCAAAAGATATTGCCAAAATCCTCATCATTAGCATACAACTCTTTCATATGATAAAAACCAAGTAAATTAGAATCAAGAGTGGTCAATAAGGTATATCTCCGTGACAAGGCATCAGCCACTACATTTTCTTTACCTTTCTTGTATTTGATGACGTAGGGAAATGATTCTAAATACTCGACCCATTTTGCATGTCGTTTGTTGAGTTTATGCTGACCTTTAATAAACTTAAGTGCTTCGTGATCGGAATGAATCACGAACTCCTTGATCTTAGATAGTCTTTGCCAAGTTTCAAGTGATCGAATAAGGCATACATCTCTTTGTCGTACACCGGATAACTGAGGGAAGCGCCACTTAATTTCTCACTGAAGTACACCACCGGTCTTCCATATTGGGTCAACACAGCTCCGATCCCTACACCTGAGGCGTCACACTCAATTTCAAATGTTTTAGTAAAATCTAGAAGGGACAATAAAGGAGCTTTCACAAGACATTCTTTAATCAAATTAAATGAACGTTCTTGATCTTCAAACCAGTGAAATGTAGAGTTTTTCTTAATTACGCTTGTTAAGGGTGCTGCAATGGTACTAAAGTTGGGCACAAATTGACGGTAGAAGCTAGCCAATCCATGGAAGCTTCGAACTTGGCTAATGTTCGCTGGACGCGACCATTCCTGAATTGCTCGAACTTTTTCTTGATCCACCTCCAAACCGTTGGCACTCACGACATAACCTAAAAACACAACTTTATCAGTGCAAAATGAACACTTTTTGAGATTAGCATACAATACCTCTTTTCGTAAAGTTTCCAACACCGCACGTAAATGTGGTACGTGCTCCTCTAAAGTTTTGCTGTAGACCAAGATATCGTCAAAGTATACAACACAAAATTTACCAATAAATGCACGTAATACATGATTCATCAATCTCATAAAAGTACTGGGAGCATTTGTAAGGCCGAATGGCATTTCCAACCATTCATACAAACCCAATTTCATTTTGAAGGCTGTTTTCTATTCATCGCCTTCTCGCATTCGTATTTGGTGATAGTCACTTTTAAGATCAATTTTCGTGAAAATTCAGGCACTACTTAATTCGTCTAGTATGTCGTCAAGACGAGGTATCGGGTGTCGATACTTGATGGTGATTTTGTTGATGGCACGACAATCCACGCACATCCTCCACGACCCATCTTTCTTGGGTACAAGCAGCACCGGCACCGTACAGGGACTTAAGCTCTCTCGGATGTATCCTTTGTCTAAGAGTTCAGTAATTTGCTTTTGTAATTCCTTCATTTATTCAGAATTACTCCGGTAAGTAGGACGGTTGGGTAATGCAGCTCCGGGTACTAAGTCTATTTGATGTTCGATGCCTCGGATAGGGGGCAGCCCACTTGGTATTTCATCTGGAAATATGTCTTCAAATTCCTGAATCAAAGACAATACAGAAGCAGGCAAGTTTTTAGGTAATTCGTTAGTATTCGACAATGCCTCTTTGTACATGAAGACATACATAGGCTGTCTCAAAAACATCGCTCGCCGGATATCACTAACCCTCGCAAACACACTCATTTTCCCACTTTCTTTTTCCTCTCCACTTTTTACTTGTTTTTGTTTCTTTTCATTTTCTCTCGCATTTTTAGCCTCTTCTCTCTCCTTTTCCTTAATTTCTCTTTTGCACTCTTTTCTTTTTCTCTCGCTTGTTCCACTAAAAGTTTAAGTTTTTGTTGATCCTCGTACACTTGCTTCGGAGTGAGAGGTGCAAGTGTCACGTTCTTGCCAAGATGTTTGAAGCAGTCTCTATTAGTGTATCCATCATGCATCACTCGTTGGTCGAACTGCCATGGTCGTCCAAGAAGTAAGTGACCCGCGTGTATCGGCACTACATCGCATAATTCTTCATCAGAATATTTCCCGATGCTAAAGGACACTAGGACTTGTTTCGTCACTTTGAGTTCCCCGCCATCGTTAAGCCACTGAAGCTTGTATGGATTCGGGTGCTTAGTGGTTGACAGCCCTAACTTTTCTACCATGAGGGTGCTTGCCACGTTTGTGCAACTCCCTCCATCGATTATGATGCTACACACTTTACCTTGCACTTGACACCTCGAATGAAAAATGTTCTCGCGTTGTTGTTCATCTTTCGCACTTTGAAGACTTAGGCTTCGCTTGGCTACGAGTAACTCACCTTCAACGGGTTGTTCTAAGTCCTCCTCGACTTCGAAAGTCGATTCAGTCTCATTCTCCTCCTCGTCCTCTGCTTAAATCTTGCCGTCGGCCCTTATCACCATGGTACATCTATTCGGGCACTGACTTGCTATATGTCCACGACAAGACACTTGAAGCACTTTATGTCCCTTGAACGGGAGGTGGAATTTTTAGGAGCCTTACCTTTACTGGACTCGGCAATAAACTTATTCGCCTTAGGTATGGTTGAAGAATCCTTCGTTTGATTTGTTGGAAAACCCTTGCTTGTGCTTTGGCCCCATTTAGAAGGATTGGTATTAGGATAGGCTCGGGCAGTACCTTTTCGCTTTAACTGCTTCTCAACTTTGATAGCCATGTGGACCATGTCCACAACCTCAATGTAATGTTGTAGTTCTACGACATTTGCAATCTCTTGATTAAGCCCCGCTAGAAAGCGAGGCATTGTGGCTTCTCGATCTTCTTGTATATCGGCACGAATCATAGCCACTTCCATTTCTTTATAATAATCTTCCACACTCTTCATCCCTTGGATGAGATTTTGGAGTTTTTGATGCAACTCCCAATGATAGTAGGATGGAAGGAATCGTCATCGCATAACCGCCTTCATTTCAGTCCAAGTGGAAATGGGATGCTCTCTGTTACACCTCCGACTAGTGGTCAACTGATCCCACCATATCATTGCGTAATCTGAAAACTCAATTGCGGCGAGTTTGACTTTCTTATTTTCAGAGTAGTTATGACATTCAAACACTAGTGCGATTTTCTTCTCCCACTCAAGGTACACCTCGGGATCAGATTTTCCTTGGAAAGGAGGAATGGAGAGTTTGATATTCTTCAAGTCATCATCTTCCCTCCTTCGATCTATTTGTCCACGGTTTCGATGACGTCTCCTTTCTAGGCTTATGTTAGACCCGTGATCACTTTCATCGTCACTATTTTCGTTAGCATCATCATCTTGAACCCTTGGTTGTCTTCGTCGCTGATTGGGCTCTTCACGTCTTTGCCTAGCAATTTCAGATATTCATCGCGTTGTCTTTGGGCCTCGACTTGGTAGAGTCGATCTTCAAGAGGGTTAAGCCTTCGATCAAGTAATCGTTCCATCTCACGTAAAAGGGCTTGCATTTGTAAATCCAGAGCGTTTCTGACTGGTTGTCGCCCTTGTTGTTCTTCCATGTTTTATCCACTATTTTGGTACATCTATTCGTTTAAAATAGCCTCACAATCAAATCCTCTCGTTTCGCTCAGAAAGAAAGAAGTTTGATGACACTCACACTCGTGTTTACACTCTTAGTTCGGCTTTTACCTTCCCTCGAATGCACTCACGCTCTCTTGCCTTTTACCTCTCTTAACTTTTCTCGTAATTTCGTAAGCAGATTCGTTAGGCTTAAACCTTGGTCTAGGTGGTCAGTTCAAAAGGGGTATCAAGGGGTTGATGTATTTGGTTTAGGGTAGGCTGAAAGAATAGGGAATTAGGATTAAAGTGTGGTGTATTAGGAAGAGTAGAATAGAAGATGGATTGGGAACTATGTCTAATCAAAGCGTGACGATTAAATAACAACTGAATTGCATAAATCACCCTTTCTTTTTACGAATTTTTTTCGAATTTTTTTTAAAACTTGTATAATTTTTTTTTGTTCTATATCAAAAACTAAATACAATAGGAACACTTCTGTACGCGATTTTTTTTCTTTGGCTGCGTAGATTTTTGTTTTTGTAGTAACTGCGTAGATTTTTTTTTCCGGATCCTACTTACTCGCGTACACTTGGACTAGCCCGGGATTGATTTCGTCGTATGTACTTCTCGTTTGAGTAGCTCTAATACCAAATGATACAAACTGGCCCGGTGATGAGTCGAGTCGTATATGAAATGCCTGATCGTCTATGAAGAAGTATTGTTAACATAGTTTAATAACTTAGACAGAAGTCGGGTTTGAAAAGAAAAGGTGTTTAAAGGAAATGGTATAAATGGAATGGCACGAAAATGGTCAGTTTTTGATATGTTTTAGGTAAGAAAGAAATGGGGATCGAACAAATAATGCAAACAAGAACCAACACCGATTTGGTATCGACTCGTTGTTTATATGCACTTTTTGGTTCGGTTTAGGTTTGGTAAAGGGAACCTCGACCCATTATCTAACAAGATAGGAACCTCGGTTTAGTTTGGAACGCCACACTACAAGAAGTGATAAGTTCGGAATCAACAAAGAACACGGTTGACACAACTAGAACGCTAGGAACGCCAAACGAATCTTTGAACGAAATATAAGAAAAGTTTGCCTCACAATTTTGGCAGCATAACATTAACAAAAGTTTTAAAAAGTTTTTTTTACATGGAAAATGAACAAGTATTTATAGGCCTAAAGTCTAGGTAGCCGATTGGCCTTTCATACTTACAAATTAATTAAAAGAAAATTCTAGAAAAATAACTCTTAATGTGCATGTCTAGATTCGGCTAATAATGAGCTAAACCCGAGCTGATCTTTGACTCGTAAGCTGATAATGAGCTGGTCCCAAGCTGTGGAATTGAGAATGAACTGAATCCGAGCTAATAAGCTAGTGTTGAGCTGCATGGGAGCTAACTTGAGCTGGAGTTGTACTCAGTGAACTAAACTGAAGTTGTAGAAGAGTTCTGCATGGATTCCTAAAGTTTCCACCAGCTAGTTCGGTAGGTCTAGCATTGACATCATTCCACATTTGCTGAGCTAAAGCTATAACAGCTTCTTTAAACTGTTTTGCACGAGCCCTTGTGATAGGCCCTTGAGGTAGCACCATCGGATCTCGGCTCGAACATGACTTATGGGAAAGCGTGATCGTATCATCGAGTCAAGGATTTACCACTTCCAACACTATCAAATGGGGCCAAGGAAGAGTAAAGGTGTTTTCAATTCCCGAGGAAAGGAGTTCACGGCTCCTCCAAAAACCAACAAGCCTACCACTGAAGTGAACAAAGGCAAGGCACCCGAATCGTCCTTCAATCAAAATTGGGACATCAAGTGCTTTAAGTGCCTCGAAAGGGGCCATATAGCAAGTCAATGTCCTAACCGAAGGACCATGGTGTTGAAGGCTGATGGTGAGATCGAGACAGAGGACGAGGAAGAGAAAGAGTCTGAATCGACTTTTGAAGTCGAGGAGGACTTAGAACAACCTATAGAAGGAGAACTACTAGTGGTAAAGCGAAGTCTAAGTCTCCAAGGCACGGACAATGATCTCCAACGAGAGAACATCTTCCACACCCGACGTCAAGTCAGAGGCAAAGTGATGCGATCGCGCCTCATGGTTCAGCTAGTTCGAGCAAGGATTCTATGGTGCTACCACAAGGTCCTGTTACTCGAGCTCGAGCCAAGAAGTTTAAGGAGTCTATCACAGCTTTTGTAGCTCAAACTTGGAATGAAACGCTATTAGGACACTCCGAGAAAGCTGATTCTAGCTCTTTGAGCTCACCATGCAACTACCTGCAAGTCCAGCTCAGCTCATCAAGCTCACTACCAGCTCAAGCAAGTTCCCATTCAACTCAAAACCAGCTCACTAGCTTGGAATCAGCTCACTTCCAGTTCCCCAGCTCGGGTCCAGCTCACTACCAGCTCATGAGTCCAAGTCCAGCTCGGTTTTAGCTCATGAGTTGAATTCTAGCTCATGAAGACTACTCTGACTTCATTTGACTACTATTAAATTTTTATTTAATAAGTTCATTACACATATTAAATTTAGTTCACATTAGTTTTATTAAATATGTCTTAAAAGTGTTTATTGATGTTAATTAATTTGTCATAACAGAATTTAATGTTTACATTTGTGTTCACATTAGCTTGAATTAATTCTGTTCACATTTTCTTGTAGAAACTCAATGGACGTATGGAGCATGAAGCAACATGTCTTTTTGGAGGTGCATGGACGGTTAAGGGTTTTGAATCTCCTAGGTGCATGATCGGCTAAGTACATGTATGGCCACATTCAATGTGTTCAAGGTTCATGAATGTTTCCATTCCTGTATGGTGTGCTACTCTTCATTTTTCAAGTAACTATTCGGCTAAAAGGAGGCTTCCCATTACTTCATACATGTGGCCGAACATCTCCCTCCATGAACCTTAAAATCCCGTTCACATTATGTTCACATGGCATGGCCTTTCAATTCAAAGTGTTCACACCTATGGACTCTTCAAGAATCGGCATTCACACTTAATTTGGCTCATGAAGTCTCCTCAATTAATTTCCAACTTTTCACCAAACAATATGAATTGATTGCCTCAATTACTCAAGTTGGCCGAACCTAGCTAATGTCCAAGGGAGTCTCTCATTCATGATTCATTTCCTTAAGCATGAAGAACTTTTAAGACATCTCCACCATAGCGAATCTGGTCATGAACATCAAAGGACTTCCTTCTAGAATTTTCAAGATGCATTCATGAGACTTTTACTTAATCATTAAGTATGTAAAGTGTCCATTCGGTTAGCTAGTCTTTAGGCTATAAATACTTGTTATTTTTCTTTGTAAAAAAAACTTTTGGACTTTGTTAATGTTATGCTGCCAAAATTGTGAGGCAAAACTTTTCTCAAATTTCGTTCAAAGATTCGATTGGCTTCCTAGCGTTCTAGTTGTGTCAACCGTTGTTCTTTGTCGAAACTGAACTTATCACTACTTGTAGTGTGGCGTTCAAACATACCGAGATTCCTATCTTGTTAGATAGTGGGTCGAGGTTTTCCTTTACCAAAACCAAACCGAACTAAAAGAGCCTATAAACAACGGGTCGATACCAAATGGGTATTGGTTCTTGTTTGCACTTTTTGTTCAACCCCATTTCTCCACTTACCAAATTGTACCTAAATCGACCATTCCATTCATACCATTTCATAATACCATTACGACCATTAGTTTAATCCCTTTTACCTAATTGAACCAATTTATTCATCTATACCTAATCGGACCCTAAACCCAAACTTTCAATTCTTCTTACCTATCCTAATTTGAACCAAAACCAATATCCTTCTTTCTCTTATCCGACCTTTCAATTAAACCTAACATAACTTCTTGTCGACGATCGGGCACACTAATACGACTCGACTCCTCCGAGGCGATTCATATTATCTGGTATCAGAGCTACTAAAATGAGAAGTTCGTGCGACGAAATCAATCCCAGGCTAGTCCAAGTGTACGCGAGTAAGTAGGATCCGAAAAAAAAGTATAGAAAAAAATTTCGTATACCGAAGTTTTCTCATTTTGATTAGTTTGTTGCTGTTATTATAAAAACAAAAATCTACGCAGCGAAGAAAAAAAATCATGTACAAAAGTGATCCTATTGTATTTAGTTGTTGATATAGAACAAAAAAAAGCTATACAAGTTTATAAAAAAAATTTGAAAAAAATAAAAAAATCAAAAAAATTAAAAAAAAGTGATTTATGCAATTCAGTTGTTATTCGATCGTCAAGTTTTGATTTGATATAGTTCCCAATCCATCGTCTATTCTACTCTCCCTAATACGCCACACTATTAACCTAATTCCCTATTCTTTCAGCCTACCTTAAACCGAATACATCAATCCCTTGATACCCCTTTTGAACCGACCACCTAGACCAAGGTTTAAGCCTAACGAATCTGCTTACGAAATTACGAGAAAGGTTAAGAGAGGTAAAAGGCAAGAGAGCATGAGCGCATTCGAGGGGAGGTAAAAGCCGAACTAAGACTGTAAACACGAGTGTGAATGTCATCAAACTTCTTTCTTTCTGAGCGGATCGAGAGGATTTGTTTGTGAGGCTATTTTAAACAAATAGATGTCCCAAAATAGTGGACAAAACATGGAAGAACAACAAGGATGACAACCAGTCAGAAACGTTTCGGATTTGCAAATGCAAGCCCTTTTGCACGAGATGGAACGATTACTTGACCGAAGGCTTAATCCTCTTGAAGATCAACACTACCAAGTCGAGGCCCAAAGATAATGCGAAGAAAATCCTGAAGTTGCTGGGCAAAGACGTGAAGGGCCCAATCAGCCCCAAAGACAACCAAGGGCTCAAGATGGTGATGTTAACGAACATAGTGAGGATGAAAGCGATTACGAGTCTAACATAAGCCTAGAAAGGAGAGGTCTCAGAAACCGCGGACGAGTAGATCGAAGGCGGGAAGATGATGACTTAAAGAATATCAAACTTTCCATTCCTCTTTTCTAAGGAAAATCTGATCTCGAGGCCTATCTTGAATGGGAGAAAAAGATAAAGTTGGCGTTCGAGTGTCACAACTATTCTGAGAACAAGAAGGTGAAACTAGCGGCGATAGAGTTCTCGGACTATGCCATGATTTGGTGGGATCAATTAACTACTAGCTGAAGGGGTAACGGAGAACGTCCTATTTCCACATGGGCCGAAATGAAGGTGACCATGAGGTGAAGCTTTATTCCCACATATTACCACTAGGAGTTACACCAAAAACTCCAAAATCTAACACAAGGGACCAAAAGTGTCGAGGACTACTTTAAAGAGATGGAAGTCACGATGATCCACGCGGACGTGGAAGAAGACCCTGAAGCAACGATGGCATGATTCTTGGCTTGTTTAAACCGCGATATTACCAATGTTGTTGAATTACAACACTATCTTGAAGTGGTTGACATGGTCCATATGGCCATCAAGGTAGAAAAGCAACTCAAACGAAAGGGACCGAGTCAAGGATTTACCACTTCCAACACTCTCAAATGGGGCCAAGGAACAAGTAAAGGTGTTTCCAATTCCTGAGGAAAGGAGTTCACGGCTCCTTCGAAAACCAACAAGCCTACCACCGAAGTGAACAAAGGCAAGGCACCCAAATTGTCCTTCAATCAAAATCGGGACATCAAGTGCTTTAAGTGCCTCAGAAGGGGCCATATAGCAAGTCAATGTCCTAACCAAAGGACCATGGTGTTGATGGCTGATGGCGAGATCGAGACGGAGGACAAGGAAGAGAAAGAGTCTGAATCGACTTCTGAAGTCGAGGAGGACTTAGAACAACCTATGGAAGGAGAACTACTAGTGGCAAAGCGAAGTCTAAGTCTCCAAGGCGCGGACAATGATCTCCAATGAGAGAACATCTTCCACACCCGATGTCAAGTCGGAGGCAAAGTATGTAGTGTTATCATCGATGGAGGCAGTTGTACCAACGTAGCAAGTACGATGATGGTTGAAAAGCTTGGTCTACCCACAACTAAGCATCTGAGTCCTTACAAACTTCAATGGCTCAATAACGCAAGAGAGCTTAAGGTAACGAAGCAAGTACTTGTGTCTTTCAACATCGGCAAGTATTCGGATGAAGTCCTTTGTGACATCGTACCGATGCACGCGGGGCATTTGTTACTTGGTCGACCGTGGCAATTTGATAGACGAGCTTAACACGACGGGTATACCAACCGGTATACATTCAAATTTATGGGAAAGAATGTGACATTGGCGCCGTTGACTCCCAAACAAGTGTATAAAGACCAAATCAAACTAAAAGCTTCTGTTGAGCAAATGAGAGAAAAAGAAAAAGAAAGTTGTAAAAAAATAAAAGAAGAGAAAAATAAGAAAAAGAAAACAAAAGAGAGTGACAAGAAAAAATCCAAGAAAAAGAAGAAAAAGAAAAGAAAATCGAGAAAATGAGTGTTTTTGCAAGAGTTAGTGATGTGAGGAAGGCTTTGGTGATGAATCGAACTGTTCTTGTACTTTTTTACAAGGAAGCATTAATTTCTACTAACGATTTACCCGATACCCTACCCCTTCCTATTTTGTCTTTGTTGCAGGATTTCCAAGACGTTTTTTCGGAAGAAGCCCAGAGTGGTCTTCCACCACTTCGTGGAATCGAGCATCAAATTGATTTCGTGTCGGGAGCGGTTATTCCAAATTGACTTGCTTACCGAGCCAATCCGGAGGAGACCAAAGAGTTGCAAAGACAAGTCAATGAACTGATGGAAAAAGGCTACATTCGCGAGAGCCTAAGTCCCTGTGCTGTGCCCATATTATTAGTATCGAAAAAGGACAGAACATGGCGCATGTGCGTGGATTGCCGAGCCATTAACAAGATAACAATCAAATACCGTCATCCCATTCCTCGCTTAGATGACATGTTAGATGAGCTTAGTGGGGCCAAAGTGTTCTCAAAAATTGATTTGAAGAGTGGCTACCACCAAATTCGGATGCGAGAAGGAGACGAATGGAAAACGGCATTCAAGACCAAGCACGGACTATACGAATGGTTGGTTATGCCTTTTGGCCTTACCAATGCTCCAAGTACATTCATGAGACTAATGAACCATGTCTTAAGGCCTTTCATCGGTATGTTTTGTGTGGTATATTTCGACGATATATTGATTTACAACAAATCTATGGAAGAACATGTAAGTCATCTCAAATCTGTTTTAGAAGTTTTGCGAAAAGAGACCTATGCTAATTTAAAGAAATGTTCTTTTTGTTCTAACAAAACTATTTTTCTAGGATTTGTAGTTAGTGCGGATGGTCTCGAGGTAGACCAAGAGAAGATTAAGGCCATACAAGATTGGCCAAGGCCTACGAGTGTTACGCAAGTTCGAAGTTTCCATGGCCTAGCAAGTTTCTACCAATGATTCGTTTCGAATTTTAGAACTACTGCTGCTCCACTTACGAGCGTTATTAAGAAAAATTATTCTTTTATTTGGAACGATGAACAAGAGAAATCATTTATAAAAATCAAAGATTGTCTCACTAAAGCTCCTTTGCTTGCCCTTCCAGATTTCTCAAAGACTTTTGAGATCGAGTGCGATGCTTCGGGCATTGGAATCAGGGCCGTGTTGACATAAGACGGACGTCCTGTGGCTTACTTTATTGAAAAACTTAATGGAGCCGTACTCAACTATCCAGTGTATGATAAAGAGATGTACGCGCTCATACGAGCCCTTGAGACATGGCAACATTACTTGTGGCCTAAAGAAATTCGTTATTCACTCCGATCACGAAGCCTTGAAGCACATCAAAGGCCAACATAAGTTGAACCGACGCCACGCGAAGTGGGTTGAATACCTTGAGTCGTTTCCGTATGTCATCAAATATAAGAAAGGTAAAGATAATATCGCGGCTGATGTGCTCTCGAGAAGGTATACCTTGTTATCATATTTGGATTCCAAATTTCTTGGTTTTGCATTATTAAAAGATGCTTATGTTAACGATTCGATTTTGGTGAGATATTTCCGCTTAATAGAAAGGTTCTTTTGAAAATTTTTATAGGTACGAGGGCTATCTATTTCGAGAAGGCAAACTTTGCATTCCCTGTGGATCTGTTTGAGACCTCTTAGTGCATGAAGCACATAGCGGTGGTCTTATGGGACACTTCGGAGTCAATAAGACGCTTGCCACTCTCTATGAACATTTTTATTGGCAGTGGATACGAAAAGACGTGGAGCGAGTTTGCGAAAGGTGTGTAGCCTGCAAAAAGGCTAAATCAAAGGTGCAACCCCATGGCTTGTACACACCATTACCCATTCCTAAAGCACCGTGGATTGACATCTCCATGGTCTTTGTTCTCGGGCTTCCACGCACAAAAATGGGGAAGGATTCTATTTTCGTTGTTGTTGATAGATTTTCAAAAATGTCTCATTTTATTGCCTATACTAAGATTGACGATGCTGTTCATGTTACGAACTTGTTTTTTAGGGATATCGTTAGACTACATGGCAATCCTCGTACGATCGTGTCAGACCGAGATGCAAAATTTTTAAGTCACTTCTGGAGGTCTTTGTAGGGTAAATTAGGGACCAAACTTCTGTTTTCGACCACCTGCCACCCCCAAACCGATGGCCAAATGAAAGTTGTCAATAGAGTTCTATCTACTTTGCTTCGGGCCATCGTTCGAAAGAATTTGAAGACGTGGAAGGATCGTCTACCCCATACTGAGTTTCCGTATAATCGTTCTGTCCATTCTGCGACTAAATTCTCCCGATTTGAAATTGTTTACGGTTTTAATCCCTTGACTCCTTTAGATTTATTGCCTTTACCTACTGATCAGTTTGTCCATACAGATGCGAAGAAAAAGGCAGATTTTGTCAAGGATTTACATAGCAAGGTGAGGGCCAATATCGAGGCTAGGACTAAGTCCTATGTGCATAATGAGAACAAAGGCCGAAAATGAGTAGTTTTTGAACCCGGAGAATGGGTTTTGATTCATATGCGCAAGGAGCGTTTTTTGACCCAATGGAAATCTAAACTACTACCTCGCGAAGACGGTCCTTTTTAAGTTTTAGAGCGAATAAATGAAAATTCTTATAAAATTGACTTGCCAGGAGATTATAATGTCAGTGCTACTTTTAATGTGTCGGATTTAACCCCTTTTAATGCAGATTTCGACTTGAGGACAAGTCGTTTTGAAGAGAGGGGGAAACATGCGATCGCGCCCCATGGTTCAGCTAGTTCGAGCAAGGATTCTATGGTGCTACCACAAGGTCCTGTTACTCGAGCTCGAGCCAAGAAGTTTAAGGAGTCTATCACAGTTTTTGTAGCTCAAACTTGGAATGAAACGCTATTAGGACACTCTGAGAAAGCTGATTCTAGCTCTTTGAACTCACCATGCAACTACCTGCAAGTCTAGCTCAGCTCATCGAGCTCACTACTAGCTCAAGCAAGTTCCCATTCAACTCAAAACCAGCTCACTAGCTTGGAATCAGCTCACTTCCAGTTCCCCAGCTCGGGTCCAGCTCACTACCAGCTCATGAGTCCAAGTCCAGCTCAGTTTTAGCTCATGAGTTGAATTCTAGCTCATGAAGACTACTCTGACTTCATTTGATACTAATAAATTTTTATTTAATAATTTCATTAATTAGTTAATTAATAAACCACATATTAAATTTAGTTCACATTAGTTTTATTAAATATGTCTTAAAAGTGTTTATTGATGTTAATTAATTTGTCATAATCGAATTTAATGTTTACATTTGTGTTCACATTAGCTTGAATTAATTCTGTTCACATTTTCTTGTAGAAACTCAATGGACGTATGGAGCATGAAGCAACATGTCTTTTTGGAGGTGCATGGACGGTTAAGGGTTTTGAATCTCCTAGGTGCATGAATGTTTCCATTCCTGTATGGTGTGCTACTCTTCATTTTTCAAGTAACTATTTGGCTAAAAGGAGGCTTCCCATTACTTCATACATGTGGCTGAACATCTCCCTCCATGAACCTTAAAATCCCGTTCACATTATGTTCACATGGCATGGCCTTTCAATTCAAAGTGTTCACACCTATGGACTCTTCAAGAATCGGCATTCACACTTAATTTGGCTCATGAAGTCTCCTCAATTAATTTCCAACTTTTCACCAAACAATATGAATCGATTGCCTCAATTACTCAAGTTGGCCGAACCTAGCTAATGTCCAAGGGAGTCTCTCATTCATGATTCATTTCCTTAAGCATGAAGAACTTTCAAGACATCTCCACCATAGCTGAATCTGGTCATGAACATCAAAGAACTTCCTTCTAGAATTTTCAAGATGCATTCATTAAGTATGTAAAGTGTCCATTCGGTTAGCTAGTCTTTAGGCTATAAATACTTGTTATTTTTCTTTGTAAAAAAAACTTTTGGACTTTGTTAATGTTATGCTGCCAAAATTGTGAGGCAAAACTTTTCTCAAATTTTGCTCAAAGATTCGATTGGCTTCCTAGCGTTCTAGTTGTGTCAACCGTTGTTCTTTGTCAAAATCGAACTTATCACTACTCGTAGTGTGGCGTTCAAACATACCGAGATTCCTATCTTGTTAGATAGTGGGTCGAGGTTTTCCTTTACCAAAACCAAATCAAACTAAAAGAGCCTATTAACAACGGGTCGATACCAAATCGGCATTGGTTCTTGTTTGCACTTTTTGTTCAACCTCATTTCTCCACTTACCAAATTGTACCTAAACCGGCCATTCCATTCGTACCATTTCATAATACCATTACGACCATTACTTCAATCCTTTTTACCTAATTGAACCAATTCATTCATCTATACCTAATCAGACCCTAAACCCGAACTTTTAATTCTTCTTACCTATCCTAATTCAAACCAAAACCAATATCCTTCTTTCTCTTATCTGACCTTTCAATTAAACCTAACGTAACTTCTTGTCGACGATCGGGCACACTAATACGACTCGGCTTCTCTGAGGCAATTCGTATCACAAAGTATGTAGTGTTATCATTGATGGAGGTAGTTGTACCAACGTAGCAAGTACGATGATGGTTGAAAAGCTTGGTCTGCCCACAACTAAGCATCCGAGTCCTTACAAACTTCAATGGCTCAATGACGGAGGAGAGCTTAAGGTAACAAAGCAAGTACTTGTCTCTTTCAACATCGACAAGTATTCAGATGAAGTTCTTTGTGACGTCATACCGATGCATGCGGGGCATTTGTTACTTGGTCGACCGTGGCAATTTGATAGGCGAGTTCAGCATGACGGGTATACCAACCAGTATACATTCAAATTTATGGGAAAGAATGTGACGTTGGCGTTGTTGACTCCCAAACAAGTGTATGAAGACCAAATCAAGCTAAAAGCTTCTGTTGAACAAATGAGAGAAAAAGAAAAAGAAAGTTGTAAAAAAATAAAAGAAGAGAAAAATAAGAAAAAGAAAACAAAAGAGAGTGACAAGAAAAATATCCAAGAAAAAGAAGAAAAAGAAAAGAAAATTGAGAAAGTGAGTGTTTTTGCAAGAGTTAGTGATGTGAGGAAAGCTTTGGTGATGAATCGAACTGTTCTTGTACTTTTGTACAAGGAAGCATTAATTTCTACTAACGACTTACCTGATACACTACCCCCTCCTATTTTGTCTTTGTTGCAGGATTTCCAAGATGTTTTTTTGGAAGAAGCCCCGAGTGGTCTTCCACCACTTCGTGGAATCGAGCATCAAATTGATTTCGTGTCGGGAGCGATTATTCCAAATCGACCTGCTTACCGAGCCAATCCAGAGGAGACCAAAGAGTTGCAAAGACAAGTCAATGAACTGATGGAAAAAGGCTACATTCGCGAGAGCTTAAGTCCCTGTGTTGTGCCCATATTATTGGTACCAAAAAAGGACGGAACATGGTGCATGTGCGTGGATTGCCGAGCCATTAACAAGATAACGATCAAATACCGTCATCCCATTCCTCGCTTAGATGACATGTTAGATGAGCTTAGTGGGGCCAAAGTGTTCTCAAAAATCGATTTGAAGAGTGGCTACCACCAAATTCAGATGCGAGAAGGGGACGAATGGAAAATGGCATTCAAGACCAAGCACAGACTATACGAATGGTTGGTTATGCCTTTTGGCCTTACCAACGCTCCAAGTACGTTCATGAGACTAATGAACCATGTCTTAAGGCCTTTCATCGGTAAGTTTTGTATGGTATATTTCAACGATATATTGATTTACAGCAAATCTATGGACGAACATGTAAGTCATCTCAAATCTATTTTAGAAGTTTTGCGAAAAGAGACCTTATATGCTAATTTAAAGAAATGTCTTTTGTTCTAACAAAACTATTTTTCTAGGATTTGTAGTTAGTGCGGAAGGTCTCGAGGTAGACCAAGAGAAGATTAAGGCCATACAACATTGGCCAAGGCCTATGAGCGTTACGCAAGTTCGAAGTTTCCATGGCCTAGCAAGTTTCTACCGATGATTCATTTCGAATTTTAGCACTATTGCTGCCCCACTTACGAGTGTTATTAAGAAAAATTCTTCTTTTATTTGGAACGATGAACAAGATAAATCATTTATAAAAATCAAAGATTGAGTGCAATGCTTCTGGCATTGGAATCGGGCCGTGTTGACACAAAATGGATGTCCTGTGGCTTACTTTAGTGAAAAACTCAATGGAGCCGTAGTTAACTATCTGGTGTATGATAAAGAGATGTACGCGCTCATACGAGCCCTTGAGACATGGCAACATTACTTGTGGCCTAAGGAATTCGTTATTCACTCCGATCACGAAGCCTTGAATCTCATCAAAGGCCAACATAAGTTGAACCGACACCACGCGAAGTGGGTTGAATACCTTGAGTCGTTTCCATATGTCATCAAATATAAGAAAGGTAAAGATAATATCGTGGCTGATGCGCTCTCAAGAAGGTATACTCTATTATCATATTTGGATTCTAAGATTCTTGGTTTTGCATTATTAAAAGATTCCTATGTAAACGATTCTGATTTTGGAAAGATATTTGTTTCTTGTGAGAAAGGTCCTTTTGAAAATTTTTATAGGTACGAGGGCTATCTTTTCCGAGAAGGTAAATTTTGCATTCCTTGTGGATTTGTTCAAGATCTATTAGTGCATGAGGCACATAGTGGCGGGCTTATGGGACACTTCGGAGTCAATAAGACGCTTGCCACCCTCCATGAACATTTTTATTGGCCACGGATGCGAAAAGATGTGGAGCGAGTTTGTAAAAGGTGTATAGCCTGCAAAAAGGCTAAATCAAGGGTGAAACCCCATGGCTTGTACACACCATTGCCCATTCCTGAAGCACTGTGGATTGACATCTCCATGGACTTTGTCCTCGAACTTTCACACACAAAAACGGGGAAGGATTCTATTTTCGTTGTTGTTGATAGATTTTCAAAAATGTCTCATTTTATTGCCTGTACTAAGACTGACGATGCTGTTCATGTTGCGAACTTGTTTTTCAGGGATATCGTTAGACTACATGGCATTCCTCGTACGATCGTGTCGGACCGAGATGCAAAATTTTTAAGTCACTTTTGGAGGTCTTTGTGGGGTAAATTAGGGACCAAACTTCTGTTTTCGACCACCTGCCACCCCCAAACTGATGGCCAAACAGAAGTTGTCAATAGAGTTCTATCTACTTTGCTTCGGGCCATCGTTCGGAAGAATTTGAAGACGTGGGAGGATTGTCTACCCCATATTGAGTTTGCATATAATCGTTCTATCCATTCTGTGACTAAATTCTCCCCATTTGAAATTGTTTATAGTTTTAATCCCTTGACTCCTTTAGATTTATTGCCTTTACCTACTGATCAGTTTGTCCATACAGATGCGAAGAAAAAGGCAAATTTTGTCAAAGATTTACATAGCAAGGTGCGGGCCAATATCGAGGCTAGGATTGAGTCCTATGTGCGTAATGCGAACAAAGGTCAAAAATGAGTAGTTTTTGAACCCGGAGAATGGGTTTGGATTCATATACGCAAGGAGCATTTTCTGACCCAACGAAAATCTAAACTACTGCCTCGCGGAGAAGGTCCTTTTCAAGTTTTAGAGCAAATAAATGAAAATTCTTATAAAATTTACTTGCCAAGAGATTATAATGTAAGCGCTACTTTTAATGTGTCAGACTTAACCCCTTTTAATGCAGATTTCGACTTGAGGACAAGTCATTTTGAAGAGGAGGGAATGATGCGATCGCGTCCCATGGTTCAGCTAGTTCGAGCAAGGATTCTATGGTGCTACCACAAGGTCCTGTTACTTGAGCTCGAGCCAAGAAGTTTAAGGAGTCTCTCACAGCTTTTGTAGCTCAACTTTGGAATGAAACGCTATTAGGACACTCCGAGAAAGCTGATTCTAGCTCCTTGAACTCACCATGCAATTACCTGCAAGTCCAGCTCAGCTCATCCAGCTCACTACCAGCTCATGAGTCCAAGTCCAGCTTGGTTTTAGCTCATGAGTTGAATTCTAGCTCATGAAGACTACTCTGACTTCATTTGACTACTATTAAATTTTTATTTAATAAGTTCATTACACATATTAAATTTAGTTCACATTAGTTTTATTAAAAATGTCTTAAAAGTGTTTATTGATGTTAATTAATTTGTCATAACCGAATTTAATGTTTACATTTGTGTTCACATTAACTTGAATTAATTATGTTCACATTTTCTTGTAGAAACTCAATGGACGTATAGAGCATGGAGCAACATGTCTTTTTGAAAGTGCATGGACGGTTAAGAGCTTTGAATCTCCGAGGTGGATGATCGGCTAAGTACATGTACGGCCACATTCAATGTGTTCAAGGTTCATAATGTTTCCATTCATGTATGGTGTGCTACTCTTTCATTTTTCAAGTGACTATTCGGCTAAAAGGAGGCTTCCCATTACTTCATACATGTGGCTGAACATCTCCCTCCATGAACCTTAAAATCCCGTTCACATTATGTTCTGATACGATCACGGTTTCCCATAAGTCAAGTCCAACCCGAGATCCGATGGTGCTACCTCAAGGGCCGATCACAAGGGCTCGTGTAAAACAATTTAAAGAAGCTGTTATAGCTTTAGTTCAGCATGTGTGGGATGATGTCAATGCTAGGCCTATCGAACCAGTTAGTGGCCATTTTGGAAATCCATGTCAAACTTTTCTACAAGTTCAGTTCAGCTCATCGAACTCACCGTCAGTTCAAGTTAGCTCCCATGCAGCTCCGCACCAGCTCATTAGCTCGGCACCAGCTCATTAACAGCTCACGAGTTTAAGCCCAGCTCGGGTTTAGCTCATGAATTAAACAATAGCTCGTGGAGTGCACTTTGAATTCATTTGACTACTATTGACTTTTCAATTAATAAGTTCAATAATTAGTTAATTAATATCCTACATATTAAATTTAGTTCACATTAGTTATATTAAGTATGTCTTAAAAGTGTTTATTGATGATAATTAAATTTGTCATTACCGAATTTAATGTTGATATTTGTGTTCACATTAGTTTGAATTAATTCTGTTCACATTTCTTGTAGAAACGCAATGGACATATGGAGATTAAAAGCAAGCATGAATTTTGTAGGTGCATGGACGGTTGGGGAACTTGAATCTCTTAGGTGCATGTTCGGCCAAGTGCATGTATGACCATATTCAATGTCTTTAAGGTTCATGAATGTTTCCATTCATGTATGGTGTGGTATCTCTTCATTCTCCAAGGTGACCATTCAGCCAAAGGACACTCACATATGCATGAAGATAGCTTGGCCAATTAGCTTCCCCATGACTCTCCTTAATCTGCTCACACCTATGTTCACATGGGCAGACTATTCGGTTCACCTTGTTCACACTAGAAGACTCTTCAACATTCGGTTTTCACACACATGATGGCCCTTGGAGTGTCCACAATTAATTCGTATTTTTTGGCCAAACATTGCTTCAATTAACAAGGTTGGCTGAACCTCACAAGTGACCATTGGACATCATGCATTCACTTAGTGTTTTCTTAAGCATGAAGATTCATTCATTTCCTATTACCATAGCCGAATCTAGACATGCACATTAAGGGACATTTGTCTAGAATTTTCTTTGTTTAATGTGTAAGCATGAAAGGCCAATCGGCTACCTAGACTTAGGCCTATAAATACTTGTTTAATTTCCATGTAAAAGGCACTTTTGAAGTCTTTGTTAATGTTATGCTGCCGAAATTGTGAGGCAAACTTTTCTTATATTTCGTTCAAAGATTCGTTTGGCGTTCCTAGCGTTCTAGTTGTGTCAACCGTGTTTCTTTGTCGATTCTGAACTTATCACTACTTGTAGTGTGGCGTTCTAAACTAAACCGAGGTTCCTATCTTGTTAGATAGTGGGTCGAGGTTCTTTTTACCAAACCTAAACTGAACCAAAAAGTGCATATAAATAACGGGTCGATACCGAATCGGTATTGGTTCTTATTTGCATTCTTTGTTCGATCCAATTTCTTTCTTACCCAAACATACCAAAACCGACTAATCCGTTCATATTCTTTCGATCATATCATTTCACTCCTACCCTTCTGTTCGAATCCCATCTTCTTCTTCGACCGTTCTTTTAACTCGACTAAACCTTCGTAATTTCTCGTAGACGGTCGGGCAATCGACATACGACTCGACTCATCACCGGGCCGATTCGTATCATTTGGTATCAGAGCTACTAAAACGAGAAGTTCGTGCTAAGAAATCAATCCTGGGCTAGTCCAAGTGTACGCGAGTAAGTAGGATCCGGAAAAAAAAAGTATAGAAAATTTTTTTCGTATACCGAAGTTTTCTCATTTTGATTAGTTTGTTACTGTTATTATAAAAACAAAAATCTACGCAGCCGAAGAAAAAAAAATCGTGTACAAAAGTGATCCTATTGTATTTAATTGTTGATATAGCACAAAAAAAAAAGTTATACAAGTTAAAAAAGAATTCGAAAAATAAAAAAAATTTGAAAAAAATTCAAAAAAAAGAAAAGTGATTTATGCAATTCAGTTGTTATTTGATCGTCCCGATCCTTCTTTTATTTTACTCTCCCTAATTCACCACACTTTTAACCCAATTCCCTATTCTTTCAGCCTACCCTAAGCCAAATACATCAATCACTTGTTATCCCTTTTGAGCCGACCACCTAGACCAAGGACTAAGCCTTAACGAATCTGCTTACGAAATTATGAGAAAAGTTAAGAGAGGTAAAAGGCAAGGGGCGTGAGCTTATTCGAGGGGAGGTAAAAGCCGAACTAAGAGTGTAAACACAAGTGTGAGTGTCATCAAACTTCTTTCTTTCTGAGCGGATTGAGAGGATTTGTTTATGAGGATATTTTAAACGAATAGATGCCCCAAAATAGTGATCAAAACATGGAGGAACAACAAGGGCGGCAACCAGTCAGAAACGTTCGACAAAACATGGAGGAATAACAAGGGCGGCAACCAGTCAGAAACGTTCTAGATTTGCCAATGCAAGCCCTTTTGTGCGAGATGGAACGCTTACTTGACCGAAGGCTTAATCCTCTTGAAGATCGACTTTACCAAGTCGAGGCCCAAAGACAACGCGATGAATATCCTGAAGTTGCTAGGCAAAGACGAGAAGGGCCCAACCAACGACGAAGACAACCAAGGGCTCAAGATGATGATGTTAACGAAAATAGTGAAGATGAAAGTGATCAAGGGTCTAACATAAGCCAAGAAAGGAGACGTCCCCGAAACCGTGGACAAGTAGATCGAAGGCGGGAAGATGATGACTTGAAGAATATCAAACTTTCCATTCCTCCTTTCTAAGGAAAATTTGACCCCAAGGCCTATCTTGAATGGGAGAAAAAGATAGAGTTGGTGTTCGAGTGTCACAACTATTCTGAGAACAAGAAGGTGAAACTAGCGGCGATAGAGTTCTCGGACTACGCAATGATATGGTGGGATCAGTTGACCACTAGTCGGAGGCGTAACGGAGAGCATCCCATTTCCACTTGGACCGAAATGAAGGCAGTTATGCGACGACGATTCATTCTATCCTACTATCATCGGGAGTTGCATCAAAAGCTCCAAAATCTCATCCAAGGGACGAAGAGTGTGGAAGATTATTATAAAGAAATGGAAGTGGCTATGATCCGTGCCGATATACAAGAAGATCGAGAAGCTACAATGGCTCATTTTCTAGCGGGGCTTAATCGAGAGATTGCAAATGTCGTAGAACTGCAACATTACATTGAGGTTGTGGACATGGTCCACATGGCTATTAAAGTGGAGAAGCAGTTGAAGCGAAAAGGTACCACCCGAGCCTATCCTAGTACCAATCCTTCTAAGTGGGGCCAAGGCACAAGCAAGGGTTTTCCAACAAATCAAACGAAAGATTCGTCAACCATATCTAAGGCGAATAAGCCTATTGCCGAGTCAAGTAAAGGTAAGGCTCCTGAAAATTCCACCGCCCGTTCAAGGGACATAAAGTGCTTCAAGTGTCTTGGACGTGGACATATAGTGAGTCAGTGTCTGAATAGACGCACCATGGTGATAAGGGCCGACGGTGAGATTGAAACGGAGGACAAGGAGGAGAACGAGACTGAATCGACTTCTGAAGTTGAGGAGGACTTAGAACAACCCGTTGAAGGCGAGTTACTCGTTGTCAAGCGAAGCCTAAGTCTCCAAAGTGTGGAAAACGAACAACAACGCAAGAACATCTTTCATTCGAGATGTCAAGTGCAAGGGAAAGTGTGTAGCATCATAATCGATGGAGGGAGTTGCACAAACGTGGCGAGCACTCTCATGGTAGAAAAGTTGGGGCTGTCAACCACCAAGCACCCGAATCCATACAAGCTTCAGTGGCTTAACGATGGCGGGGAACTCAAAGTGACGAAACAAGTCCTAGTGTCCTTTAGCATCGGGAAATATTTTGATGAAGTATTATGCGATGTAGTGCCGATGCACGCGGGTCACTTACTTCTAGGACGACCATGGCAGTTCGATCGACGAGTGATGCATGACGGATACACTAATAGATACTCCTTCAAACATCTTGGCAAGAACGTGACACTTGCACCCCTCACTCCGAAGCAAGTGTACAAGGATAAAAAAAAACTTAAACTTTCAGTGGAACAAGAGAGAGAAAAGACTAAAAATGCGAGAGAAAATGAAAAGAAACAAAAACAAGTAAAAAGTGGTGAGGAAAAAGAAAGTGGAAAAATGAGTGTGTTTTCGAGGGTTAGTGATATTCGGAGAGCGATGTTTTTGAAACAGCCTATGTATATTTTTATGTACAAAGAGGCATTGTTGAATACTAATGAATTACCTGAAAACTTTCCTGCTTCTGTATTGTCTTTGATTCAGGAATTTGAAGATATATTCCCGGACGAAATACCAAGTGGACTGCCCCCTATCCGAGGCATCGAACATCAAATAGACTTAGTACCCGGAGCTGCCTTACCCAATTGTCCTGCTTACCGGAGTAATCTCGAAGAAACGAAGGAATTGCAAAAGCAAATTACTGAACTCCTAGACAAAGGATACATCCGAGAGAGCTTAAGTCCCTATGTGGTGCCAGTGCTGCTTGTACCCAAGAAAGATGGGTCGTGGCAGATGTGCGTGGATTGTCGCGCTATCAACAAAATCACTATCAAGTATCGACACCCGATACCCCGTCTTGACGAAATGCTTGACGAATTAAGTGGAGCCCAGATTTTCACGAAAATCGATCTTAAAAGTGGCTATCATCAAATATGAATGCGAGAAGGCGATGAATGGAAGACAGCTTTCAAAATGAAAATGGGTTTGTACGAATGGTTGGTAATGCCATTCGGCCTTACAAATGCTCCCAGCACTTTTATGAGATTGATGAACCATGTATTACGTGCATTTATTGGTAAATTTTGTGTTGTATACTTTGACGATATCTTGGTCTACAAACAAAACTTTAGAGGAGCACGTACCACATTTACGAGCGGTGTTAGAAACTTTACGAAAAGAGGTATTGTATGTTAATCTCAGAAAGTGTTCATTTTGCACTGATAAAGTTGTGTTTTTAGGTTATGTCGTGAGTGCCAACGGTTTGGAGGTGGATCAAGAAAAAGTTCGAGCGATTCAGGAATGGCCGTGTCCGACAAACATTAGCCAAGTTCGAAGCTTCCATGGATTGGCTAGCTTCTACCGTCGATTTGTGCCCAACTTTAGTACCATAGCAGCACCCTTAACAAGCGTAATTAAGAAAAACTCTGCATTTCACTGGTCTGAAGATCAAGAACGTTCATTTAATTTGATTAAAGAATGTCTTGTGAAAGCTCCTTTATTGTCCCTTCCAGATTTTACTAAAACATTTGAAATTGAGTGTGACGCCTCAGGTGTAGGGATCAGAGCTGTGTTGACCCAAGATGGAAGACCGATGGCGTACTTCAGCGAGAAATTAAGTGGCGCTTCCCTCAATTATCCGGTGTACGACAAAGAGATGTATGCCTTGATTTGATCACTTGAAACTTGGTAGCACTATCTAAGACCGAAGGAGTTTGTGATTCATTCCAATCACGAAGCACTTAAATTTATTAAAGGTCAGCATAAACTCAACAAACGACATGCAAAATGGGTCGAGTATTTAGAATCTTTTCCCTACGTCATCAAATACAAGAAAGGTAAAGAAAATGTAGTGGCTGATGCCTTGTCACGGAGATATACCTTATTGACCACTCTTGATTCTAAGTTACTTGGTTTTTATCATATGAAAGATTTGTATGCTAATGATGAGGATTTTGGAAATATATATGCTGCTTGTGAAAATGGGTCTTTTGAGAAAATTTTCAGGCATAAAGGGTTTCTTTTCAAAGAAAACATGTTGTGCATACCTCAAGGCTCCATTCGTGAGTTACATGTGTTGGAGGCGCATAGTGGTCGCCTGATGGGACACTTTGGAATAAGCAAGACATTGTCGACCCTCCATGAACATTTTTATTGGCCACAAATGCGGAGAGACGTGGAGCGAATCTGTGAACGCTGCCTAATTTGTAAACGGGCTAAGTCAAAGGTCCAACCTCATGGACTTTATACACCACTTCCCATTCCCGACACCCCGTGGACCGATGTCTCTATAGATTTTATTCTTGGATTACCGAAAACTAAGACAGGGAAGGACCCAATCTTTGTTGTAGTCGATAGATTCTCTAAAATGTCACATTTTATTTCTTGTGCTAAAACTGATGACGCTGTGCATATTGCTAACTTGTTTTTTAGGGAAATTGTATGACTGCATGGATTACCAAGAACGATTGTTTCCGATCGAGATACAAAGTTCTTGAGTCACTTTTGGCAGACATTATGGGGAAAACTTGGGACGAAGTTATTGTTTTCAACCACTTGTCATCCCCAAACGGATGGCCAAACCGAGATGGTAAACTGAGTTTTGTCAACTTTGTTGAAAGCGTTGGTACGAAAGAACCTCAAGACGTGGGAAGAATGCTTACCCCACATCGAGTTCGCTTATAATCACTCTGTTCACTCGGCAACCAAATTTTCTCCTTTTGAGACTATCTATGGATTTAATCCTCTTATTCCTCTTGACTTATTACCTTTTCTTGTTGATCAATTTGTCCATACAGATGCAAGGAAAAAGGTTGAATTTGTCAAGGAATTACATAGGAAAGTTCGAGAGAATATTGAATCTCGAACCGAGCAATACGTCCAACGAGCCAACAAAGGATGAAAAAGAGTTGTATTTGAACCCGGAGAATGGATCTGGGTGCACATGAGAAAAGAAAGGTTTCTAGCTCAACGAAGATCTAAGTTGTTACCGCGAGGAGACGGCCCCTTCCAAGTCATCGAGCGAATCAATGAAAATTCGTATAAGCTTGACTTACCAGGTGAGTACAATGTTAGTGCTAGTTTTAATGTCTCTGAGTTGACTCTTTCGATGCGAGAATCGACTTGAGGACAAGTCATTTTCAAGAGGGGGAGGATGATACGATCACGGTTTCCCATAGGTCAAGTCCAAGACGAGATCCGATGGTGCTACCTCAAGGGCCGATAACAAGGGCTCGTGCAAAACAATTTAAAGAAGCTGTTATAGCTTTAGTTCAGCATGTGTGGGATGATGTCAATGCTAGGCCTATCGAACCAGTTAGTGGCCATTTTGGAAATCCATGCTGAACTTTTCTACAAGTTCAGTTCAGCTCACCGAGCTCACCGTCAGTTCAAGTTAGCTCCCATGCAGCTCCGCACCAGCTCATTAGCTCGGCACCAGCTCATTAACAGCTCACGAGTTTAAGCCCAGCTCGGGTTTAGCTCATGAATTAAACAATAGCTCATGGAGTGCACTTTGAATTCATTTGACTACTATTGACTTTTCAATTAATAAGTTCAATAATTAGTTAATTAATATCCTACATATTAAATTTAGTTCACATTAGTTATATTAAGTATGTCTTAAAAGTATTTATTGATGATAATTAAATTTGTCATAGCCAAATTTAATGTTGATATTTGTGTTCACATTAGTTTGAATTAATTCTGTTCACATTTCTTGTAGAAACGCAATGGACATATGGAGATTAAAAGCAAGCATGAATTTTGAAGGTGCATGGACGGTTGGGGGACTTGAATCTCTTAGGTGCATGTTCGGCCAAGTGCATGTATGACCATATTCAATGTCTTTAAGGTTCATGAATGTTTCCATTCATGTATGGTGTGCTATCTCTTCATTCTCCAAGGTGACCATTCAGCCAAAGGACACTCACACATGCATGAAGATAGCTTGGCCAATTGGCTTCCCCATGACTCTCCTTAATTCGTTCACACCTATGTTCACATGGCAAGACTATTCGGTTCACCTTGTTCACACTAGAAGACTCTTCAACATTTGGTTTTCACACACATGATGGCCCTTGGAGTGTCCACAATTAATTCGTATTTTTTGGCCAAACATTGCTTCAATTAACAAGGTTGGCCGAACCTCACAAGTGACCATTGGACATCATGCATTCACTTAGTGTTTTCTTAAGCATGAAGATTCATTCATTTCCTATTACCATAGCCGAATCTAGACATGCACATTAAGGGACATTTTTCTAAAATTTTCTTTGTTTAATGTGTAAGCATGAAAGGCCAATCGGCTACCTAGACTTAGGCCTATAAATACTTGTTCAATTTCCATGTAAAAGGCACTTTTGAAATCTTTGTTAATGTTATGCTGCCGAAATTGTGAGGCAAACTTTTCTTATATTTCGTTCAAAGATTCGTTTGGCGTTCCTAGCGTTATAGTTGTGTCAACCGTGTTTCTTTGTCGATTCCGAACTTATCACTACTTGTAGTGTGGCATTCTAAACTAAACCGAGGTTCCTATCTTGTTAGATAGTGGGTCGAGGTTCTTTTTACCAAACCTAAACTGAACCAAAAATTGTATATAAATAACGGGTCGATACCGAATCGATATTGGTTCTTATTTGCATTCTTTGTTCGATCCAATTTCTTTCTTACCCAAACATACCAAAACTGACTAATCCGTTCATATTCTTTCAATCATATCATTTCACTCCAACCCTTCTGTTTGAATCCCATCTTCTTCTTCGACCATTCTTTCAACTCGACTAAACCTTCATAATTTCTCGTAGACGATCGGGCAATCGACATACGACTCGACTCATCACCGGGCCGGTTCGTATCATGTTCACATGGCATGGCCTTTCAATTCAAAGTGTTCACACCTATAGACTCTTCAAGAATTAGCATTCACACTTAATTTAGCTCATGAAGTCTCCTCAATTAGTTCCCAACTTTTCACCAAAAAATAAGAATTGATTACCTCAATTACTCAAGTTGGCCGAACCTAACTAATGTCCAAGGGAGTCTCTCATTCATGATTCATTTTCTTAAGCATGAAGAACTTTCAAGACATCTCCACCATAGCCGAATCTGGTCATGAACATCAAAGGACTTCCTTCTAGAATTTTCAAGTTGCATTCATGAGACTTTTACTTAATTATTAAGTATGTAAAGTGTCCATTTGGTTAGCTAGTCTTTAGGCTATAAATACTTGTTATTTTTCTTTGTAAAAAAAACTTTTTGGACTTTGTTAATGTTATGCTGCCAAAATTGTGAGGCAAAACTTTTCTCCAATTTCATTCAAAGATTCAGTTGGCTTCCTAGCGTTCTAGTTGTGTCAACCGTTGTTCTTTGTCGAAATTGAACTTATCACTACTCGTAGTGTGGCGTTCAAACATACCGAGGTTCCTATCTTATTAGATAGGGGGTCGAGGTTTTCCTTTACCAAAACCAAACCGAACTAAAAGAGCCTATAAACAATGGGTCGATACCAAATCGGTATTGGTTCTTGTTTGCACTTTTTGATCAACCCCATTTCTCCATTTATCAAATTGTACCTAAACCGGCCATTCCATTCGTACCATTTCATAATACCATTTCGTTCTTACCCTTCCTACCATTACGACCATTTCTTCAATCCCCTTACCTAATTGAACCAATTCATTTATCTATACCTATTCGGACCCTAAACCCGAACTTTCAATTCTTCTTACCTATTCCAATTCGAACCAAAACCAATATCCTTCTTTCTCTTATCCAACCTGTCAATTAAACCTAACGTAACTTCCTGTCAACGATCGGGCACACTAATACGACTCGACTCTTCCGAGGCAGATCGTATCACTTGGCGAGTCCAAATACGAAATTAAGAAGGAAAGTTTGAGAGGTAAAAGGCACGAGCGTGTGAGACTATTCGAGTGAAGGTAAAAGCCAATCGAGTGTAAACACGAGCTAGAGTGCAAACCATTAATTTTTCTTTTCGAGTGAAATTGTGAGGATTCTGTTGTGAGGAATTTAATTTTTGTTTTACTTAACAAATTTATTTTTAGCAATCAAAGATGTCTTGCGAAGAATTTACCGAGTCAAAATATCAAAACTTGGTGCAAGAAATGGAAAAAATGCTGGATTCCAGTATTAAGAACATGCACAAGAGATTAGATCAATGGGAAAAATGAGACCAAAGTGATCGAGTTTCTTCAAGTCAAAAAACGGAGTCGAGAACCCCACGGAGATATACCCCCGACTACTACTTGAAAAAAAAACCATCGTGATTCCTATTCGTCATCGATTTTAAGACAAAGAGATTCATACTATGACTCCTACTCATTAAAGAATTCGAGAAGAGATTTCGATCAAGGATCCTATTCATCAAGGAACTTGAGGCAAAGAGAAGCTGACTATGATTTTTATTCCTTCCAAGATGACATGCGAGATGAACGGTATACTTCTTCAAGAACATCAAAGAAATCCTACACGGAGTATTCTTCTTGATGCAATTACCGTGATTCATTTGTAAATAAATTTTCTTCTTTCGAGCCAAATTACCATCTTGATTCTTTTGTAACATCATGTAAAAGAACAGAAGAAAAGGCAAAAGAAATAAAAAGAAAAGAGAGAAAAGAGGCAAGTAAGAGAGAAAATGAGAGGATCTTGAAAGATTTCAAAAAAGCCTTTAAAAAAGCCTTTGAAAAAAAAATAAAATGAGATTGAGATTTAAAAAGAAATTGAAAAAGAGTTTGAGATGAAAAAAGAGCGGAAAAAGAAATTGAGATAAAAGAAGTAGTGGAGGAAGTGAGGGATCTCGAAGAAAACCAATCGAGTGAAAAAGATAGCAAGCAAGAACAAGTGAGGATCATTTCCACTAACCCACCAGCTCGATCTTCTTGTGGTATTATTTTTCAAGTTCCTAGAAATTTGTGTGACCAATTCCAACTTCACTACCTTCCAAACCAGTGAAGTTTTAGGTTGTTCGAGAAAGGTAAGTACGTGAATGACAACCACACACCTGTGATCAAAGGTAACGAAGGTAAGGATTCCCTGTGTATCGAATCAAGGCCGTGTGATTTCAAAGTTGTTCATAAAGATTTGATGACTTAATTCTTGAAAGACTTGCATCTTTTGATTTGGCTAGTCATTATCTATCTTTTGGAGTTAATGCCCTTGTTTTGAAAAGTGCCATGAAAAGCATTTCCTATGACATGTCTTATAATGGCAATTCTGTTGATTCTTTTGGATTGGTTCAGCCTTTGCAAATTGTGAATATTTGTGATAAAAAATTTTCACTTAAAAGTTTTGACATCTTTGAATGCATAAAATCTTTGAATTCATGTGTTAAACCTTTCTATTTAAACATGTCTGATCAGTTGATTTGTGAAAGGTTTCTGCATGAAACATTTCATCCAATTGATTTTTATCTTCAAGTTAAATCCTTAAATTTTTGTACGAACTCTCCATGTCTTGATTTGTATTCCCGATTGAGATTTTTGAAGCATAAGTCTTTGTTTATTGGTTTGCCTGGTGATGCCAACTCTACGCTCCTGATTGATCGAGTAAGGTTTGAATCATTTGATGGACTCAGACGTTTGAAAAGTTGTATGTTGATACGATCCGCCTCGGGGTGAGTCGAGTAGTATGTGAGTTTATCGGATCATCTACAAAGAAGTATCGTTCGGTTTGTTCAAAGGATGTTTTAAGTGAATAATGGCGGAAGCTATGTAAAAAGGATTCAAAGATGGGTTTATGGATATGAAATTTATGTGGGTTTGGTTATAGAAAAATAATATAAGATGGAGATAAATATAGTAATTGGATAACAAACAACAGATGTGAAGTGAATTGATGGTTCAATTATGATGAAATGAAAGAATGGAATGGAATGAAATGAAAATGATCTCAAAAACAAACATGAACCAATATTAGAAAATATTGATCCAAATGTTTATAAGTTTTCAAGGTGGTTGGATAGAGAATATGAGAACCTCGACCCGCTACTTAGCAAAGTAGGAACCTTGGTATGTTTGAATGCCACACTACGAATAGTGATAAGTTCAGTTTTCGACAAAGAAAATGGATGACACAACTAGTACATTAGGTAGCCAACGAATTCTTGAACGAAAATAGAGAAAGGTTTGCCTCACAAATTTAACAGATTTTTATTAACCAAGAATCAAAAGTTGCCTTTACAAAGGCTGATTTCACCTATTTATAGTGCTAGAATAGGCTAGCCGAATAGTCACAAAATTTCAACTTAATTTGCCAATTTAAAGCTAAAATTAAACTTTCACATTCTTGAGCCAAATAAATCCTTCCTTGAATTCACTTCAATTCATCTGAATGAATGACTTTAATTGCTTGAAAAATGACTCTTGAGTTAGCCCTTTTTTAGCCATATGGACACCAACTCTTAACTAGCTTCTTAATTGGTGTTTGAATGCTTAAAATGACCTTTGAAATGGCAAAAATGGCTGGTAGTGGAAAAGGTTGCTGCCAAAATTAATTTGGATGATATAATGCTCTTTAAACCTCCTTTAAATGATGTCTAACCCCTCTTATAACAGCCCCCTTGCTTTGTAACCGAAATCTCTTGAAAAGTCACCTTATTGAATGCATAACAGCCTTTAAATGTAATGGATGTGAGCTGAAAAGTTACCTGCAATTAACACATGTAACTGACACATTTATTCAATTATTAAGCTTGAGGGAGAGCTGGCCTTGTGTCGAGCAGCAATGGGGGAAGGAGTGTCAAGTGTAGCACTCAGTAACTAGTATGTCCCGAAGCCAAAAGAGTATGTGGGGACAATGATATGAGCACGCCCCGTGAACTTTATCGAGCAAATCTGTCAAGCCGAGCAATGACATGTTGGCAAGCTGATCCTAGCTCGTTTCCAGCTCCATGAGCTCTGTCCAGCTCAACTCTAGCTTATTCGAGCTCAATCCATCTTGTCTGAGCTAAACCGAGCTCACTCCTAGCTCACTTTCAACTCACGAGCTAAACCTTAGCTCAACTTCAGCTTAGGAGTTTAGCCTCAGTTCAACTTTAGCTCACGAGCTAAAGCTTAGCTCATTTTAGTTTAAACTCGGTTTTTGTCTTTAATGCATTAAATAAAAATTTGCACATATTTATTTAAGCATTAAACTTGTCTTATATTAATATTTGTTATTAATATGTCATAGTCAGTACATAAATTGATTATGTTTTCATAGCTGAATTAATGCATGACATTAATGTGTTCACATCATGCCGAATTTATGATGTTCAAGAGATATCTTAATGACTTGTTTTATTCGTGTAGGTACATCCCTTTGGACGGTACAATGTATGGATGAAGAAACATCTCTTTTGGGCATTCCACACTCATGAATGAAGAAGTATTAAATGCTGGTGCATGTACGGCTAGATGCAAGGTTTCTACAAATTCATGCATGTGTCGAATGCATGTATGGACATTAAAGGTTTCTACAAATCCATGAATGGATCAAATGCATGGGATGATAGAATGCATGAATGGCTTAAGTGCATGTATGGTGGCTGTCTCCTAACTTTCCAAGGCACTTATTCGGCCAAGAAGTAGCTGTTCACACTTTGAATTGACCTATAAGCTACTACACATGCATGGATGGGTTCAAGGACGTCCAAAGGAAGGAATTAACTCAATAATTCAACATATTGATTGAATTAAGTGCATGCACAAAGGGAAGAACGAATTTACTAGGTTCATGCTGCCATTTATGAACCTACATGCTATTAAAGAGTTTAATTATGAGGATACATGTTCCATACAAGTGCATGAACGTCCCAAGGAGATGAATGCAACCTTTGGTGCACATACAAGTCACTTGAAGCCTTTCTTTATGATTAAGTATTCATGCACACACTTAGGGGGAAGAAAGTGTCCATTCAATTAGTTCATGAATCGAATTTATGAACTATTTTAATACATTAGTGTGAACGTTTTTATTATTGTGTGAACACCTAGATGCCGAATTTGAATGGTCATCTATGTGCCTATAAATATTTGTTTTCTTTCAATTGTAAGGGGACTTTTTGCCAAATTTTTTATTAAATTTAATCCTGTGAGAATTTTCTTCTCTAAACTTTGTTTGAGACTTTGTTGACTTATCTACCTAGTAGTGGCGTCAACCCTGTTTCTTTCAAGCCTATACCAAGGTTCCTATCTTCGTAGATAGTGGGTCGCAGTTTTATCGTTTTACCATTCACCTTAAGAAACTATAAGTTTCGGATCGTCACTCTTTAGTGTCGGTTCTACTTGTTCTTAAGCTACCTAATTCCATGCCCTACGACCACCCTTGTCAAATATTAGCAACCAACACAACTCCATCCTTTATCGCCTAAGCCTTAAAGTTACAAACGGAACTTCTCGTTAAGACGATCGGGCAACTCGGCATACGACTCGACTCATCCCGAGGCGAATCGTATCAGACAAGGTCTGCATGTGATGTGGACAATTTCTTGTAAAGGATGGAAAACTATTTACGTACCAAAGGCATCGTGGATGATGTGGGTAAGGTACAAACTGCTTCATTATTTCTTACTGATATTGCGCTTTTATGGTGGCAAAGTAGGACCACAGATAAAAGGCAAGGTGAGATTGGAACATGGCAAGAGTTCTAATGCGAGTTGAAGGGATAGTTTTACCCTGAGTTTGCCGAGGAAGAAGCTCAGGCAATGTTGTGAGGGATAACACAACGGGGCATAGTGGGGGAGTATGTTCGTGAGTTCAAGGAACTCATGCTCCAAGTTTCAGATGTGACCAAGAGAGAAGTGATGCTTACTTTTCAAGAGGGATTGAAGTCGTGGGTCAGACAGGAGGTGGAATAAAAATGTGTCCAAAAGCTGTCGGAAGCCATGACGGTAGCAAAATCCATGGTTAAGCTTAGTCTAGGGAAAGACAAGCTTGGGTCTTCCAAGTCTAAGGAAAAGGGTGTATGTGAAGGGAATCACAAGGAAGACAATGAGTATGGAAATGGAAACGGCGACAATTATGGTAATGGGAAACCATGAGTTGGGAGGAAGAAACCCAAGAGGAAAAGGGACAAGCTGAAGTGCTTTCTCTGCGACGGTCCACACATGTTAAAGAAATGTTCAAAGAAATCTGCGCTTAAAAAGAAGCCGGTGGATAAGGCCTTGGGACTTGGTTCGAGCGCAAGGGGTGTCGAAGCCAAGGAGGCCAAAAGCGAGAGTGCTTCTTGTGTCATGGTCTGCATAGGTTGCGGAAGTGTCTGAGAAAGTCTATCATTGATGGGAACGATGGAGCAGACAAGGAGCCCAAGAAGCTTGGTTCGAGCAAGGGAAAAGCTGAAGCCAAGAGGACAAAGAGTAGCAAGTCTATCATCAAAGGGAACGATGGAGCAGACAGAGAGCCCAAGCAGATTGGTTCGAGCAAGGGAAATGCCAAAGCCAAGAGGGCAAATAGGAGCAAAAAGAAGTGAGCAAAGTGCTTCTTGTGCCATGGTCCGCATGAGTTACGAAACTATCCAAAGCAAGCTGTAGTCAAAGGAAAGGCAACGTCTGAGCATGGTGAGTCATCGGAGGGGCGTCCACCCAAGGAAGAGGTGAGTTTGTCATCGAACTTAAAGGAAGAAGTTGCGATGAAAATAGTGAAGCTGGGACCAATGAGGCTCAAGTCGAGTGAAGTGTCAGAGTTGGCCGAGTCATCGACAAGGCTTCCACCTATGGTAGAGGTGGGTGGTGCATCGGGCTTCAAGGAAAAAGAAGAGATGCATGTGGGACAGTTGACCCGAGTAAATGCGAAGGTACATGTCGAACACTCTGATAGTGTGTTGCATTCTAACTCATTAACTTGGCGAGAACATAGGGGCCCTTTCGAAGTTCTTGAGCAAGGAGGCCGAGAGACTGTGGGTAAAGCAAAGCCAAGTGTTCTGAATCACGAGGATTCTGTTTGAGGGGAGTTAGAATGTGGGCAACGGAGTGACATAACTCCTTACCGTCGAGATGTACAAACGAGTAGAATAGCTTGAGTTAAGAAGTAACAAAAGCCGACGCAAAAGTCTCGAAGGAAGGGAAGAGCCAAGGCAACGAGTAGGATCCGAGGCGAATCAAGTCAGTGCCATTCGGGAGTCGCAACAAGGACATTGCAAGAATGGGTGAGGGAGAATGTCACGGGCCAGAGTTCAAAGCCCATGACCATCGAACCAAATGCATCTGATGGAGGTCTATTGCTTAGATGGGGATCATTTGGCCCACGAGAGCTGGCCCAATTTAAGGAACTGTTGGAGAAGCCTATTAGATTGAAGCCTGGTTGGCCCGATAGTGAAGATATGGTAACTTAGGCAACTATGGCAACTAATCTTAAAGATAGAGGGAATCATATCTTGTAAGATTAGATAGGATTTGATATGGCAATATCTTGTAAAATCCCTTAAATCATAGGATATGGTTAATCTCGTCCATCGATGTAAATGTATCTTGATCGTCGGTTTTGGGGGAGCTCAAGTATAAATAGAGAGCCTCCCCCTCATTTGTACTGACTCCATTCATTGTTTCATTATTCTTTGTGAATAAAAGAATAGAGAGCATTTACTCAAACACTTTGCGAGCGTCCCTTTCTGTTGTTCTTTATAAGCTTCTTTTGGCATAAGTTTGCTTTCGCTATTCAATTGGTGCCTTGGAGGAGTTCTTAAGGAATCCTCATTCGAGTAAAGGCTGACTTAGGCGAGTTTGGACGAGCAAATCGCCTAAGGCCACACGGATTGCGAGACAAAAGGTCTAGCCCTGTGACACTAGGTGGTCGATTTCAAATGGGCAACAAGGGATGATGTGATTTAAGACAGGGTAGGCTTACAAGAAAGAAAATAATTCGGGTATAGTGTGGCGAAAAGGTCAAAGATGGAAGTGGATGAGAGAGTAAGAGTTTTAGGATCGAAAAATGGAGAAGAAGTAAAAACAATGTTCAAGTTTCAAAAAAAATTATTCAAATTTTTTTCGAATTTTTTTGAACTTTTTTTGAAACTTTTTTTTCTTTTTTTTCACTTACTTGATGAGTCACAGACTATCCTGGGAGTAATTTTGACTGCTCCTACTCCTTATTTTTGTAGCTCTGATACCAAATGATACGATCTGCCTCGGGGTGAGTCGAGTAGTATGCGAGTTTGTCGGATCATCTATGAAGAAGTATCGTTCAGTTTGTTCAAAGAACATTTTAAGTGAATAATGGCAGAAGCTATGTAAAAAGGATTCAAATATGGGTTTATGGATATGAAATTTATGTGGGTTTGGTTATAGAAAAATAATATAAGATGGAGATAAATATAGTAATTGGATAACAAACAATAGATGTGAAGTGATTTGATGGTTCAATTCTGATGAAACAAAAGGATGGAATGGGATGGAATGAAAATGATCTCAAAAACAAACACGAACCAATATTAGAAAATATTGATCCAAATGTTTATAAGTTTTCAAGGTGGTTGGATAGAGAATATGAGAACCTCGACCCACTACTTAGCAAAGTAGGAACCTTGGTATGTTTGAATGCCACACTACGAATAGTGATAAGTTCGGTTTTCGACAAAGAAAACGGATGACACAACTAGTACACTAGGTAGCCAACGAATCCTTGAACGAAAATAGAGAAAGGTTTGCCTCACAAATTTAACAGAGTTTTATTAACCAAGAATCAAAAGTTGTCTTTACAAAGGCTGATTTCACCTATTTATAGTGCTAGAATAGGGTAGCCGAATAGTCACAAACTTTCAACTTAATGTGCCAATTAAAAGCTGAAATTAAACTCAAGTCTTTTCACATTATTGAGCCAAATAACTCCTTCCTTGAATTCACTTCAATTCAGCTGAATGAATGACTTTAATTGCTTGAAAAATGACTCTTGAGTTAGACCTTGGTCAGCCCAATGGACACCAACTCTTAACTAGCTTCTTAATTGGTGTTTGAATGCTTAAAATGACCTTTGAAGTGGCAAAAATGGCTGGTAGTGGAAAAGGTTGCTGCCAAAATTAATTTGGATGATATAATGCTCTTTAAACATCCTTTAAATGATGTCTAACCCCTCTTATAACAGCCCCCTTACTTTGTAACTGAAATCTCTTGAAAAGTCACCTTATTGAATGCATAATAGCCTTTAAATATAATGGATGTGAGCTGAAAAGTCACCTGCAATTAACACATGTAACTGACACATTTATTCAATTATTAAGCTTAAAACAATTTAACAACTAACTTAAATAAATGAACTAACACTTATGCATCATTTATTCCAGCAATTAGTTTAATTAAAAGAAGCATTATTAAATGAACTTTAACTCATGCATCAATAAATAATCCTAGGAACTATATCAATTAAGAGCAACACTTATTAAATAAAGGTCAACAAAAAAACTTATTAATTAAACTAAGATGAGTGGAATAAATGTCTAGCAACTCATTTATTAAACTAAGATGCTTAAATGCATGGTTTGAAATGCAAACTAAATGAACAAATGAGTACTTAATGCAAGACTTAATTTAATGATGCAGACTTATACTAACATGGGGGTTACATAATGCATGGATTTATTAAATGCAGAACACATAATGCATGTCATAATTAAAATATGTAGATCAATAATGCATGACATTAACTAAAGATGCATTTAACTAAACAAGGCATAATTAAAGACTAAAGTATTGAGCTGATTCGAGCTCAAATGAGCTAAATTTGAACTGGTCGGAGCTCGTGGAGCTGGAAATGAACTGGGATCAGCTTGCCAGCTAAGCAAGGCTCAACTAAGAAGACTTGACTGATGGGGTTCGCTGGGCACGCTTGCATCATATGTTCACTACTTCTTTGATTGTTCAAGTGGAATTTCAGTCATGTGGTTAGTTGATTATATTTTCTTCTAACATGTTGCCTGTTGGAATTCATGATCAAGTACGTGTGTTCAAGCCTGACATATGTTACGTAGATTTGTTTTATGGAACATTTAAGTATTTTGCATCTTTTGCATTCAACTTATGTTTTCTTGATGTTCAAACTTTTGTTAAGGAAATGAAATTCGATGATTTGGTTTCCAATTCTGATTTGTTCTCTAATCATTTTGCTTGGCCACACATAAACGTTTTGTTTCATTTTGACAAGGTAAGGTCGACTTATGCTATGGGACTTGAATTAAATTCTAATTATGATTTATCTTTTCCATTTAAGCCCATTGTTTTCATTAATACTAACCCCTCCCATTTTTGTGAATTCCACCCTTCAAGAAGCATGAGATGTCGAGGTGCGTCATTGTTCATTCAAATTAATTGAAGTAAAAGGTTTGTTTTACATTACCGTTTTGAGGAGAGAAATTTGTTTTGATTGAAAAAGGTAAAACTGTTCATGAGATTTCTTCTCTTAAAGGCCGTCAAGGTAAAGTTTCAAAAAATATTTGAACATCTTTGCTTAATTTGAATAAATTTGCAAATCTTTGTGATACATTAATGTTTGAACTTTATTTGGATCTTGATGTGGTTGATTTTTCTCCTTGGCCTTGTAATAATCTGTTTGTGTTGGAATGTGACAATGAACATATTAACACAAATTTTATTAGTAAGCAAATGATTGAAAGATGTTGGCCATGGTACACTTTGTGTGTACAATTATGTGAACTTTTGTTTTTGAATAAACATATTGAAAAGTTTTTGATTTGGATTAACTTGTTTGATTCTTTACAAACGTTCATGACTAATTACCCTTTGATCCAACTAAGTTTACATGTTTGTAAAGATGGCCTAGTGAAACTTTTTGATAAATTGAAGTATGTTTGTTTTGCCCAATTGAGATTTTTTTTCGTATAATTTTTGGACTGCATTCTATTTGAGCTTTTTGGAATTGAATACTTTGCACTTGTCATTGTCAAAATTGATATGTCATTTTGGCAAAATAAAATCAGTTTTTTGCTTAGCATTTGGTTTATCTTTAGGTTTTTGTCGTCTTAACCCTTTGTTACTTATCTATGATGGTAATGTGCTTTCTTCTTGTCCATTGATAAACCATTTCTAGGTTTGTGTAATATCTTCCATCCCATTCGATCGAGGAAAACTGAATGAGAGGAAATATTTTCCAATAGATGAACAGCCCGACTTGAGGACAAGTCGCCTAAAAGAGGGGGAATGATACGAGCGCGCCCAACGAACCCCATTAGTCAAGTCTCCTTAGTCGAGCCTTGCATTGCTAGCAAGCTGAGCTCAGTTCGTTTCTAGCTCCACAAGCTTCGTCCAGTTTAAATTCAGCTCATTTGAGCTCGATCCAGATCAATGAGTTCGTGTGCTCATTCAACGAGCTTGATTCAGCTCAAATAAGCTCGTTTGAGCTCATCTTTAAATTTTAATTATTGCGTTTTATTAAGCTGGAATAAATTAGTTAATTCATTTTCACTAAGTTAGTTAATTAGTTAAGGACTTGATTAGTTACTTTAGTCTTTAATTATGTTTTGTTTATTAAATACATATTTTAATTATAACATGCATTATGTGTTCTGCATTTAATAAAGTCATGCATTATGTAACTCCCATGTTAGTTTAAGTCAATTTCATTAAATTAAAGTCTTGCATTAAGTAACTCATCTATTCATTTAGTTTGCATTTTAAACCATGCATTTAAGCATCTTCGGTTAATAAATGAGTTGTTGGACATTTATTCAACTAATCTTAGTTTAATTAATAAGTGTTTTTGTTGAACTTTATTTAATAAGTGTTGCTCTTAATTAATCTAGTTACTAGGATTATTTATTGATGCATGAGTTAAGTTTATTTAATGATGCTTCTTTAATTAACTAGTTGCTGGAATAATTGATGCATAGATCTTTTACCTAAGTTAAGTATTAATGTGTGTTATGTTTAATAAGTGTTTAAATGTGTTTAATAAGCTCATTTTAATGTGTTTATTGTAGGAGTCTTTTCAAGTCATAACCGTTACATTACAAGGGCTGTTACACATTAAATAAAGTGACTTTTTAAGTCATTTTCGGTTACAAATGAAGTGGCTGTTACAAGGGATGATTTATACATCAATTAAAGAGTTTTAAGGAGCATTTTATCATCCAAATGAATTTTGGCAGCAACCTTTCCACTACCAGCTGTTTTTGCCATTTCAAAGGTTATTTCAAGCATTCAAACATCATTAAGAAGCTGATTAAGAAGATGGTGTCCATTTGGCTGACCAAGGGCTAACTCAAGAGTCATTTTTCAAGTACTTAAAGTCATCCATTCAGCTGAATTAAAGTGAATTCAAGGATGGAGTTATTTGGCTCAAGAATGTGAACAGACTTGAGTTAAATTTCAGCTTTTAATTGGCACATTAAGTTGAATGTTTGTGACCATTCAGCTAGCCTATTTTAGCACTATAAATAGGTGAAATCAGCCTTTGTAAAGGGATCTTTTTGCTTAGTTTAAAAAAACTATTGAACTTATATGAAATTTGTGAGATTTCTTTCTTTCACATTTCGTTGAAGAACTCGTTGGCTTATCTAGGTCACTAGTGGTGCCAACCTGCCTTCTTCTTTATCCTGAACTTATCACTATCAAATAGTATGGCGTTCACCCTTATACCAAGGTTCCTACTTTACTAAGTAGCGAGTCGAAGTTCTCCTATTCTCCATCCAACCACCATGAAAACTTATAAGCATTTGGGTCAATATTTTCTAATATTGGTTCGTGTTTGTTTTTGAGATCATTTTCACTCCATTCCATTCCATCCTTTTGTTTCATCATAATCAAACCATCAATTCACTTCACAACTGTTGTTATCCAATTACTATATTTATCTCCATCTTTTATTATTTTTCTATAACAGAACCTACATAAACTTTATATCCATAAACCCATCTTTGAACCCTTTTTACATAGCTTCCGCCATTATTCACTTAAAACATCCTTTGAACAAACTAAACGATACTTCTTCGTAGACAATCGGGCAAACTAGCATACAAATCGACTCACTAATGGCCATCAGGTGTGAAAACCGAATGTGAACAGCCCCTTTGTGTGTGAATGCACAAAGCTGAATAGCCGTGACATGTGAAAAGAACCTCTAGCAATGTGAAAACAATTAAGCATCTAGATGGTTAGCTTGGAAAGAGAAATCAGCAGCTCTTTTGGCCCTTATCATACACGAAGAGGTGCTTGGAAGAGCTAAACCATCAGCACACCATATTCATGTCGTCTAATGTATGTAGCTGTACCAAATTCAATTCATCAATTAATTAGTCTTAAGACATGTTAAATTCGGCAGCAGCTGGGACATTAAAAACAATCATAAAATTCATTGGACAAATTAAATTGTAACATGTCGTCCTAAACTTAGACACAATAAAATAGCTAATAGATAATTATTAAACTAAGACACATTTGAAACATAATTAAAATGTTCATATTTTTGACACATTAAAACGCAACTTAACTACTTGAGCTGAACTAACTAAATTAACTAAAACATTCAATTTATTCCAACAACTAAAGAATTGCATAAATTAAACCAAGCTAGAATTGTGCTCATAGAGCTAAGTTTAAGCTTAGTTCAGCTCGCAAAAGATTGCAAAGTGAACTTGTAGGGCTGGTCCAAGCTCTTTCAATGTGTCCAGCAAAGTCTCACACCACATTTGATCTACTAAGGCTGAGATAGCCTCTTTGAAGTGCTTGGCTCGTGCTCGGGTGATAGTACTTTGAAGTAGCTCCAAAGGCTCCTTGCTGAGCTAGATGTGACTCGGGGCATGGCCATATCTAATGCGATCCCGACCGTCACAACTCGACGCCATCGAGATTGGCCTAAACACGAGGGGCCTAAGTGTAAAATGAAGCTTAATTTTAGCTCAATGAGCTCGATCTTAGTTTTCCCTAGCTTACTTAGCTCGGCCCAGCTCAATGGGGCCCGATTCAGCTTGATGCTAGCTCATTGAGCTTGATTCTATTTTATTTAATTTCATTTATTTTAAGTTGTTGGAATAAACTTAGCTGTTTAACTAAATTAGTTAATTTAGTTTCAATTCATAGATGTGTCTTATTAATTTAGTGTTAAATGTGTTTAATTTAATGCATGATTTAAATATGTCATAGTTAGAACATGATTTTAATGTGTCTTAGTCTATTACATATTTTTAATATGTTTTAGCCGAATTAATGTGTAGGTATTATTGTGTCTTAGCTCAAACATGTTTTTAATGTGTCCTAGCCGCTGCCGATTTAATGTGTCTTAAGCTGATTTAATTTGTTGATTTTTAATGTGTAGCTACATGCATGGATAGCATTGAAGGAGCTAATGATTAATCTCTCCCAAGTGTCTATTTTTAATGTGCTGCCCATTTTTATTTTTGATCCCGACATTGGTTCATTTGCCCAAGTTTGGGTTAAGAAATTGGAATGAGATTGTAAATTCTTAATCCGGTGTGTTCCCAATCCTCTTCTTTACTTTGTTATTGATACTTTGAAATGGCCTACACAAAAGAAAGAAGGACATATGACTAATGTGTTGTCTTCTCAAGATATGTCTGTTCATCAGGTCGTTGTGAGCCAGTCTATTACATTCGGCCGCCAAGGGTCTTATGATGATAAATGCGTTGTTTTGAACAAATGGCTTGACTTGAGGACAAGTCACTTTGAAGGGGGGATGATACGATCACGCCCAAGCGCCCTACTAGACAAACTCCCTAGCGTTGCTTGCAATCCTTTGTAAGCTGAATTAGTTCAAATTCCAGTTCAACGAGCTCAAATCAGCTTGTTTCTAGCTCAATGAGCTCGTTTGCTCATTCCATGAGATTGATTAAGCTCAACTAAGCTCATTTTGAGCTCATCTTTACCTTTTTAATTCTTATGTTTTGTTGCTGGAATAAATTACCTGTTTTAGCTAAATTAGTTTAATTAGTTTAAGTTGTTTAAATCATTTAGATAAGTGTTAAATATGTCTTTTAACAGCTAATTAATTTGTCTAAAATATTTTGGCATTAATAGGTCTAAATTACTACAGCAATTTAAGTTGTTTTCAACTCATTTAATTTGTCTTAGTTAGTGCATTATTTTAATGTGTCATAGTTACTACATGATTTTTAATGTGTGTTAGCTGAATTACTTTCCATGTATTATTGTCTTAGCTTAAACATGTTTTAATGTGACAGCCGAATTTAATTGATTTAAATGTGTCATAAGCTGCTGCCAATTTAATATGTTATAAGCTGAATTAATTTGCTGATTTCTAATGTGTAGCTCCTATACATGAACAGCATTAAAAGAGAGCTAAAAATTATTCCTTTTCATGAAGGCTATTTGATACGATCTTCCTCGAATAAGTTGAGTCGTATGTCAAGTGCCCGATCACTGATGAGAAAGTACCGATAATTTAGTTAAGAAATTTAATTAAAAGAAGGAATTTTGGAAGAATTATATTTGAGAAGGCTTTAATTCGGTTTAAAAAGATGGAAAGGTTTAATGGAATAAAAATTAAAGGGTTAAAAGAAGTAAGGATATGAGGAAGTTTTAGTTCAGTATAAGGTGTACTGGATGGAATGAAATCTCTTGATGAATTTGGTAAAGAAAAATAATAATGATCGATACGATAAGAATTAGTAGTTTGAATATGGTTTTGGTACGAAATGGTAAAGGAAAGAAATGGAATTGAACAAAAGTGCAAACAAGAACCAACACCGATATGGTACCGACTTGTTGTTTATAAGCCCTTTTAGTTCGGTTTTGGTTTGGTTAAAGTGACCTCGACCCACTATCTAGAAAGATAGGAACCTCGGTATGCTCGAACGCCACACTACAAGTAGTGATAAGTTTAGTTTTCAATAAAGGAAATGATTGACACAACTAGAACACTAGGTAGCCAACAAATTTTTGAACGAAAATTAAAGAAAAGTTTGCCTCACAATTTTGGCAGAGTTTCGTTAACAAAGAGTCTGAAAAATCCCTTTTACAAAGGCTGATTTCACCTATTTATAGTGCTAGAATAGGCTAGCCAAATAGTCACAAACATTCAACTTAATGTGCCAATTAAAAGTTGAAATTAAACTCAAGTCTTTTCACATTCTTGAGCCAAATTTCTCCATCCTTGAATTCACTTCAATTTAGCTGAATGAATGACTTTAATTGCTTGAAAAATGACTCTGAGTTAGCCCTTGGTCAGCCGAATGGACACCAACTCTTAACTAGCTTCATAATTGGTGTTTGAATGCTTGAAATGACCTTTGAAGTGGCAAAAACGGCTGGTAGTGGAAAAGGTTGCTGCCAAAATTAATTTGGATGTATAATGCTCCTTAAACCTCCTTTAAATGATGTATAACCTTTCTTATAACAGCCCCCTTTCTTTGTAACCGAAAATGACTTGAAAAGCCACTTTATTTTATTTGTAACAGTCTTGAATTGTAACGGTTATGACTTGAAAAATACTCCTGCAATAAACACATTAAAATGAGCTTATTAAACACATGTAAACACTTATTAAACATAACACACATTAATACTTAACTTAGGTAAATGAACTATGCATCAATTATCCCAGCAACTAGTTAATTAAAGAAGCATATTAAATAAAATTAACTCATGCATCAATAAATAATCCTAGGAACTAGAGTAATTAAGAGCAACACTTATTAAATTAAGACATAATTAAAGCAGCTAATGTTAACTTAATTTAATACTTATATTAACTAACTAATTAAGGAAATTATTAAATTAAAGAGTAAAACTAATTTAATGAGCTGAAATAGTTGGTGAACTTAATAAACTAAGCTGAACTTGTAGAAAAATGCAAGGTGGATTCGAGGAACAATCTTCCTTGATGTGACCAGGCAGAATATCATCCTAGATACGAGCTACAAGAGCTAAAATAGAATCTTTAAAAGCCTTGGCTTGGGCTCTTGTAACAGGACCTTGAGGTAGCTCCATTGGATCCTTGCTCGAGCTACGAGAGTCATAAGGCATGCTCGCATCATTCCCTCCTCTTTGAAACAACTTGTCCTAAAGTCAGAATCTGCGTGAAAAAGGGTTAAATCAAACATGTTAAAAGTAGCACTAACATTATATTCACCTGGCAAATTGAGTTTATAAGCATTCTCATTTATGCGCTCAAGAATTTGGAAAGGCCCATCTCCACTTGGTAGTAATTTAGACTTTCGTTGGACCGAAAAGCGTTCCTTACGCATGTGAACCCAGAGCCACTCTTTGAGTTCAAAAACCACACATTTTTATCCTTTGTTCACATTACGAACGTAGGACTTTGATGTGATCTGGCCTGGGAAGTTGAGTCGAATTCACGTAGTTGCTCGATCGTAGACGAGAAAATTGTTCGTGCCTCAAATTTTAGTAATAGAAGTAAAAAAATAGGTTAGGATAAGCAGAAGGTTTCAAGAAGTGTAGAATTAGCAATAGGTTCGGTTAAGGGTAGCAAAAATGGATGATGGATAAATGGCTCAGTTTGGTTAACAAAAAGAAATCTGAAAGATGGGGATGGAAATCAAACTTAACGTCAGGAATGATTCAACACTAGAAAGTGTCACCCCAGTTCCTATATTGTTAAGGTGAAAAGGATGGATAGAAGGATAGGTGAATGCCACACCAAGATTGGTGATAAGTTCAAACAAGGACGATTGACGCCACTAGCACAAGCTAGATAAGTCTTTCGAAACTTGTACGAGATATGAGAGGAAGCAACCTCACAAGAACAATGTTTATTAATAATTTGGCAAAGAGTTTTTTTACAAAGAAATAAACAAACTATTTATAGGCTATCATGTAGTAGCTGAATGGACAAACTAGTAGCTTAAAGAATGAGTAAATTCAGCTAAGAATGCACTAGAATATTCTAGAATAAATCATTAAAGGGTTAAGTCCACATTCGGTTGATTGGAACTTCAATGGGCAGCTTCATGGTTAAGCAAAATTGACTTGGATGAATGTGAATAGATGGCAGCCCATTAGCTTATCTAAATTCGTCCATGGATTGATTGGTGCATTAAAGAAGTGTCTTTTGGTCGAATAGACACCTAGAGAAGTCGTTTGGGTAGCAAACAATCCATGTATCAAGAACTAGATGCATTCTCACATTCGTTGTAGCTTGCGGTCCATGCATCTTCTCTTAGGCTTCATTCATGAATTGAATTTAGAAATTAAATGGCAGCTACCCTTTGGCTGAATAAACACTTAGGAACACCAATGGTTCATCCACATACATTCGGCCATGCATGTAACTAGGAAAGGGCTTGAATCTGGCCGTACATGAACATTCATTAAATGCTCTCCATTCATGCATGGGTGACATCCAAGGTAAGTGTATCTTCATGTATTCATTGTATCATCCAAGTGAGAATGAATAGAATTAATCCATATGCATGTATCCAAGCCGTCCATTAACATGAACTTAATTCCTCCGATCATTGAACCGAAACATGCATGAATTTCCCATTGCATTGAACTTGTTTGTACATGTACCTAGCTTTTGATGTACCTCCATAATCGGCTGAACCTACAAAGACATGAACACATTTAATTATATCATTTAATCATAATTAAACAGAAACTAACAACTTAAATAACAACTTAACTAATTAGGACAAATTAAATTAGAATTAACTAGCTTATTGATTCAGCTAGCTCAAACTAAAATGAAAACATTTAATAAACTTATTTGAGCTAGGATTTTTGTTATTGAGCTGTAGCAAACTACTTAGTATAAAACTAAAACTTAGTTTAATTTATTGAAATAAAGAACGAGCTAAAAGTAAGCTCACTTGAGCTCAAACGAGCTGAAACGAGCTCAAATGAGCTGAGTTGAGCTGGAAGGAGCTCGAGGAGCTAAAAATGAGCTAGGATCAGCTTGCCAACAATGCACAGGTTTCTTGGATAGTTGCTTTGAGCTGATTTTGTGAGCATTGGGCCTTGTTTCGAACCAAGGTGTTGCACTAGAAGCTAAACAGCTTGTAGGAAATGCTTAGCATTAGCTCGAATTATGGGTCCTCTTGGAAGCTCGATTAGATCTTGGTTTGCATTCGAGGATGCCCCGGGCGTGCTCACATCATTCCCCCCATCATCAAAGTGACTTGTCCTCAAGTCGAACGTTTGGATCACTCTAGGGCGAAAGATAAAAGAGCTGTCAGAAATTTGAATAGGAATCAAAATTTGAAAACTATTAATTTCATCATCATGAAAGAGTAAAAACTTGAATATAAAATAAACTAAAAATGGACCAATCCTTTTTGTTTCACGAACAGATGATAGATTGTCGTTGGTAAGGTAAAGGTTGGGTCTTACCTTTCCAATTTAACTATCCATCTTTGGTAATAGAAATGATGTATGAATCATGTGAAATGAATATCCATAAGTTGTCAATAAATTTTTCAAACAAACAAATTGACCAAGCATAATTGTATCAAAACAATTATGATTCATATAAGCGAACATATTCAAAACACCATTTTCACAAGCGAATGGACAGAACATCTTACAAGGTAATGCTTCATCAAACAAAGAATAGCAATTGACCGCATCAATGGATGGAACCTTTTTCGGACACAAGTCATGAGCAAAATTATCGATTCTAGTCGAATAGAATGGCCTAAGAACTATTGAAAACACACCTTGCTTACCGTTGGGACTAGGGAGATGAAAATTACCCTTTTCAACCAACATAATCCTTCTTTCCTTGGAAAGGTATTGAAGCCAAAGCTCTTCACATGATCCTTGAGAAACCTGAAATGAAGAGTAATCACAAAAACAATTCTCACTTTTCAAAGTGTCTCCTTCACAAAAATGATAGATGATAGTGCCTCCATGGTTGGTGAACTTGAAGGGACGTACTGAAATGATATTCACCAATTGAGTGTATGAATCGATACTAGGATCAAAAGCATGAGCTGATCTTACCCTTTCGAGGTGAAACAAGAATTTCATAACCAGCAACATAGAATGAACAAGGAACAATTTTAAGTTATAAGCAGAATCTTTAATTTTCATTTCCTTATTCATAATCCAAGCATCAAGTAAACATAAATTATTCGCACAAAATTTAGGATGCTTGAGTTCACCACATATTGAGCCAAAATAACAAATTCCAGGTTTAAACACATGAGCTTGGTCACTTGATTCAATATGCAATAAGAGTTTCTTGATTTCCAATGTCCTACGTATGTTAATCAAAGAAGATGGAATCAAGCAATCATTCCAATAACCATTAAACTCAAGTCTCACTCGATCAAACATACACAAGCATGCAAAATTTACACAAGGCAGCAACATTACACCACCATCACAAACAATCGGACTAGGAGTTTTACATGGCAACTTTTTAACACACAAATCCAAAAATTGTTTGTGCTGATTTATACTTACTTCACCAACATGCTCGTCAACACCACAATTTTCATGAGTAATGGTCTCCTTGCCATCATTTAAAATAAACACATGATACGAACCACTTCGGGGATGAGTCGAGTCGTAGGTCAATTGCCCGATCATCGACGAGAAGTTACGAAGGTTTAGTCAAATTGAAGGAATGGTCGAAGAAGAAAAAAGGAATTCAAACAGAATGGTAGGAGTGAAATGGTATGATCGAAAGAATATGAACGAATTGGTCGGTTTTGGTATGTTTGGGTAAGAAAGAAATGGGATCGAACAAAGAATGCAAACAAGAACCAATACCGATTCGGTATCGACCCGTTATTTATATGCACTTTTTGGTTCGATTTAGGTTTGGTAGAGAGAACCTCGACCCACTATCTAACAAGATAGGAACCTCGATTTAGTTTAGAACGCCACACTACAAGTAGTGATAAGTTCGAAATTCGACAAAGAACATGGTTGACACAACTAGAACGCTAGGAACGCCAAACGAATCTTTAAACGAAATATAAGAAAAGTTTGCCTCACAATTTCGGCAGCATAACAATAACAAAAGTTTCAAAAGTCCCCAAATAAAGAAATGAACTAGCTATTTATAGCATTTAGAAGGCTAGCCGAATAGCCAACTTAATCTAGCTGAATAGCCTTTCTTTTCAGCCTATTTAAGTTAGAAAATTCCAGAATATATTTAGGAAAATTCCTTGAAACTTCTCAACCATGGAAAACGTCAATGGACAGCCTCTTGAAGCTTCTAGTAGCTGAGCAATTATGGAGGAGCTGAAATGAACTGAATGGGCAAGCTTGAATTTGGCCAAAGGGGTGTACTCCATTAATTGGACAGCCTTGGTTAGCTGAAAAGTGTTGAACTAATTAAAGGCAACTTGGAGCACCTTAATAGACCTTTAAGTGTGAAACCGAATGTGAGCAGCCTCCCTTGTATGAACACACTAAACCGAATAGCCTGTAGGTGTGAAAGGAATGTTCAGCAAATATGAAAGCATTCAAATTGCTTTGGAGAGCTGACCGGACACTTTGAGAAGAACAAACAGCAGGTTGAGGTGGCTGTTGCAATAACCGAACCATCATGCCTCTTAGAGAAGATAAAACAGCAACTATCAAACTTTAATGTCGTCCCTTTAATGTACCTACACCTAAATTAATTCAGCTCATTAATTCAACTTAGACACATTAATTCCAGTAGCTCAAAGACACATTTAAATCATGTAATAAGCTAGGACAAATTAAAAACATGCTGGAACTAAGACACATTAAATTCGGTTGCACTAAATAACAAGAAATAAATTCGTCCTAATTTAGACACTTTAAATTGCTGTAGCATAACACATTAATTTCATGTTCTGATTTTGGACAAATTAAATAATTTAATATTCATTGAGCTAAAATTAATGTGCAATTTATTTAATTAATTAAAATGCAAAGCTGGAAAAATAAATAAAAAAAGGAGCTCAATTGAGCTGAAATGAGATATAGATGCATGAGCTAGTGATGAGCTGGGGATAAGCTCAAGAGCTAATAATGAGCTGGTTCTGAGCTAATAAGCTGGTGTGGAGCAACATGGGAGCTAACTTGAGCTGAAGGTAAGCTCGGTGAGCTGATTTGAACTTGTAGAAAAGTTCAGCATGGATTCCCAAAATGACCACCAACTGGTTCGATAGGTCTAGCATTGACATCTTCCCACACATGCTGAACTAAAGCTATAACAGCTTCTTTAAATTGTTTTGCACGAGCCCTTGTGATCGGCCCTTGAGGTAGCACCATCAGATCTCGGCTCGGACTCGACTTATGGAATAGCGGGATCGTATCATCCTCCCCCTCTTGAAATTGACTTGTCCTCAAGTCAATGTCTACATCGAAGGGAGTCAAGTCAGAGACATTAAAACTAGCACTAACATTGTACTCACCCGGTAAATCAAGCTTATACGAATTTTCATTGATTCGCTCGATGACTTGAAGGGGCCGTCTCCTCGCGGCAACAACTTAGATCTTCGTTGAGCCGAAAAACTTTCTTTTCTCATGTGTACCCAGACCTAGTCTCCGGGTTCAAACACAACTCTTTTTCATCCTTTGTTGGCTCGTTGGACGTATTGCTCAGTTCGAGATTCAATATTCTCTCAAACTTTCCTATGTAGTTCCTTGACAAATTCAGCCTTTTTCCTTGCATCTGTATGGAGAAATTAATCAACAGGAAAATGTAATAAATCAAGAGGAGTAAGGGGATTAAATCCATAGACAGTCTCAAAAGGAGAGAATTTGGTTGCCGAATGAATAGAGTGATTATAAGCGAACTCGATGTGGGGTAAGCATTCCTCCCACGACTTGAGGTTCTTTCGTACCAACGCTCGTATCAAAGTTGACAAAACTCGGTTTACCACCTCAGTTTGGCCATCCGTTTGGGAATGACAAGTAGTTGAAAACAATAACTTCGTCCCAAGTTTTCCCCATAATGTCCTCCAAAAGTGACTCAAGAACTTAGTATCTCGATCGAAAATGATCGTTCTTGGTAATCCATGCAGTCGTACAATTTCCCTAAAAAAAAAAATTAGCAATATGCACAGCGTCATCAGTTTTAGCACAAGAAATAAAATGCGACATTTTAGAGAATCTATCGACTACAACAAAGATTGAGTCCTTCCCTGTTTTAGTTTTCGACAATCCAAGAATAAAATCCATAGAGACATCGGTCCACGGGGTGTCAGGAATGGGAAGTGGTGTGTAAAGTCCATGAGGTTGGACCTTCGACTTAGCCCGTTTACAAATTAGGCAGTGTTCACAGATTCGCTCCATGTCTCTCCGCATTCGCGGCCAATAAAAATGTTCATGGAGGGTCGACAATGTCTTGCTTATTCCAAAGTGTCCCATCAAGCCACCACTATGCGCCTCCAACACAAGTAACTCTCGAATGGAGACTTGTGGTATGCACAACCTATTTTCTTTAAAAAGAAACCCTTCATGCCTGAAAAATTTCTCAAAAGACCCATTTTCACAAGCAGTATGTATATTTCCAAAATCCTCATCATTAGCATACAACTCTTTCATATGATAAAAACCAAGTAACTTAGAATCAAGAGTGGTCAATAAGGTATATCTCCGTGACAAGGCATCAACCACTACATTTTCTTTACCTTTCTTATATTTGATGACGTAGGGAAATGATTCTAAATACTCAACCCATTTCGCATGTCGTTTGTTGAGTTTATGCTGACTTTTAATAAACTTAAGTGCTTTGTGATCGGAATGAATCATGAACTCCTTCAGTCTTAGATAGTGCTACCAAGTTTCAAGTGATCGAATCAAGGCATACATCTCTTTGTCGTACACCGGATAATTCAGGGAAGCGCCACTTAATTTCTCGCTGAAGTACGCCACCAGTCTTCCGTCTTGGGTCAACACTGCTCCGATCCCTACACCTGAGGCGTCACACTCAATTTCAAATGTTTTAGTAAAATCTGGAAGGGACAATAAAGGAGCTTTCACAAGACATTCTTTAATCAAATTAAATGAACGTTCTTGATCTTCGCACGTGTGAAATGCGAGTTTTTCTTAATTACGCTTATTAAGGGTGCTGCAATGGTACTAAAGTTGGGCACAAATCGACGGTAGAAGCTAGCCAATCCATGGAAGCTTCGAACTTGGCTAATGTTTGTCGGACGCGGCCATTCCTGAATCGCTCGAACTTTTTCTTGATCCACCTCCAAACCGTTGGCACTCACGACATAACCTAAAAACACAACTTTAGCAGTGCAAAATGAACACTTTTTGAGATTAGCATACAATACCTCTTTTCGTAAAGTTTCCAACACCGCTCGTAAATGTGGTACGTGCTCCTCTAAAGTTTTGCTGTAGACTAAGATATCGTCAAAGTATACAACACAAAATTTACCAATAAATGCATGTAATACATGGTTCATCAATCTCATAAAAGTGCTGGGAGCATTTGTAAGGCCGAATGGCATTACCAACCATTCGTACAAACCCATTTTCATTTTGAAAGCCGTCTTCTATTCATCGCCTTCTCGTATTCGTATTTGATGATAGCCATTTTTAAGATCAATTTTCGTGAAAATCTGGGCTCCACTTAATTCGTCAAGCATGTTGTCAAGACGAGGTATCGGGTGTCGATACTTGATAGTGATTTTGTTGATAGCGCGACAATCCACGCACATCCGCCACGACCCATCTTTCTTGGGTACAAGCAGCTCTAGCATTGCACAGGGACTTAAGCTCTCTCAGATGTATCCTTTGTCTAGGAGTTCAGTAATTTGCTTTTGCAATTCCTTTGTTTCTTCGGGATTACTCCGGTAAGCAGGACGGTTGGGTAATGCAGCTCCGGGTAGTAAGTCTATTTGATGTTCGATGCCTCGGATAGGGGGCAGCCCACTTGGTATTTCGTCCGAAAATATGTCTTCAAATTCCTGAATCAAAGACAATACAAACGTAGGCAAGTTTTCAGGTAATTCGTTAGTATTCAACAATGCCTCTTTGTACATAAAAACATACATAGGCTGTCTTAAAAACATCACTCGCCAAATATCTCTAACCCTCGCAAACACACTCATTTTCCCACTTTCTTTTTCCTCTCCACTTTTTACTTTTTTTGTTTCTTTTCATTTTCTCTCACATTTTTAGCCTTTTCTCTCTCTTTTTCCTTAATTTTCTCTTTTGTACTCTTTTCTCTTTCTCTCGCTTGTTCCACTGAAAGTTTAAGTTTTTGTTGATCCTCGTACACTTGCTTCGGAGTGAGAGGTGCAAGTGTCACGTTCTTGCCAAGATGTTTGAAGGAGTATCTCTTAGTGTATCCATCATGCATCACTCATCGGTCGAACTACCATGGTTGTCCTAGAAGTAAGTGACCCGCGTGCATCGGCACTACATCGCATAATACTTCATCGGAATATTTCCCGATGCTAAAGGACACTAGGACTTGTTTCGTCACTTTGAGTTCCCTGCCAACGTTAAGCCACTGAAGCTTGTATGGATTCGGGTGCTTGGTGGTTGACATCCCCAACTTTTCTACCATGAGGGTGCTTGCCATGTTTGTGCAACTCCCTCCATCGATTATGATGCTACACACTTTACCTTGCACTTGACACCTCAAATGAAAAATGTCCTCGCGTTGCTGTTCGTCTTCCACACTTTGAAGACTTAGGCTTCGCTTGATGACGAGTAACTCACCTTCAACGGGTTGTTCTAAGTCCTCCTCGACTTTGAAAGTCGATTCAGTCTCGTTCTCCTCCTCATCCTCTGTTTCAATCTCACCGTCGGCCCTTATCACCATGGTGCGTCTATTCGGACACTGACTCGCTATATGTCCACGACCAAGACACTTGAAGTACTTTATGTCCCTTGAACGGGCGGTGGAATTTTCAGGAGCCTTACCTTTACTGGACTTGGCAATAGGCTTATTTGCCTTAGGTATGGTTGAAGAATCCTTCGTTCGATTTGTGTTAGAAAACCCTTGCTTGTGCTTTGGCCCCATTTAGAAGGATTGGTGTTAGGATAGGCTCGGGTGGTACCTTTTCGCTTCTACTGCTTCTCCACTTTGATAGCCATGTGGACTATGTCCACAACCTTAATGTAATGTTGCAGTTCTACGACATTTGCAATCCCTCGATTAAGTCCCGCTAGAAAATGAGCCATTGTGGCTTCTCTATCTTCTTGTATATCGGCACAGATCATAGCCACTTCCATTTCTTTATAATAATCTTCCACACTCTTCGTCCCTTGGATTAGATTTTGGAGCTTTTGATGCAACTCCCGATGATAATAGGATGGTATGAATCGTCATCACATAACTGCCTTCATTTTAGTCCAAGTGGAAATGGGATGCTCTCTGTTACGCCTCTGACTAGTGGTCAACTGATCCCACCATATCATTGAGTAAGAAAACTCAATTGCGGCGAGTTTGACTTTCTTATTTTCAGAGTAGTTATGACATTCAAACACTAGTTCGATTTTCTTCTCCCACTCAAGGTACGCCTCGGGATCAGATTTTCCTTGCAAAGGAGGAATAGAGAGTTTGATATTCTTCAAGTCATCATCTTCCCGCCTTCGATCTACTTGTCCACGGTTTCGGGGACGTCTCCTTTCTAGGTTTATGTTAGACCCGTGATCGCTTTCATCTTCACTATTTTTGTTAACATCATCATCTTGAGCCTTGGTTGTCTTCATCGTTGGTTGGGCCCTTCACGTCTTTGCCTAGCAACTTCAGGATATTCATCGTGTTTTCTTTGGGCCTCAACTTGGCAGAGTTGATCTTCAAGAGGATTAAGCCTTCGGTCAAGTAAGCGTTTCATCTCGTGCAAAAGGGCTTGCATTGGCAAATCTGGAATGTTTCTGATTGGTTGTCGCCCTTGTTGTTCCTCCATGTTTTGTCCACTATTTTGGGACATCTATTCGTTTTAAAATATCCTCACAAACAAATCCTCTCGATCCGCTCAGAAAGAAAGAAGTTTGATGACACTCACACTCGTGTTTACACTCTTAGTTCAACTTTTACCTCCCCTCGAATGAGCTCACGCCCTCTTGCCTTTTACCTCTCTTAACTTTTCTCGTAATTTCGTAAGTAGATTCGTTAAGGCTTAGTCCTTAGTCTAGGTGGTCGGTTCAAAAGGGATAACAAGTGATTGATGTATTTGGTTTAGGGTAGGCTGAAAGAATAGGGAATTGGGTTAAAAGTGTGGCAAATTAGGGAGAGTAGAATAAAAGAAGGATCAGGAACTATATCAGATCAAATCTTGACAATCAAATAACAATTGAATTGCATAAATCACTTTTTTTGTTCGATTTTTTTCAGAATTTTTCGAATTTTTTTAACTTGTATAACTTTTTTTTGTACGAACTCAATACAATAGAAACACTTTTGTACACGATTTTTTTTCTTCGGCTGCGTAGATTTTTGTTTTTATAGTAACAATAACAACCTAATCAAAATGAGAAAACTTCGGTATACGAATTTTTTTCTATACTCTTTTTTTTTGGATCCTACTTACTCATGTACACTTGGACTAGCCCGGGATTGATTTCGTCGCACGAAATTCTTATTTTAATGGCTCTGATACCAAATGATACGAACTGCCTCAGGGATGAGTCGAGTCATAGGTCGATCGCCCGATTGTCTATGAGAAGTTACGAAGGTTTAGTCGAGTTGAAGGAATGGTCGAAGAAGAAAAAGGGATTCGAACGGAATGGTAGGAGTGAAATGGTATGATCGAAAGAATATGAACGAATTGGTTGGTTTTGGTATGTTTGGGTAAGAAAGAAATGGGATCGAACAAAGAATGCAAACAAGAACCAATACCGATTTGGTATCGACCCGTTATTTATATGCACTTTTTGGTTCGGTTTAGGTTTGGTAGAGAGAACCTTGACCCACTATCTAACAAGATACGAACCTCGGTTTAGTTTGGAACGCCACACTACAAGTAGTGATAAGTTCAGAATTCGACAAAGAACACGGTTGACACAACTAGAACGCTAGGAATGCCAAACGAATCTTTGAACGAAATATAAGAAAAGTTTGCCTCACAATTTCGGCAGCATAGCAATAACAAAAGTTTCAAAAGTCCTTAAACAAAGAAATGAAATAGCTATTTATAGCATTTAGAAGGCTAGCCGAATAGCCAACTTAATCTAGTTGAACAGCCTTTGTTTTCAGCCTATTTAAGTTATAAAATTCCAGAATATATTTAGGAAAATTCCTTGAAACTTCTCAACCATGGAAAACGTCAATAGACAGCCTCTTGAAGCTTCTAACAGCTGAGCAATTATGGAGGAGCTGAAATGAACTGAATGGGCAAGCTTGAATTCAGCCAAAGGGGTGTACTCCATTAATTGGACAGCCTTGGTTAGCTGAAAAGTGTTGAACTAATTAAAGGCAACTTGGAGCACCTCAATAGACCTTTAAGTGTGAAACCGAATGTGAGCAGCCTCCCTTGTATGAACACACTAAACCGAACAGCTTGTAGGTGTGAAAGGAATGTTCAGCAAATATGAAAGCATTCAAATTGCTTTGGAGAGCTGACCGGACACTTTGAGAAGAACAAACAGTAGGTTGAGGTGGCTGTTGCAATAACCGAACCATCATGCCTCTTAGAGAAGATAAAACAGTAGCTATCAAACTTTAATGTCGTCCCTTTAATGTACCTACACCTAAATTAATTCAGCTCATTAATTCAACTTAGACACATTAATTCCAGTAGCTCAAAGACACATTTAAATCATGTAATAAGCTAGGACAAATTAAAAACATGCTGGAACTAAGACACATTAAATTCGGCTACACTAAATAACAAGAAATAAATTCGTCCTAATTTAGACACTTTAAATTGCTGTAGCATAACACATTAATTTCATGTTCTGATTTTGGACAAATTAAATAATTTAATATTCATTGAGGTAAAATTAATGTGCAATTTATTTAATTAATTAAAATGCAAAGCTGGAAAAATAAATAAAAAAAAGGAGCTCAATTGAGCTGAAAGGAGATATAGATGCATGAGCTAGTGATGAGCTGGGGATAAGCTCGAGAGCTAATAATGAGCTGGTTCCGAGCTAATAAGCTAGTGTGGAGCAACATGGGAGCTAACTTGAGCTGAAGGTGAGCTCCATGAGCTGATTTGAACTTGTAGAAAAGTTCGGCATGGATTCCCAAAATGGCCACCAACTAGTTCGATAGGTCTAGCATTGACATCTTCCCACACATGCTGAACTAAAGCTATAACAGCTTCTTTAAATTGTTTTGCACGAGCCCTTGTGATCGGCCCTTGAGGTAGCACCATCGGATCTCGGCTCGGACTCGATTTATGGAATAGCTGGATCGTATCAACACATCTCCATTAATCAAAGAATGGTGGTTGGCCATATCATCAATATAATCACAAACATTCAAATAGGTCGGTGGAGACTGAAACACTTTATAACACTTACCTTCCTTACCTTGTGGCATGGGTGGGCTAGGATTAGCTTTACCAACCAATGCGAACCGTCTCTCCTTTGGGAGGTAATGTAGATGGAACTTATTAATCGATTCTTCAGAAACTTGAAAAGAGGAAGCAATATAAGGAAAACTTGTAGTTCAGTTAGTTGAAACACTCCTCGCTTTTTCTTGCTCTCATTCTTCATTTTCACTCGCTTCTTTTTCAATCTTCTTTTTCTTCTCACATTCTTTTTCACTCTCGATCTCTTTTTCCTTCTCTTTTTCTTTTTCACTTTCTTTTTCAATTTCATTTTTCTTTTTCTTATTCTCCTTTTGTTTTCTTTCACACTCCTTTTCTTTTGTTTCTTTTCTTTCAAATTCTTTCTCATTTGCTTTTTCAATTTTATTATAAGAGGAAGAATACAAGAAGGAATTAGAATGAGAGACTTTTTGTTGAGAATGAGAAGAGGGGTCTTCATACAAACAATGATCATCTCTTCGAGATTGATTCTTCATAGATGAATAACTTGGTGTACACGAAGATCGACTTGTGCTTTCTTGTTTGCCACCATAATAGGCTTCAAACTCGACATTTTTTTGATTTCGTCTCGAATTCCTAGATGAAAAAGAATCACGATATAGGTCTTTTCCAAAATAGTCATTGGACGATTGTTTTCTTTATAGTCTTAAATCCGTCCCTCGACCCTGCTCTCGTTGGGATCTTGCTCGATGATCTCACTTTTCTTGGATGGGCTTGATTTTTCGGTCGAGCATGCACTCCATCTCTGATACGAATCGCCTCAGAGGAGCCGAGTCGTATTAGTATGCCCGATCGTCGACAAGAAGTTACGTTAGGTTTAATTGAAAGGTCGGATAAGAGAAAGAAGGATATTGGTTCTGGTTCGAATTAAGATAGGTAAGAAGAATTGAAATTTCGGGTTTAGGGTCCGATTAGGTATAGATGAATGAATTGGTTCAATTAGGTAAAGGGGATTGAAGTAATGGTCGTAATGGTATTATGAAATGGTACGAATGGAATGGCCGGTTTAGGTACAATTTGGTAAGTGGAGAAATGGGGTTGAACAAAAAGTGCAAACAAGAACCAATACCGATTTGGTATCGACCCGTTGTTTATAGGCTCTTTAGTTCGGTTTGGTTTTGGTAAAGGAAAACCTCGACCCACTATCTAACAAGATAGGAATCTTGGTATGTTTGAACGCCACACTACGAGTAGTGATAAGTTCAGTTTCGACAAAAAAACAACGGTTGACACAACTAGAACGCTAGGAAGCCAATCGAATCTTTGAACTAAATTTGAGAAAAGTTTTGTCTCACAATTTTGGCAGCATAACATTAACAAAGTCCAAAAGTTTTCTTTACAAAGAAAAATAACAAGTATTTATAGCCTTAAGACTAGCTAACCGAATGGACACTTTACGTACTTAATGATTAAGTAAAAGTCTCATGAATGCATCTTGAAAATTCTAGAAGGAAGTCCTTTGATATTCATGACCAGATTCGGTTATGGTGGAGATGTCTTAAAAGTTCTTCATGCTTAAGGAAATGAATAATGAATGAGAGACTCCCTTGGACATTAGCTAGGTTCAGCCAACTTGAGCAATTGAGGCAATCAATTCATATTGTTTGGTGAAAAGTTAGAAATTAATTGAGGAGACTTCATGAGCCAAATTAAGTGTGAATGGCGATTATTGAAGAGTCCATAGGTGTGAACACTTTGAATTGAAAGGCCATGCCATGTGAACATAATGTGAACGGGATTTTAAGGTTCATGGAGGGAGATGTTCGGCCACATGTATGAAGTAATGGGAAGCCTCCTTTTAGCCAAATAGTCACTTGAAAAATGAAGAGTAGCACACCATACATGAATGGAAACATTCATGAACCTTGAACACATTGAATGTGGCCATACATGTACTTAGCCGATCATGCACCTAGGAGATTCAAAACCCTTAACCATCCATGCACCTCCAAAAAGACATGTTGCTTCATGCTCCATACGTCCATTGAGTTTCTACAAGAAAATGTGAACAGAATTAATTCAAGATAATGTGAACACAAATGTAAACATTAAATTTGGTTATGAAAAATTAATTAACATCAATAAACACTTTCAAGACATATTTAATAAAACTAATGTGAACTAAATTTAATATGTGGTTTATTAATTAACTACTTAATGAACTTATTAAATAAAAATTTAATAGTAGTCAAATGAAGTCAGAGTAGTCTTCATGAGCTAGAATTCAACTCATGAGCTAAAACCGAGTTGGACTTAGACTCATGAGCTGGTAGTGAGCTGGACCCGAGCTGGGGAACTGGAAGTAAGCTGATTCCAAGCTAGTGAGCTGGTTTTGAGTTGAATGGGAACTTGCTTGAGCTGGTAGTGAGCTCGATTGGACTTGCAGGTAGTTGCATGGTGAGTTAAAAGAGCTGGAATCAGCTTTCTCGGAGTGTCCTAATAGCGTTTCATTCCAAGTTTGAGCTACAAAAGCTGTGATAGACTCCTTAAACTTCTTGGCTCGAGCTCGAGTAACAGGACCTTGTGGTAGCACCATAGAATCCTTGCTCGAACTAGCTGAACCATGGGGCACGATCGCATCACATGTATGCTTAGCATGGAAGAAAACTCCATATGCCTTGAATGTTCATATGTCTTGCATGGAACATGCACCTTCAATAAATTAGACACATTAATGATGGACTAGTTCATGAATCGCAGCATGTATCTTGTAAATTCGTTCTTCCCATTGTGCATGTATGTTGTTAATTCAATGAGCTGAATTTATGTGTCATTTCCCCTTGGACGTTCATAACTTTATCCTTGCATGTATAGAAGCTGATTGGTCAAATTGAGGTGTGAACATGGATTGATTCCACCTTGGGAAGCCAAATGTGTAGTTGAGATTTTATTGTTGTTCCTTGAACAAGCTTGCTATCCAGCCAACCTACAAGACACATTTAAAGTTAGCTTAAATTCACTTGTAAGACGTGATTTAACATCATTTAATTTGTCTAAACTTTAGACACAATTTATGATGTCTGACACATTAAAATGCTATACTAAGTAATACATAATTAATAGACTTAAGACACATTAAAATGCTGTACTAAATAGGACACAATTAGTAAAATTATGACACATTAAAGATGTTTAGGTTAATGCATATTTAAGCCTAAATTAATTTATGACACAAATTAAAGACTTAAACTATAGTAACTAAAAGAACTAAAAATAAATGAATCAAAGTCCTTATTTTCTAGCAGCCAAATTAACAAACTGAAATTAAAAGCTTCATTTTGAACTTGGGCCCCTAGTGCTTGGTCCAATTCTGATGTCGTCGAATTGTATCATGACATGATGCGACCGGGATCGCATCAAAAAATTCAAAAAAAAGTAGTACGAGTTGGAAAAGCCTTGAAACAGTGAAAAAACATTCATGAGTGAGATGCATTGAAAAAATAAAAGTGAAAAAGTCACAGGCATAAGAAAAACTCATTCATAATGCACAGAAACTCGTAGGCTAGCCGTAGTTACTATACCATGCTATGATTTCCTATGTGGAGAAATAAGGAAGGTGAGAGAAGGATAAATAAGGCAATGAGCGATTAATGGTCACTAATTTAGAAAAATCGTGATCGATACAATGTGCCAAACTAGTTTTATGTTTGTAACTGACGTGACCATGCCCCATGGCACCACGAACCTTAATCCTGATCTAATCGAAGTTCCCAAAGGACCCATAACTCAAGCACAAGCTAAGCACCTTCAAGAAGCTATTTCAGCTTTATTTGTTCAACTTTGGAATGAAAACGAGCTCCATGCCAAAGGAAAAGATCAGACCAGCTTGTTAAAAGTACCATGCACCTTAGTGCAAGCTAATTTCAGCTCAGCTCTAGCTTGTCGAGCTTTACCTAGCTCAACTCAGGTCTCTTGAGCTTAATTAAGGTTGTTTGAGCTAGACTTTGTTTCTTTTCAGCTTACTATCTTTATTATTCAATAAATTAAGATTTAGTTTCATTTTAAATTAATTTATTACAGCTCATGGCCGAATATCCTAACTCAAATCAGCTCATTAAATTGTTTTCACATGTTTAAGCTAGCCGAATTTAATGTGTTAGCTAGTCTATATTTAAGTGTGTTAATAATTTTTAATTAGTTTGTCTAGATGAAGTTTTGAATATTCAGCTGAATCTACCATTGGTTTAATGTGTTCCTTTTGCTTGTAGGTTCAGCCAAATGAGAGGAGAGCATTTAAAGCTAGGTGCATGCACGGCCTAGTTCAATGCTTGGGAGGATTCATGTACGTTTAGGGACAAGGCCAAGAAGGGTTCATGAATGACTTGTTACATGCATTTTGAGCTGATTTTTGGCTTCCCTAAATACCTATTTAGCCAAGGAGTAGTTACCTAATTAATTACCAAGTCAAATTCATAAATGAAGCTTAATGAAGATGCATGAATATCAAGTTACAACGAATGGGAGAATATATTTAAATCTAGTTACATGAATTGTTTGCTGATCATTTGGCTTCTCTAGGTATCTATTCAGCCAAGAAGAACTTATTGAATGCTCTATTCATTCCATAGCTGAATTTGGACAAACCATTGAGCTATCATGCAGTCATCTTATCCAAATCATTTTCCTTATTCATGAAGCTACCCATTGAAGCTCCATTCAGCCGAACATGGACTTAGTTTAATTATGAATTTTTCTAGATTATTTCAACACATTAATAGCCAAATTTCTTGTTCATTAAGCTTTCATTAAGCTAGTATTTTGTCTATTCAGTTTTCACATGTAAGGCTATAAATAGTTTGCTCTTTTTTGATGTAAAGGACATTTGACAATTTTTTTAATGAAACTTTGTTTCTGTGAGGTTTACTTCCTCTCACATTTCGTACGAGTCTCGAGTGACTTATCTAGCATGCTAGTGGCGTCAACCCGAACTTATTTTTAGAACTTATCACCATCATCTGGTGTGGTGTTCTCCTATCATTCTACTTTTCATCTGACCACTTTAAACGATATAAGATTTGGGGTGATACTCGATATAGTATCGAACCTTTCTTGAAGTTTAAGTTCATTTACCATTTCCATCTTCTATCTTTATTTCACTTGTTATCCTAAACCAAGCCTATCCAAATCGCTCCTATCCTTGTTTCTTTTTAATCGAACCTACTATCAAAGACTTAGCCAATTTTGAAACCGCATTTTATTAACTTTAAGCCAACTAAGTCGATTCAAACACCTCAACGATTTTGGTGAATGATGCTTCTCGAAGATGATTGGGCAATCTATAATAACTCGACTCAATCAACTAAGTTAGATCACGTTAGTAACCCTTTTGATGCTTACTGCTCTTGAATTCCATACATGCCCTAAGCCTTAGAACGTTACAAGCTGAAAAGTCCTATGTGACCTAAATATCCTTATGCATGAATGGACGTTACATTAAACAATCGCATAAATGGCTATTTGTATTATACTCAAATAATCAAATTACTTCTATGATTTATTGATGGATCCCTATAGGTGACACCCTTAATGTTTGTATATTTTATAACACACTAAACTTGGATGTTTGTGGTCAACTATTCATCATGTCAAATTTATTCATGAATATGAAATACCTAGCCATGTGCTCCAAAGTCAATACTTGTCTGATATTTGCTCAAGGGACACCTTGTTTTTGTTTATGTTGCTTGAGGACAAGCAATAACTTAAGTATGGGAGAGTTTGATCTGTCGTAATTCAGTGTAGTAGATTAAACTAATTTTCTCACTTTAGGAGCTTGAAAGTAAGCATTTTCATTAGGTATTAATTATGCTTTCATAAGTTTTCATTAAGTTAATAAAATGTGCAACTTGAGCCTTTTATTGACCTTAAGGGTCAAATGAGGCCTAAGGGTGAGCTAATGAACTTTGTAAGTGTGTAGGAGACCATTAAAAGTCGTAATAAATCAAAATTGTCGCTATGTCGCAACACGAAATGCTTGATGTCACAACATACAGAGTAGAATAGAGAAAGCATGAAACTACCTTTGATGTCGCGACACTGCTAAAGGGTGTCGTGACATACCCTTAAAGATATCCCAAGAGGAGTACACTGACTGCTATGTCATGACACAGGACCTGGTCTGTCACGACATCGACTCTAGATGGGAGTTAAACATGAGATAAGGGCATTTTGGTCTGCATAATCAAACTTATAGCTCGAGAACATCAGCTGACCTAGGGTTAAGGACGACGACAACCTAAAATCTATAAATAGGCTCCTTTGTCACATGTTATAGACAATTCACTTAGCCAAGAAATAGTCTTTTAATATCAGTTTAGTTTTCTATTTTCATAGGTTAGATTTATTTTCATTCATTCTTATTCTATCTTGAGAGATATGTATTGTGGAGACAATCAAACCTTGTGGATTTTCGGTCAATCTTAATACATTTAGGCTTATTCGTAAACTTTATATTGTCGATTTATTTAGCGTGCTTTCTCTTTATATTAATTCTATATTATCTATGGAGACTATAAGGAGCTAACCCCTCTATAGGGGATTAGCAAGTGGAAGTATGATCTGTTAACTATTTTATAGAGATACTCAACAGATCAACTGTTTGGGAAAGGAAGAATGTAAAACAAACCCTAGGCCTGACAACCCTAGGAAGTCATCAAGGTGGGAATTAACCCAAAATTGGTATGGCCCATCCGTGAACACCTTCAGCCCAAACCGATCTAGACTATGAGGTTGGAAGATAAGTAGTTCTTGTCGACTCGTTGTTTGAGTAGAAGATCGAGAGATCCTACTGGGATAGTGACTAGTTGATTGACGAGGAACCCAAAGCAACAATTTATGTGGATTACCGAAGCGAGCTAATCACCCATAATCAGATTTGATTATTTCTATTCTTCAATCTCCCAAATTTTAGTTCATTATATTATATTATTTTTATTATTATAAAAAACTTATAAAATCCTTTTATTTTACATTCGTACTGTAACTAAACTAAAGTACTAATTATATCTTTCAGTGTTTAGGTTAAAATTGATCTAGCACTCACCTCCCTTAGGTATGATCCTCGGAGAACTCACATACTCCATTGTAACTATATTACAACCGGATTTGTATACTTGTGGATATTGCCTCGTCAATATATCTTTTACTACAATATTCACACTCTGGATGTTAGTGTCCAGAGGCGGTCACAACTTAATCTTTCGTAAAATAAATAGAATTCATATTGGTACTTACCTCTCTTTAGCTAGATTTCTCTTCATTTACTTTTCTTCTCTTCCTTTCACACTTTTATCACTTCCATTCCTTTCTCTACAATATTTTCATCTCCTTTTTCTCTTTCTCTTCATGAAGATGTCAAGAAAACATAATTGAATTCAACACTAGAAATCACTTTCTCACATTTCTACCTCAACTAAACATAGAATCCATAGAAAAACTTAAAATTCTTACCTTGTAACCTTGATTTCTCATAGTCCCTCTAACTTTATTCACTACAATTTTTCAAGTCTCTTGATTCCAAGGTGATATACAAGCTAACTAAGGTCCCAACATCACTTTTCCTTTTTGGTTGCTATGGAAATTCCTAAGATTTTGGGTTGGAAATATTGAATTAGGCAATAAAGGACCAAACTAAACCAAAATGAAAGTTTCCTTTTCCTTCCCTTTGCTTGGACATGTGATGTATGGAAATATGAAGACATTTATTCATATTTCCTTAATAGTAAAATTATTAAAATAATAATATAATATCCCATCCTAATGATGTTAATCTAATGGCTTTTATTTCATCTATTTCCTATCAAAATCTAAGGGCTCATATTGTGCCAACACATCATGAATTAATAATCATAATACATATCTTTATCTTTGCTCCAATCGTCCATATTAAAGCCTTCACCATAAAGCAAATACAATGGTTAAAATTCAATATACATGCCTAAGGGTTTTTTGCTAATTTTATAAAAAAATTATCTCACTTACAAAATGACTATTTTTCCTTTGATAATTTTTAATATTTACAATTGAGCCATTCCCACTTTTGATAAGATTGTAATTTTGGTCCCTTAACTTTTTCTAAAATTTTAATTTAGCCATTAACTTTTAAATATTTATAATTTGACCCTTTTATTTTTCACCTATTTATAGTTTAGTCTAGATTAACATCACACAACATACTACTTGTTTTTAACTTTCTCTAGTATCCAATAACCTTCTCTATTTACATTGATATATCATATTTCATTTAATTGGGCAATCTACTATGCATGTTCTCAATTTAACCCACTTATATAACATAGTGGTTTTAGGGGTACTACAACATCCATCTTAGTGGGAATTTGGTTGGTTGGTCCCAAAAAAAACAAGTAGTAGTCTCTCAATCAGCCTCTAAACCTAAATATCAAATTCTCATGATGTAACTACATATGTTGTTTAGTTTTAGCCGTGGTGAATGAAATATGTATAACATTGGATAACCCTACTATATTTTTGGTGTGACAACACTAGCTCTGTAACACCCCTTACCTGTAACCGACGCTGGAACAGGGCATGAGGAATTACCAGACTTACATCGAATCATTCAGTCACATTTCACAACAAAAACTTGCATACAATTTAAAACTTTTATACATTCATCCACATTGTCCCTTATAAGGTTCTATGGTACCTTAAAACATGCTTAAAAGGGGTTCAGGACTAAACCGATAACTCGAGAAAACTTTACAAAACTTAAAAAATTTTCCTCACTGCATGGGTCACACGCTCGTGTACCCAACCCGTGTCACTCACATGGTCAAGAGGCACGCCCGTGTCTCAGGCTGTGTGGATACAGGGCATACATATTGACTTCCTCACACGGCCAGACCATATGCCCTTGTGTCCAGCCCGTGTGCCTTGTACACACCAGTGTTCAGGCCGTGTGCTCGGCCGTGCCAAAACTATCTTGTATTCTGTTTGTGACGTCAGCAATCAAATAAGGGGCATACGCCCGTGTCCTCAGCCTGTGTGACAAATTAAATTCCACAATTAAGGTGCAGACTTTACATGGCCATGGCACACGCCCGTGGTGCAGGCCGTGTGTCACACACGGCCTAGACACACACCTATGTGAACAACTCAAGGCTAATCTCCAAGCCAACTTGCCACCCTCAATTTATACACACAAGTACATATTCACTAGTCATTAACATGGCACATTTAAAATCATGAAATAGGTTATCAAACAACATCATTCAAGTCTAAAATCATTCCTATCATCAACTAAAACATGCTTCATGACCTACTAAATCAACAACTAAATCACTTACCAAAATAAACCATCACCTAGGCATTTTTTATGCATTACATAACATGAGCCAAACTTACCATTTAAAGACAATAAAAATAACCACAAACACACTTTATTTACAAGCCAAAATATACCATTATGACACTAGCCTATACATGCCATATACTAGTATATACATAACTTCAAAAGTACCAAAATATTGATTGATAGTGCAATGACGTTTCCAGACGATCCCTGAATTTGAGTTAGCTTCGATGATCTTTAAAATAGTGCAAAATAAACATAGTAAGCTTTAAAAGCTTAGTAAGCCATATAAAATAAGTCATCTCATGCATCAATGTCTCTCTCATCAATTTAGCAAGTTATACATGAGCACATATAAATGCATAAACAAATTCACAACCCACTTCATGATATACACATTCAAATCTATAATTGAATCCATCCAATACTTTTCGTTTCAATACTCAAATGAGTTTCAAACATACCTCAGTCACTTGATTCACTTACACTTTCTTTCCCGACTTAACTTTGCCCGTTGAGCCATTTGGAATCGTTAAGGATACTCGGTAATCACTTATAACTCATACAATGCCATATCCTCGATATGGTCTTATATGTTATTACATATCGATGCCATTGTCCCATACAGGGTCTTACACGAAGTCGATTAACGATGCCGATGTCTTACACATGGTCTTACACGTAATCACAATACAATGCCACTGTCCCACACAGGGTCTTACATGTTATCACATCTCGATAATCTAATGTCATGATATTTGTATCCTATACTATTCCTAAGGTTCGTACGAGGCTTTTAGATGTCGCAACTTTGTTGATTCTTGCTCTTATACAATTATTCAACATTCATGGCAATTCAATGACAAAAATAACATAAACATTTCAATGTAATGATATTTATTTGTATATGAACTTACCTCGTACGAAATGAACGGAAATGAATAGCTATTCAACTACTTTTAATTTCCCCCGATCTAATTTCGTTTTCTTTGGTTCTTGATCTAATTACAATCACAATTAACTTATTTAATCACTTATTCATTTAAATTCACTCAATAACACATAAATGGGCATTTTGTACTTTAGCCCCTAAAATTTCACATTTCTTACAATTTAGTCCTTATTTCATAAAAACACAAAATTACTCAATTTCTTTCCAATTTAATGCTAGCTGAATTTTCCTTAGCACTCTAGCAGCCCAAAACTTTCATTTATTTCACATTTCAACCACACATTTTTGACATTTCACAATTTAATCACTAATAGGTATTTTTACTGAAAACCATTTAACAAAACTTGTATATTTAACACCAAGCTTTCATTTTTCATCATCAAACATTCAAGAACACTCATCAATGGCATATCACAAAATCATGGACACTTTCAAAAATTAAGACGTGGGCTAGGTAGGACATGAAGCAACGATCTCAAAAACGTAAAAATCATCGAAAACCAAACTCAATTAATACCTCAATTTGAGCTTCAAAGTGTCGAATGTAAAGAAGCTTCAACCCTTAATTCTTTTGCTGATTTTTGGCTATGCATGATGATAAAATGGCTTATTTATTATTTTGTTTTATGTATTTTAACTTAATTTGCCATTTTACCTTTTTAACCTTGTCATATTACATTAAAATTTACCAACTACATGTCTACCATTGTCCATTCCCACTACTAATGGTCAATTTGACATGCAAGAACCTCTACTTTAAAAGCCATGGTCAATTAACACCATTAACAATAGCATGCAACTTTTGCATTTTATGCGATTAGGTCATTTTTCATAATTACACATTCAAATGTTAAAATTACTTCACGAAACTTTCACACAAAGCAATTAACATGTTCTAAACACCAAAAATAATATTAAAATAATTTTACGATCTCAGATTTATGGTCTCAAAACCACTGTTCCGAGGTCTAAACTTACCTGTTACAATTCTCCCCTCTTAGGATTTTTGTCCTCGAAAATCTTACCAGTGAAAAGGTTTGGGCATTGTTTTCTCATAGCATCCTCGGGTTCCCACGTAGCTTCTTCTACCCCGTGACGATGCCGTAAGACTTTCACTAATAAAATTTTCTTATTTCTTAGCTATTTGATCTCACTAGCTAGAATTCGAATCGGTTCCTCACTGTACGACATATCTAGCTAAATTTCAACCTTTGTCAGAGAAATGACGTGTGATGGGTCAGACCGGTATCGTCAAAGCATCGATACATGAAACACATTATGTATTTTCTCTAACTTAGACGGTAACGATAGCCGATAAGCCACTGGCCCAATCCGCTCAATAACTTCATACGGCCAAATAAATCTCGAACTCAACTTTCTTTTCCGACCAAACCGAAGTATCTTTTTCCATTGCAATACTTTTAAGAACACTTTATCTCCGATCTAAAACTCAATGTCTTTCCATTTCAAGTCTGCATATGATTTCTGACGATCTGACGCGGCTTTCAAACTTTCACGAATTACTTTTACTTTTTCTTCAGTCTCTCAGATCACATCAACCCCGTGAATCTTATTCTTACTGAGTTCGGTCCAATACAATGGAGTTTAACATTTACGATCGTATAAAGCCTCGTACGTTGCCATTTTAATACTCGACTGAAAGCTGTTGTTGTAAGCAAGTTCAATTAATGACAAATACCTTTCCCACATACTTTCAAACTCAAGAATGCAACAATGTAACATATCCTCAAGTATCTGAATAACTCTCTCGAATTGACCATCCGTCTGTGGGTGAAATTTCGTACTAAAGTGTAACTTTGAACCCAGTGCATCTTACAACTTCTTCCTAAACCGTGACGTGAACCTCGAATCTCTATCCAAAATAATAAAAATAGGTACCCTGTGTAATTTCACTATCTCAGAAATATATAATTCTACAAGCTTATCAAGAGAAAAATCCATACGTACAGGAATGAAGTAAGCTACTTTCGTCAACTGATCCACAACAACCCATATTGCATCATTCTTTCTCGAAGATAGGGGCAAACCCGTTATAAAATCCATGGTCACTCTATCCCATTTCCACTCAGGAATCATGATTGGTTGCAACAAACCTGACGGTACTTGATGCTTGACTTTAACTTGCTGACAAATCAAACATTTTGAACAAATTCTGAAATATCACGTTTCATTCCATGCCACCAATAAAGCTGCTTCAAATCATTATACATTTTTGTGCTACCCAGATGAACAAATAAATGACTATTCTGTGCTTCATTCAAAATTACTTATATCAACTTGAAATTTCTCGGAACACATATTCGGCCTCTGAATCTCAAACAATCATCTGAATCAACTTGAAACTCTGAATCAGGGTTTGAATCACATTGAGCTCGTCTTGCTAACATCTTGTTATCGACTTTCTGAACTTTACAAATTTGTTGTAAAAACAATGGTCTAGCTTTCAACTCGGCTACGATCAAACCGTCATTGGACAAGGTCAACTGAGTATTCATTGCACGTAAGGGAAACAAAGATTTTTGACTTAATGCATCTGCCACGACATTTGCTTTTCTCGAATGATAATCAATTACTAGCTCGTAATCTTTTAACAATTCAAGCCATCTCCGTTGTCGCAAATTCAAATCTTTCTGAGTCATCAAAACTTCAAACTCTTATGATTTGAATAAACATGACATTTTTCACCGAACAAATAATGACGCCAAATCTTTAATGCAAACACGATAGTTGCCAACTCTAAATCATGCGTCAGATGATTCTTTTCATGTGGCTTCAACTGTCTTGAGGCAAAACCTATGACTTTGCCTTCTTGCATCAATACGCAACCCAAACCATTCAACGATACATCACTATAAATCACGAATTCTTTACCCATTTCTGGCTGAACTAACACTAGAGCTTCAGTCAAAAGAGCTTTCAACTGCTCAAAACTTTTCTGACACTTCTCAGACCATTCAAACTTCACATCTTTCTGAAGAAATCTCGTTAATGGAGTCACAATCATCGAAAAGCCTTTCACGAATCGTCTATAATAACCAGCGAGTCGTAAAAAACTGTGAACTTCTGAAACATTTCTCGGAGGCTTCCAATCCATTTGTAACGCCCTAATTTTTGAGATTTTTGGGATTTCTGTAATTTTTGATGAATTTTAGAATTTCTGTGTTTTGACTATATAATGTAGGTCTGAGTATGTTAGTGGGCCTTTAGAAGGCCCAAGAGCAAATTTAACCCAAAGTAATTTCAAAATTTTCAATTTTAGAAAGAGAGGGTTCTGGCGTTATGGGCTTTCAAAATAAAGGTGGTAAAATAAGCCACAAGAAGATCTGTGGTAAAGTGGCATGTGACGTCACATAGGTGCTTGGGGAGTGGCATGTGGATGTTTAGGGGGAGCTAAGGTTCAAGTCATAAGGTAAGTTAATTAGGGTATTTATTTTTATGAACAAGAAAGGTAGGTATTGGAACATAGGTGGAACTCTATTAGGAAGAGTTTGAGCTGTTCAGGAGATTGGGTAAGGGAGAGATAAGGGAGGAAATTTAGAAGCTGATCAAGGAGCTTGGTGTTGGCTGAATGTTGGACTCTTGAGGAGCAAGAGTTGGCCGGCCAAGGGTCTCTTGTATAGGCAAATTCGGCTAGGTTTTTGAAGTAGCAATTTCAGCATTAGGGAAGTTTTGTGCCGTTTCTTTGTAGCTTTTCCTTTGGGTTTCGATTTAGTCTTCTTTTGGTTTACCAAAATAAGGTATTCTGCTTAGGGTTTTTCTCTTTTCCCTTCCATTTTGCTAGTATCCGAAACTTGGAACACCTCATAACTCTCTGTGCCATTTTCCCTTGCCATAACCGAATACTACTTTCCCTTCTCACCTTTCTTTCTTTCATCTTTTCCTTTTCCCCATAGCCAAACCTATACTCTCCTCTCTTTTGTCTCTTTCATCATTTTCTTTTCTCTATTGTTCCTCAATTGGCCGAATCTACCATCCCTTTCCTTCTCTTCTTCTATTCATTTATTCCCCTCACATTTAGGAGGCCGAGTCTCACAATAGCCGAACCTCTTTCCCTTTTTCTTTAAAAAGCTGAAACCTTTATACTAAAATTACCATTATACCCCTAGGTGTAAAGTGACCGTTATACCCCTAGGGTTAACTTTGACTGAAATGCATAATATTCTGATTCTGTATGTTGTATGCCATGACATGTATATCCGTTGCAAGGGATATGGGTTATATTGATGGAGGAAGCGTTCTGGTGGCTATGCCATAAATATCTGTTCTGGTGGCTCTGCCACAATATCTGTATATGGTGACTCTGTCACAATATTCTGCTACAGCGACCATGCTTTGCAAATTACGTGGTGTGTAGCGGATGGGTGGGTTGAGTTGTCTCCCCAATGGTGTAAGGTTGGTACGGGGGTGTATACAGATGGATATGGGTTGGGTTTTCTGCATACATGAAATATCTGTTTTGTCTTTGTTATGGGCCTATGGGCTTCATTCTGAATTCTGTATAGGGCTAAGGCCCAACTTAATCTATTTCTGTGGTTTGATCTGAACTCACCCCTTAATTTCATCCATGCAGGAAATCCCCAGCCATAGTGGACGTGGAGCTGTGAGGGATTTGGTATGGCCACATGTTCTGCAAATTCGATTTTCTTCATGCGATTTGACCAGCCTTTACTTACTTTAAATGTTTTGGGGTTTAAGTTGTAATAAGGCCGTTCATAAATTTTATGGTTTTATTTATTGTTTCACATATACTCTATTTAAACTGTTAGATTCAGGCTGTGTGGGTTTTTGTTCAAAATTAACAAACAATTTCAAAACACACGAGCGTAACTAATGGATAACCTAAAGATTTAATTAATCGGTGTTTTTCTTTCTTAGTCAACAATTAACCATCGTTTTACAAAATCACCCTGATTACCATAAACAAAGAACACAATCAACCGTAAGTCAATGTGACACGTCAGACTTGGCCATAACGTCCAGGCTGGGTTTTGGGGTGTTACACCATTATTGCCGAAATCTTATTTGAATCCACCCGAGTACCCGATGCAGACACAACATGCCCCAGAAAACCAACCTTGTGCAACCAGAATTCACATTTACTAAATTTTGCATACAACTGCTTATCACGTAGGGTCTGTAACACTATTCTCAAATGCTCGGCATGCTCAGTTTCATCCTTTGAATAAATCAAAATATCATCTATGAACACAACAAAAAATCAATCTAAATATAGTCTAAAGATCCGATTCATCAAATCCATAAATACAGCAAGAGCATTCGTTAATCCAAAAGGCATAACCAAAAATTCATAGTGACCATACCTCATTTTGAATGCAGTTTTCAGTTCATCAGAGTCTTTAACTCTCAACTGGTAATAACCCAATATCAAATCTATCTTTGAAAACACTATAGCTCCTTTCAATTGATCAAACAAATCATCTATTCTGGGCAAAGGGTATTTATTCTTGATCGTCACTTTGTTGAGTTGTCGATAGTCTATACACATTCTCATCCTGCCATCTTTTTTTTTACAAACAACACTGGAGCACCCCAAGGCGAGAAACTCGGACGTGCAAATCCTCTATCGGTCAATTCTTGCAACTAAGATATTAGTTCTTTTAATTTAGTCGGAGCCATTCTCTACGTAGCTATCGATATAGGCATAGTTCCCGGCACTAACTCAATGCCAAACTCAACCTCACGAATTGGTGGTAAACCCGGTAATTCTTTTGGAAACACATCCAGATACTCACACACAACTGAAACTAATTCAATCTTCTTTTTAGCCACTTTCGTATCAAACACATAAGCAAAATAAGCTTCACACCCTTTTCTCACGTATTTCTGAGTTAGTATAGATGAAATCATTGCTGGTAAACCATTCAAATCATCTGACTCAATTCGGATAATCTCATTATTTTGACATCTCAAATCAATCATTTTACGTTTGCAGTTCACAACAGCATCATGTAGTGTCAGCCAATCTATACCCAGAATTATATCAAATTCATCAAACGGTAACAACATCAGATCAGCCGAAAAACAATAACCTCTATTCATCAATGGACAATTCTTGAACACTTTATCAACCAACACACACTTGCCTAAAGGGTTCGATACTCTAATTACGAATTCAGTAGACTCTACAGACAAAGTCGTACTGGATACTAAATTCACACATACATACGAATGAGTTGATCCAGGATCTATCAATGTAATAACCTTAGTATCATAAATATTAAAAGTACCAGTAATAACGTCTGATGCTGCTGCATCCTCTCGTGCACGGATAGCATAAGCTTCGGCTGATGCTCTAGCCTCTGACCTCATAGCAGAGTCTTTAGTTGATCTCTGACTACCACTCATATTCCCCAGGTTTTTGGGTGGTCCACCTCTAACCGCAGTGTTACTCAGCCTCGCACTCTGGACATTATCTTTTTTAACCAACTCGGGGCAGTCTATAATAAAATGATCTAATGATCCACATTTAAAACATGCTCGTTCTTTAAATCTACAGTCACCGGCATGCCTATTTCCACAATATCCACACTCAGGTCAGTTCTGTCTCACACTGCCAACACTAGCAACTGATGTAGCTTGATGATAAACTGTAATTTATACATATTATTATCCCATGCTTAACACATTTATGAATGATTTCTCCTTAGATTTTGTGAATTCGATGCTCTTAATCCTTTAAATTCATGTTTTATACTTAGGTGAGCACAGAAGAGTAAAAAGAATGAGAAATAGGCTGAAAACGAAGAAAATGGGTCAACATTGGAAATCAACACGGCTTGGACTTCTTCACACGGGTAGACCACATGGCCATGTCCATTTGGTAGAACCGAAGCACGACTTACACGTGTAGACCACATGCCCGTGCCTATTTAATAGCCTTGACCATAGTCTAAGGTAATCACTCACGGACGTGTCACACGGGCGTGTCCCTGTCGAGCCCAAGAATAGTCTTATTCTGAAAAGGCCATCTCGAGGGCTTTTAGGCATTCTAAAGCCTATTTAAACACCCTAGAGGAGGATTAAAGAACACACAGACAGTAGGAAGCAAGGAATTACTCGAAGAAAGCCGATTGATCCATCTCGGAAGCCGGATTCACCTTCAAAACTGAAGATCTCCCTTCAATTTCCTTCAAAGGTTTTTGGGTTTTCTTTATGTTTTGTCATTATTATTATTCTGAGATGTTTTCTTTCAGTATTATGAACTAAATCCCCTAAATACCTAAGAGGGATGAAACTTAAGACGGATCTTGTTAATATTTTCTAAACTATATGATAAATACTTGATTTGTTCTTAATTATGTTTTTAACTCTTGTTTGAATATTCCAAGATATGGATTCAAGTATTGATGTGCTTATTTAGAGGATAAATAGTCCCTATCTACGAGAAGATCATTCATAATTAAGCAGAGTTGCATGTAATCCTAGAGATAGGACGACATAAATATGCTGGATTAGAGTCAAATCTAATAAGGGAATCCATAGATCGAGTTAATGCAACACTAGGGGTTTTAATTAGAAAGATATTTCAATTAATCAACCTAGGGTTAGACGTTATTAGTCTTGAATAGGGATAATAATATAAATCAAGGATTTCTACGGATCAAGTCAAGGGAATAAATCGTCTGGTTCAGAGTCAATTAACAAGTGAAGTCTAGGTGGGTTCTTCCTTAGGAGTTGTCTAAATCAATCAGTTTTCCCAAAAGTATTTCCCCATTTACTTTCTGTGCATTCTTAGTTTAGTTAATTAGTTAGATAAAACAACCCCCATTATTCTTCGGCTAGATAATAAAAAGAAAGTTAATACTAGTACTTTTAGTTCCTTTGGGTTCGACATCTGGTCTTGCTAAAACTATACTACTGTTCGATAGGTGCGCTTGCCTTCATCGTGATAATAGTTAGTTTCAAGTACGATCAATTATAAATTTTAAAACTTATCGCGAGTGACAATCAAGTTTTTGGCGCCATTACCGGGGAACTAAGATATTGGAACACTCAATTTTTATTACTTTAGCCAATATTTTCTTATTTTATTTAATTTTGTTTTATTTTTAGTTTTACTAAATTTTCTTTTATTTTCTTCTGATAGGTTTTCACAGTTTATGACTAGAAGAAACCCGTTAGGACCATTACTATTTGATAGTGAGATTGAAACCACAGTTCGCAAAAATTGAAGAGAAATTAGAAGAAGCTTAAGATATACAGAGGAAGAGCAAGAGGACGATATTCAAACTATAACCCAGGAGATGGCCAAAAATCAGGAAAATCCGCTACCTCCTGCGATTGCTACTGATCCAGTAAATCAGAACCCTGCTCCTCGTACTATGTATGATTATGCTAAACCTACTTTAACAGGAACTGAATCGAGTATAGTCAGGCCTGCTATTGCTGCAAATAATTTTAAGCTGAAACCTAACACAATTCAAATGATACAACAGTTTGTTTAGTTTGATGGTTTGCAGAACGAGAACCCAAATACTCATTTGGCTAATTTTTTGGAACTCTACGACACTTTTAAAATCAATTGCGTTTCTGATGATGCCATTCCCCTTTGGTTATTTCCCTTTTCGTTGAGGAATAAGGCTAAACAATGGTTGAACTCATTACCATGAGGGTCAATCACTACTTGGGAATAAATGACCGAAAAGTTTCTACTCAAATATTTTTCACCTGCTAAAATAGCTAAACTAAGGAATGATATTTCTTTTGTGCAGATGAATTTAGAAACACTCTACGATACGTGGGAGAGATACAAGGACCTACTGTGAAGGTGCCCTCACCATGGATTACCCCTGTGGCTGCAAGTTCAAACGTCTTACAATGGTGTGAACCCCTCAACGAGATATATAATTGATGCAGCCGCTGGTGGAACCATCAACAACAAAACACTTGAAGAGGCTTACAAATTTATCGAAGAAATGTCACTGAATAACTATCAGTGGCAAGTCATGAGGACTAAGCCAACCAAAATAGCAAGCGTTTATAATGTCGACTTGGTTAATATGATGACAAGTCAAGTGGAAATCTTAAATAAAAAGATTGACGGTTTACTTGGTTCCACGCAGGTAAATCCAATGATAAGGTGTGATTCAAGTGGAGGAGGCGTACACACAAAATATCAATCCTTCAATCCTAGCACCGAGGAGGAACAAGTCCACTATATGGGTAATAATAACTCTAGACCTCAAAATAACCCATATAGTAATACTTATAATACAGGTTAGAGGAAACATCCCAATTTACTGTGGGGTGGCCAAGGAAATCAAAGGCCACAAAACCCTCCGGGTTTTTAACAACCACCTTATCAGTAGGAAAATAAGCCAAACCTTGAGGAGATGCTAACAAAATTCATCTCAGTGTCAGAAACTCATTTCTAGAATACTGAGAAAGCACTTAAGAATCAACAAGCATTGATCCAAGGGCTCGAAACTCAGATAGGCTAGCTTTCCAAACTAATTTCTGAACAATCACAAGATAGCTTGCCAAGTAATACTGAATCTAACCTAAGGGAATAGCTCAATGCGATTAACATTTGAGATAAAGAAGGGTTAGTGGAGCCTAAACCAAAACCGAAGCAAGGAGTTGTGGTAAGTAAAGGTAAGGATAAAGTAGACCATTGTAAGCAAAACTGGTAAGTGAAGAATACAAACCTCGAGTACCATACCCCAATGCGACAAGGAAAGACTGTACTGATGAACAATTTGGTAAATTCCTTAAACTGCTAAAGAAATTACATATTAACTTACCGTTTATTGAAGCTCTTTCACAGATGCCAAACGTAATGAAATATTTAAAGGAGCTTTTAGTGAATAAGCGAAAGTTGGATGAGGCGTCACATGTGGAATTGAACGCAATTTGCTCAGCCATTATACAAAATAAGCTACCCAACAAACTGAAAGATCCAGGGAGTTTTATGATTCCTTGTTTAATTGGTAGTTTAAAAAAATGCTTTGGCTGATTTAGGGGCTAGTATTAATGTCATGCCCTATAAAATATTTAAACAACTAGGTCTTGGGAAACCCAAACAAACTAGGATGAGCATTCAATTGGTAGATAAAACCATTAGATTTCCTAGGGGTATCATTGAAGATGTACTAGTAAAAATCGATAAATTTATATTCCCAGTTGATTTTGTTGTTCTAGATATAGAAGAGGATAGTGATGTGCCTTTAATTTTAGGAAGGCCCTTTTTAGCGACTGCTAGAACCATTATTGATGTTAGTACAGGTGAACTTACACTTCACGTGGGTGATGAAACAATCACTCTTCAAGCTCGTAATTTGAGTAACGAGAATGGTAGTATAAATCACGTTACTAACACTGATCATGTGGTGCAACCTTTTTTGTAGGAACCACACTCGAAGAGTGTAAATGAGCCATGTCTACGTAGCAACAAAGGACCTATCTATGAAGAACGAAGGCTCCAGATTGAGGAACTTGATGAATGGCGGGCACAAAAATCGAGAACACATGATAAATCGAAACCATGCCATGACGAACTCGATTTATCACCAAATCAACTTAAGGTTGGAGACAAGGTACTATTAGATGCAGCAGACCCTCGTATTGCCACTTCTGAACCAAATGAAGCAATCCCTCTTACGGTACTTAACATCTTCCAATACGGTACAGTCGAGGTAATTCATTCCAAATTTGGCACGTTCAAGGTAAATAGTCCTCGTCTAACATCTTATTTTGATAAAACTGATAGCAGGAATGAGGAGTGTAAACTCCTCGAACCACTATGACCGCGTGAAATCGAGGTAAGTCGAGCTTAGACTATAAATAAGTGCTTCTCGAAAGGCAACTCGGGCACTAACAGTATTAATTTCTTTTAATTTTAGTATTTAACATCTAATTCACTAACTGAGTCCTTGAACACAGGTTCTCCAGACCCACACGGCCAGGCACACGGGCGTGCCTTAGGCCATGTGAAAATAGAGCAAAATTTTTCCCAAAACACGAGATGCAATGAGTTGCCACGACTGTGCGACATGGCCGTGGTCAATCCTACCAATTCAATATGGGCGTGCAACACGCCCGTGCCTGGAAGCTGTGGTTGAAACTAAAAAATCAGCACGGGCGTGTGACACACCCATGGCCGATACCCATGGACGATCCTGTCAAATGAACACGGGCGTGCATACATATACACGGGCATGAGAGAAGCGATGATGCAGCACATAGCTATGCGACACGGTCATGTGCCTCAACACGCCCAAAGAACACTGGCATGGGCCGAATCTTAGACGCCCAAATTCAAAAATCACGAAAAACATGGGCCCCGTGTGCCCCAATATCTATATTTTTAATTTCATTTAAGACTATTTATATTTGATTTTTAGGTATTACAATTTATATTACTTAATTGATGTTTTCGACTATCTCATTATGAGTAATCATGATTCTCTATATTCCTAGCGAGTTATTGGCTCTATCATAGTTATAAAGAGCTTCAAAGCTCACTTTTACTTGGAATTTACAACTCCACTGGCAAAGGTCCTCCACGACTGCCGTGTCCTGTTGGACCACCACGATAACCTCTTCGCTAGACATTGTGGTTGTGGAACCCAACCCCTACCACCACCGGAGTATCTTCCTCCTTACCTTCGCCGATCACTTCCATCACCACTATTCAAGGAATCCATTTAACATTCAGGAAGTTTCACTCCTCTCCCTATCTTATGATCTTATATCTATATTTTCCACTAACTTTATCTTTGTACATTGAGGGCAATGTACATCTTAAGTGTGGGGGGGTTATTTATATCACTATCAAAAAAATCCCTAAATTTTGTCTTATTCTCTTGTGAATCACTCATATCACCATTAGAATAAATTTTGATTAATTTATGATTTTTATTGATATGTCTTAAATTAAAACATAGGTATTTATGCATTGATGGTTTAAAATTTAAGTAATTAGAGAATCAAGCATGATAAGTTGATTTTTGAGTATTAAAATTTTAGGCTATTTCCCCAAGTTTAGGTATTATCTTAAAGTTTAAATTCACAAGATTAACATCAAAAAGCCATAATTTTTGTAAGATCTTGAGCCTTTAGAGCATATATTATTTCTTTCATGCTCACTTTTATTGTTGCTATGAGTAAGTCAATATTGAACTGTTATTCTAGAACTTGCTTCGATTATGCATGCCAAGACCACACCATTGATTTGTTATATCAACATGATAAAGGCACCTAGGTTTAACCCACTTACTCCATAAAAGCCTACCTTCATAATTAACCTTTAGTGAACCCCCTTGAGTCTAACAAGCCATTCATTGATTTACCCCCAATATTAACCCATAACCCATTATTGTTGAATTCCCCAAAATTAATTTGGTCCCTATTTTTGTTGAGATTTGATTTGAATAAATTGCTTAGCTATCCTCTATTTTGATAGTTAGAAAAGTTCTATGTTACTTGATTTGTTCTTAAAAAAAAAAAGAAAAGAAGAAGAAGAAGAAGAAGATGAAATTATATAATGCTCAAATGATGTTATCCATGAAGAAAAGCTCAATTCTAGGACTTCTAATTAGGAATATAATTTGTCAGTTTTAGTATTTTTCTAGTTAAGTAATTTTTCAATTTAATCTCGATTCTAACCTTCTCTTTCAGCTTGTGACCACACCCCCTAACCAAAGCCACGTTACGACCCTCTAAAGACCTTTTGATTGATGTATCATCTCAATATATAGTGGTGGAGATTTGATTTTTATGCAAGCCTATGGTAATAACTTTTCATATTGACTTTTGAGTCCTAAATTCATTGTCCTTAAACACCTCGAGTGATTTGAGTGAATCTTTAGAGAGGATGTTAAACTCTGTGATATTTTGAATCAAAGGTGATTACTTAGATGAGGGGAGATGCCTATGTTTTTCGTGATAAAATGCTTAACTTGGAATGTTTGAAACTTTAATGTTCTTCTAGTTGAATTCTCAATGTATGATTACTTATAGATTATTTTAAGATATTATTGATAGGAATTATAAGTTGAAAAAATGAATTCTTAACTGTGAATTGAGGATTTTGCTTGAGAACAAGCAAACGCTTAAGTGAGGGGGTATTTGATAAACTGTAATTTATACATATTATTATCCCATGCTTAACACAATTATGAATGATTTCTCCTTAGATTTGGTGAATTCGATGCTCTTAATCCTTTAAATTCATGTTTTATACTTAGGTGTGCACAAGAGAGAAAAAAGAATGAGAAACGGGCTAAAAACGGAGAAAATGGGCCAACATGGGAAATCAACATGGCCTGGACTTCTTCACACGAGTAGACCACATGGCCGTGTCCATTTGGCAGAATCGAAGCACGACTTACATGGGTAGACCACAAGCCCATTCCTATTTAACAGTCTTGACCACGGTTTGAGGTAATTGCACACGAGTGTGTCACACGGGCGTGTCCCTGTCGAGCCCAATTATAGCCCTATTCAGAAAAGGCCACTCTCGAGGGCTTTTAGGCATTCTAAAGCCTATTTAAACACCCTAGAGGAGGATTAAAGAACACACACAGAGTAGGAAGCAAGGAATTACTCGAAGAAAGCTGATTGATCCATCTCAGAAGCCGGATTCACCTTCAAGACTGAAGATCTCCCTTCAATTTCCTTCAAGGGTTTTGGGGTTTTCTTTATGTTTTGTCATTATTGTTATTCTGAGATGTTTTCTTTCAGTATTATGAACTAAATCCCCTAAATACCTAAGGGGGATAAAACTTAAGACGGATCTTGTTAATATTTTTTGAACTATATGATAAATACTTGATTTGTTCTTAATTATGTTTTTAACTCTTGTTTGAATATTCTAGGATATTGATTCAAGTATTGATGTGCTTATTCAGAGGATGAATAGTCCCTATCTAAGAGAAGATCATTCATAATTAAGCAGAGTTGCATGCAATCCTAGAGATAGGACGACATAAATCTGTCAGATTAGAGTCAAATCTAATAAGGGAATCCATAGATCGAGTTAATGCAACACTAGGGGTTTTAATTAGAAAGAGATTTCAATTAATCAACCTAGGGTTAGACGTTATTAGTCTTGAATAGGGATAATAATATAAATTAGGGATTTTTACGGATCAAGTCAAGTGAATAAATCACCTGGTTCAGAGTCAATTAATAAGTGAAGTCTAGGTGGATTCTTCCTTGGGAGTTGTCTAAATCAATCAGGTTTCCTAAAAGTATTTCCCCAATTTACTTTCTGGGCATTCTTAGTTTAGTTAATTAGTTAGATAAAACAACCCCCATTATTCTTAGGCTAGATAATAAAAAGAAAGTTAATACTAGTACTTTTAGTTCCTTTGGGTTCGAAATCCAGTCTTGCTAAAACTATACTACTGTTCGATAGGTGCACTTGCCTTCATCGTGATAATAGTTAGTTTCAAGTACGATCAATTATAAATTTTAAAACTTATCACGAGTGACAATCACTTGAGCTCTAGAACCCGTAGGTTACTTTTCATGATCTCTGGTTGAATGTCCCCCTGATACATTGGAACGGTTAAATGAATCTCAAAATTTCTTTGTCACAGATTGATTCGACTTACTAGTTGATCTCTTTCTTGAATCTCCTGCTTCAAAATTAGCTTTTCATTTTTCCTTGCTATAACCCTCGGCTTTACAAGCCCTCTCAACTAGGACAACAAACTCTTTGATTTCCAGAATTCCAATCAACAGCTTTATATCTTCATTTAGTCCATTCACAAATCTTTTACACATGATTTCTTCAGTGGAAACATATTCTCGGGCATACTTACTTAATTGTACGAATTCTCTTTTGTACTCAGTAACGGTCATATGACCTTGTTTCAACTCTAAAAACTCCTTATGTTTCTCATCCAGAAATAGCTGACTTATATACTTTTTTCAGAATTTAGATTGGAAAAATTCCCACATGACCCGTTCTCTCAGAACTACGGATATCAATGTCTTCCACTAATGATAAGCATTGTCTCTTAGTAAAGATAATATACACTTGATACATTCATCAGGAGTACAAGACAATTCCTCAAATACTCGAATTGTGTTCTCGAGCCAAAACTCAGCTCTCTCAGCATCATCATCAATTATAGCTCGGAACTCTTTGACCCCATGGTTATGAATTCTATCAACCAGTGGCTTGCTCAACCATATCAGATCTACCACTTTTGGTGCAACCCAGACTTGTTGGGGAATAGGCGGTGGTGGAGGTTGTTGGGTGGCTAGATTCGTTCGAACGAATTTCGCAAACCATTCATTCATTGCTTGGAAGAAGGCTTCCTTAGCCTATCCCTCAAAGCTACTCACAATCAGCCTAGAATCGGCCGGCGTTGCCCCTTGAGCGAGAGGGAGCGCGTTACTTTCAACGTCATCAGCTTCCACTCGTTTGGGATCCATTTACTATACAAAAACACATTTTTAATTGTCAGGAGTCATCACACGATCATAATTCGTATATGTGACATGTATAGTTAGACTCTCACACACTATGTTAGTCCTAGAATTAACTAAATCGTAGCTCTGATACCACTAAATATAACACCCCATACCTGTAACTGACATCAAAACAGGGCACGAGGCATTACCGAACTTACATAGAATCATTCAGTCACATTTCACAACAAAAACTTGCATACAATTTAAAACTTTTATACATTCATCCACATTGTCCCTTATAAGATTCTATGTGTGACAGCCCTAATTTGATCCTAGTCAAAATGTGGTTTTGGGACCACAAAACCGAGTCATAAAATTTATTTAAAATTTATTTGCATATCTTCTATGTGTGATATTGCATGTGTCAAAAAAATTGATGCTTTAATTTAGTTTATTGAATGTGAATTTTCTTGAAAGGACTTAGTTGAGAAAATTAGAAAATATGATAGGTAAATATGTAAGGACATAATAACTACAAAGTGTGAAAGCTTGGGTTTGCATGTCAAAATTCCCAAAATACATGTATTGGCCGGCCAAGCAATGATGTTCCTCCACTAAGTTTAATTAATTATAATTTCATATTTACAAATGAAATAAAAAATGAATTAATAAGAAAAAGATGAATAAAAGAAGAAATGGAAGGAGAGAGAGTGTTCATCTTCTTCTTGCAAAGCCGAAACCTAAGTTAAAAAAGAAGGAAATTGGTTAAAGACATTCGGCCATCTTAAGGGTTAATTAAGCTCAATAACCCAAAGGAGGGGAATCAAGCAAGGGCAAAGCAAAGAGTATCGAGTAGTCGATTGGAACCGTTTCATCCAACATAAGGTAAGTCTGTAAGCAATTATAAGATTGGTTATTTTATACATAAATGGTGCTCGCATATCATGAAAGAATTTCTTTTGTTTAGGTATTCTTTTGATTGATATATATATATATATATGTGGCCGTATATACTATTTGAATTAAATCAATTGCTTTGCTATAATGAAATGACATTGGCACTAAGTGTGCGTGTAACATCCCTTACTCGTATCTGACGCTGGGATAGGGTACGAGGCATTACCGGACTTGTAACTCAAACCGAAATAGTAAGACTTTAACTTATCAATCATCAACATCATTCAACACTAATCCAACATATCATGCTTAAAACAATTATATAAGCTTATACTAAAGTGACCATTCCATGTAGTCACATATATATAAGCATCTGAATACCACTTACAAATTAATCACATTTCAACATTCTTATCAACTCATCCATAAGTACATATCATTCAAACCAAAATACCAATTATAAAATTTAACACTAAATGCACACATCATATAATGCTTTCGTATCAAACCAACTTTTCTCATATCAAGCCATATCACATAGCTTGATCATAATACTCAAAATTCATCTCACATTCATATAAACAAGTGACCATATAATCAACTTATTAACTAGCCTATACATGTCATATTACCCAATTTCAAAGAGTTCAGGAATACCAATTGCCTCCTGGATAGTGTGATTAAATCTTCGATAACTTCCAACTTGAGTAAGTATTCGAATTATTGTAAAATACAGAGACTAGATAGAGTAAGCTAATAAGCTTAGTAAGCTAGCATAATTAACAGCACTGTATAAAAGATTTAACATAAAGCTTGTCATTTTAAGCAATAAGATTGTGTTTAAACTAGCCTTATCTAATTCAATATTTATTTCCTTAATAGTCATCTAATTCATGTGTAATTTATCACATCTACTCACATGTCATATAAATTTATCAATGTAACTTGCTTGTCAAGTGTACTATGTATACCTGTACTGATTTGTATCATCATTTCTATTCTCGCAGCATCACATTTATAGTTGAACCCTTGAGACCATCCTCAAAAACCCTGTATCTTGCATACTAAATGCCATATATGTGACTAAACCATTTATATCACATATCACCAATACAATATCAATATCATAGAATTCACATAGCATTGGGTCGATTTATTTCATTACGTATAACCTGTAACACCTTTATATAACTTATAGTAAAATTATACCTGTATAAATATTAACTCATCAGTAACATCAATAATTCATAATTTGTAACAAATAATTGTTTTACTTATTTACTTAATTTTGAATAACAAATAAATTAGGTCATACCTGACCATCCAACTCGTCTTACACATTCTGTACCACATTGGCACCGAACTTTGTAAGCATCGAGCCTAAAGTAATACACCGGTATAAACCTGATAGGAATAAGCATGACAAAACTCACCGGCTCAAGGCCTACTAGGCTTTTAGCCTGAATCATTCACCGGCACAAGGCCTGCTAGACCCAAGGTCTGATATTTATTCACCGTCAATAAGCCTGCTAGGCATAAAGCCTGATCAAATTCTTTGGCACATAGCCAGGCTAGAAACACGAATATCATTAATTCACAATCAACTCAAGCATGCTTTCATTCATAAGAAAATTCGATTGTCATACATTTTCCATTCAATTTCTCAATATCAAAAATTAATCCAAACAACTCAAACATTCCAATTCTATCCTTACTACATTCGGCTATAATTCATTTTGCCATATATCCAAAATTAACATTTTAAACAAATTTTTTTATTCAAACAAGAACATTTAAATTTCTTATAGACTTACTACATGGTATCGTATATAGATATATATAATCACATCATTTTACTCATCCAATTTGTACATCTATCATGCAACATTTTTTACCATTATCAATCATACAGCTTTACGATCAATAATATTAACCCTATAGGTTTGATACTCACCTGCTCAAATTCAAATTTATAAATCATAAATACTTCTCAAGAAATTCAAGGCAAAAATACTTTCAACCATTCCCAATTACTCGAAAAGTCGCACACTTAGTGCCAATAGTTATTCAACATTATATATCGAATTCGCACACTTAGTGGTAGATACTTAAGCTTGCACACTTAGTGCACAATAATCAAACCTGCACACTTAGTGCAATTTTTACATCTATCACCTTTTATACTCACACCCTCTGTGCTGAAATTCAATTACTTACTATTCATCAATTCAAATTTATCAACTTTATTTGCATTCGGCAACCTCAACTTTTTTTTTTATATACATTTCAATTTGGCACATATATGTATATATAGTATTTAATTTAATCAACAACAAATATTTCCTTAGTAACTTACCACATACAAGGCATTTAATTTATCATAGATTAAACCTCAATTAACTCCAATATACATTTACTCAACCACAAGGTACTTCATTACTTTCAAACACAAGACCGAATATATATTATGGCATTCCATCATCATGTAATATTAATATAATCAAGTACAAAGCCATTTAACGTATCTACCATTACATACTTACAATTTGCCCGATTACCCATCATTTCTTATATCATATAATTTTTTTAAAACATACGAACTTACCTCGTGTATCTGCCAACTATTCGTCTACTTTTCGATTTTTCCTCGATCAAAATCTTGAATTCGTTTGGCTTGATCTAAATTAACCAAATTTAACTCAATTATTCACTAACATAATCAATTAAATACATATACAAGTATTTTGGCCATTTTGGAAAATAACCCTCATATTTCCATACTTTAACAATTTAGTCCTTAATGCATAATTATACAAAAATACACAAAACCCCAATATGCATGTATTTAGCCAAATTTTTTATAGTATTTAAACAGCCCATAATTTCATTTTATTCACATTTCTAACCACAAAAATTCTATTATACAAAAATACACAAAACCCCAATATGCATGTATTTAGCCAAATTTTCTATAGTATTTAAACAGCCTATAATTTCATTTTATTCACATTTCTAACCACAAAAATTCTATCTTTTTCAATTTAATCCCAAATACTCAATTTCATCAAAAATCTCTTTATAAAACTTGTATATCTATAAACAACCATCAATAATTTAACAAGAAATATTAAAACAAACATGCACTCATCAATGGCACATTTTAAAAACACAACCAATTTCAAAAATTGAGGTACGGGTCAGTTAAACCGAGCTGCAACGAGCTCAAAAATATAGAAATTATTAAAAACGGATCAAAAACCGTACCTAAATCCCTTAGAAAGCCATGGCTGAATGTTAAAGCTTCCAAAACCCTTTCTTTGTTTAATTATTCGGTTGAGGATGATGAAAACATAATAAAAATATCATATGGCTTTATTTTATTAAGCATTATTCCATAATTTACCAAAATACCCATGTTTAATAACCAAATAAATTATGAAATTCAAGGTCCGCTACCGTCCACTCAAATATGCAATGGTATAATTACCATGCAAGGACTCCTATTTATAAAGCCATTATCAAATAAGTCATTTTACTAATGGCACACATAGTTTTTATTTTACGCAATTTAATCCTTTTTACCGAATAAAATTTCTTTACGAAACTTTCACACAGTAATACTACCATACTGTAAACATTATTAAAATAATAAAAATAATATTTTTACTCAGTTAAGGGGTCCCGAAACCACCTATTCCGATCAGACTCGAAATTGGGCTGTTACAACTCTTCCCCCCTTTAGGGATTTTCGTCCTCAAAAATCATACTGGTAAACAGGTTAGAATATTATTTTTGCATAGCTTCCTCGGGTTCCCATGTAGCTTAATCTATACTGTGTTTACACTAAAGAACTTTCACAAGTGCTATATGCTTATTTCTTAACTCTTTAATCTCGCGAGTTATAATTCTGATCAGTTCTTCATTGTATAATAAATCCGATTGTATTTCCACATCAATAGGAGATATCACATGTGATGGATCAGATCAATAACGATGTAGCATCGAAACATGAAAAAAATTATGTATCTTTTCAAGTTCAGACGGTAATGAGAGTGGATATGCAATTGGCCTTATTCTTTTAACAATTTCATATGGCCCAATGAATCGCGGACTTAACTTTCCTTTACAACCAAAATGAAGAATTTCTTCCAGGGTGATACTTACAAGGATACACGGTCTCCGACCTGATATTCTACTTCTTTACATTTCAAATCCAAGTATGATTTTTGTCTATCAGAAGCTGCTTTTAAACTGTTGTGAATCACTTTCACTTTTTCTTCGGTTTCTTTGATCAATTCAACCCTGTGTCTCTTTTTCTCACACAATTCTGTCTAGTATAACAGTGTTTGGTAATTGCAACTAGACAATACTTCATATAATGCCATCTATATAATCTAATAACCATTACAGAAACTCCACCAATAGCAAGTGCGTTTCTTAGTTACCTTCAAATTTTAAAACACAAAAAAAAACATAATTTCTAAGAATTTGAATCATCTGACCATAAGTTTGAGAATGAAATGCCATATTAGAATTCAATCTTATAGTCAAAATTTATTGTAGCCTTCTACCGTATCACAATATAAATCTCGAGTTCTCAAGATAATAGAGACTGACACACCGTATAATCTAAAAATCTCTAAAATATACCACCCAACAAGTCTATTAAAAGAGAAATCTGTATGTATAGAAATGAATGTGAAGACTTTTTAAACATTCAACAGTAACTTAAATAACATCTTTCTGTTTCGGTGGTAAGAACAATCCCAATACGGGACCCATCGTATTACTAACTCATTTTTCTCTCTGATATCATCTTAGACTATAACTGTCCCGAAGACACATATCAATCAGTTTATCTTGATGATACTTTAAACTTCAAAGCGTAGAGTCAAAAATATCTTGTTTCATACCTGTCAATCGATATAACTGTTTCAGATTATTAAACATCTTATGTTTCCTGGAAAATCAGGCTAACTACTACTGTGAGCTTCATATCTCAATCGCTATAAAATCTCTGGATTTCTCGGTACTTAAACTCTGTTTCATATCTTCTAGGATATGAACTCTTCATTCAAACTACCCGTCAATTTACCTATAAGCGTACAAGATTTATTTTTTAAATCTACGGATAACTCAAGTACACAAAATTTAAGTACCTTTCAAACGGATAACTCAACCAAAATAATCAAATGAATCAATTTCTCATGTCAATAATGCAGCTCAAAATAAAAAAGGGGAAATCAATATAGTTCCAATAACAACCAATGCAAAATTACCATCTCTATAGATCCGAAATTTGTATAACCAGAGTGAATATAACTATATCCATTCTATAAATATGTTTCACAAGTAACCACATAGAATCATAAGAAATCAGAAGTAATTGTAATCCCAGAATATAATAATATACTGAACTTTTTAGAGAGAACACCTATATCAAATGATAAATATCCCAATGATGTGCTAAAGGAAATCCAGAATTAAAGCATCACTCATATGCACTGGATTCAATGGTAACAGAAGCAATATGATTTTCATGTATATTTAACAGAACAATAACCAAGAAAAACAGAATACCAACATCATATAGATTTTACAGTTGACTTCTATCAACACAAGGTAATAGAATACCGGAGAAAATAGAATAATGCCGATCATAACCCGAATAGCCCAACAAAGCTTTCATATATCAGTATATTTAGATAACATTTTCATATGATAAGAATTTCATCTTAAGATATACAGTTTTACATACCTCTAAAGATAAATGAGCATGTAAAATACCCAAAAGAAATTAGCACAATATACTTTAACTATAATCGCTGCACTCAGCTATCAGTACAATTCAATTATTACTTCACTATCTAGTCTTGTTATCACTATTCTCAGATTATCTCATCCATTATTTATAATCAATTCAGAAAAGATTCTAGCAATGCATTCTTTAATTAACATACCTGTATAATTTAGTCAACTAAAGTAAAATTTCTTCTTTAATAATAGCATTGCATAATCCGAATGATCTTTGAGAAATCTATCATCTTTTCCAGGGCAGTCTTTATTTGTTAATCCATTATCATATCTGACTATGTTATAAATAATTTAATCCTTGAGCTCCTTGATTCCATACTTGGGAACTTATTCAATCCAAATCTGATAAATTTCATTATAACTCTGTACCGGTAAGGAGGTGAAGGTTGTAAAGCCTCATAATTTGACTCTCACATATATTCGCGCATAACATAACATTTATCAATAACATAATGTTATAAACTATCATTCATACCTTTATGAGTTTCAACTCATCACACGTACATTTTACTCGGTATTCACGTAGCATAATCAGTACTATCAGAATTAGCTTGGTTGGAAGGCACATCTGTCTAATTAAAACCATTCTCGTCAGAATCAGAAGATATCACGCTATCACAGGTTAAATATGGCATGTATAGCTAGACTTGAATACACTACGATAATCCAAGAACTAACTAGACTATAGCTCTGATACCACAAAATGTAACATCCCTTACCCATATCTGACGCTGGGACAGGGTACGAGGTATTACTGGACTTGTAACTCAAACCGAAATAGTAAGACTTTAACTTATCAATCATCAACATCATTCAACACTAATCCAGCATATCATGCTTAAAACAATTATATAAGCTTATACTAAAGTGACCATTCCATGTAGTCATATATATATAAGCATCTAAATACCACTTACAAATTAATCACATTTCAACATTCTTATCAACTCATCCATAAGTACATATCATTCAAACCAAAGTACCAATTATAAAATTTAACACTAAATGCACAACACATATAATGCTTTCGTATCAAACCAACTTTTCTCATATCAAGCCATATCACATAGCTTGATCATAATACTCAAAATTCAACTCACATTCATATAATAAACTTATTAACTAGCCTATACATGTCATATTACCCAATTTCAAAGAGTCAGGGATATTAATTGCCTCCTGGATAGTGTGATTAAATCTTCAATAACTTCCAACTTGAGTGAGTATTCAAATTACTGTAAAATACAGAGAATAGATAGAGTAAGCTAATAAGCTTAGTAAGCTCGCATAATTATCAGCACTGTATAAAAGATTTAACATAAAGCTTGTCATTTTAAGCAATAAGATTGCTTTTAAACTAGCCTCATCTAATTCAATATTTATTTCCTTAATAGTCATCTAATTCATGTGTAATTTATCACATCTACTCACGTGTCATATAAATTTATCAATGTAACTTGCTTGTCAAGTGTACTATGTATACCTGTACTGATTTGTATCATCATTTCTATTCTCGCAGCATCACATTTACAGTTGAACCCTTGAGACCAACATCGAAAACCCTGTATATTGCACACTAAATGCCATATATGTGACTAAACCATTTATATCACATATCACCAATACAATATCAATATCATAGAATTCACATAGCATTGGGTCGATTTATTTCATTACGTATAACCTGTAACACCTTTATATAACTGATAGTAAATTATACCTGTATAAATATTAACTCATCAATAACATCAATAATTCATAATTTGTAACAAATAATCATTTTACTTATTTACTTAATTTTGAATAACAAATAAATTAGGCCATACCTGACCATCCAACTCGTCTTACACATTCTGTACCACATTGGCACTAAACTTTGTAAGCATCGAGCCTAAAGTAATACACCAGTATAAACCTGCTAGGAATAAGCATGATAAAACTCACTGGCTCAAGGCCTACTAGGCTTTTTAGCCTGAATCATTCACTGGCACAAGGCCTGCTAGACCCAAGGTCTAATATTTATTCACCGGCAATAAGCCTGCTAGGCACAAAGCCTGATCAAATTCTTCGGCACATAGCCAGGCTAGAAACATGAATATCATTAATTCACAATCAACTCAAGCATGCTTTCATTCATAAGAAAATTCGATTATCATACATTTTCCATTCAATTTCTCAATATCAAAAATTAATCCAAACAACTCAAACATTCCCATTCTATCCTTACTACATTCGGATATAATTCATTTTGCCATATATCCAAAATTAACATTTTAAACAAATTGTTTTATTCAAACAAGAACATTTAAATTTCTTATAGACTTACTACATGGTATCGTATATAAATATATATAATCATATCATTTTACTCATCCAATTTGTACATCTATCATGCAACATTCTTTACCATTATCAATCATACAGCTTTACGATCAATAATATTAACCCTATAGGTTTGATACTCACCTGCTCAAATTCAAATTTATAAATCATAAATACTTCTTAAGAAATTCAAGGCAAAAATACATTCAACCATTCCCAATTACTCGAAAAGTTGCACACTTAGTGCCAATAGTTATTCAACATTATATATCGAATTCGCACACTTAGTGGTAGATACTTAAGCTTGCACACTTAGTGCTCAATAATCAAACCCACATACTTAGTGCAATTTTTACATCTATCACCTTTTATACTCACACCCTCTGTGCTGAAATTCAATTACTCACTATTCATCAATTCAAATTTATCAACTTTATTTGCATTCGGCAACCTCAACTTTTTTTTTATATACATTTCAATTTGGCACATATATGTTTATATAGTATTTAATTTAATCAACAACAAATATTTCCTTAGTAACTTACCACATACAAGGCATTTAATTTATCATAGATTAAACCTCAATTAACCACAAGGTACTTCATTACTTTCAAACACAAGACTGAATATATATTATGGCATTCCATCATCATGTAATATTAATATAATCAAGTACAAAGCCATTTAACGTATCTACCATTACATACTTACAATTTGGCCGATTACCCATCATTTCTTATATCATATAATTTTTTTAAACCATACGAACTTAGCTCGTGTATCCGTCAACTATTCGTCTACTTTCTGATTTTTCCTCGATCAAAATCTTGAATTCATTTGGCTTGATCTAAATTAACCAAATTTAACTCAATTATTCACTAACATAATCAATTAAATACATATACAAGTATTTTGGCCATTTTGGAAAATAGCCCTTATATTTCCATACTTTAACAATTTAGTCCTTGATGCATAATTGTACAAAAATACACAAAACCCCAATATGCATGTATTTAGCCAAATTTTCTATAGTATTTAAATAGCCCATAATTTCATTTTATTCACATTTATAACCACAAAAATTCTATCTTTTTCAATTTAATCCCAAATACCCAATTTCATCAAAAATCTCTTTATAAAACTTGTATATCTATAAACAACCATCAATAATTTAACAAGAAATATTAAAACAAACATGCACTCATGATACGAACTGGCCCGGTGATGAGTCGAGTCGTATGTAGATTGCCCGATCGTCTACGAGAAGTTACGTTAGCTTTTAGATTGAGTTGAAGGTATGGTCAAAAAGAGGGGTACGAACGGATTGGTAGGAACGAAAGGGTAGGAACAAAAGGATATGAACAAATTGGTCGGTTTAGGTTCGATTAGGTAAAGAAAAGAAACGGGTTTGAACTGCTAAAGGTACTTTCAAGAACCAATACCGAAATGGTATCGACCCGTTGATTAAGCCTTTTGAGTTCAGTTATAGGTTTAGTAAGGGAAACCTCGACCCACTATCTAACAAGATAGGAACCTCGGTATGTTGAACGCCACGCTATGAATAGTGATAAGTTCGGGTACGACAAAGAACACGGTTGACACAACTAGAACACTAGGAATGCCAAACGAATCTTTGAACGAAATATAAGAAAAAGTATGCCTCACAATTTTGGCAGCATAACATTAACAAAAGTTTCAAAACGTCCCTTTTACATGGAAATTGAACAAGTATTTATAGGCCTAAGTCTAGGTAGCCGATTGGCCTTTCATGCTTACACTTTAATTAAAGAAAATTCTAGAAAAATGTCCCTTAACGTGCATGTCTAGATTCGGCTATGGTAATAGGAAATGAATGGATCTTCATGCTTAAGAAATCACTAAGTGAATGCATGATGTCCAATGGTCACTTGTGAGGTTCGGCTAACCTTGTTAATTGAAACAATGTTTGGCCAAAAAAAAAATGAATTAATTGTGGACACTTCAAGGGCCATCATGTGTGTGAAAACCAAATGTTGAAGAGTCATCTAGTGTGAACAAGGTGAGCCGAATAGTCTTGTCATGTGAACATAGGTGTGAACGAATTAAGGAGTGTCATGGGGAAGCTAATTGGCCAAGCTATCTTCATGCATGTATGAGTGTCCTTTGGCCGAATGGTCACCTTGGAGAATGAAGAGATAGCACACCATACATGAATGGAAACATTCATGAACCTTAAAGACATTGAATATGGTCATACATGCACTTGGCCGAACATGCACCTAAGAGATTCAAGTCCCCCAACCGTCTATGCACCTTCAAAATTCATGCTTGCTTTTAATCTCCATATGTCCATTGCGTTTCTACAAGAAATGTGAACAGAATTAATTCAAACTAATATGAACACAAATATCAACATTAAATTCGGTTATGACAAATTTAATTATCATCAATAAACACTTTTAAGACATACTTAATAAACTAATGTGAACTAAATTTAATATGTAGGACATTAATTAACTAATTATTAAACTTATTAATTAAAAAGTCAATAGTAGTCAAATGAATTCAAAGTGCACTCCACGAGCTGTTGTTTAATTCATGAGCTAAACCCAAGCTGGGCTTAAACTCGTGAGCTGTTAATGAGCTGGTCCCGAGCTAATGAGCTAGTGCGGAGCTGCATGGGAGCTAACTTGAACTGACGGTGAGCTTGGTGAGCTGAACTAAACTTGTAGAAAAGTTCGGCATGGATTTCCAAAATGGCCACTAACTGGTTTGATAGGCCTAGCATTGACATCATCCCACACATGCTAAACTAAAGCTATAACAGCTTCTTTAAATTGTTTTGCACGAGCCCTTGTGATCGGCCCTTGAGGTAGCACCATCGGATCTCGGCTTGGACTTGACCTATGGGAAGCCGTGATCGTATCATCCTCCCCTTCTTGAAAATGACTTGTCCTCAAGTCAGTATCTACATCGAAAGGAGTCATGTCAGAGACATTAAAACTAGCACTAACATTGTACTCACCTGGTAAGTCAAGCTTATATGAATTTTCATTGATTCGCTCGATGACTTGGAAGGGGCCGTCTCCTCGTGGCAACAACTTAGATCTTCGTTGAGCCGGAAACCTTTCTTTTCTCATGTGCACTCAGACCCAGTCTCCGGGTTCAAATACAACTCATTTTTGTCCTTTTTTGGCTCGTTGGACGTATTGCTCGGTTCGAGATTCAATATTCTCTCAAACTTTCCTATGTAATTCCTTGACAAATTCAGCCTTTTTCCTTGCATCTGTATGGAAAAATTGATCAACAGGAAAAGGTAATAAATCAAGAGGAGTAAGAGGATTAAATCCATAGATAGTCTCAAAAGGAGAAAATTTGGTTACCGAGTGAACAGAGCGATTATAAGCAAACTTGATGTGGGGTAAGCATTCTTCCCATGTCTTGAGGTTCTTTTGTACCAACGCTCGCAACAAAGTTGACAAAACTCGGTTTACCACCTCGGTTTGGCCATCCGTTTGGGGATGACAAGTGGTTGAAAACAATAACTTCGTCCCAAGTTTTCCCCATAATGTCCGCCAAAAGTGACTCAAGAACTTTGTATTTCGATCGGAAACAATCGTTCTTGGTAATCCATGCAGTCGTACAATTTCCCTAAAAAACAAATTAGCAATATGCACAGCGTCATCAATTTTAGCACAAGAAATAAAATGTGACATTTTAGAGACTACAACAAAGATTGAGTCCTTCCTGGTCTTAGTTTTCAGTAATCCAAGAATAAAATCCATAGAGACATCGGTCCACGGGGTGTCGGGAATGGGAAGTGGTGTGTAAAGTCCATAAGGTTGGACCTTCGACTTAGCTCGTTTACAAATTAGGCAGCGTTCACAGATTCGCTCCACGTCTCTCCGCATTCCTAGCCAATAAAAATGTTCATGGAGGAACGAAAATGTCTTGCTTATTCCAAAGTGTCCCATCAGGCCACCACTATACGCCTCCAACACAAGTAACTCTCGAATAGAGCCTTGTGGTATACACAACCTATTTTCTTTAAAAAGAAACCCTACGTACCTGAAAAATTTCTCAAAAGACCCATTTTCACAAGCAGCATATATATTTCCAAAATCCTCATCATTAGCATACAACTCTTTCATATGATAAAAACCAAGTAACTTAGAATCAAGAATGGTCAATAAGGTATATCTCCATGACAAGGCATCAGCCACTACATTTTCTTTACCTTTCTTGTATTTGATGACGTAAGGAAATGATTCTAAATACTCGACCCATTTCGCATGTCGTTTGTTGAGTTTATACTGACCTTTAATAAATTAAGTGCTTCGTGATCGGAATGAATCACGAACTCCTTCGGTCTTAGATAGTGCTGCCAAGTTTCAAGTGATCAAATCAAGGCATACATCTCTTTGTCGTACACCGGATAATTGAGGGAAGCGCCACTTAATTTCTCACTGAAGTACGCCACCAGTCTTCTGTCTTGGGTCAACACAGCTCCGATCCCTACACCTGAGGCGTCACACTCAATTTCAAATGTTTTAGAAAAATCTGGAAGGGACAATAAAGGAGCTTTCACAAGACATTCTTTAATCAAATTAAATGAACGTTCTTGATCTTCAGACCAGTGAAATGCAGAGTTTTTCTTAATTACGCTTGTTAAGGGTGCTGTAATGGTACTAAAGTTGGGCACGAATCGACGGTAGAAGCTAGCCAATCCATGGAAGCTTCGAACTTGGCTAATGTTTGTCGGACGCGGCCATTCCTGAATCACTCTAACTTTTTCTTGATCCACCTCCAAACCGTTGGCACTCACGACATAACCTAAAAACACAACTTTATCAGTGCAAAATGAACATTTTTTTGAGATTAACATACAATACCTCTTTTCGTAAAGTTTCCAACACCGCTCGTAAATGTGGTACGTGCTCCTCTAAAGTTTTGCTGTAGACCAAGATATCGTCAAAGTATGCAACATAAAATTTACCAATAAATGCATGTAATACATGGTTTATCAATCTAATAAAAGTGCTAGGAGCATTTGTAAGGCCGAATGGCATTACCAGCCATTCGTACAAACCCATTTTCATTTTGAAAGTCGTCTTCCATTCATCGCCTTCTCGCATTCGTATTTGATGATAGCCACTTTTAAGATTGATTTTCGTGAAAATCTGGGCTCCACTTAATTCGTCAAGCATGTCATCAAGACGGGGTATCGGGTGTCAATACTTGATAGTGATTTTGTTGATGGCGCGACAATCCACACACATCTGCCACGACCCATCTTTCTTGGGTACCAGCAGTACCGGCACCGCACAGGGACTTAAGCTCTCTCTAATGTATCCTTTGTCTAGGAGTTCAGTAATTTGCTTTTGCAATTCCTTCATTTCTTCGGGATTATTCCGATAAGCAGGACGGTTGGGTAGTGCAGCTCCAGGTACTAAGTCTATTTGATGTTCGATGCCTCAGATAGGGGGCAGCCCACTTGGTATTTCGTCCGAAAATATGTCTTCAAATTCCTAAATCAAAGACAATACAGAAACAGGCAAGTTTTCAGGTAACTCGTTAGTATTCAACAATGCCTCCTTGTACATAAATACATACATAGGCTGTCTCAAAAACATCGCTCGCCGGATATCACTAACCCTCGCAAACACACTCATTTTTCCACTTTCTTTTTCCTCACCACTTTTTACTTATTTTTGTTTCTTTTCATTTTCTCTCGCATTTTTAGTCTTTTCTCTCTCTTTTTGCTTAATTTTCTCTTTTGCACTCTTTTCTTTTTCTCTCGCTTGTTCCACTGAAAGTTTAAGTTTTTGTTAATCCTCGTACACTTGCTTTGAAGTGAGGGGTGCAAGTGTCACGTTCTTGCCAAGATGTTTGAAGGAGCATCTATTAGTGTAACCATCATGCATCACCCGTCGGTCGAACTACCAAGGTTGTCCTAGAAGTAAATGGCCCCGCGTGCATCGGCACTACATCGCATAATACTTCATCAGAATATTTCCCGATGCTAAAGGACACTAGGACTTGTTTCGTCACTTTGAGTTCCCCGCCATCGTTAAGCCACTGAAGCTTGTATGGATTCGGGTGCTTAGTGGTTGACAGCCCCAACTTTTCTACCATGAGGGTGCTTGCCACGTTTGTGCAACTCCCTCCATCAATTATGATGCTACACACTTTCCCTTGCACTTGACATCTCGAATGAAAGATGTTTTCGCGTTGTTGTTCGTTTTCCACACTTTGGAGACTTAGGCTTCGCTTGACGACAAGTAACTCGCCTTCAACGGGTTGTTCTAGGTCCTCCTCGACTTCAAAAGTTGATTCAGTCTCGTTCCCCTCCTCGTCCTCCGTTTCAATCTCGCCGTCGGCCCTTATCACCATGGTGCGTCTATTCGGACACTGACTCGCTATATGTCCACGTCCAAGACACTTGAAGCACTTTATGTCCCTTGAACGGGCGGTGGAATTTTTAGGAGCCTTACCTTTACTTGACTCGGCAATAGGCTTATTCGCCTTAGATATGGTTGAAGAATCTTTCGTTTGATTTGTTGGAAAACCCTTGCTTGTGCTTTGGCCCCACTTAGAAGGATTGATACTAGGATAGGCTCGGGTGGTACCTTTTCGCTTCAATTGCTTCTCCACTTTAATAGCCATGTGGACCATGTCCACAACCTCAATGTAATGTTGCAGTTCTACGACATTTGCAATCTCTCGATTAAGTCCCGCTAGAAAACGAGCCATTGTGGCTTTGATCTTCTTGTATATCGGCACGGATCATAGCCACTTCCATTTCTTTATAATAATCTTCCACACTCTTCGTCCCTTGGATGAGATTTTGGAGCTTTTGATGTAACTCCCGATGATAGTAGGATGGAATGAATCGTAACCACCTTCATTTCGGTCCAAGTGGAAATGGGATGCCCTCCGTTATGCCTCCAACTAGTGGTCAACTGATCCCACCATATCATTGCGTAGTCTGAGAACTCTATCGCCGCTAGTTTCACCTTCTTATTCTCAGAATAGTTGTGACACTCGAACACCAACTCTATCTTTTTCTCCCATTCAAGATAGGCCTCGGGGTCAGATTTTCCTTGGAAAGGAGGAATGGAAAGTTTGATATTCTTCAAGTCATCATCTTCCCGCCTTCGATTTACTTGTCTGCGGTTTCGGGGACATCTCCTTTCTAGGCTTATGTTAGACCCTTGATCACTTTCATTTTCACTATTTTTGTTAACATCATCATCTTGAGCCCTTGGTTGTCTTCGTCGTTGGTTGGGCCCTTCTCGTCTTTGCCTAGCAACTTCAGGATATTCATCGCGTTATCTTTGGGCCTCGACTTGGTAGAGTCGATCTTCAAGAGGATTAAGCCTTCGGTCAAGTAAGCATTCCATCTAGCGCAAAAGGGCTTGTATTGGCAAATCTGGAATGTTTCTGGCTGGTTGCCGCCCTTGTTGTTCCTCCATGTTTTGTCGAACGTTTCTGACTGGTTGTCGCCCTTGTTGTTCCTCCATGTTTTGTCGAACGTTTCTGACTGGTTGCCGCCCTTGTTGTTCCTCCATGTTTTTTCCACTATTTTGGGACATCTATTCGTTTAAAATATCCTCACAAACAAATCCTCTCAATCCGCTCAGAAAGAAAGAAGTTTGATGACACTCACACTCGTGTTTACACTCTTAGTTCAGCTTTTACCTCCCCTCGAATGAGCTCACGCCCTCTTGCCTTTTACCTTTCTTAACTTTTCTCGTAATTTCGTAAGTAGATTCGTTAAGGCTTAGTCCTTGGTCTAGGTGGTCGGTTCAAAAGGGATAACAAGTGATTGATGTATTTGGCTTAGGGTAGGCTGAAAGAATAGGGAATTGGATTAAAAGTGTGGCAAATTAGGGAGAGTAGAATAAAAGAAGGATCGGGAACTATATCAGATCAAATCTTGACGATCAAATAACAACTGAATTGCATAAATCACTTTTTTTTTGAATTTTTTTTTCAAATTTTTTTCGATTTTTTTTTAACTTGTATAACTTTTTTTTTGTGCTATATCAACAACTAAATACAATAAGATCACTTTTGTACACAATTTTTTTTCTTCGGCTGCGTAAATTTTTGTTTTTATAATAACAGTAACAAACTAATCAAAATGAGAAAGCTTTGGTATACGAAAATTTTTTTCTATATTTTTTTTTCGGATCCTACTTACTTTTGTTCACTTGTACTATTCTCGGGATGATTTTGTCGTATGTACTTCTCGTTTTAGTAGCTCTAACACCAAATGATACGAACTGGCCCGGTGATGAGTCGAGTCGTATGTAGATTGCCCGATCGTCTACGAGAAGTTATGTTAGGTTTTAGATTGAGTTGAAGGTATGGTCAAGGTAGAAAGAGGGGTACGAACGAATTGGTAGGAACGAAAGGGTAGGAACAAAAGGATATGAACAAATCGGTCAGTTTAGGTTCGATTAGGTAAAGAAAAGAAATGGGTTTGAACTGCTAAAGGTACTTTCAAGAACCAATACCGAAATGGTATCGACCCGTTGGTTAAGCCTTTTGAGTTCGATTATAGGTTTGGTAAGGGAAACCTCGACCCACTATCTAACAAGATAGGAACCTCGGTATGTTGAACGCCATACTATGAATAGTGATAAGTTCGGGTACGACAAAGAACACTGTTGACACAACTAGAACGCTAGGAACGCCAAACGAATCTTTGAACGAAATATAAGAAAAAGTATGCCTCACAATTTCGGCAGCATGACATTAACAAAAGTTTCAAAACGTCCCTTTTACATGGAAATTGAACAAGTATTTAAGGCCTAAGTCTAGGTAGCCGATTGGCCTTTCATGCTTACACTTTAATTAAAGAAAATTCTAGAAAAATGTCCCTTAACATGCATGTCTAGATTCGGCAATGGTAATAGGAAATGAATGAATCTTCATGCTTAAGAAATCACTAATTGAATGCATAATGTCCAATGGTCACTTGTGAGGTTCGGCCAACCTTGTTAATTGAAGCAATGTTTGGCAAAAAAAAGTACGAATTAATTGTGGACACTCCAAGGGCCATCATGTGTGTGAAAACCGAATGTTGAAGAGTCTTCTAGTGTGAACAAGGTGAACTGAATAGTCTTGCCATGTGAACATAGGTGTGAACGAATTAAGGAGAGTCACGGGGAAGCTAATTGGCCAAGCTATCTTCATGCATGTATGAGTGTCCTTTGGCCGAATGGTCACCTTGGAGAATGAAGAGATAGCACACCATACATGAATGGAAACATTCATGAACCTTAAAGACATTGAATATGGTCATACATGCACTTGGCCGAACATGCACCTAAGAGATTCAAGTCCCCCAACCGTCCATGCACCTTCAAAATTCATGCTTGCTTTTAATCTCCATATGTCTATTGCGTTTCTACAAGAAATGTGAACAGAATTAATTCAAACTAATGTGAACACAAATATCAACATTAAATTCGGTTATGACAAATTTAATTATCATCAATAAACACTTTTAAGACATACTTAATATAACTAATGTAAACTAAATTTAATATGCAGGATATTAATTAACTAATTATTGAACTTATTAATTAAAAAGTCAATAGTAGTCAAATGAATTCAAAGTGCACTCCACGAGCTGTTGTTTAATTCATGAGCTAAACCTGAGCTGAGCTTAAACTCGTGACCTATTAATGAGCTGGTCCCGAGCTAATGAGCTGGTGCGGAGCTGCATGGGAGCTAACTTGAACTTGTAGAAAAGTTCGGCATGGATTTCCAAAATGGCCACTAACTGGTTCGATAGGCCTAGCATTGACATCATCCTACACATGCTGAACTAAAGCTATAACAGCTTCTTTAAATTGTTTTGCACGAGCCCTTGTGATCGGCCCTTGAGGTAGCACCATCGGATCTCGGCTTGGACTTGACCTATGGGAAGCCGTGATCGTATCAACTCATCAATGGCACATTTCAAAAACATAACCAATTTCAAAAATTAAGGTACGGGTCAGTTAAACTGAGCTACAACGAGCTCAAAAATATAGAAATTATTAAAAATGAATCAAAAACCGTACCTAAATCCCTTAGAAAGCCATGGCTGATTGTTAAAGCTTCCAAAACCCTTTCTTTGTTTAATTATTCGGTTGAGGATGATGAAAACATAATAAAAATATCATATGACTTTATTTTATTAAGCATTATTCCATAATTTACCAAAATACCCATGTTTAATAACCAAATAAATTATGAAATTCAAGGTCCACTACCATCCACTCAAATATGCAATGGTATAATTACCATGCAAGGACTCCTATTTATAAAGCCATTATCAAATAAGTCATTTTACTAATGGCACACATAGTTTTTATTTTATGCAATTTAATCCTTTTTACCGAATAAAATTTCTTTATGAAACTTTCACACAGTAATACTACCATACTGTAAACTTATTAAAATAATAAAAATAATATTTTTACTCAGTTAAGGGGTCCCAAAACCACCTATTCTGATCAGACTCAAAATTGGGCTGTTACAGTGTGGATTTGAATGGCACTATGTTTTCGGATGGAATAGCACTACGTTTGCTGATTTGAATGTCAATACATGTGTGTGGATTTCCAAGGCACTATGTGTGCGAGTTAGCATGGCACTAAGTATGCGGATTTGGATAGCACTATATGTGCGAAATTGGTTGATGATATAATAAGTGCAGGGAATGAATGAAGGGTTAGAGCTATTGATTGAAATAAGAAATTGGAGACATGAAACGTATATGCATGGATCCATCTAGTTCATCATTGTTTAATTTAATACTTTGAGAAAAGGATTTAAACCATCTGGTTGTTTGATATTTGTTTGAATAGTAAGACTTGACTTCTAGTTGGATCAATAATCTAAGTAATATATGGCATAGCTCTGTATAGCTGAAATAGTTGATTATACTTTATCTTTTTTTTTTATGATCTCAAGTTAATGGTCTGCATTATATTGCTTACGAATTACTGAGTTGAATACTCATTTGGTGTGTTTACTTGTCTCTTATTTAGATTTTCTGTTGATCCATTTTGTGTGCTCGGGACCATCGTCGAAGTCATCACACCTGCCTGTAACGTTTTGGTACCCCTTCTTAGTTAATCTTAAGTATAACATTATGGCATGTATAGATATTATATTTGGGATTTCCATGTTATAATACTAAATTTTGTAATCCTGGCCATACGAATATGGCTTAACCTTTATTATTTCAAAAAAAAAATGGCATGTTTGTTTTTATAATACAACTCTTTTGATTAAGTAGAATGTTATTAAATGGGTGGTTAAATTATTATATTAATAGGTCAAAGTTAGGCTTATGGAATGTGGTTATTTATTTGTTTTTATGAGCTAAATACTATATGTATTTAAATTTTGCTATGCATTCGACTATTACGGCAAATTACCAAATGAATAGTGATCCTCTTTTATGATGCATGTGTGTGTGCAAGGCACGTTGCACATCAAATTTATGGTTGGGTTATGCAATTGTTTAATTATGATAAATTAATACCTTGTAAATTCGGTTTTGTTTTAATTGCAAAGATAGGTAAAATAATTATCCACTAATTAATTTTGTTCAACTGTTCGCTCATGAAATTTTTAGTAATACTCCGTAACCCTTCCGGCGACGGATACGGGTTAGGGATGTTACATTTATTTGGTATCAGAGCTACAGTTTAATCGATCCTAGGACTACCGTAGCATGTGTGAGTCTAGCTATACATGCCATAATGCTAATATTTGATAGTGTGATGACTTCTGACAGTTAGAATTGTTGTTTTGATTAGTAAATGGAATCCAATACAGTAAGAGCCTTAGCGGATGACGTTGAGAGTGTAGCGCCTACTCCCGCGCAAGGAACAGCACCTGTCGAGCCTCAACCATCTGTAAGTAATCAAGATGATGGGGCTAAACAAGCCTTCTTTACCATGATGAACGAGTGGGTTGCACAGTATGCCCGAACAAACCCGGCTATTCAACAATTCCTGAATTTAAATAATCCTCCTTCGGTTCCTACAATACCAGCAACTATTGATCCTTTGAGGCTGAGTAAACATCCTGTTGATCTGATTAGGAAATGCGGGGCTAAGGAATTTCAAGCCACCGCTTCTGATGATGCTGAAAGGGCTGAGTTTTGGCTTGATAATACCATCCATGTTTTTGATGAGCTATCTTGCACACCCGATGAGTGTCTAAAGTGTGCTATATCCTTATTACGAGATTCGGCCTACTATTGGTGGAGAACCTTGATTTTGATTATTCTAAAGGAAAGAGTTACTTGGGACTTCTTCCATACGGAGTTTCATAAAAAGTATATCAGTCAACGATTTATTGATCAAAAGCATAAAGAATTTTTGGAGCTCAAACAAGGCCGTTTGACGATATCCGAATATGAACAGGAGTTTGTAAGGTTCAGTTGATATGCTCGAGAGTGTGTAGCTGATGAAGTTGCCATGTGTAAAAGATTTGAAGAGGGATTGAATGAAGATTTAAAGCTACTGGTGGGTATTTTAGAACTAAAAGAATTCGTAACACTGGTTGAACGGGCTTGTAAGGCTGAAGAGCTTGGAAAGGAGAAAAAGAAAGCTGAAACCGAAGCTAGAGACTTTCGTAAAAGATCGACGGGTAAAACTTCTTTCTCGGTTGCAAAGAAGTCTAGAGATGATACTAACAGATCAAAGACGACTGTAGGAATTACTATTAAGGAGCGACCATCAACGGACTCTCGAGCTACTTCGGTTGCTAATGTTGGCAACAATCGACAAGAAAAACCCAAATGTCCACAGTACAGAAGACGAAATGTAGGTGAATGTTGGGGTAAGTCTATTAACAGAGCCTGTTATAGATGCGGTTCATAGGATCATTTCATTCAAGATTGCACGGAACTTGACGAGAAAAATAAGATGCAAGGTGCGAGATCGAGTGGTACAATGACTAGAGGTAGACCACCGAGAAATAAAGGAGGCAGAGGCGGTAATTAGAGAGGGACTTCCGATACGGCTATTCGATCTGAGACTCGTGCTCCTGCCAGAGCTTATGCCATCCGTGCACGAGGGGAGGCATCCTCCCCTGATGTTATCACTGGTACATTCACTCTCTATGATACTAGTGTACTTGCTTTAATTGATCCTGGTTCAACTCATTCTTATGTATGTGAAACATTAGCGTCCAGTAAGACTCTACCTGTTGAGTCTACTGAGTTTGTGATACGAGTGTCAAACCCTTTGGGTCGATATGCGTTAGTTGATAAGGTATGCAAAAGACTTCTATTTTTCAGCGAATTTAATATTGTTACCCTTCGGCGAATTTGATATTATTCTCAGAATGGACTGGCTAACCGAACATGATGCTGTGGTAAATTACAAGCGTAAGACTATAGACTTGCGATGTTCGAATGGTGAAATGATTCGAATTGAGTCTAATGATCTGAATGGGTCACCGGCAGTGATATCTTCTGTGTTGGCTCAGAAATATATGACAAAGGTTATGAAGCTTATCTTGCATATGTACTAGATAGGAAGGTATCGGAACGACAGCTCGAGAATGTGCCTATTGCTTATGAGTATCCAGAGGTGTTTCCTAAAGAATTACCAGGGTTGCCACCTGTCAGAGAAGTAGAGTTTGGCATAGCATTGGTTCCAGGTACGACACCTATTTCAATCGCACCGTATCGTATGGCACCGACTGAGTTAAAAGAATTGAAAGCTCAATTGTAAAAGTTGACCGACAGGGGTTTTGTACGACCCAGCTTTTCACCTTGGGGTGCTCCCGTACTGTTCGTGAAAAAGAAAGACGAAACTATGTGAATGTGTATTGATTATCGTCAGCTCAATAAAGTGACGATAAAGAATAAATATCTATTGCCGCGGATTGATGACTTATTTGACTAGTTGAAAGGAGCTTCCGTGTTTTCGAAGATTGATTTACGATCCGACTATTATCAGTTGCAAATTAGAGATTCTGACGTTCCTAAGACTGCTTTCAGAACGAGATACGGACACTATGAGTTTTTAGTGATGCCGTTTGGGCTCACTAATGCCCTGGCGGTTTTCATGGATCTGATGAATCGTGTATTTAGACAGTATTTAGACCGATTTGTGGTGGTGTTCATATATGATATTCTGATTTATTCTCATAACGAATCTGAGCATGCCGAACACTTGAGGTTAGTACTTCAGATTTTGCGGGATAATCTGTTGTATGCAAAATTCAGTAAATGTGAATTCTGGTTAAGGGAAGTCAGCTTTTTGGGGCATGTTGTATCCATTTTGGGTATTAGAGTTGATCCGAACAAAATTTCAGCCATTCTTGATTGGAAACCTCTAAGAAATGTTTCTGAAGTCTGAAGATTTTTGGGACTCGCTGGGTACTATCGGCGATTCGTTAAAGGCTTCTCGATGTTCGCAACACAATTGACGAAGCTACTTCGGAAAGATGTCAAGTTTGAGTGGTCAGAGAAGTGTCAGACAAGTTTCGACCAACTAAAGACCCTTTTAACGGAGGCTCCTGTGTTAGTTCAGCCGGAGTCTGGTAAAGAGTTCGTAGTCTACAGTGACGCCTCTTTGAACGGTTTGGGTTGTGTGTTGATGTAAGAGGGTAGAGTTGTTGCGTATGCTTCAAGACAACTAAAACCTCATGAGAAAAATTATCCAACTCATGATATTGAACTAGCTGCGATTGTGTTTGCTCTTAAAATTTGGCGTCATTACCTGTTTGGGAGAAATGCCATGTTTACACTGATCACAAAAGCCTAAAATATTTAATGACTCAGAGAGACTTGAATTTGAGACAATGGCGGTGGCTAAAATTATTAAAGGATTATGAAATTGTCATTGATTATCATCCAGGTAAGGCAAACGTGGTGGCCGATGCCCTAAGTCGAAAATCTCTATTTGCTCTTCGAGCAATGAATGTACATTTGTCTATTTCCGTTGATGATAAGCTAATAGCGGAATTGAAAGCAGAACCAATGTTACTTCGGCAAATTTGTGAAGCACAGAAAATTGTTGACGAATTGGTTGCTAAACGAGCTCAATGTGATTCTAATATAGGTTCAGAATTTCAAATTGATGACAATGATTGTTTAAGATATAGAGATTGATTATGTGTCCCGAGAAATTCAAAACTTACTTCGATGATTTTGAGTGAGGCCCATAGTAGCCGAATGTCGGTCCATCCTGGTAGCACAAAAATGTACAACGATTTAAAAAGACAATATTGGTGGCATGGTATGAAAGAGATATTTCTGACTTTGTTTCTAAATGTTTGATATGTCAACAAGTGAAAGCAGAGCATCAGGTGCCTTCGGGATTACTACAACCGATCATGATACCTGAGTGGAAATGGGATCAAGTAACGATGGACTTTGTATCTGGTTTACCGTTGACACAGAGTAAGAAAGACTCAATCTGGGTTATTGTTGATAGATTGACGAAGTCTACTCATTTTATCCCTGTCCGTATAGATTTCTCGCTCGATAAATTGGCAGAATTATATGTCTCCCAAATTGTTTGATTACATGGAGTACCTACTTCTATTGTTTCTGATAGAGACCCCAGATTTACATCACGATTCTGGAGAAAATTGCATGAAGCGTTGGGTACTAAGTTACATTTTAGCACAGCTTTCCATCCCCAAACCAGATGGTCAATCTAAACGAGTTATTCAGATACTCGAAGATATGTTGAGATGTTGTATTCCCGAGTTCAGTGGTTCGTGGGAACGATATTTACCTTTGATTGAATTCGCGTACAACAATAGCTTCCAATCAAGCATTAAGATGGCACCATATGAGGCTTTGTACGGTCATAAATGCCGCACACCACTATATTGGACCGAACTCAGTGAAAATAAGATATAGGGGTTGATCTGATCAGAGAAGCTGAAGAAAAAGTGAAAGTGATTAGTGATAATTTGAAAGCAGCATCAGATCGTCAGAAATCATGTGCGGATTTGAAACGCAAAGATATTGAGTATCAAATTTGGTGACAAAGCATTTTTGAAAGTCTCACCCTGGAAAAAGGTATTCCGATTTGGCCGTAAGGGCAAATTGAGTCCAAGATTTATTGGACCGTACGAGATAGCAGAACGGATAGGATCGGTTGCTTATAGGTTGGTTCTACCACCTGAACTAGCAAAGATTCATAATGTATTCCATGTATCGATGCTTAGACGGTACAGATCGGATCCATCACATGTGGTTAGTCTATCTGAAATTGAGATTCAATCTGATTTGAGCTATGAAGAAGAACCGATCCGTATCTTAGCTCAGGAAGTGAAAGAATTGAGGAATAAGAATATTTCTTTAGTAAAAGTATTATGGATCAAACATGGAGTAGAAGAGGCTACTTGGGAGCTCGAAGACTCTATGAAAGAATGTTATCCAAATTTATTCGTTGGTAAGATTTTTGAGGACGAAAATTTTTAAGTGGGGGAGAGTTGTGACAGCCCTAATTTGGCCCTAGTCGAAACGTGGTTTCGGGACCACAAAACCGAGTCATAAAATTTATTTAAAATTTATTTGCATATCTTCTATGTGTGATATTGCGTGTGTGAAAAAAATTGATGTTTTAATTTAGTTTATTGAATGTGAATTTTCTTGAAAGGACTTAGTTGAGAAAATTAAAAAATATGATAGGTAAATATGTAAGGACATAATAACTACAAAGTGTGAAAGCTTGGGTTTGCATGTCAAAATGCCCAAAATACATGTAGTGGCCGGCCAAGCAATGATGTTCCTCCACAAAGTTTAATTAATTATAATTTCATATTGACAAATGAAATAAAAAATAAATTAATAAGAAAAAGATGAATAAAAGAAGAAATGGAAGCAGAGAGAGTGTTCATCTTCTTCTTGCAAAGCCGAAAACTAAGTGAAAGAAAAAGTAAATTGTTAAAGACATTCGGCCATCTTAAGGGTTAATTAAGCTCAAGAACCCAAAGGAGGGGAATCAAGCAAAGGCAAAGCAAAGAGTATCGAGTAGTCGATTGGAACCGTTTCATCCAACATAAGGTAAGTCCATAAGCAATTATAAGATTGGTTATTTTATACATAAATGGTGCTCGCATATCATGAAAGAATTTATTTTGTTTAGGTATTCTTTTGATTGATATATATATATGTGGCCGTATATACTATTTGAATTAAATCAATTGCTTTGCTATAATGAAATGACATTGGCACTAAGTGTGCGGATTTGAATGGCACTATGTGTGCGGAATGGAATAGCACTATGTGTGCTAATTTGAATGTCAATACATGTGTGTGGATTTCCAAGGCACTATGTGTGCGGGTTAGCATGGCACTAAGTGTGCGGATTTGAATAGCACTATATGTGTGAAATCGGTTGACGATATAATAAGTGCAGGGAATGAATAAAGGGTTAGAGCTATTGATTGAAATAAGAAATTGGAGACATGAAACGTATATGCATGGATCCATCTAGTTCATCATTGTTTAATTTAATACTTTGAGAAAAGGATTTAAACTATCTGGCTGCTTGATATTTGTTTGAATATCAAGACTTGACTTCTAGTTGGATCAATAATCTAAGTAATATATGGCATAGCTCAGTATGGCTGAAATAGTTGATTATACTTTATCTTTTTTTTTTATGATCTCAAGTTAATGGTCTACATTATATTGCTTACGACTTACTGAGTTGAATACTCATTTGGTGTGTTTACTTGTCTCTTATTTAGATTTTATTTTGATCCATTTTGTGTGCTCGGGACCATCGTCGAAGTCATCACACCTGCCTGTAACATTTTGGTACCCCTTCTTAGTTAATCTTAAGTATAACATTATGGCATGTATAGATATTATATTTGGGATTTCCATGTTATAATACTAAATTTTGTAATCCTGGCCATACGAATATGGCTTAACCTTTAATATTTCAAAAAAAAAAATGGCTATGTTTGTTTTTATAATACAACTCTTTTGATTAAGTAGAATGTTATTAAATGGGTGGTTAAATTATTATATTAATAGGTCAAAGTTAGGCTTATGTAATGTGGTTATTTATTTGTTTTTATAAGCTAAATACTATATTTAGTTAAATTTTGCTATGCATGCGACTATTACGGCAAATCACCAAATGAATAGTGATCCTCTTTTATGATGCATGTGTGTGTGCAAGGCACGTTGCACATCAAATATATGGTTGGGTTATGAAATTGTTTAATTATGATAAATTAATACCTTGTAAATTCGGTTTTGTTTAAATTGCAAAGATCAGTAAAATAATTATCCACTAATTAATTTTGTTCAACTGTTCGCTCATGAAATTTTTAGTAATACCCCGTAACCCCTCTGGCGACGGATACGGGTTAGCGGTGTTACACTATGGTACCTTAAAACATGCTTAAAAGGGGTTGGGGACTAAACCAATAACTCAAGAAAACTTTACAAAACTTAGAAAATTTTCCTCACTGCATCGGTCACACGCCCGTGTGCCCAACCCGTGTCACTCACAGTCAAGAGGTACGCCCGTGTGGATACAGGGCATACATACTGACTTCCTCACACGGCTAGACCACACACTCGTGTGTCCAGCCAGTGTGCCTTGCACATGTCCGTGTTCAGGCCGTGTGCTCAACTGTGCCAAAACTAATTTGTATTCTGTTTGTGACGTCAGCAATCAAATAAAGGGCATACGCCCGTGTCCTTAGCCCGTGTGACAAATAAAATTCCACAATTAAGGTGCAGACTTCACATGGCCAGGGCACACGCCCGTGGTGTAGGCCATGTGTCACACACGGCCTAGAAACACGCCCGTGTGTCTACCGGTGTGAACAACTCAAGGCTAATTTCCAAGCCAACTTGCCACCCTCAATTTATACACACAAGAACATATTCACTAGTCATTAACATGGCACATTTAAAATCATGAAATAGGCTATCAAACAACCTCATTCAAGTCTAAATCATATCATTCCTATCATCAACTAAAACATGCTTCATGACCTACTAAATCAACAACTAAATCACTTACCAAAATAAACCATCACCTAGGCATTTTATATGCATCACATAACATTAGCCAAACTTACCATTTAAAGCCAATCAAAATAACCACAAACACACTTCATTTACAAGCCAAAATATACCCTTATGACACCAGCCTATACATGCCATATACCAATATATACATAACTTCAAAAGTACCAAAATTTGATTGATAGTGCAATAACGTTTCCAGACGATCCCCGAATTCGAGTTAGCTTCGATGATGATCTATTAAATAGTGGAAATTAAACACAGTAAGCTTTAATAGCTTAGTAAGCCATATATAATAAGTCATCTCATGCATCAATGTCTTTCTCATCAATTTAGCAAGTTATACATGAGCACATATAAATGCATAAACAAATTCACAACCCACTTCATCATATACACATTCAATTCTATAATTGAATCCATCCAATACTTTCCGTTTCAATACTCAAATGAGTTTCGAACGTGCCTGAGTCACTTGATTCACTTACAATTTCTTTCCCGACTTAACTTTGCTCGTTGAACCATTTGGAATCGTTAAGGATACTGGGTAATCACATATAACTCATACAATGCCATATCCTCGATATGGTCTTATATGTTATTACATATCGATGCCACTATCCCACACAGGGTCTTACACGAAGTTAATTAATGATGCCGGTGTCCTACACATGGTCTTACATGTAATCGCAATACAATGCCACTGTCCCACACAAGGTTTTACATTTAATTACATCTCGATAATCTAATGTAATGACATTTGTATCCTATACTATTCCTAAGGTTCGTACGGGGCTTTCAAATGTCGCAACTTTGTCGATTCTTGCTCGTATACAATTATTCAACATTCATGGCAATTCAATGAAAAAAATAACATAAACATTTCAATGTAATGATATTTATTTGTATATGAACTTACCTCGTACGGAATGAACGGAAACGAACGGCTATTCAACTACTTTTGATTTCCCTCGATCTAATTTTGTTTTCTTTGGTTCTTGATCTAATTACAATCACAATTAACTTATTTAATCACTTATTCATTCAAATTCACTCAAAAACATAAATGGGCATTTTTCAGTTTAGCCCCTAAAGTTACACATTTCTTACAATTTAGTCCTTATTTTATAAAAAACACAAAATTACTCAATTTCTTTCTAATTTAATGCTAGCCGAATTTTCCTTAGCACCCTAGCAGCCCAAAACTTTCATTTATTTTACATTTCAACCACACATTTTTAACATTACATAATTTAATTAGTAATAGGTATTTTTACCGAAAATCATTTAACAAAACTTGTATATTTAACACCAAGCTTTCATTTTTCATTATCAAACATTCAAGAACACAAACACTCATCAATGGCATATCACAAAATCATGGACACTTTCAAAATTAAGACACGGGCTAGCTAGGACACGAAGTAATGATCTCAAAAATGTAAAAATATCAAAAATCGAACTCAATTAATACCTCAATTTGAGCTTCAAAGTGCCAAATGTAAAGAAGCTTCAACCCTTAATTCTTTTGCTGATTTTCGGCTATGCATGATGATAAAATGGCTTATTTATTATTTTGCTTTATGTATTTTAACTTAAATTTTCCATTTTACCTTTTTAACCTTGTCATATTACATTAAAATTTACCAACTACATGTCTATCATTGTCCATTCCCACTACTAATGGTAAATTTGACATGCAAGGACCTCTACTTTAAAAGCCATGGTCAATTAACACCATTAACAATAGTATGCAACTTTTGCATTTTGTGCGATTAGGTCCTTTTTTGTAATTACACATTCAAATGTTAAAATTACTTAATGAAACTTTCACACACAACAATTAACATGTTCTAAACACCAAAAATAATATTAAAATAATTTTACAACTTCAGATTTGTGGTCTTGAAGCCACTATTTTGACTAGGGTCTAAACCGAGCTGTTACAAGCTTAGTTGCCATTGCTGCTAAACCGGTCTTACGTGCTCATGTAAGGCATTTTGATCTTGCTAAACTTTTTGTTCAAGAAAAGGTGACAAGGGAATAGTTACAATTCTATCATGTACTTGCAAAAGTTCAAGTAGATGATATTCTCACCAAGCCTTTAATAGAGGATTTATTTACCAAGCTCCTACAAAGACTGGTTATGAGGCTAAAGTCATTGCTAATGTTTTAAATTCCCAAAGAAGGATAGTAAAGAGGGAATATTAGAGAAATAACTTGTCATTTACTTCTTAACACAGTGTCATTTTAAGCTAGTTTTATGTTTCTTTTACTAAACATCAAACAATTGTTTCCAAGAAGGTTGTTAAGCCAGTTGTTAGATAGTTATTCAGTAAAAATAGTTTTGATTAGTCAAGATCCAATGTGGAGTTTGATGTAAAGGGATAAAATTGTAACACCCCTCACCTGTATTCAACGTTGAAATAGGGGTACGGAGCATTACCAGACTTATAGCACAATAACCACACATTTTACATACATTTCTCAAATTCAATTAATCATCAATCAAAATCATTCACACTGTCCCTAACACGAGCCTACGGAGCCCAAAACATGCATTCAGAAAGGTTCGGGACTAAACTAATAACTCAGGAAACTTTTACAAAACTTAGAAAATTTAGCAAAATACAGGGACACATGCCCGTATGGTCCGGCCGCGTGAGAAATGCCCATGTTACAGGCTGTGTGGACATTCAACATGGGATCACACGCCTATGTCACAGGCCTTGTGGACATTCAAAATGGGATCACATGGCCGTGTCCCAGCCCGTGTACAACCCTATGTAACTCTCTGAATTGGGTCACATGGCCAACACACACGCCCGTGTGACTAGCCCGTATGCCCCAAAAATGGCCACACACGCTCGTGTGCTAGGCCGTGTGCTAGGTTGTGCTAAACCTGTGGGGTATATTGACTTAGGCCACACAGCCAAGTCACACGCCCGTGTGCTAGGCCATATGGAGCATACTAACTTGATTTCAATTACAACACCAGGGGACACATGGCTATGCAACCTAATCGTCTGTCACACACAGCTGAGACACATGTCCATCTCTCTGCCAGTGTGGACAAAAATAGGCTATTTACCAAGCCATTTTGCCACCCAATCATGCTTTCCCCTACATCAACCCAATTTGCACCAAAACATAACATACATAATCATTCAAACCAACCAAATCAAGCCTAATTCATGCAAATTTTATACCATTGTCCACATTACATACAAGTCACAAAGTAGGCCATTCCATTTATACCAATTCACATATACAAATCAACTAAACACTTTCAAACATGCTTCATTATGCATCGATTTCACAAACATATAACTTCTCCAAATCAAACATTTGACATCCACAATATCTATAATCCACAAGCATCATATATCCATCCATGAACTCACAACACAAATCATATACACATATATATACACAACCAAATAAAGCCAACTCTCAAGGCTATATACAAAACCAAACTTTAGACTTTTACAAGTTAATTCAAATGGCTAAATTCATTAATACATGGCATATACTCCAAAAACATAGGTTCTAAAGTACAAAAATGATAGCTTGATAGTGTGATGAAGTCTCCGACGATTCTCAAATCCGAGCTAGCTTTGAATTCACTATAAAACATGGTAAAATAAATAGAGTAAGCTTTATAGCTTAGTAAGTTCATATGATTAATAGGTATAATACGCCAAATTATTCAAAATTTAAAGAACATAAGTAAATATAAGTAATACATTCAATTTAACTTTGCACATTTCTATAATGCTATGTATCATGTATAAATTCATCAACTATCACTTACTTTTCATATGAACTTTTCAATTATCACTTACTTGCAAAACTTATCACTATCACCTGAATTGATCCATATCATTGCTTACATCCTCGTATCATCATCTTTTCCCGTTGAACCATTTGGAATAATATCGGATAGTTGGGAATCTTGCACCAAAGTGTCATATAATAACCAAAGCTATCTCAATCTCATCTTACATATTTGCTCGCTCTCGAGCTATCAATGGGCTTGTTCACACAGGCTATCGGTCAAGACGTAGATACACAGTGCTGCTCACACAAGCTATCAAGTAACCACAACACATGCCTGTATACTCAGTGTAACAGCCCATTTTTCAGTGAAATCGGAACAGTGGTTTCAAGACCACAAATTCGACCCAAAAATAAGGTTTATTTTTATTTCATTATATGGTCTGTATTATAATAGGCATGTCATGTGAAAATGTTGATACGAAAATTTTATCGATTAAGTGTTTAATTACGAAATGGACTAAATCACATAAAATGCGAAAGTCGAATTCTAGTAGCTATAAGGATCAAATGGCTATGGGAATCAAATCTAGAGGTCCTTATATGGTAATTAGATCATTAAGAAAAGTATGTAGATTTTTCTTGGTGACTCATCCATGGAAAATAGAAAAAAGGGCAAGGACTAAATTAAAAATTGCAAAATACTTAATTAATTAAAAAGATGATAAAAGAAATCATCTTATTTTATGTCATCTTCAACCTAAAACACATGGAAATCGAGAGAGAAAAGAAATTTTCAATGTCTAATTGGGTAAGTTTGTTTGTCCCGTTTTTAGAAATTTTAGTATTTTTGAAATCGGGATAGCTTAATCTCTCTATTTGAGGGATTAATTTGAAAAGTTATCAAGGTATGAAAAATTGGGTCATGGATGTATATGCTGGAAATTAGAAATTTATGGTAGAAAATGAAAGATTGTTGATAGATAAACAACTTTCACAAAGTGATTTTTGATGAAAACATGATTTATGGACTAAAATGAAAAGTTGTAAAATTTGATGAAAAATTCTAAAATTTTATGAGTACATGTGCTGGAAAATTTGTAATGGGGCTTTGGTTAGGCTTGGAATAGGGAGTAATTATCACAACTTTCATTTTCTAGGCCTAGGGACAAAATCAGAATTTATAAAAAAGTTAGGGGCAAAATGGTAATTTTGCCTAGGACGTAAATTGAGTCCATTTAAATATGAAATGTGTGAAATTGATGGTTAAATTCATTTATATAGATCCAAAAAACACTAATTTGAGGTTAGATCGAGGAAAAGAAAAGGTTTCAGATTAGTAGATCTCTAATACGAACAAGTGTCAAGGTAAGTTCGTGTAACTTAATTGAGCATGCAATTATGTTAATTGGATGTTGTGTTTGTATGTAATGTGATTTACACTGATGTGCTTTACTTGTATACTATGATGGAAAATTTGATACAATGCTTGAAATGGTGATAAAGGATTAAGTCCCGATTGAATGTTGAATTCTGATGATTGTATGCGCTTTCCTAAAACTAATAGTGTAACACCCCTTGCCCGTATCCATCGCCGAAGGGGGCAAGGAATATTACCAAACAAACACTGATCTCATCCAATCATATTATAGAATTTTTCGAGGGCATATTTAAGAAAGCAAAAATTCGTTTATCCTAAGTACAAAGGAATCATCACAATTTAATAAATACAATAAATTATTTCTAAGTTTCGTTCACATTAAAACATTTCAAGTATTTATCACTTATCATCCACACGTACATAAGAATTATAAGAAGCACATATGGTAACTTAACAAGCCATTTTCGCATGGCTAGACATATATATATATATATATATATACATTACAAAAAAGTACTTAATTAACATCCAAAAGTCAACCCTATACATGCCATTATAAAAGTTCAACAAAAAGGAGTACTAAAAGGGCTTAGATAGTGTGGACGACTTCGACTTTGACACTCCCAAGTCCGATAGCTAACGAACAAAATCTATAAAACAGAGGATCAAAGCAAAAGAATAAGCATTTCAATGCTTAGTAAGTTTTAAGTAATGAAATCATCTAAAAGAGTGGCATAATAATATCAAGTTTATTTGTTTCTTTCCTTGGCCGAATAGAAACATAACTAAGATACTACTTTTATCATTCATATCACAAAGGTGAAATCGATATATCCAACTAAATTTAGTCCACAGCCGAATACGTTCTTCTCAAATTTCCATGCCAATCTTATACATATATATATGCCTACATCTCATATTTGTGAAGTTGAACTCTCTAATTCGGAACTCATACATCATAATCAGAGCATAAACGTTCAAATGATTTTAAACAATGGTTTAAGCATACCTACCGAATTTCAGAATCCTAAATTAAAGATAATCATATTTTCAATGAAAGTAAGTTACTTACTTGATTATCTTACGGTAAGTAGCACATGTGTTTAATATTAATTTGACATATTTTATATGATTTCACGTACGAATACTTACGGGTTTTCAGCCCAAATATTATACCGGCACAGATGCCCTTCGGAACTAAGCCCGATTCTTAGCACTGGCTCAAAAGCCCTTCGAGACCAAGCTCGGGTTATGCCACTGGCTCGAAAGCCCTTCGAACTAGGTTCGGTTACGACACTGGCTCAAAGCCCTTCGGAACTAAATTCGGTTATATCACTGGCTTAAAAGCCCTTCGGAACTAAGTCCGGATATTTAATCCTGATTTAACATTCACACATATAATCATATATATATATAACATATCTGGATATCACTCCTAATCCTAAAACACAATTGCAACATATTTACCAATCATGCATCATTCGGTTCATTAGTTCTAAACAAATAACATGATCTCGTTTCGGTAATCCACAATATTTCTATGACCATTCAGCTATAGCAAATGCTCTACTTATTCACTTCGTCATGTAATTCGAGTAGAACCAATAGATCACAAATTATTTATTTAGTCCCTAAATATAAATAATTGCTTTAGCAAACCATAAGCTAAGTTCCATTACTCAAGACTTACCTCAGATGTTATTGACGAACGATTTCAACGGCTATTCGATCACTTTTTCCTTTCCCCTATCCGACTTTGATCCTCTAAGCTCTTAAGCTAAATCAAACAATTTACTTCCCAATCAAACATAGTCATACGGCATCCATATACATTTTAGAACCAATTCACATGAATTAATTGCCCACTTAAGTCTATCACCATTTCGTTTTCAAAATTGTATATTTGGTAAATTACCTTAAACAATTATACATATAGCTTTAATACATTTTATACTAACCGAAATGTACCATCAAGATATGCTTTACTCAAATAATTTACCTTCGCCGAATATTCAAGATCAATTTTAATACCACAATAACCCAATATTCCAACTCAATAGATCAACACATATGACCGAAACTATGAATTCAATATAACCTCACATGTATCTAAATACACATGTTCAATATAATTTCTCATGTAATCGAATACTCAAGTTTGATATAAACTTACTTGTATTTACCTATTTGGCCGAACATGTACAATGTTTTGTAGCTTAATAATTATAATATAACATCTTGTATTTATAATATTTATGCGACCAATTATCCATGGTCATTCACACACAAAATCAAAAATAAATACCAAAATTTTCATATCCTTTATGCCCTAAGCCGAATACACTTGCCATGTTCACCTACATTTTTCAACAATTTCTTCTTTAATCAAACACATATTCGGCTAGAACAAATGGAAATTTTTAGCAATTTTTAATTTAACACCTAATCAATTATAACACATTTGAGCATTCTTTTCATTTTATAAACTCAAACCACCCAAATTACTCAAGTACAACATTTTCATATTCGGCATTAGCATCAAACATAATAGCCAATTCTTCCCACTTTGAATCTATGCATCTATTTAAATCATAGTTAGTTCAAGCACTCATACAACAAGATTCATGCAATTTTAACAAGAAACAAAAACCTTATTTCTCCATAGCTACTATGGCCAAAAGTTCTAGACATCTCAATACCGAAATTTCGAACATGGGTTACCTAAAGAACTTGGTGATTAGTTCAAATTTATCTAACATTTCAAAAATTTACATGAATTTCTTACCTTATTGAAGACCTAAATGACCGAATGGCTTCTTTCTCCCCAACTCTCCTTCTCTTTCAGTTTTTGGAATGAACAAGGTGAGTACTTGGTTGTTTTCCCCCACTTACTATTTTATTTCTTTATTTTATTCCATTCATTCATGATAATATGGCATTTTACTAAATAAAGCTAATAAAATTATCATATTTTATAATATAATAGTAACATGGCCGGTCACTAACTAGAAATGGGTAAATTAACTTGCAAAACCATTCCTTTAAACACATACATTTTTAAACCATTAAAAATTTAACCAATCACATTTCAAAAGTATCACATATAAGTCCTATTGAATCATTTCACATGCAAATGACCAAATCAAAGCTTGAAACTTTCACACTTGTATTTACTCACTTCATAAACATGAAATATAACTTATAATTATTTTTATAACTCGGTTCTGTGGTCCCGAAACCACTTTCCGACTAGGGTCAAATTAGGGCTGTCACAACTCTCCCCCACTTAAGAAATTTTCGTCCCCGAAAATCTTGCCAGTGAATAGATCTGGGTATTGCTCCTTCATAGATGTCTCAGTTTCCTAAGTAGCTTCTTCGACTCCGTGTTTGAGCCATAACACCTTTACTAAAGGAACCTTTTTGTTTCGTAACTCTTTCCCCCCATGAGCTAGAATATGAATCGGTTTTTCTTCATAACTCAAATCAGATTGAATTTCAACCTCTGATGGAGTAATTATGTGCGAAGGATCAGATCTATAATGTCGAAGCATCGAAACATGAAAAACGTTGTGAATCTTTTCAAGCTCAGGGGGTAAAATCAATTTATATACAACAGGCCCAACTCGCTCGGATATTTCATACAGCCCGATGAACCTCGGACTCAATTTGCCCTTACGGCCAAAACACGAGCACCTTTTCCAAGGTGAAACTTTAAGAAACACTTTGTCTCCAACCCGATATTCAATGTCTTTTCGTTTCAAATCAGCGTATGACTTCGACGATCTCAAGTCGCTTTCGGACTTTCACCGATTATTTTTACTTTTTCGCTCAAGCATCTTTAATCAAATCAACCCCGAAGATTTTACTTTCACTAAGCTCGGTCCAAAATAACGGTGTACGGCATTTACGACCATACAAAGCCTCGTAAGGTGCCATCTTAATGCTTGATTGAAAACTATTATTGTAAGCGAATTCAATCAAAGGTAACTACCGTTCCCACGAACCATTAAACTCAAGGATGCAACATCTCAACATATCCTCGAGTATCTGAATTATCCGTTCGGATTGACCATCAGTCTGGGGATGAAAAGCGGTGCTAAAATGCAACTTGGTACCCAAAGCTTCTTGCAATTTCTTCCAAAATCGCGATGTGAATCTAGGATCTCTATCTGACACAATAGAAATAGGTACTCCATGTAACCTTACAATCTGAGTCAGCTAGCTTGTCAAGGGAATAATCCGTACGTACAGGAATAAAATGAGCTGACTTCGTCAATCTATCAACAACAACCCAGATCGCATCTTTCTTGCTTGATGACAAAGGCAACCTAGATACAAAATCCATGGTGACTCGATCCCATTTCCATTCAGGTATCATGATCGGCTGAAGTAATCCTGAAGGCACTTGGTGTTCCGCTTTCACTTGCTGACATATAAAACACTTCGAAACAAAGTCAGAAATGTCTCGTTTCATACCGTGCCACCAAAACTGACGTCTCAGGTCATTGTACATTTTCGTACTCCCTGGGTGAATTGACATTCGACTGCTATGAGCCTCATCTAAAATCATCAAAATAAGTTCTGAATTTCTTGGAACACACAATCGACTTCTGAACCTCAAACAGTCGTCGTTATCAATTTGAAATTCTTATTCCATATCTGAGACACATTCAGCTCGTTTAGCAACCAATTCATCATCGACTTTTTGAGCTTCACGAATTTGATGAATCCACAGTGGTCTAACCATTAATTCTGCTACTACCACACTATCAGATAAAACGGACAGGTGTACATTCATTGCTCGTAAAGCAAACAGTGATTTACGACTTAAAGCATCGGCAACTACGTTAGCCTTTCCCGGGTGATAATCGATGACAAGCTCATAATATTTTAATAACTCGAGCCAACGTCTTTGTCGCAAATTCAATTCTCTTTGAGTCATCAAATATTTGAGGCTTTTATGATCCGAATATATATGACACTTCTCTCCAAACAAGTAGTGTCGCCAAACTTTCAAAGCGAAAACAATTGCAGCTAATTCGAGATCATGGGTCGGATAGTTCTTTTCATGCGGCTTCAATTGCCTCGATGCATAAGCTACCACTCGACCTTCTTGCATCAACACATAGCCCAGCCCAAACAAGGATGCATCACTGTAAATGACAAACTCTTTACCGGATTCAAAGTTGTACTAAAGCGGGGCTTGAGTCAAATAAGTTTTCAATTGATCGAAACTTTTTCGACACTTCTCGACCATTCAAACTTAACATTTTTTCAAGTAGTTTTGTCATTGGTGTGGCTATCATCGAGAAACCCTTTACAAATCGTCTGTAATAACCGGCGAGTCCTAGAAAGCTTCTAACTTCTGTAATATTTCTTAGAGGCTTCCAATCAAGTACGGTCGAAATTTTGTTCGGATTGACTCGAATACCCGATGCGGACACCACATGACCCAAAAAGCTAACTTTTCTCAACCAGAACTCACATTTACTGAACTTAGCATATAACTGCTTGTCTCGCAAAATCTGCAACACTAATCTCAGGTGCTCAGCATGTTCAATTTCATCTCTCGAATAGACCAAAATGTCGTCGATAAATACAACTACAAACCGATCCAGACACTGTCTAAAGATTCGATTCATCAAGTCCATAAATACTGCGGGTGCATTAGTGAACCCAAACGGCATCACTAAGAACTCGTAGTGACCGTATCTTGTTCTAAAAGCAGTTTTAGGTATATCTGAGTCTCGAACTCGCAATTGATAATAACCCGATCTCAAATCTATCTTTGAAAACACTGAAGCTCCCTTTAGCTGATCAAACAAATCATCAATATGCGGTAACGGGTATTTATTCTTTATTGTCACCTTATTTAATTGACGATAGTCTATGCACAATCTCATGGTTCCGTCCTTCTTTTTCACAAACAACACTGGTGCACCCCAAGGTGAGAAACTCGGTCTAGCGAAACCTCTATCCGTCAATTCTTGCAACTGAGCTTTCAATTCCTTTAATTCGGTAGGTACCATACGATACGGAGCTATCGAAATCAGTGTAGTCCCAGGTACAAGTTCGATGCCAAGCTCTACCTCCCGAACAGGTGGTAACCCTGGTAATTCTTCGAGAAAAACATACGGGTATTCACAAACCACTGGCACAGACTCAAGCTTCTTATCTAACTCCTTGCCATCAAGTACGTACGCAAGGTATGCTTCATATCCCTTTCTTACATATTTTTGAGCCAACATCGGGGATAATACCGCGGGTAATCCATTCAAGCCATAAGACTCAACTCGTATTATCTCATCATTTGCACATCTCAAATCAATGGTCTTTCATTTGCAATTCACAATTGCATCATGTACGGTCAACCAATCCATACCGAGGATAACATCAAATTCATCAAACGGTAAAAGCATCAAATCAGCCGGAAAGCAGTAATTTCGGACTACTAGGGGACTGTTCTTACACACCTTGTCAACAAGCACATAATGACCCAAAGGATTCGATACTCGAATAACAAACTCAGTAAACTCAATAGGTAAAGTCTTACTGGATGCTAAAGTCTCACATACATAAGAATGAGTAGAACCAGGGTCAATCAAAGCAAGCACATTAGTATCAAGGAGAGTGAAAGTACCGGTAATAACATCAAAGAAGAAACATCCTCACGTGCACGTATAGCATAAGCTCTGGCAGGAGCATGAGCCTCAGATTTGGTGGTAGCGTCTTTAGGCCCTCTCTGACCGCCACTAGCATTCCCCGGGTTTCTAGGGGGTCTACCTCTTGCTGTAGTATTATTCGGTTTCTCACTCTGATTCACATTCTGTTCAGACAATCTTGGGCAATCTTTGATAAAGTGGTCGGCTGACCCGCATTTATAATAGGAGCGATCACGAAATCTACAACTCCCCGAGTGCCATTTGCCACAATACTTGCACTCTATTCTCGTCCCGACGATCGTTTCCAACACTAGCAAATCAAGTGGCTCGTGTACTCATCTGAAGTCGATCGCGGTCTCGCCTGAAAACCCGAAGTGTTCTTTACTCACCCGAATCATCTCAAAATTTCTTCGATAATTGCTGAAAAGACTTTCCTGAAGATCTTTTACGAAATTCTCCAGTTCCTACATCAGCTTTTTGTTTTTCTTCTCTAAATTCTTTAGCTTTACAAGCTCGCTCGACAAGTACTACGAACTCTCGTATATCAAGAATGCCAACAAACATTTTTATATCCTCATTCAACCCATCCTCAAAAAGTTTACACATAATAGCCTCAGACGATACACATTCTCGAGCATATCTACTAAGTCTGACAAACTTCCGCTCATAGTCAGTAACTGACATGGAACCCTGCTTAAGCTCCAGAAATTCCTTTCGCTTCTGATCGATGAACCTTTGACTGATATATTTTTTTTTGGAACTAGACCTGGAAGAATTCCCATGTCACTCGCTCTCTAGGCACAACAGAAACCAACGTATTCCACCAATAATAGGCAGAATCACGTAGCAAAGATATAGCACACTTCAGGCAGTCATCGGGTGTGCAAGATAGTTCATCAAATACCCGTATAGTGTTGTCCAACCAAAACTCAGCTTGCTCAGCATCATCACTGTTTGTGGCTTTAAATTCAGTAGCCCCGTGTTTTCAAATTCTGTCAACTGGGGCTTATTTAACCTCATATGATCAAACACCGGAGGTATCGCGGGTGCAGGGGGTGTATTAGTCGGAAGTGGGGGTTGTGGAGCAGCCATATTGGTTCGAATATATTGATTGAACCAATCATTCATTACGCTATAAAAAGCCTGTCTAGCTTCATCATTCTGATTACTAGCCATAGGTTGAGAGTTCACCGGTGCTGTCCCTTGCGCGGGAGCAGGCGCTACACTCTCAACATCATCAGCTATCGCTTGATTGGGATCAGGATCCATTACTATACATAAATGCATTTAACTGTCAGAAATCACCACACTATCAAATAAACACATAATGGCATGTATAGCTAGACCCATTTGCAATACGGTAGTCCTAGAATCGACTAAACTGTAGCTCTGATACCAATAAAATGTAACACTCCTTGCCCGTATCCGTCGCCGAAGGGGGCAAGGAATATTACCAAACAAACACTGATCTCATCCAATCATATTATAGAATTTTTCGAGGGCATATTTAAGAAAGCAAAAATTCATTTATCCTAAGTACAAAGGAATCATCACAATTTAATAAATACATTAAGTTATTTCTAAGTTTCATTCACATTAAAACATTTCAAGTATTTATCACTTATCATCCACACGTACATAAGAATTCTAAGAAGCACATGTGGTAACTTAACAAGCCATTTTCGCATGGCTAGACATATATATATATACATTACAAAAAAGTACTTAATTAACATCCAAAAGTCAACCCTATACATGCCATTATAAAAGTTCAACAAAAAGGAGTACCAAAAGGGCTTAGATAGTGTGGACGACTTCGACTTTGACACTCCCGAGTCCGATGGTGATTTAACAAAATCTATAAAACAGAGGATCAAAGCAAAAGAATAAGCATTTCAATGTTTAGTAAGTTTTAAGTAATGAAATCATCTAAAAGAGTGGCATAATAATATTAAGTTTGTTTGTTTCTTCCCTTGGTCGAATAGAAACATAACAAAGATACTACTTTTATCATTCATATCACAAAGGTGAAATCGATATATCCAACTAAATTTAGTCCACAGCCGAATACGTTCTTCTCAAATTTCCATGCCAATCTTATACATATATATATACCTACATCTCATATTTGTGAAGTTGAACTCTCTAATTCGGAACTCATACATCATAATCAGAGCATAAACATTCAAATGATTTTAAACAATGGTTTAAGCATACCTACCGAATTTCAGAATCCTAAATTAAAGATAATTATATTTTCAATGAAAGTAAGTTACTTACTTGATTATCTTACGGTAAGTAGCACATGTGTTTAATATTAATTTGACATATTTTATATGATTTCACGTACGAATACTTACGGGTTTTCAGCCCAAATATTATACCGGCACAGATGCCCTTCGGAACTAAGCTCGATTCTTAGCACTGGCTTAAAAGCCCTTCGAGACCAAGCTCGGGTTATGCCACTAGCTCGAAAGCCCTTCGAACTAGGTTCGGTTACGACCTGGCTCAAAGCCCTTCGGAACTAAATCCGGTTATATCACTGGCTTAAAAGCCCTTCGAAACTAAGTCCGGATATTTAATCCTGATTTAACATTCACACATATAATCATATATATATATATAACACATCTAGATATCACTCCTAATCCTCGAACACAATTGCAACATATTTACCAATCATGCATCATTCGGTTCATTAGTTCTAAACAAATAACATGATTTCGTTTCGGTAATCCACAATATTTCTATGACCATTCAGCTATAGTAAATGCTCTACTTATTCACTTCGTCATGTAATTCGAGTAGAACCAATAGATCACAAATTATTTATTTAGTCCCTAAATATAAATAATTGCTTTAGCAAACCATAAGCTAAGTTCCATTACTCAAGACTTACCTCAGATGTTGTTGACGAATGATTTCAACGGCTATTCGATCACTTTTTCCTTTCCCCTATCCGACTTTGATCCTCTAAGCTCTTGAGCTAAATCAAACAATTTACTTCCCAATCAAACATAGTCATACGGCATCCATATACATTTTAGAACCAATTCACATGAATTAATTGCCCACTTAAGTCTATCACCATTTCGTTTTCAAAATTGTATATTTGCTAAGTTACCTTAAACAATTATACATATAGCTTTAATACATTTTATACTAACCGAAATGTACCATCAAGATATCCTTTACTCAAATAATTTACCTTGGCCGAATATTCAAGATCAATTTTAATACCACAATAACCCAATATTCCAACTCAATAGATCAACACATATGACCAAAACTATGAATTCAATATAACCTCACATATATCTAAATACACATGTTCAATATAATTTCTCATGTAATCGAATACTCAAGTTTGATATAAACTTACTTGTATTTACCTATTTGGCCAAACATGTACAATGTTTTGTAGCTTAATAATTATAATACAACATCTTGTATTTATAATATTTATGCGACCAATTATCCATGGTCATTCACACACAAAATCAAAAAATAAATACCAAAATTTTCATATCCTTTATGCCCTAAGCCGAATACACTGGCCATGTTCACCTACATTTTTCAACAATTTCTTCTTTAATCAAACACATATTCGGCTAGGACAAATGGAAATTTTTAGCAATTTTTAATTTAACACCTAATCAATTATAACACATTTGAGCATTCTTTTCATTTTATAAACTCAAACCACCCAAATTACTCAAGTACAACATTTTCATATTCGGTATTAGCATCAAACATAATAGCCAATTCTTCCCACTTTGAATCTATGCATCTATTTAAATCATAGTTAGTTCAAGCACTCATACAACAAGATTCATACAATTTTAACAAGAAACAAAAACCTTATTCCTCCATAGCTACTATGGCTGAAAGTTCTAGACATCTCAATACCGAAATTTCTAACATGGTTACCTAAAGAACTTGGTGATTAGTTCAAATTTATCTAACATTTCAAAAATTTACATGAATTTCTTACCTTATTGAAGACCTAAATGACCGAATGGCTTCTTTCTCCCCAACTCTCCTTCTCTTTCGGTTTTTGGAATGAACAAGGTGAGTACTTGGTTGTTTTCCCCCACTTACTATTTTATTTCTTTATTTTATTCCATTCATTCATGATAATATGGCATTTTACTAAATAAAGCTAATAAAATTATCATATTTTATAATATAATAGTAACATGGCCGGCCACTAACTAGAAATGGGTAAATTAACATGCAAAACCATTCCTTTAAACACATACATTTTTAAACCATTAAAAATTTAAACAATCACATTTCAAAAGTATCACATATAAGTCCTATTGAATCATTTCACATGCAAATGACCAAATCAAAGCTTGAAACTTTCACACTTGTATTTACTCACTTCATAAACATGAAATATAACTTATAATTATTTTTATAACTCGGTTCTGTGGTCCCGAAACCACTTTCTGACTAGGGTCAAATTAGGGCTGTCACAAATAGGGTCCTGCATTTGTTGCAGAAGGGATTTAGCTCAGACGAGTAATTCCAATGACTTTGTTATAGAAAGGATTTAGCCCAGACAGATAATCTCAATATAATACCTCTCGAGCATACGTTATGATTAGGGTTTAGCCTAGACTAGTAATCCTAATCGAACTCCTTTGAGCTCACGTTATAAAAGGATTTAGCCTGGACTGGTAATCTTGTTATATGATATGTGGCTCGAGAGAGTGGTTCTTGGTTAAGTGCCCTAATGGGTACCCTTGAATAAGAAATTGACAGATTATTGAATTGTACACTACGAGTGTACTACTTAAGCATCCATCAGAATTTTAATAATTCAACAGACTTAGAACTTTTAACATGGCATGAGAATTAAGAGATGAAATGATAATGTCTTGAAAGAGTATTGCATGATGAGCTCATCTATTGTTACTTGATGTATATGTAAACTTTGTGACTAACATGTTTGATTGGGTACATGTGTTTAGGCAATTTAGTCAAATGGATGGAAAACTTGTTATTGTATGCTTAGATTTAATAAACGGGATTGGTAAGTTTAGTTTCCGTTATACGAACTTACTAAGCATGTAATGATTACTTCGTTTTATTTTTCCTTATTTTATAGTGCTCAGAAGCTCGCGAGGGTTGAAGATCACTGGAGCATTGTCACACTATCAACTAGTCATTTTGGGTATAATTAGTAAAAATCATTTTGGTATAATGGCATGTATAGGATAACTTGGCCAATAGCGGCTTGAAATGCTATTTGGTAATCTAGCCATTAGAATGGCTAGTAATGGTTCATTTTAGTATGACTAAGTAGATTATTATGATATATATATATACACGTGTGATGTTAAAAATATGTGATTAATGTTGTGAATGCCTAAGTTAACTAAGGTAAGGTGGTGATCATGTATGCTTGTAATGATATGTCATGTTAAATGATGAAATTGCCTATTTTAAATGCTTGGAATGGTTGGTATTCGTTTTGTGTTTCAAGTGCAGGTCTTGGGTGAAATTTTGGGTGAGAAATAAAGCTAGAAATGGCTTCATTTTGTCCACATGGGCAGACACACGAGCCTATGTCTAAACTGTGTGTGACACACGGCCTAGTAACATGGGCATGTGGTTAGGCCGTGTGTCCCCTACACCTTAATTTTGAGAAACAAAATGCTCAAAATTGAGCACACAGGCAGAGACACGGGCGTGTGTTTCAGACGTGTGTGCCACACGACCTAGAACACGGGCGTGTGTCATGGCCGTGTGAAACCTGCACCTAATTTTGAATTGAATTAATTAACCACACGGCCTAGCACATGGGCATGTGGCATGGCTGTGTGTGTAAGTCAGAGAGTTACACGGGGTCAAACACGGCCTCCAACACGGGCATGTCCCTTAGACCACACAGGTGTGTGAGCCCTGCACCTTGGAAAAATTTTAAAAAGTCGTGAAAAATTCTTAAAGTTCCCAATTAAGTCCCGACTCAATTCTAATGCTCGTATTAGGCCTCGAGGGCCCAACCAAAGGACGTTATGAATGATATCAGTAAATGAATAGTAATTTATATAAGTTATTTGTAAATGTTTCTAAATGTTTTGGTAATGCTCTGAAACCCTATTCTGGTGATGGATACGGGTTAGGGGTGTTACATCAGCCACAGGTTGGACGTACAGGACCAGCACCCGAATCACATAATCACAGTAACCCCTAATGACATGTAACTAGTATCCTATCTATTCCTAAGGTCCAACCGGGATTCTCACTATGTCAATGCTTTGTTGATAGATTCCGTAGTGTCGTAATATCACGATTATAATATCTAAGCATATAAACACATATAGCATTAAGCTTATTAATCATATAAACTTACCTCGATCGTAAAATCGACTAAATGGATCTACTAGTCAATTACTTTATCTTTCCCCCGATCCGGATCTGAACTTCATTTTTCTTGATTTATATATATAATATCAAATTTAGCTTATTTAATAATCTCTCTATTCAATTTAATCCAAAAACACACATTAAGACACTTTTACATTATTACCCCTAACATTTCACATTTTTGTAATTTAGTCCTTATTTCATAAAATTACAAATTCATGCAATTCAACCACAACCCATGCTAGCTGATTTTCAATTAGGTCCCTAGCAGCCCATGTTTTTCATTTATTTCACATTTTAACCATAAAGTTTTCACATTTCACAATTTAATCCCTAATTTGCATTTTCACTAAAAATTACTTAACAAAACTTGTATAACTATCATCAAACATTCATAATTTATCATCAATCATTAAAGCTCATACATATCAAGCCCTAACCATGGCTTTTTCTTCTTGATTTTTGGTTGAGGAAGAACATAAAAGATGATGACCATTTGTTGTTTAATTAATTTATTAACATGTATTTACAATTTACAAAAATAACCTTATTATAAAACCATTTAATATCATCCATTTTATGTCCATCTTTGTCCAATAAATATATTAATGGTCTAATTACCATTTAAGGACCTCTACTATTTAATTTCATAGCTATTTAATATCTTTAACTATTAGAACAACTCTTTTGCACTTTACAGGATTTAGTCCTTTTTTATCAAATTAAGCATTCAAACAATAAAATTTCTTAACGAAATTTTCACAAAATCATGCCATCATGCTATAAACATTAAAATAATAATAAAATAATTATTTTGACTTTGGATTTATGGTCCTAAAACCACTGTTTTGATTTAACTAAAAACGGGCTGTTACAACTCTCTCCCTTTAGGGATTTTGGTCCCCGAAAATCTTACCAGAAAATAGGTTAGGGTACTGCTTTCTCATAGCTTCTTCGGCTTCCCACGTAGCTTCTTCAACCCCGTGATGTTGCCACAACACTTTCACCAAAGCTATGCATTTATTTCTCGATTCCTTAACCTCTTGAACTAAAATTCTGATTGGTTCGTCATTATACGTCATATCAGGTTGAATCTTAATCTCTGTCGGAGAAATTACATGTGATGGATCTGATCTATACCAGCGCAACATTGACACATGAAACACATTGTGGATCTTTTCTAACTCTGATGGTAAAGCTGGTCGATATGCTACTGGCCTTATTCTTTCGATAATCTCATACGGCCCGGTGAATTTTCTTTTATGGAGATACTTTTAGAAATACTCTCTCACCAATCTAACATTCAATGTCTTTATGTTTCAAATCCACGTAGGATTTCAGTCGATCTGAAGCTACTTTCAAACTGTCAAAAATTACTTTCACTTATCTTTAGTCTCTCTAACCAAATCAACCCCGTGAATCTTTTTCTCACTAAGCTCAGTCCAGTATAACGGAGTTTGGCATTTGTGACCATACAATGCTTCATAAGGTGCTATCTTTATGCTCGATTGAAAACTGTTGTTATACGCAAACTCAACTGACGGTAAATATTTCTTCCAATTGCCTTCAAACTCTAAAACACAACAACGAGGCATATCTTTGAGAATCTAAATTACTCTCTCAGACTGACCGTCAGTTTGTGGATGAAATACGGTACTAAAGTTCAACCTCGTACCTAGAGCTTCTTACAATTTCTTCCAAAATCGCGACGTAAACCTCAGATTTCTATCCGATATAATCGAAGCTGGCACCTCGTGCAATATAACTATCTCAACAATGTACAACTCAGCCAATTTATCAAGTTAATAATCTATACGTACTAGAATGAAATATGCTGATTTCATTAGTCGATCAACGACAATTCATATAGCATCTTTCTTCTTTGGAGATAGGGGCAAACCCAGTGCAAAATTTATCGTAACTCTATCCCATTTCCACTCAGGTATCGTTATAGGCTGTAGTAATCTCGATGGTACTTGATGCTTGGCTTTTACTTGTTGACAAACTAAACATCTCGGCACAAACTATAAAATGTCTCGTTTCATACCTGACCACCAATACAACTGTTTTAGATCATTACACATTTTAGTACTCCCCGGGTGAATAGATAAACAACCACTGTGTGCTTCGTGTAAAATTTTTTGAATAAGTTCAGAATTCTTTGGTATGCAAATTCTTTCTCGGAACATTAAATAATCATCGAATTCGATCTGATAGTCTGAATCACTATTCAACTTGCACAGTACTCTTTTATCTTGTAACTCATTATCAAACTTCTGAGCTTCACAAATTTGCAGAAGAAATACTGGTTTAGCTTTCAACTCTACTAGAATCGAACCATCATCAAACAAGGTTAACCATGTGTTCATCGCTCTCAAAGCAAATAATGATTTTCTACTCAAAGCATCTGCGACTACATTTGCTTTCCCCGGATGATAATTAATCACTAACTCGTACTCTTTCAACAACTCGAGCCATCTTCGTTGTCACAAATTCAAATATTTTTGAGTCATTATGTACTTCAAACTCTTATGATCAATAAAGATATGACATTCTTCACCGTATAAATGATGTCACCAAATTTTCAATGCGAAAACAATAGTGGCCAAATCTAAATCGTGCTTCGGATAATTCTTTTCATGCGGCTTCAACTGTCTGGAGGCATAAGCTATCACTTTTCCCTTTTGCATCAAAACACAAACCCAAACTGTTTAATGATGCGTCACTGAAAATCACAAATTCTTTACCCAACTCAAGTTAAACCAAAACTGGTGCCTCAGTTAATAATGTTTTCAACTGTTCAAAACTTTGTTGACATTTTTCGGACCATTCAAATTTTACATCTTTTGTAATAATCTTGTCATCGGTGTAGTAATCATTGAGAATCCTTCAACAAAACGTCGATAATAACTAGCTAAGTCCAGAAAGCTTCTAACTTCGGATACATTTCTCCAGGTTTCCAGTCAACAACAGCGAAAATCTTGCTTGGATCAACTCGTATGCCTTCAACTGAAACAATATGTCCCAAAAATCTGACTTCTCAGAGCCAAAACTCACATTTGATAAATTTAGCAAACAATTGCTTTATCTCTCAAGGCTTGTAGCACAATTCTCAAATGTTCGGCATGCTCATACTCATCTCGTGAATAGATCAGAATGTCGTCAATGAATACAACCACAAATCTGTCTAAATACGGTTCGAAGATTCGATTCATCAAATCCATAAAAATTACAGGAGCATTAGTTAATCCGAAAGGCATAACAGGAAACTCATAATGCCTGTACCTAATTCTGAATGTAATTTTTGACACATCCAAATCCTTAACTCGCAACTGATAGTAGCCCGATCTCAAATCAATCTTGGAGAATACTGTTGCCTCTTTTAACAGATCAAATAAATAATCAATTCTTGGCAATGGATAGTTGTTCTTTATCGTAACCCTGTTGAGCTAACGATAATCAATACAAAGTCTCATTGATCCATCTTTCTTCTCTATAAACAACACATGTAACACCCTTAACCCGTATCTATTGCCGGAATAGGGTTACAGAGCATTACCGAAACTTTCAGAATATTTTTAGATAATTCACATAAATTACTACTCATTAACTGAGATTGTTCATATAGGCCCTTAAATGGACCCTCGAGGCCCAAAATGAGCATTAGAATTAAGTCGGGACTTAATTGGAAACTCTAAGAAATTTTTGCTAAATTTAAAAAATTTTTGCTAAATTTCAAAAATTTTCCAATGTGCCCGCTCACATGCCCGTGCTACAACCGTGTTAGACCCCGTGTAACTCTCTAACTTATGCACACGGCCATGTCACACGCCCGTGTGCTAGGCCGTGTGGTTAATAAAATTATTTCAAAATTAGGTGCAGTTTTCACATGGCCAAGACACACACCCATGTTCTAGGCCGTGTAACACACATGGCCAAGACACACGCCCGTGTTCTAGGCCGTGTAGCACACATAGCTGAGACACACGATCGTGTCTCTGCCCGTGTGCTCACTTCTGACCACTATATTTTCTCGAATTTAAGGTGCAAGGGACACACGGCCTAACCACATGCCCATGTACCAAGCCGTGTGTCACACACGGTCTAGACACACACCTATGTGTCTGCCCATGTGGACAAAATGAAGCCATTTCTAGCTTCATTTCTCACCCAAAATCACACCAATGACCTGTGCTTAAGCTCACATCCAAATACCAACCATTTCAAGCATTCAAATTAAGCAAACTCTATCATTCATCATGACATAACATTACATGCATACATGTTTATAATCTTACCTTGGTATATTCCATATTAGGCATAATTTGAACAACCTTTTAACATGTATATAACTACCATAGTATGACATTACATGTAACAGTCCGGTTTCGACCCTAGTCGAAATAATAGTTTTGGGACCACAAATTCGAGTTAGAAAAATATTTAAATATCATTTTTCTTGCTTTTATAAGTGGATTTACATATGTGAAAGCCTCGTGTGAAAATTTAAATGTTTGTGTGTTTAATTTGATAAAAGGACCTAATCGCATAAAATGTAAAAGTTGTGTACTAGATGTTAAAAGTGTCTATTTGACTTGGCTTTATACTTGAGAGGTCCTTATGTGGTTATTAAGCCATTTACTTGTATAATGGACAATTATGACCTTATTATATGTGATTTTAAATGGTTTAATAAAAAGGCAAAATTGTCATTTAAATTATATGTTAATATTAATAAAACAAAAGCATAAAAAAACATGTTAATTTGTGTTCATCCACCGAAATTGGAAAGAAAATAAAAGAGAAAAGTTAAGCTAGAGTTTGGCTACTATTTTTGGTGATTAATGTATGGTTTTTGATTCGTTTTTGATCATTTTTACGTTTTCGTAATCGTTGCTTCGTATACTATCAAACCCATGCCTCAATTTCTGATTTTGATGATGATTTTGAAATGTGCCATTGATGAAACTATGAGCTTTGTGATGTTAGTTGATGAATTATGAGAGCTTGATGTTAGGTTTACATGTTTTGTCTTTGGATTTTTGATGAAATTGAGTAATTTGGGCTAATTTGTAAAAATGTTATTTTGAGGTACTAAAATGTGAAATAAATGAAATATATGGATTAGTATGAGTACTAGGAGAATTCGGCCAAGCATGAGTATATTCAAATTTTATGCATTTTGTGATTTTATGAACTAGGGACTAAAGTGCTGAAATGTGAAAATGTGAGGGCTATTTTGCAAAATGCCCTAATTGTGTGTATATGGATAGGTTTGAATGATTTGGTGAATAAAAGGGTTAATTTTGAATACATATAGATCAAGAAAAGAGGAATTCAGATTTAGATCGAGGGAAGTCGAAGATTGTAGAGTAAATAGTCCGAGTCGACAATTCCGAGTACGAGGTAAGTTCGTACTTAAAACATGATGTTAAGTATATTTTGATGTTTTGATTATACATAGATTGTATATATGTTTGGTTTGAATGAATACAAGTATATATCAATGGAATTTGGCACTAAGTGTGCGATCTAAATTAGCTTCGGCTATAAGAGGCACTAAGTGTGCAATACCGATTTAACTTCGGTTAATTGAGATGGCACTAAGTGTGCGGAATCATTCTAGCTTCGGTTAACCTTTACAACACTGAGTGTATGGATGTTTAAAGCACAAATAATTTACGAAAAGTCTTAAAGTATCCAAACGAAAGGTGAGAATGAAAATGAATAAGTACGAGAAGATTCAAGTATATACAATACCTATGTGGTAGATGATATTATGTATGTGAAGTTCATTGAATTGGTATGAGCATAAGGATTATGTTGGCATAGATTTGATAGATGATTTGAGAATTTATAAATCTTATGTATTGATATTTTACGTTTTATATACTGTTGATGATTTTGGTACGAGCTTACTAAGCTTTTGAAAGTTTACTTTGTGTGTATTTGCATTGTTTTATAGATATCGAAGTTACTGCAAGCTCGGGGATCGTCAAGGATCATCACCACACTATCGAATCCCATTTTGTGTAACACCCCAAATTCGGTCCAAACATTACGGCAGAATTCAGCATGCCACATGGAACTGTTACTAAAGAAGTTACGTTTTATCTAAAAATCTCTCTTAGGGTTTAAATAATATTTCTGTTTTAGGCTTAAGTGAATGGAAGTGTGCACGGTAGGAAACGTAAAAGAGGAGGTGAGTCTATTGGATCGCTTAAGTACCAAGCTCTTCTTCCTGGATCCAATCCTAGACATGCACACATCCATTGCCACACTTAAAGCATGTTTACTTGTTCACGAACATCAACTTTAGCTTAAGTCTATTTAAAATATTTATTTCCTTTTTTAAAACAAGCACATTGCGGAAGCATTGTTCAGTTATCGTGATATTTTGAAAATAAGTAACTTTTATAAAATGCACCCTAGCGCTAACCAGTTTAATAATCCAAAATAAAAAT